>CANXME010002388.1:1462500-2062500 GCA_948144175.1 Closterium sp. NIES-65 | reverse complement strand
GGGTCCCGGAGGTGCTCGTACTGGGAGTACTGGAGCTGCTGGGCCTATGGGTTTGACTGGAGCTGGTGCTGCTGAGGGTGTTGGCGCTGAGACTACCGCTGGCGGTCCTACTGGGGGTGCTCCTGGTACTACTGGAGGTGCTGCTGGAGCGGGTGCTCCTGGTGAGGGTACTGGTGCTGTCCCTGCTGCTTCTGGTGTCGTCACGCGGCCTCGTCCGTACTTTGTTCCACTCCTGCAGCAGGTTCTTGGTCTTCCTCCTTCTACTGGTCCTCCTCCTCCCTTAGAGTGTCCACAGCCTGTCCCGTCACAATCACAGCTACAGCCTGCCTCCCCTCTGCCTGCTCCTTCTCCCTACGCTGGTCCTACTGGAGGTCTTAGTGGGCGTCGTGAGCCTGCGTCGCCTGTTAGAGCTGCACGCGCTAGTGATCGCAGTTCGCGCCAGCGTCCTCCTCCTGTCCCTGGCACGCACCGGATGTCTCTGCGTCCGTCTACTGCTCCTCTGCGTGCCCCTTTGCCTTCCCCTCCTGAGTCCTATCTTCCTGCACTTGCTGACCCTGAGTCCGTCTCTCTTCGTGCTGCCAGTCCTACTGTCACGCGTCTCCTTGCTACTGTTGTCAATGACCCTTCTTTCGAGTCTACTGCTGCGTCTGCTCTCGTTACTGAGCTCGTCGACTTTGCTGCTCGCTGTCGCTTAGACTACGCTGCTAGTCTTGTCGCTAAGTCTGAGTCTGTCTGTCCTCCGTCCGTCGGGGGTGAGTGTGCCCTTGGCACGGACGTCCTTGAGGACAGGCAGGAGGAGTTCCAGTGTCTGGCAGCTGCTTCACCTCATCTCGTGTCCGTACTGCTTACCCCTGAGGGAGACCCGGATGCACTTGACATCCCGACTCCGCGCTCTTACGCGGAGGCGATAGAGGGTCCCTACTCCTCTCAGTGGCAGGCAGCTATGGATGCACAGATGGCTTCCTGGAAGTCCACAGGAACCCACGTTGACGCTGTCCCCCCTCCTGGGGCGAACATCGTCAGTGGCATGTGGATCTTCAGGGTGAAGCGGCCGCCGGGTTCTCCGCCTGTCTTCAAGACGCGTTACGTGGATCGTGGCTTCAGTCAGCGGCAAGGAGTTGACTACTTTCAGACCTTCTCCCCCACCCCGAAGATGACCACTCTTCGGGTACTGCTGCACATTGCTGCTCACCGTGACTACGAGCTCCACTCTCTGGACTTCAGCACAGCTTTCTTGCAGGGCAGCCTGCACGAGGAGATCTGGCTGCGCCGCCCACCTGGCTTCACTGGGTCTTTCCCTCCTGGTACCCGGTGGAGTCTCTGGCGTCCAGTCTACGGTCTCCGCCAAGCGCCACGTGAGTGGCACGACACTCTGAGGACTACGCTTGCGGCTCTTGGGTTTCCTTCTTCTACTGCCGACCCGTCGCTGTTTCTGCGCACCGACACCTCTCTGCCGCCGTTCTACATCCTCGTGTACGTCGACGACTTGGTCTTTGCCAGAGCTGACACTGCTGGACTCGCCTACGTGAAGTCCGAGCTGCAGAAGCGACACACGTGCACAGACCTGGGTGAACTGCGCAGCTACCTTGGCTTGCAGATCACCCGGGACAGAGCACGCCGCACCATTACCCTGACTCAATCACACATGGTGCAGCAGGTCCTTCAGCGCTTCGGCTTCACGTACTCCTCGCCTCAGGCCACTCCTCTGCCTACTCGCCACTCACTCTCAGCTCTGCCTTCGGATGAGTCCGTAGAGTCGAGTGGCCCGTATCCAGAGCTTGTTGGCTGCCTCATGTACCTGATGACCTGCACACGACCTAACCTTGCATACCCTCTTAGCATTCTTGCACGCTAAGTTGCTCTTGGGAGACACCGACCAGAGCACATGGCTGCAGCGAAGAGGGTGTTGCGCTACTTGTGCAGTACGTCGGGCATGGGGCTAGTGCTTGGAGGGCGGAGTCCAGTGGTCCTTACTGGGCACGCGGACGCTTCTTGGGCTGACGACCAGGCTACGCAGCAGTCGTCACAGGGTTACACCTTCAGTCTTGGTTCCGGCTCTGTTTCGTGGCGGGCTACCCGCTCGTCTTGTGTTCTCGGCTCCAGTTGTGAGGCTGAGATCTTCGCCGGGGCTATGGCTGCCCAGGAGCTTCGCTGGCTCACCTACCTGCTGACCGACCTTGGAGAGCCGCCTCGTTCTCCTCTACGTAGACAACAAGGCCATGCTGGCCTTGTGTCGAGAGCAGCAACTGGAGCACAGGACAAAGCACATTGCTCTCCGTTACTTTCTTGCTCGTGTGCTACAGCAGCGTGGACAGTTGCGGCTTGCGTACGTGGCCTCTGAGGACAACACTGCTGATGTTTTCACCAAGGCACTTGCGCCTTGTGATCATCAGCGCTTCTGCACTCAGTTGGGTCTTGTGTCTGTCTTGCCTCACTTGCTCACTTCTTGACCTTGTTTATACTGTCACATATATATACTCCTGCTCTTACTTGCTTAGCCTCGTATACATGTATATATATATGTGCTCTTGCATGTGAACTGGCCTTTTGGCCTTTGAACTTGTGCTTGGAATGTGTGGTGACTTTGTGATCCACCGTGAGCTTTGCTTTGCTTTGCTTGACTGGTCTTGTGACCCCTTGTTCTCCCCCACTTTGCCTATGGGGGTGTGTCAGAACATTATTGCTTATGCTATTGTGTAGGCTATAGTGGGGTATCCCATAGGGGGTACAACCCAACTAGGGTTTCATATTTGTACTCGCTTCATTCATAGTTCACACTCATTCTCGTTCTAATTTTCTCAAACCCTTCTAGGGTTTGCTATTTGTTGTCAGAACATTATAGCTTATGCTTTTGTGTAGGCTGTAGTGGGGTAGCCTATATGGGGTACAACCCAATTAGGGTTAGTACTTGTACCCAACTCTTTCATACTGCATTTCATCCTCGTTCATTTTCACATGGTTTCAGAGCACATATGCTCCTGGCCTGTGGGCCCTACTACTGCTTCCGCAGCTACTCGATCTGCCGCACGCCCCGTGGCGTGCGACCTATTTTTCATCTCTCTGGCGCGCGCCCCGAGGCGCGCGGCCCCGTTCCTTCTAGACGCGCCACTCCCCGCTACCCCGTCGCGGCCCCATCTCGTCGCGCCGCCCTAGCGGCCACGTCGCGCCGCCCTCGCGGCCGGGATCCGCCGCCCTAGCGGCCCCGTCACCTACCTCTGCGGCCCCGGCGCCGCCCATCCCGGCCCCGGCTCCGCCCTTCCTGGCCCCGGCGCCACCTCTGCTGGCCCCGTTGCATACCCCGGCGACCCCGACGCCGCCCTTCCCGACCCGGCCCCGCCTCTGCTGGCCCCGTCGCCTGCCCCTGCGGCCCCGGCTCTGCCCTTCCTGGCCCCGGCGCCACCTCGGCTGGCCTCGTCGCCTACCCCGGCGACCCCGACGCTGCCCTTCCCGACCCGGCCCCGCCTCTGCTGGCCCCGTTGCCTACCCCTGCGGCCCCGGCGCTGCCCTTCCCGGCCCCGGCGCCACCTCTGCTGGCCCCGACGCCGCCCTTACCGGCCCCGGCGCCGCCTCTACTGGCCCCGTCGCCTACCTCTACGGCCCCGGCGCCGCCCTTCCCAGCCCCAGCGCCGCCTCTGCTGGCCCCGTCACCTACCCTGCGGCCCCGGCGCCACCTCTGCTGGCCCCGTCGCCGCTCCACCCGGCCCCGCCACCGTCCCCAAGCGGCCACGCCGTCACCACCGAGCCGCCGGCGCTGCCGAGCTGCTACCGAGCCGCCCGAGCCGTAGCGCCACCCGAGCCGCCCGAGCGGCCGGGTCGCCGAGCCGCCGAACTGCAGTTGCTGCCGAGTCGCCGTACCGTTGAGCCGCCCGAGCCGCCGAGTCGCCGAGCCGCAGTTGCCGCCGAGCCGCCCTAGTCGCCCGAGCCGCCCGAGTCGCCCGAGCCGCCGAGCCGGAGTTGCTGCCGAGCCGCCGTGCCGCCGAGCCGCCCGAGCCGCCCCCACCGCCGAGTTGCCGAGTCGCCGAGTCGCCGAGCCTGCTCTTCCCACCACAGTTGAGCCCCTGCCCTGCTTGCGCGCTGCCCGCCGCTTGCTTACCTGCCTGCCTGCCTTTCGGCCTGACAGGCTGCCTGCCTTACTGCTGCTACTCCTGCTCCTGCTTCTACTGGCGGAGCCAGATGCAGCCCCAGCGACGTCCGCGTGAGTCCCTCACGCCCCAGTAGCTGCGTGAGTGGTACGCTGGTTGGGGTTGTAGGGGTGGCGGCGCTGCTTATTCTACCACTACTGCTTCTACTACTACTGGCGGCGGACAGATGCAGCTCCAGCAACGCCCACGCGCGTCTCTCACGCCCCAGCAGCTTCGTGAGTGGTACGCTCAGAGTAGAGGGTCTCTCAGTTCTGTTCGCTGCTCTTACGTGATTCGCACTGGTGCTCGGACTGGTCAGCCTTGTGGGACACCTAGTCACACACAGTCCCGCTGCTTTGCCCATCTGAGCGACGCCTGGCGTGCCGAGTTTGGCGACGAGGCTGAGCTCCCCGACTGGGTGGAGTTGCTTAGGCAGAGGGTAGATATATTTGCTCTTAACTATGATGCTATTCTCACTGCCATGTATGCATTGCCTACTAGTGCTGACCGTGCCGGTCACCTGTGCGTACCGCCTGACCCGGGTATAGAGCCTGCTGCTCTAGCTGCTGGTGAGGGTGCTGCTCTCGGTGCTAGTGAGTCTCCTGCTCCAGGTACAGGTGCAGCTGCTGCTCTAGGTGCTAGTGAGTCTGCTTCCTCAGGTGCGGGTGAGTCTGCTCTCTCAGATACCGCGTCGGCTCCGGCCTCTCACACCTTCACTCTTGACTCGGGGGCTTCCCGCTCCTTCTTTCGAGACCGCACCACACTCACGCCGCTGGGTCGGACAGTTGCAGTCTCTCTGGCAGACCCCTCTGGGGGTCCTGTCCTTGCTCACTTCTCCACTGTCCTCCGGTGTCCGGCGGCCCCCTCTGGCACCCTGTCTGTTCTTTACCCCCCCTTGTTCTCTACGAACTTGGTGAGTGGTGCTGACCTACAGGATGCGGGGGTTCACCAGTTCACTCCTGCGAGTCAGCGGGTGACCCATTGCACGGACGCTCGGACAGGCCGACACCTGGCCACGTTTACACGTAGGCCGGGGTCGAGCCTGTACACGCTGACCACTGCGTCTCCTCCAGTCACTGCGTCTAGTCAGGTAGCTGCGTCGGGTCAGGTGTTTGCAGCAGCGTCCAGGTCTGGTCCTGAGTCTGCCCCCTGTTTGTGTCGTCTCCTGTCTCACGAGACTCTCCTCTGGCACCACAGCCTTAGTCACCCCTCCCTGCTTCGTCTCCAAAGCATGGCCTCCCGTGTCCTTGTCTCTAGTCTTCCCCGGTCCCTCCCTCCCCTTCCTCCGAGGCCTGGCCCTACCTGCGTCCCCTGTGTCGAGGGGCGGCAGCGGGCTGCCCCTCACTCCTCTCAGTTTCCTCCGACAGAGGCCCCGCTGCAGACGCTTCACATGGACGTGTGGGGCCCGGCCCGCGTCCGTGGACAAGGTCACGAGCGCTACTTCCTGCTGGTGGTTGACGACTACTTGCGTTACACCACATTCTTCCCCTTGCGCAGCAAGGGTGATGTCACTGAGGTGTTGATCGACTGGATCCGCGCAGCTCGTCTCCAGCTCAGGCGAAGCTTCGGCTCGGACTTTCCTGTTCTGCGTCTGCACTCTGAAAGAGGCAGAGAGTTCTCCTCTGGCCTTCTGCGAGCCTACTGTCGTGCACGAGGCATCCGCCAGACCTTCACGCTTCCGGACTCTCCACAGCAAAATGGGATTGCTGAGCGCCGCATTGGCATGGTCATGGACGTCGCCCCTACGTCCATGATGCATGCGGGTGCCCCCCATTTTCTGTGGTCGTTTGCGGTCCGGTACGCGGCGCATCAGATCAACCTTCAGCCCACGGTCTCTATGCAGGAGACCTCCCCAGCTTTGCTGTGGACGGGGAAGGTAGGCGATGCGTCTGCGTTTCGTGTCTGGGGATCTCGGGCGTTTGTCGGCGACTTGTTTGCGGACAAGCTGTCCCCTCGTGCTGCTCCCTGTGTCGTCCTGGGTTTCCCCTCTGATGCGCCAGGGTAGCAGTTCTACCACCCCACCTCTCGCCGTGTTTTGTCCTCCCAGGACGTCACGTTCGACGAGTCGGTCCCCTACTACCGCCTCTTCCCCTACCGCACTCCGTCCCTCCCCCCGCCCCCGCTCTTCCTTGTGCCAGGTCCCCCTCCGGTAGAACCCCTCCCCCCTCAGGGTCCTGCCCCTTCAGGTGTGTCCCAGGTAGACGTTGTTGAGCCTGTCGAGGTCGCTGGTGACTCTGGTGCTACTGAGGGTGCTGAGCCTTGGGGTGCTGACTCTGGGGGTGCTGAGCGTGTGGGTGCTACGCCTAGGGGTGCTGAGCCTAGGGGTGCTGAGCCTGGGGGTGCTGAGCCTGGGAGTGCTGAGCCTGGGGGTGCTGAGCCTGGGGGTGCTGAGCCTGGGGGTGGTGAGCCTAGGGGTGTTGAGCCTGGGAGTGCTGAGCTTGGGGGTGCTGAGCATGGGGGTGCTACGCCTGAGGGTGCTACGCCTGGAGGTGCTGAGCCTGAGGGAGCTGGGCCTGCTCGTGTGGCGTCTGGCGGTGCTGTGCCTGGCGGTTCTCCGGGTGCTTCGTCTCGCCGGGAGCCACTCTCTCCACAGGAGTTGCGTGAGTGGTTTGCCCGGCGCTGGAGGCGAGCTGCTGGAGCTGGAGGTGGTGCGGGTACTGGAGGTTTTGCTGCTGCTGAGGGTGCTGGTGCCGCGGGTCCTGGAGGTGCTCGTACTGGGAGTACTGGAGCTGCTGGGCCTGCGGGTACTTCTGGAGTTGGAGCTGCTGCGGGTGTTGACGCGGTGGCTACTGCTGTCGGTCCTGGAGGCGGTCCTGCCGGGGGTGCTACTGGTGCTGCTGGAGGTACTGGAGCTGGAGGTGCTGCTGGTGCTGGTGCTGCTGGTGCTGGTGCTGCTGGAGGTACTGGAGCTGGAGGTGCTGCTGGTGCTGGTGCTGCCGCTGGGGGTATTGGTGCTGTCCCTGCTGTGTCAAGAGTCGCCGCGCGGCCTCGGCCGTACTTCGTTCCGCTCCTTCAACAGGTTCTTGGTCTCCCGCCTTCTACTGGTCATCCTCCTTCCTTCGAGTGTCAACAGCCTGTCCCGTCATAGTTACAGTTACACCCGGCCTCCCCACTGCCTGCTCCGTCTCCCTACACTGGTCCTACTGGAGGTCTTGCTAAGCGTCGTGAGCCTGCGTCTCGCCGTGCGTCGCCTGTCCGTGCTGCTCGCACTAGTGGTCACGGTTTGCGTCAACGTCCTCCTCTTGTCCCTGGCACGCACCGGATGTCTCTGCGTCCGTCCACCACTCCTTTGCGTGCCCCTTTACCTTCTCCTCCTGAGTCCCCTCTTCCTGCTCTTGCCGACCCGAAGTCGGACTCTCTTCGTGCTGCTAGTCCTACTGTCACGCGTCTCCTTGCTACTGTTGTCACTGACCCTTCCTTTAAGTCCACTGCTGCCTCTGCCCTAGTTGCTGAGCTCGTCGACTTTGCTGCTCGCCGTCGCCTAGACTACGCCGCCAGTCTTGTTGCTGAGTCTGAGTCTGTCTGTCCTCCGTCCGTCGGGGGTGAGTGTGCCCTTGGCACGGACGTCCTTGAGGACAGGCAGGAGGAGTTCTAGTGTCTGACTGCTGCTTCACCTCATCTCGTGTCCATACTGCTTACCCCTGAGGGACACGCTGATGCACTTGACATCCCTGCGGAGATAACCACTACAACGGGAGCTTAGAGTACTGGCTAGGCACGTGTGCTCGTGTGATGTCTGCGTTCGTTGGTCCTTAGACGTTTTCCTAGTGCTCACACTGCTTGCTAGTTCACGGGGCAATTTGGCAAGAGTTTCACTAGAGAAAGTTGTCAATAATGGTACAATGAAGTTGGCAATGCAAGACTACATCAGAGCTAGCATTCAGGTTGGTCGACTGCCAGCATAGCATGGTCGACCGCGTTCCAGCACGACTTGGTCGACCACGCTACAGCAGTGCAAAGTCGACAGCTTGCCAACGCTGCAGGTTGACGGTGTGCCAGCATTGCTCACGCATGACAGCAGTGCACCCGCTTTGCAGGTGCGCGCAGATGATTGGCATGCAAAGTCTCGTCACCTGCACAGCGCACACACCACGTCAACCTCGGGCTAGCGACTGCCTCTGATCCGCCACGACGACCTCGGGATACCACCATGGAGGTCGGTCTCGCCAGCTTCGCCTGGGTGACCGTCGCACTCCTTCGCAGAACCTCGTCACCCAGGTATCCTGGTCGACCGGGCAACTATGTCGACCAGCTGCTCCTGTATGTGCTCGTCGACCTCCCAAGTCGACAACCACACCAGGTCGACCTCACCAGGTCGACCACTCCTCCGGTCGACCAGATCCAGGTCGACGTCACTCCTGGTCGACCAGTGCAGCTGCTGGCTTCCCAAGTCGGCGGTATTGCAGTGGCGCCGTGCAAGTCGACCAACCCCGTCGACCAGCTCGTCCAAGTCGGCGTCGCCCACTACTGCAAGTCGGCTGTACCTTCCGTACAGCCCACCACGAAGTCGGCTCCGCCCAAGCGTGGACGGGGCCAACACACAACTCCCGTTGACACTCCCCTGCCGCGTTCACGCTTGGCCCCCCCAAGTCCACTCGGCAGTACTCCTCGCAAAATAGCTCGTCCCAACACACAGCACGTCGTCCACCGCACCAGCCATGCAAGAGGGCATGGCACCTACTACTGCACGTTGTCATCTTCGTCGCCCACGTCGGCCAAGCGCACCTGGCCGATGGCGACGGAGCACCGGTTGAAGGCCGGATAGTGCAGCGCCTTCGTCAGGAAGTCGGCCGGCTGCTCAGTGGTCGGGATGTAGAGCACCCTGTCGAGCTTGCTCTGCAAGAAGGCGTTCTTCATGTCGAGCTGCATCAGGTTGAGGTTGCGGACGGCGACGATGCTGAGGAAGATCCTCAGCGTGACGTAGCTGCCCACCGGCGCGAACGTCTCGTCTTAGTCGGCGCCGTACACCTGCGTGAAGCCCTTCACAACCAGCCTCGCCTTCTCGCGCTCGACGGTGTCGTCGACGTGGTACTTCGTCGTCAACACCCACCGGTTCTTCATGACGTTCACTCCCGGCGGACGTTCAACCAACTCCCACGTTCCCATGTTGAGGAGGCTGCAAATCTCCTCCTCCATGGCGGCCTTCACCGCCGGGCCCTTCCAGCTCGCCAACGCCTCCTTCACCGTCATCGTCGAGATGTCCCAACGGTGCTCGGGGTCGGCTAGCATGTCGGGGTCGAGCTCTGGAAACTCCTCATCCTCCTCGGCATCGTCGTACAGCAGGTCGTCGGCCTCATCGTCCACGTCGTACACCGTGGTGAAGGGAGCGGGGACGAAGAAGTCAGGCGGTCTCCGAAGTCGGCCTGAACGCCATGGTCCTGGCTGGACCTCCTCGGCGTCCCCTCCATCGTTGCTGTTGTCGCTGCCCTCGGCGTCCTGCTGCTCCTCAGCCGGCGTCCCAGCTGACTTCTCCCCTATGGTCGGCTCCCCTGCCGACTGCCCAGTCGCCGACTGCTCCTTGGTCGGCGTCACTGCTGCCTGCTCCTTTGTCGGCCGCTGGTCCTTGACCTGCTTCTCGACCTGCTCCTCCCCTGTCGACGTCGATTGCAATCCCACGTCGACCTGCCGCTCGTCACGTCGGCCACCGGCGATGCACTTGGCCAAAGGCGACGTCCCACTACTCCCCTCCTCGTCGGAGGCCGACACCGAGGTCAGCCCACGCAGGTCGGCCACGAGGGGAGGGGTAGGGCGGACGTCCTCGACGTCCGTAATAGCAAGCACACCGACCTTGGCAAGCAGTGGCAGCGTTGCCGACGAGGTGTCAGAGGGCGGGGTGGGCGACGAGCGGTCGGACACCGACCCGTACTCCGTCTTCCACTCGGCCAGCGACAGTTCCTCGTAGAACACCACATCCGACGTGGTGACCACCCGGTCGGCGTCGACGTCGAGGAGCTCCCAGCCCTTGCTCGCCGCCGACACGCCAAGGTGCAGGCCCCACCTGGCCTTCGGCAGCAGCTTCCCACCACGCTGCTGCTCGGTGACTAAGAACTGCGCCATGCAGCCCCACACCCGCGTCAGCGACAAGTCGGGCTTCTTCCCGGTCAGCTGTTGGTACGGCGTCGTCCCCGGCGGCAGCGCCGACCTCTCAAGGAAGTTGCGGACCCAGACGGCCTGCCGGAGAGCGAGGTGCCACCAGTGGTGCTGCACGCCCATGTGCAGCAGCATTGTCCGCACCGACTCCACCACCGTCCTCATCTCCCGCTCCGCCATGCCGTTCTGCTGCGGGGTGTATGGGCAGGTCAAGTCGTGGACGATCCCCTTGCCGTTCACGAAGTCGGTGAACTGCTTCCCGAGGAACTCCCCTCCCCGGTCAGAGTGCAGCATTAACACCGACCTCTTCGTCTGCCGCTCAGCCACTGCTAGCGACTGCACGAACGCCGGCAACGCATCTGACTTCTTGGTGACCGGCTTCACCCACACGTAGCGGGACTTGCGGTCCTTCAGCAACAAGAAGTACAGGCTGCCATCCTTGGCAGCCACGCGGAATGGCCCGCACAGGTCGATGTGCACGACGGCCAGCACATCGTCGGCGTCGGAGCCTTGGTCGGGGAAGGTGTGCCGCGCCAGCTTCCCGCCGACGCACGAGACACACGGGGAGTTGGCGCCCGTCGCCGACTTGGGGTCCAGCCCAATGGCGACCTCGTTCTTCGCCGAGCTCCGTATGGTGTCCATGCCGACATGTGCAAGCCGGGCATGCATACGGTCCGGCGTCGACTTCGTCTTCGAGACGATCGCCCGCAGAGCCACAACCTCCGTCGTGGGCGACGTCGACCTCGTTGAGCAGGGACGCAGGCCGGTGCAGAGGACACGCCCGGAGTACGTCGCCCGACCGAGCACCTCTCCCGTTGCCGAGACGAGCACCATCCCGTCGCCGTCCTCTTGCAGCTTCACGCCGTGCTCCTTAAGCTGGCCGGACGACAGCAAGTTCGCCCGCACACCCGAGACGTACAGCACGTCGGGGATGAGCACCTGCTTCCCGGCCTCCCCTTACAGGGCGACGGTGCCGCGGCCCTGGACATCCTGCAGCGCCCCATTGAAGCCGCGCACGTGCTTGATGAAGTCGCTCGGCTGCAGGTCAACGAAGACTTCCTTCGTCCCCATCAGGTGGTGGGAGCAACCGCTGTCGAGCAGGACCACTGCCGGGTTCGCCTGCACAGCTGCCGCCACCGCCTGGAAGTCCTCTCCGGCCTCCGGCGCCAGCGAGACGGTCGGCTCCACGACGCCGACCAGCGAGCACGACGCCGTCTTGTCATCCCGCGCCTTGCTGCCAGCAGGGGAGTCGGCGTCGTTCGCCGAAGTCGACGTCTTGGTCGACTGCTTCTCCTTGCGCGGCCGGTTTCCTCCTCGACAAGGACGACAACTGCTTGACCTCCCGCGGCCGCCCTTGTTGTCGTCGTCGGAGTCACTGCGGTCGGGACACTCGAAAGAGAGGTGATTGGGGCTGTGGCAGATCCAGCACTCCCGACGTCGACCTCCCCCTCCTTGACCGCCGTCCTTGGTCGACTTCTTCTCGACCTCCTTGGTCGACTTCCAGCCACCGCTCCCGCCGCCACCAGACTGTCCGCGCTCTCCTGGTCGGATTCCTTGCTTCGCCGGGGCGACGAAGTTGGCCTGCACCAAGAGTTCCTGTGACCGCTCAGCTTCCTGCATCGCCTCGTCCTGCAGGATGTATGAGGTCAGGTTGTCCTCGTTGAGCGTCGCCCTTGTGCTCGGCGCCATGGACAGCCGTTTCAGGAGGTTATAGTTGCTAGAAAGTCCCTGCATGACATGGTGTCAAAATAGTAGGTAATAGAGAATAGAAACGTGGGGCCTAGGCTTAGAAGCCTAGGCCCTAACTTAGTGTCGAGCGGGTTTCTCCTAGGCGAGGTATCGAGTGAGTTGGAGAGAAGAAAAGTTGGAGAATGGGTTCCACTATAGGTTTCAAGAAACATATAGCATAGGAAACATAGTTGGTGCACCACCTACAAAGTACAATAACTACACTACAACTACAAGCAGTTATAAAATATGACAAACATATTTCGACACGCCCCCATAATGCTTGTAGGTAGAAAAGTAGTTACGCCCCCCTGAGGGGGTACACCATGCAAAATAATCACAAGCAACAGCAGGTAATGCAGGCGGGCTAACATTAAAGAGTTACCCCCTCCATCTCCTCACCCTCCTCCTTCCCCTCCCCCACACTGCTGCAGGAGCAGCAGAGAAGGGGGGAAGAGAGGAGAGGTGGAGGGATGGCTGCATGTTGCCTCACACCCGCCACCCCGGTACCACTCCCCCTGCTCCCCCACATCCTCACACCTTCTCCCCCCAGCGGCAGCTGCAGCGGTGGGACTGAAAGAAGGAGGAGGGGAAGGGAGAGAGGTGACGCCACACTCCAACACCCTCCACCCCCATACCCTCCTCCCCGCGGCTGCAGGGAGACAAAGGAGGAGGGGGGTGGGAAGGAAGAAAGCCGCAGAGCGGCGAAAAGGTGTCGGTGCAGTGGTGTCAGGGGCGGCTTCAGGGAGTGCAGGGGCGGAAAGGCCCGTCGCGTGCCAGTGCCACGGGGCGCACGACGGGTAAGATAAGAGCAAGGGCCCGATCGTGTGCCTCGGGGCGCACGACGAGCAGGGCACCATCGTGTGCCACGGGGCGCACGATGGGCAGGTTAAGGGCACCGTCGCGTGCCACGGGGCGCGCGACGGGCAGAAAAGGCGTCACACGCCAACCGGGGGCGGGACAAGGAAAAATTCGTCACGCGCCCTAGGCGCGCGACCAGAAAATCGTAGCAGCGGAAACGTGAGGCCAGAACGAACGTCGCTCTGATAACATGTCAAAATAGTAGGTAATAGAGAATAGAAACGTGGGGCCTAGGCTTAGAAGCCTAGGCCCTAACTTAGTGTCGAGCGGGTTTCTCCTAGGCGAGGTATCGAGTGAGTTGGAGAGAAGAAAAGTTGGAGAATGGGTTTCACTATAGGTTTCAAGAAACATATAGCATAGGAAACATAGTTGGTGCACCACCTACAAAGTACAATAACTACACTACAACTACAAGCAGTTATAAAATATGACAAACATATTTCGACACATGGGTGATGTACGACACCGTGGAGTACTTCGCGCCGGCCATCCTGATAGTGGCGAGAATTCGCCGGGCTCGGTTGCAGTAGTCAGTCGCTGTCTCCTCGTCACCCATACGCAAGTGCGTCAGCTGTCCCTCCAGCTGGGCGATGAACAGGTCATCGGTGACCTGGTACGTCGACTCAATGAAGTGCCACGCCCGGTGGCCGGCGTCGATGTACTCCCGGCACCACTTTAAGGCGATCTGCACGCCCGGCGAGCAGCACCGCGAGATGACCGTGAAGGTCAAAAGCTGCATGGCGCGGAACTCCGCCCGCAAGTCGGGGTGGTGTTCTCCAGGCGTCACCACGGTCCCTCGGGCGAAGCCGATCAGCCCAGCCATCTCCAGCTGGGGCTCGATAGCTTCCTTCCAGGTGAGAATGTTGGGTCGACCAAACAGTGGGGGGGTGACCGAGATCCTGTCCGGCGTGAACTTGAAGTAGCCGTAGCTCGGCGCAATCCCACCTGCCGTCACCTAGGTCGCCGTCATCGGCGACAGCCCACTACGCCGGCCTCTGACGTCACCCTGCGAAGAGCCTGCAGCCGCCGACGTCTGCATCCCTCGCACCTGAACGCCGCCGACTTCACCGGCATGTATCACACCTTTTTGCCTCGACGTGCCTCCAGCACTGTTGCCGACTTGACCACCACCGGCGTTGACGCCCATGTCAACGCCGCCATCGTTGTTCACCGGACGAGGAGAGGCAGGTCGAGACGGGTGCTCCGTCGCCCACGTGGAGCGGAGTCCAGCCTCAACGACCGCCCAGGGCAAGTCGCCATACTCGTTGGCCTCGTGCTTCCTCCTCGCGTTCTCCAACCGTGCCTCCAGGGTGTCTACCACCCCCGCGTCACCTACGACTCCTACCATAGTGACTACCGCCAGTTGCCGGCCTGTAACTACGAAATAGGTAAGTGGTGTCTACGTCGACCTGACTGAAGGGTAAGTCGTGTGCCGTCCACGCTCACCGCACCATGCGGAGATAACTACTACAACGGGAGCTTAGAGTACTGGCTAGGCACGTGTGCTCGTGTGATGTCTGCGTTCGTTGGTCCTTAGACGTTTTCCTAGTGCTCACACTGCTTGCTAGTTCACGGGGCAATTTGGCAAGAGTTTCACTAGAGAAAGTTGTCAATAATGGTACAATGAAGTTGGCAATGCAAGACTACATCAGAGCTAGCATTCAGGTTGGTCGACTGCCAGCACAGCATGGTCGACCGCGTTCCAGCACGACTTGGTCGACCACGCTACAGCAGTGCAAAGTCGACAGCTTGCCAACGATGCAGGTTGACGGTGTGCGAGCATTGCTTACGCAGGACAGCAGTGCACCCGCTTTGCAGGTGCGCGCAGATGATTGGCATGCAAAGTCTCGTCACCTGCACAGCGCACACACCACGTCAACCTCGGGCTAGCGACTGCCTCTGATCCGCCACGACGACCTCGGGATACCACCATGGAGGTCGGTCTCGCCAGCTTCGCCTGGGTGACCGTCGCACTCCTTCGCAGAACCTCGTCACCCAGGTATCCTGGTCGACCGGGCAACTATGTCGACCAGCTGCTCCTGTATGTGCTCGTCGACCTCCCAAGTCGACAACCACACCAGGTCGACCTCACCAGGTCGACCACTTCTTCGGTCGACCAGATCCAGGTCGACGTCACTCCTGGTTGACCAGTGCAGCTGCTAGCTTCCCAAGTCGGCGGTATTGCAGTGGCGCTGTGCAAGTCGACCAACCCCGTAGACCAGCTCGTCCAAGTCGGCGTCGCCCACTGCTGCAAGTCGGCTGTACCTTCCGTACACCCCACCACGAAGTCGGCTCCGCCCAAGCGTGGACGGGGCCAACACACAACACACATCTCATGTCCGTACTACTTACCCCTGAGGGAGACGCTGATGCACTTGACATCCCGACTCCGCGCTCTTACGCGGAGGCGATAGAGGGTCCCTACTCCTCTCAGTGGCAGGCAGCTATGGACGCAGAGATGGCTTCCTGGAAGTCCACAGGCACCTACGTTGACGAGGTTCCCCCGCCTGGGGCGAACATCGTCAGTGGCATGTGGATTTTCAGGGTGAAGCGGCCGCCGGGTTCTCCGCCTGTCTTCAAGGCGCGTTACGTGGCTCGTGGCTTCAGTCAGCGGCAGTGAGTTGACTACTTTCATACCTTCTCTCCCACCCCGAAGATGACCACTCTTCGGGTACTGCTGCACATAGCTGCTCACCATGACTACGAGCTTCACTCTCTTGACTTCAGCACAGCTTTCCTGCAGGGCAGACTGCAAGAGGAGATCTGGCTGCGCCGCCCACCTGACTTCACTGGGCCTTTTCCTCTTGGCACCCAGTGGAGCCCCCGGCGGCCAGTCTAAGGTCTCCGCCAGGCACCGCGTGAGTGGCACGACACACTGAGGACTACACTTGCAGCTCTTGGGTTTGCTCCCTCTACTGCCGACCCGTCGCTGTTTCTACGCACCGACACTTCTTTGCCGCCGTTCTACATCCTCGTGTACGTCGACGACTTGGTCTTTGCCACAGCTGACACTGCTAGACTTGCCCATGTTAAGTCCGAGCTGCAGAAAAGACACACCTGCACAGACCTGGGTGAACTGCGTAGCTACCTTGGCTTGCAGATCACCCGGGACAGAGCACGCCGCACCATTACCCTGACTCAGTCACACATGGTGCAGCAGGTCCTTCAGCGCTTCGGCTTCACGTACTCCTCGCCTCAGGCCACTCCTCTGCCTACTCGCCATTCGCTCTCAGCTCTGCCTTCGGATGAGTCCGTAGAGTCGAGTGGCCGGTACCCAGAGCTTGTTGGCTGCCTCATGTACCTGATGACCTGCACTCGACCTGACCTTGCATACCCTCTTAGCATTCTCGCACGCTATGTTGCTCCTGGGAGACACAGGCCGGAGCACATGGCTGCAGCAAAGAGGGTGTTGCGCTACTTGTGCAGTACGTCAGGCATGGGGCTTGTGCTTGGAGGGCAGAGCCCAGTGGTCCTCACTGGGCACGCAGACGCTTCTTGGGCGGACGACCAGGCTACGCAGCGGTCGTCACAGGGTTACACCTTCAGCCTTGGTTCCGGCTCTGTTTCGTGGCGGGCTACTCGCTCGTCTTCTGTTCTCGGCTCCAGTTGTGAGGCTGAGATCTACGCCGGGGCCATGGCTGCACAGGAGCTTTGCTAGCTCACCAACCTGCTGACTAACCTCGGAGAGCCGCCTCGTTCTCCTCCAGTGCTGTACGTAGACAACAAGGCCATGCTGGCCTTGTGTCGAGAGCAGAGACTGGAGCACAGAACGAAGCACATTGCTCTTCGCTACTTGTTTGCTCGTGAGGTGCAGCAGCGTGGTCAGCTGCGTCTTGCATACGTGGCCTCTGAGGCCAACACTGTTGATATCTTCACCAAGGCGCTTGCCCTTTGTGATCATCAGCGCTTCTGTACTCAGCTGGGTCTTGTGCCTGCCTTGCCTCACTTGCTCACCTCTTGACCTTGCTTGTACTATTACATATATATATACACCTGCACTTGCTTGTCTTGCCTTTTATATATATATATGTACTCCTGCATGTGAACTGGCCTTGTGGCCTTGACTTTGTGCTCGGAATGTGTGGTGACTTTGTGATCCACCCTGAGCTTGCATTGCTTTGCTTTGCTTGACTGGTCTTGTGACCCCTTGTACTCCCCCACTTTGCCTATGGGGGTGTGTCAGAACATTATAGCTTATGCTTTTGTGTAGGCTATAGTGGGGTAGCCTATATGGGGTACAACCTGTTGAACAAGGAATGAAATGACTAAGAATGAAAAGGGTACAAATATGGAAACCTAGGAGTGTGTACCCTCTATAGGCTAACCCACTGTAGCCTAACAACTACAACAATATATATAATGTTTGACATACCCCCATAGGCGAAGTGGGGGAGAACTAGGGGTCACAAGACCAGTCAAGTAAAGCAAAGCAAGCTCAGGGTGGATCACAATGTCACCACACAATCCGAGCACAAGTTCAAGGCCACAAGGCCAGTTCACATGCAGGAGTACATATATATATATATATATATATAAGACTAAACAAGCAAGAGCAGTGATATATATATGTAACATTACAAAGACGGTCAAGAGGAGAGCAAGTGAGGCAAGACAGACACAAGACCCAGCTGGGTACAGCAGCGCTGATGATCACAAGGCGCAAGTGCCTTGGTGAAAACATCAGCAATGTTGGCCTCAGAGGCCATGTACGCAAGTCGCAACTGACCACGCTGCTGTAGCTCACGAGCAAGGAAGTAGCGGAGAGCAATGTGCTTTGTTCTGTGCTCCAGTCTCTGCTCTCGACACAAGGCCAGCATGGCCTTGTTGTCGACGTACAGGACTGGAGGAGAATGAGGCGGCTCTCCAAGGTCGGTCAGCAGGTAGGTGAGCCAGCGAAGCTCCTGAGCAGCCATGGCCCCTGCGTAGATCTCAGCCTCACAACTGGAGCCGAGAACAGAAGACGAGCGAGTAGCCCGCCACGAAACAGAGCCGGAACCAAGGCTGAAGGTGTAACCCTGTGACGACCGCTGCGTAGCCTGGTCGTCAGCCCAAGAAGCGTCCGCGTGACCTGTGAGGACCACTGGACTCCGCCCTCCAAGCACTAGTCCCATGCCCGACGTACTGCACAAGTAGCGCAACACCCTCTTCGCTGCAGCCATGTGCTCTGGTCGGTGTCTCCCAGGAGCAACATAGCGCGCAAGAATGCTAAGAGGGTATGCAAGGTCAGGTCGTGTGCAGGTCATCAGGTACATGAGACAGCCAACAAGCTCTGGGTACGGGCCACTCGACTCTACGAACTCATCCGAAGGCAGAGCTGAGAGCGAGTGGCGAGTAGACAGAGGAGTGGCCTGAGGCGAGGAGTACGTGAAGCCGAAGCGCTGAAGGACCTGCTGCACCATGTGTGACTGAGTCAGGGTAATGGTGCGGCGTGCTCTGTCCCGGGTGATCTGCAAGCCAAGGTAGCTGCGCAGTTCACCCAGGTCAGTGCACGTGTGTCTCTTCTGCAGCTCGGACTTCACGTAGGCGAGTCCAGCAGTGTCAGCAGTGGCAAAGACCAAGTCATCGACGTACACGAGGATGTAGAACGGCGGCAGAGAAGTGTCGGTGCGCAGAAACAGCGACGGGTCGGCAGTAGAAGGAGCAAATCCAAGTGCCGCCAGCGTAGTCCTCAGTGTGTCGTGACACTCACGTGGCACCTGGCGGAGACCATAGACTGGACGCCGGAGACTCCACTGGGTACCAGGAGGGAAAGACCCAGTGAAGCCAGGTGGGCGACGCAGCCAGATCTCCTCGTGCAGGCTGCCCTGTAAGAAAGTAGTGCTAAAGTCGAGAGAGTGAAGCTCGTAGTCCCGGTGAGCAGCAACGTGCAGGAGTACCCGAAGAGTGGTCATCTTTGGGGTGGGGGAGAAGGTCTGAAAGTAGTCAACTCCCTGCCGCTGACTGAAGCTACGAGCCACGTAACGCACCTTGAAGACAGGCGGAGAACCCGGCGGCCGCTTCACCGTGAAGATCCACATGCCACTGACGATGTTCGCCCCAGGAGGGGGGACAGCGTCAACGTAGGTGCCTTTGGACTTCCAGGAAGCCATCTCTGCATCCATAGCTGCCTGCCACTTAGAGAAGTAGGGACCCTCTATCGCCTCCGCGTAAGAGCGCGGAGTCGGGATGTCTAGTGCATCCGGGTCTCCCTCAAGGGCTAGCAGTACAGACGCGAGATGAGGTGAAGCGGCAGCTAAGCACTGAAACTCCTCCTTCCTCTCCTCAAGGACGTCCGTGCCAAGGGCACACGCACCCCCGACGGACGGAGGACAGACAGACTCAGACTCAGCGACAAGACTAGCAGCGTAGTCTAGACGACAGCGAGCAGCAAAGTCGACGAGCTCAGAAACTAGGGCAGACGCAGCAGAAGACTCGAAGGAAGGGTCAGTGACGACAGTAGCAAGGAGACGCGTGACAGTAGGACTGGCAGCACGAAGAGAGTCCGACTCAGGGTCGACAAGAGCAGGAAGAGAGGAAGCAGGAGGAGAAGGCAAAGGGGCACGCAGAGGAGCAGTGGAAGGACGCGGAGACATCCGGTGCGTGCCAGGGGCAGGAGGAGGACGTGGACGCGAACTACGAGCACTAGTGCTAGCAGGACGGACAGGCGACGCAGGGCGAGACGCAGGCTCACGACGCTCAGTAAGACCGTCAGTAGGACCAGAGTAAGGAGAAGGAGTAGGCAGTGACTGAACAGGCTGTGGACACACTAAAGGAGGGGGAGGACCAGGAGGAGGCGAGAGACCAAGAACCTGCTGAAGGAGCGGAACGAAGTACGGCTGAGGGCGCGTGGAGACTCCAGGCACAGCAGGGACAGCACCAGTGCCCCCAGTGGCAGTACCAACGCCCGAGTCCGCAGCACCAGCAGGGACTCCAACACCAGGGTCCTCAGCACCAGTCATAGCTCCAACGCCCGGGTCCTCAGCACCAGCAGCAGCTCCAACGCCCGGGTCCTCAGCACCAGCAGCAGCTCCAACGCCCGGGTCTGCAATACCAGCAGCAGCTCCAACGCCCGGGACCTCAGCACCAGCAGCAGCTCCAACGCCCGGGTCCGCAGCACCAGCAGCAGCTCCAACGCCCGGGTCCTCAGCACTAGCAGCAGCTCCAACGCCCGGGTCCGCAGCACCAGCAGCAGCTCCAACGCCCGGGTCCTGAGCACAAGCAGCAGCTCCAACGCCCGGGTCCGCAGCACCAGCAGCAGCAGGGTCCGTGAGACGAGGCGCGCCACTACGAAGTGTGCAACAGCGCTCGTACCACTCACGGATCCTCTCACAAGAGGGGAGCTCTCGACTAGAAGGAGAAGTGTCAGCACCAGTCTCCGTAGCGCGGCTGGTCCCAGAGGTACCTCTCCGGAGGCTGCAGTACTGTAAGTACCACTCTCGCAACTGCTCCGAGGAGAGGTCTTGTCCAGGCGTAGGACCCCCTATCGCAGCACCGCCAGGCTCAGCACCCCTAGTCGCCGCACCCCCAGGCTCAGCGCCCCCAGGCACAGCACCCCCAGGCTCAGCACCCCCAGTGTCCGCACCCCCAGGCTCAGCACCCCCAGAGTCCGCACCCCCAGGCTCAGCACCCCCAGAGTCCGCACCCCCAGGCTCAGCACCCCTAGTGTTCGCACCCCCAGGCGCAGCATCCCCAGCGTCCGCACCCCCAGGCTCAGCACCCCCAGCAGGACGAGAGTCGACAGCAACCTCAACAGGCTCGACCGGGTCTACCTGAGACACACTTGAGGGAGCGGC
The DNA here is from genome assembly GCA_948144175.1 of Closterium sp. NIES-65. Lineage (NCBI taxonomy): Eukaryota > Viridiplantae > Streptophyta > Zygnematophyceae > Desmidiales > Closteriaceae > Closterium > Closterium sp. NIES-65. The sequence goes on along the minus strand of CANXME010002388.1, from coordinate 2,041,928 downwards.
ACCCTGAGGGGGGAGGGGGTCTACGACAGCAGCACCTGGCGCGAGGAAGAGAGGCGGGGGTGGGAGCGGGGCAGTGCGGTAGGGGAAGAGGCGGTAGTAGGGGACAGACTCGTCAAAAGTGACGTCCTGAGAGGGCAAGACCCGGCGCGAGGTGGCGTGGTAAAACTGCCAACCAGGCGCGTCCGGAACAAAGCCGAGGAAGACGCAGGGAACAGCACGAGAGGAGAGCTTGTCCGCAGACGTATCGCGAACAAAAGCTCGAGATCCCCAGACCCGGAAACGCGCCGCATCGCCAACCTCCCCCGTCCACAGCAGTGTGGGCGAGGTCTCCGGCAAGGAGACACGGGGCCAGAGGTTGAGCTGATGCGCAGCGTACCGGACCGCAAACGGCTACAGAAAATGGGGGGCAGCCGCATGGATCAAGGAGGTACGAGCGACCTCCATGACCAGGCCAATGCGGCGCTCCGCAACCCCATTCTGCTGTGGAGAGGCCGGAAGCGTGAACGACTGCTCAATGCCGTGCTCAGCACAGTAGGCTGCCAAGAGGTCGGAGGAGAACTCACCACCTCTGTCAGAGTGCAAGCGCAGGACAGGAAAGTCCGAGCAGAAACGCTTGCTGAGCTGGAGACGAGCTTTGCGGATCCAAGGGATCAAAACATCAGGGACCTCACCCTTGGTGCGCAAGGGGAAGACCGTGGTGTAGCGCGAGTAGTCGTCAACAACGATCAGGAAGTACCTCTCCTGACCCTGACCACGGACGCGGGCTGGGCCCCACACGTCCATGTGGAGCGTCTGCAAAGGAGCAGTCGTCGGGGGAAACGAGGAGGAGTGAGGAGCGGCGCGCTGCCGCCCCTCGACACAGGGAAGGCAGGGAGGAGCAGGAAAGGATGGGAGAGGAGGGAGAACCCTGGGAAGACCAGGGACAAGGTACCGGGAGTGCATGGCACGAAGGCGCTGCACAGACGGGTGGCCAAGTCGGTGGTGCCAGAGGACAGTCTCGTGCGCTAGAGAGCGACACGAGCAGGGGGCAGACAGCTGACCTGACGCGGACGCAAACGCAGACGCAGACGCAGCGACCTGAGGGGAGGCAGTAGTCAGTGTGTACAGGTCCGACCCCGGCTGCCGGGTGAAGGTAGCCAAGTGGCGGCCCGTACGAGCACACGTGCAGTGTGTCACACGCTCGTAGGCAGGGGTGAACTGGTGAACACCCCCGTCCTGGAGAGCACAACCTGCCACCAAGTTCGTGGAGAACGAGGGGAGGTGGAGACGTGACAGTGTGCCCGACGGGACCGCAGGACAGGGAAGGACAGTGGAGGAGGTCGCAATGATCGGACCCCCAGAGGGGTCACCAAGGGAGATAGCAACTGGCCGAGCAAGGGGCTCAAGGGCAGTGCGGTCACGAAAGAAACAGCGAGAGGCACCTGAATCCAGCGTGAAGGTGTGCAGTGCTGTAGTCGACACAGTACTAGGGGGGGCAGACACGCACGCACCTAGAGCAGCAGCCTCACCAGCACCTGGGGTAGCAGACACGTGGGTACCTGGAGCAGCAGACGCACTCGTCCTAATGCCCGGGTCGGGCGTGACACTCAGGTACTCAGAACCCTCTCCACTAGTAGACATCACATACATGGCAGTGAGAATAGCATCAAAATCTAGAGCATACATATCAATCCCCTTCTTCAAGAGATCCAGCCAGCGGGGCAGCTCAGTGGCCTGAGGGAACTGGACACGCCAAGCGTCGCTCAGACGAGCGAAGCAACGCTGTGTGGCGTGCGGTCCCCCACACGGCTGGCCAGTGCGGTCACCAGTGCGAATGACGTACGTGCAGCTAAGGCCACCCCCCCACCCCCCCCCCCCCCCCCCCCCGTGCTGAGAGTACCACTCACGGACCTCCTGGGGCGAGGGAGTGTGCTGCTGTCCCTGGCCACCGCCAGTGCCGCCACGCCCACCACTCCCGCCACCACCTCCTCGACCACCCCAACCCCTGCCGTCTCCTCGTCCACCGCCACCCCCACTACCTCCTCCGCCCCGGCCACCTCCCCCGCCGCTGCCGCCACCCCCACCACCGCTGCCACCTCCCCCACCCGCGCCACTCCCCCCGCCACCACCTCCCCCACCACCGCCACCCCCGCTGTCACCACCACCGCCCTTGCCCCCCTTGCCCTTGCCGCTGCGGCGTCCGCCCGAAGCAGACGCAGTCCCGACCTTGTTAGCACCAAGGAGGTCGACAGCAGCAGCAGAGGCGACAGAGGGAAGAAGGGGGGAGGGAGAACACCCCTCAAAGAACGGGGTGCGGGGGTCACCGCGAGAGGCACCTACAGCGACTATGCTAGTCTCGGCTGCAAGGAGTTCCTTCTCGAGGAGGGCAATGGTGAGCTCGGTGGGGCAGCGAGCGAGGAAATGGTCCCTGACTGAGCGCAGCGAGTCAGGGAGGCGCGTGACTAGGTGGTAGAGAGTGATCCAGAGCGGGGGTGGGTTCGTGGCGAGGAACTCATCAGGCATAGCGGCGCGGAAGCGAGCCTCACTAGTGCGGAGGTGGGTAATGAGGTCAGCGACAGTGTGAAAGGAAGCTAAGTCGGGGAACAGGTAGGGAAGAGAGAGACGGCCTAGTGCAGCAGAGGCCGGTGAGGAGTAGCGGGCAACGACAGCAGTGTAAAGTGCCTGTGCAGTCTTGTGCTGCCCAAAGTGCTCGCGCTCATCTATCGGCAGAGAGTTGCGGATAGCGAAGCGAGCATGGGCGTCACGAGTCTGCCACTGTGAGCGAGTAGTGCTGTCGGCAGTAGCAGCAGGAGCAGTAGCGTGGCCTAGGGCGTGATCGTACAGCGAGATGTCTTCCTTGGCAGTGAGCTGTAGGAAGAGGTGTAGGTCATCAAGCCAGGTGTCGAACTTCACTGGGCGCCCCTCAGCATCGAAGGCTAGCACTGGAGGGCTAGCCATGGTAGCAGCAGTAGTAAAAGCAGTAGGTAGGTAGGGCGGCGCGGCTCGGTACAGGTAGGGCGGCGCGGCTCGGTCTAGGTAGGGCGGCGCGGCTCGGGTCGGGCGGCGCGGCTCGGTTTGGGCGGCTCGGGTCGGGCGGCGCGGCTCGGGTCGGGCGGCTCGGTTCGGGCGGCTCGGTTCCGTTAGGGCCGGGCTGTTCGGTGCGGGCGGCGCGGTCTAGGTGGGGCCGTTCGAGGCGGCTAAGGGGAGCGCGGGGAGCGGGTGGGGTTGGGGACGGGGCCGACGCGGGCCTCTAGGGGTAGGATCGGGGCCGACGCGGGCTGTAAGGGGTAGGGACGGGGCCGACGCGGGCCTCTAGGGGTAGGGACGGGGGCCGACGCGGGCCTCTAGGGGTAGGATCGGGGCCGTCGCAGGCCTTTAGGGGTAAGGACGGGGCCGTCGCGGGCCTCTAGGGGTAAGGACGGGGCCGTCGCGGGCCTCTAGGGGTAGGCTCGGGGCCGACGCGGGCCTCTAGGGTAGGCGCGGGGCCGACGCGGGCCTCTAGGGGACGAGCTCGGGGCCGACACGGGCCGTTAGGGTTAGGCGCCGGGCCGATTCGGGGCCTCTAGGTGCAACAGCGCGGGGCCTACAGGGCCTCTAGAGGCGTGAACGTCGAGGCGCCATCGGGCAGGTAGGCAGATAGGCAGGTAGGTAGTGGTGGGCCCTTAGGAAAAACGGTCCTAGGAAGGACCTGCTCTGATACCATGTTGAACAAGGAATGAAATGACTAAGAATGACAAGAGTACAAATATGGAAACCTAGGAGTGTGTACCCCCTTTAGGCTAACCCACTGTAGCCTAACAACTACAACAATATATATAATGTTTGACACAACCCAATTAGGGTTAGTACTTGTACCCAACTCTTTCATACTGCATTTCATCCTCGTTCATTTTTTCATTATGCCTTGTTATTTCCCATTCGCTTTCTCGTCCTTAACCCAGCTTTGTCTTACCTTCCAGGCAGTCGAGCTCAATATGAGAACGATACTGATATTGCTTGTGACTTATGGTAAAGGATACATGATGTCTTTGTGATTTAGGTTTTTATTTCATCTGCGGTTAATATGCTTTGTCAGTTCGGCTTCGTGTGTGCGCGTATGTGTGAAGGTGTATGATCATGTGTATGTGTAATGTTGTGAGCGTATGCATTTTGATTCATGTTTCCATTGCATTAATAACACATGTCCGTTGGTTTTACAAATTGGGATCAAACTATCATTTCCGAGAAGGTTCTTTGCGCACTCAGTGAGTGTGTCCATTCAAACTGGATTTGATAGAATTGACCTTTTTATATATCACACAGATTGTATTGTTTCATGTAACAATTGGATGATTCAGAAACTATGCTATTGAGCTCCCCCCCCATGCTAGGCAGGGGATGCGGTAGCATAGGGTCTGGGTCAATTAACTATTACGCATTTCCATCTTGCTACCGTATGCATTCATTTAACTACCACAGTAGCACATGCATTGTAATCATGCACTTCGCATTTACTTCATCTACGCATAACATCATCCGGCATATGCATCACGGAATAAACCGTTACGCATTCACAGTACATCATTTTGGCAACTCATGAAATATAGGTTCAGTCAAAGCAAACTAGGAAATGAGAACGAATGTAGTTCGGCACATGGTAAATTGACGTGGCAAATACATAGTAGTCAGTCACTTCACTTAGCTTCTGTTCACTAGATTTTTTTCATCCTTCATTTTTTTTAAGTAAAGAGGATGAAAAAAAAAATGTACATAACGATCGTAATAGGTTGCTGTCATAATATTATGCTCTAGCCTGTAGTGGGGTGCTCTATAGCGAGTACAACCCTTCGAGGGTTTGCTATTTGTATCCTCATTCTTGCTAGTGCAACCCTCTTCTTTCTTTTAAATTTTCACATGCTATCAGAGCAGGTCGATCCCCTTGGATCGATCTTGTGGGTGGGCTCACCACCTCGTTGCTTCTGCTGCAACTTCCACTGCTACTCTTTGTGCCGCACACCCCATGGCGTGCGGCAGTTTTTCTTCCCGCCGTGCGCCTCGAGGCGCGCGGCGGTTCTCTGCCCGCCGTGCGCCCCGTGGCGCGCGGCGGTTCTCTGCCCGCTGTGCGCCCCGAGGCGCGCCGCGGGCTTCTGCCCCGTCACTCTGCGCGTCGCCCTCGGGAGGCGCTGCGACGGGCGACGGGGACCCGCGCGTCACCCCCCGTCGCCCGTCGTGGCCTGCGCGCGGCCCGTACAGGCTGCGCGCGGCCCGTAAGGGCTGCGCCAGGCCTGGACGCGGCCCGTACGGGCTGCGCCAGGCCCGCGCGCGGTTCGGGCGGCTGTGCCAGGCCCGTGGGCGGCCCTTTCCTCGCTGCCCCTGCCCTCCCCGCTGTCCCCCGTGCTTCTACTGGCGCCCCACCCCTCCTACAGCCCGTTCTCTTGAATTAGGGTTTGGGGGTGAGGGGTATGGGGGTGAAGCCACTGTGTGCCGTTCCCTGCTCCTCCTCCTCTTCCGTCTCCCTGTGCTGCAGCTGCCGCTGAAGGGGGGTGGACTTGTTGGAGCCGTTGGAGTGGTCCTAAGGGGGGGTGAAGGGGGAGTGGAGCTAGCGGTGTAGCAGCGGGAGTGTGTCAGGGGGAGTGGGATAGTTTGGGGAGGTTGAAGGGGGTGGCCGCCATGAAGCCAGCAGCTCCAGTCGCCCGTGAGACCGTTGCGCCGGTCGCCCGTGAGCCCGTTGCGCTAGTCGCCCGTGAGCCCGTTACTCCAGTCGCCCGTGAGTCCGTTGCTTGTCTGCCGCTACTTTTAGCCGCGGAGCCAGTTACTCCAGTAGCCCGTGTGCCAGTTGCTCCAGTTGACAGTGTGCCAGTTGCTCCAGTTGCCCGTGTGCCAGTTGCTCCAGTTGCGCCGTGTACCAGCAGCTTCAGCTGCCGCCCACTACCTCCTCTCCTCTCATAGTCTCTTTCCTCCTCCTCACTTGCCCGTTGTGACTACCACTAGCTTTGCTCATAATTGTGAACTTTAAACTATTGCTTCTTGAACTTGTGCTCAGAATGTGTGGTGACATTGTGATCCACCCTGAGCTTGTACTGCTTTGTTTGCTCTGCTGATTACACCCCACTTTGGCTATGGGGGTGTGTCAGAATATTATGCTCTAGCCTGTAGTGGGGTGCTCTATAGCGAGTACAACCCTTCTAGGGTTTGTTATTTGTATCCGCATTCTTGCTAGTGCAACCCTCTTCTTCCTTTTGGCGTGTTCACCGATGCCACTATGCAGCCAATCGCCTTGTTGCTCACTCCTACCCATATTCCCTGGGAAAGTTTATCCTAGCTCCTTACTTTAAGATTTCTCTCATATTAGGTACCGGTTCACTCGAAAAAGAACCACTTTCTAGAATTTCTCTCACGCGAGGCCCAAATTATATTCAAAACTGGTCCTGCAGGGCTAACCTTTCGACACCTGTCCGTTTTCACAGCAGGAATTTCTGACGGGGTAGAAAAGATAAAACTCCTAGGGAAACCAGGACTTCTTTTCGGGAAGGATCAACCCTAAAGACGGGAACCCGCTTGGTGTTTAGGGTTGATCCCTCTCGAAAATGTGTCCAGTTTCCCAAGGAGTATTATGGTTTTTTCCCCCGTCAAAATATTTCTGGTTCGAAATGGACACGTGTCCAATTGTTTTCCCGGCAGGACCAGTTTTGAACATAATGTGTGCCTCGCGTGAGCTGAATTTCACAAAGGTTGACTTTTTTGGGTAAACTTAAAACTAAATTAGAGATATTTCTGAAACTAAGGAGCTAGGATGTACTTTCCCATCTTCCTCAGTCCCTTCCCTTTCCGACTCCCGTTCCGTGACTAGGGCTGTCCTACGGCATATTTAGAGGTTGATACAAGACAGTAAGAGCGTGTTACACCCAAACAAAGATCGCTGCATTTTCAGGATCGCGAAGGCAATCCTTGCAGAACAGAATCATACCTACTCAGTATACAATAATCACTGTGTCAGGTTCCTGTACCAACAGAGGAAGGATCGAAACCACGGTAATCTTTTTTTTTTTTTTTTTGGTGAGCATAAGTACACTACATGTATACATACACTCGCAGTTGTAACTGATTCTAGGAGGGCATGCAAGTTGCTACAGGTAACCAGGCCCCCCCTTCCACCTTACGGGGGCTGAAAGGCTACACCGCCATCTTCCCATATGGCCTTGAAACCTGCTCTCCACATCATCGAGGCTTCGGTCTCGTACAATCTGTTCAAATCTTTTGCCTCGTCAGCATTCAGATGACTCCACTCCCCTGTCCTCTTCGAACCACTCTTGCCAGCCGACCGTTTCCGCACTCTGCTGTAAATCTTCACGTGTCTTGTAAAGCCAACCGCTATGTGCCTCAGTGCTCTCTTAGGCTGAAACCGGCTGCCACGGAACACCACATTGCACCTCTCCAGCCACACTTGCTGTGCTGTAATTGAAATGATGGCTGCTTCCGGAAAACCTGACGACGTGCCACTCTCCTGGAACAACATGTCTCCGAGGGACTTCATTTCCCTGCCCGGGTTCATGCACTGTACCGCACCCTTCATTACCCTGACCACTGGCTGGATCGCCGGGCAGCTGAATAAACAGTGATCCTGCGACTCCACCCCTCCGCAGTACACACATTTCGCCCTCTCCCCCAGGAAACCACGGTAATCTGTACTACGCAATCTTGGTGTTTTCTGAAAGATCATGGTGACTGCCAATCTCCCGGTGATCTTTGCATCTTTGTACCAAAAGACAGGATCTCCTCGGTGACGAAAATATAAACGTCGCAAAGAACCGTAACATTGTCGTGACTAATCAAAACATTCTTTTGATTGAATTATAACCAATGAAACTGTTGCATTTCGGTCAGTAACGGAGTCAACATGGTCATTGCAAATATCAGATTCAGGCGACGTCGCGCAGCTGCTGACGACGTCGCCTGGTCGCAGAGGATCACCACTCCAAAATGGTTAGATGGTACACCAGCAAGGGTCGTGATACGCCCCAAAAATATAGTTTGACCACTCGTAATCCTACGGTTGGGGTGTTGGTGATAATCACCCTGTGATCCTTGAAAACACAGCAGGTGTAACACGCTCTAAGATCAGTCAGCCACACGCCACTTCTGTCTTATCCATTTCTTGCTTGCGAGCACAGAAATTCCGCCAGTCACTCTCATCTTCCTCGCTTCCTCATAGCAGTGTTACGTCACCATGCTGACCCGCACTGTTATCAATCCCTGCGACCATGCGCTCTCCTCGCTCCCCTGCCGCTCAGCTCGCGCACTCGCCCCTCCTCCCGCCGCGGCTCTCGTCGCGCGGCCGTGCGGCGAGTCCGCCATCAAGCCATGGCGTCCGTCGTTCAACGACTCTCTGAAGCGGTACGGCTGTCAAGTCGCGATCAAGACGCGGCTCCGCGTGCTGCCGCGCGCTAGCGCGACCCGCGGGCAACCGCTTCAAAGCCCGCAGAGCCCGCAAACGCCGGAGCCGGGGGAGATTCAATTCACCGCAGAGCGCACCGTCTTAATTCCCTGCCCGCAGGTTCGCGTGCCGGCCGCGGCTCCTGGAGCATCCGCCGGCAACGCGGAACGGCCAGCCGTCAGGGCTGCCGGCAGCGTTGCCGGTGACCGGTCGATAGTGAGCGTGGACGAGTACTTGGCGGAGAATACGGAGCGGATAGTGCGCGTGGTGTTTCCGGACTCGAAGCGGCTGATGCGGCTGGATGCGGACCTATGGCGGGTGTCAATGCTGCAGCTAACGTTCTTTAGTATAACTGCGACGCCAATCTGCCTTCTAAGGTGCGCTCTCTCGCGCCTGGCGGTGCCCTGCAGTTCTGTTGCCAGATTGCTTTCGCAAACGCAGTTTATAGTAATGGGGGATGTGTGGTTCGAACAGGGAGCGGCTGGGTTCGATATTGGCTTACGGAGTCCGATGGAGGGATTTATCAGTGGTTTGAATACGAATTAGTTACTCAGTTATCCGTAGTAGGGTGTTTTCCGTCAATGACCATCAATTATTTCGACTTGCTCTTTCAACGCACCACGTCTCACATTCACCAATGCAGCCCAGACTATTCACAGAGATCCTACTTCTGGTTCCCCTCCCATCTCCTAACATCCCATCCCCATCCCATCCCATCCCATCCCATCCCATCCCATCCCATCCCATCCCATCCCATCCCATCCCATCCCATCCCATCCCATCCCATCCTATTCCAACCCATCCCTTGCGTCCCTCCCCTTCATCCCAACCCTCGTCTTAACATCGCCCCTTCCCTCTCTTGTTCCCTCTGCTTTCACCCCCCACCGCACCATCTCGCCCTCCATCTTCCAGAGTGTATCATGACAGCACGTCTCTGCGTCTCTTCTCCAACCAGCTACAGCTGGACTTCATAGGCGCACCCGCCGCCGTGCAGAACATTCCCTTCCGCCTCTTCCTCGACGGCCAGCTCACGCCCTCCCACTCCGCCTCCCCATCCTCTTCCCCTCACTCCTCCTCATCCTCCTACGAAGATTCTTCTGCTGGTTCCGCCTCTGACTCTGCAGATTGCCTTCTGGGTGGTTCAGTGAACCTGGCCTTTGCTGTGCGGCTGCCCATGCCACTCTCTCTGATTCCCAAGCCTGCGGTGGAGGCGGTAGGGAATGCTCTCATGGACGGGGTTTTAGCTGTGATGCAGGCCAGCCTTCTCAATGGCCTTGTGGAGGATTATACAATATGGGCGACGGAGGAGGCGAAGGAGAGGGCTGGTGGTGGTGGGGGACCATGGGCGGATGGGGTTCCTGCAACCATGGGTCAGCCTGGAGGTTTTGGAAGGGACGGGGCTTGATCGGAGCTTGGGAGTAATGATGTATTTGTTTGAAATCTTATGAGGATTGCTTGATTGAAGTTTCTTGTCCTGTACAGTGACTTATATGGCTTGTTTTGTCTAAAAACGGTGGAGCAGTATGGGATAGAGCATAAGACCACGTACGGTAATTTTGCAATAGTGTATTTATATAGCTCGCTTACACCTATAGCGACGTGCCAAACAGGTGTAAAGGTGAAAAATCTGGGTGCAGATATTTGTATAAGCTGAGGGGGAAAGGAGCCAAGTTCCATACAAGCGATCCAATTTTTGTCATTTGGTTTATTTTTTTCTTCGCCAGACAAAATCCTCAGCGAAAGATCTTCGCAAATGGACGGAGAGGACTGGGATGACCGCGAGGCCGGCGGATTTGGCGGCTTAGGCTCCGCGATGGGGCGCTCGCCGCGCGGGGACGAGCGCGGGGGCACGCGCGCAAGCAGATGGGGTCCAGACAAGCGCGACGGCGGAGAAAGCCGCGACGACAGGGCTGCGCGGGGCGATGAGCGGCGGGATCGGGGGGGCGATAGGCGGACGGAGCGGGGGAGTGATGGCCGGGGGAATGGCGGAGGATGGGGGGAAGACGGAGTGTGGAGGGACGAACGGCGGGAGCGCGAGCAGGGATACGGGGACAGGGAGAGGGGGAGGGAGAGGGACAGGGGGGGAGAAATGGACAGGTGGCGGGGCGCGGAGGGGGACGGCGGAAGGGGTCACGCGGGGGCTAGGGGAGCGGGGGGACGGCGCGACGGCGGGGAGCGTCAGCAGCGTCAGGAGCGTCGGGATAGAGAGGGATCGGATGCGGTGCCAGCGCTGTACTCGATTCACCGCGCGACGGTGCACTCGATTCGGCCGTTCGGCATGTTCGTGCGGCTGGAGGGCCATCGCAAGCACGGTCTCGTGCACCTGTCGCATGTGTCCGACTACGAGGTGCGTGTCCGACTACGAGGTGCGTGTGCGACTGCTTTGGAGGGACTGCCATGACAAATCTGGCTGGGACTTTTGGCAAAATGACATAGCGTGCGGGGTTGCTCCTCGGGTGCGCGTATTGCTGTGTCTGTTGCTCAGTGTACAGATACAGTGCAATCTCGCAATACACACACGCATTGAAGCCCAGCTGTCGGACATCGTGACCCTCCATGCCCCGACGAATCTGCTGTCCCATGTAAAAACCCCGAATCCCGCAGGTGGCTAAGCGAGACGACACAGACGACGCAAAGGTGGAGGCTCTTAAAGGCGTGGCAGCAGAGGGCGAGCAGGTCTGGGTGAAGGTAATTAGTCTTAAAGACGAGACCGGCGCTGACGTCATCGACACGACTCCGGGCCTGCCAGGCTCGGCAAACATCCGGATCGGGTGCTCCATGAAGGTGGTTTCGCAAACGGACGGTGCGGATCGCGACCCGAGTAATCAACGGATAGGAGGCGGGCAGGGCGGCGGCAGCAAATGGCGTGCCCCCGTGAAATTGGAGCTAGAAGCGGTCTTGAATGTTACGTGCACACGGTGTGGGGGGCAGGGGCACTTAAAGACGGAGTGCTATGGGCCTGTGGGCGCGAGCTATGAGCTTTTGGCGGATGATGCCGGGGAGGAGAGGATAGGGGTGGATGGAGGAGGGGGCGGGGGGGGTGTTGGGAGAGGCAGTGGGAGGGGTGGTGACGGTGGCGGTGGCGGCGGTGGTGGTGGGTTGCTGAGAGCTGGGGGTGGTGGGAGAGGGGAGTTTGGGGGAAGAGGGAGGGATGGGGGGGATGGGGGGAGAAGGGGGATGGATGTGGCTGATGTGGACTTGAGGGGGAGGGGGAGAGGGCTGGCGATGACTCAGCCTGCGTGGATGACAGCTCAGCAAAAAGGGATGGCGATTGGTGGGGCGATTGGGGATGGTTCTGGGCGTGTGGGGAGTGCGAGGGAGGAGGAAAGGGTTGAGGATGGAGTGGGGCAAGAGGGAGGGGAGAGGGGAGGGGAGAAGAAAGACAGGAGGGGAGAGAGGGAGGAGAGGAGACGGGAGAAAGAGCGGAAGCGAGAGGAGAAGGCGAAGGAGAAGGAGAAGGGATTGGGGATAGGGAGTGTGGAGGATGCATTGAGGATTATTGAAGAGATGAAGAGGGAGAAGAAGGAGAGGAGGGAGAGGAAGAAAGCGCGGAAGGAAGCCAAGAGGGAAAGGAGGAAGAGGAGAGGGGGTGATGGTAGTAGCAGCTCTGATAGCAGTGGGAGTGAAAAGAAGCGGGAGAGGAGGAGGAAGCGGAGGAGGGAAGAGGAGAGCAGCAGCGAGAGTGAAGGGAGTAGTGGTTCGAGTGATGAGCGAAAGCGGAAGGAGCGGAGGAGTCACAGAGACAAGAAGAGGGGATCCCGACACAAGAGAGGTGCGGGCAGTGAGAGTGATTGATACCAGAAGGGGTTAGTAAGGGATGGATAAAGTTAGGAAACTCTGTTGTTTGGATATAGGAACTGTGTATGCATTTCTTTCTGTATGGCACCATACTTGGATGTGGTTTGCAAATTGCCATACCATATGGTACTTTATACGGAAGCACTGTACAGTTTGTTCTAACTTTTGCAAATTCAAATGCCAGTCAGGAACGCTGCTGCTCTGTCACAGATCCAATACAAGCCAAGCCCGCCATTACAAGCGCGATCCTTCTCTGGCCTCTAGTGCTCACTCGCAGCGTTTTGTGGGGCTGCGCAGCACTCTTGGCCGTTGATCGCTTTAGGTGCGACGCGGTATGCCGTGTATAAGCGCGCCGGCCACACTATACACGCTATTCAGCGATTTCGCCGTCGCCGTTTTCAACTTGCATTGCATACCCCCAGCGCCTTGGTCCGTCGCGTTCGTCCCCTAAGCCCTTCGCCGCGTATTCTGGAAATCTTGCTTCCCCTGATCGTGTATTGTGGAGAGCCCTCGTCGCCGTTCTCGACCGATCTCCACCAGTCGATTCTACTGCTGCCGCGCCTTCTTAGAACACAGCCTTCTTAGAATTCTCAGAAACCGCCTGCCTCCTGCTTTAGTTTTCGTGATAAATCGTCTGCTCCGCTCGACTGACGAACGCAGCGTAGTCCGCGGGAATCGACGGCGGCATGGAGAGCGGAAGGGGATGGGAGGATCTGCTGCAGAGGAGCCAGCAGCAGCTCTCGCGATTCTCCGCAACAGAGTCCGAATTCCCGCCCATTCAGGTGCCTCTGCAACAGATTTGGAAGGCCTGAAGCAGTCGCCAGTAACGGCTAGTCTAGATAGGTTATGCAACTTCTGAGGCACGTTTGCTCGCGATTCTGACCGTACCGCGGAGTGGGTAGGTTCATATGCGGATCGTGACGCAGCCGCTTTTCTTATCAGCGTTACGCCTCTCAGGGATCAGCTGATGATCTGTTCGCAATTCGGCACGAGTGCCTGTCGCTCCCATCATTCGGCCCGTCGCATGCCTTCCACCACTGCTCCCCGCTTTAACTCTTCCCCTCATCCGCTTCCTCTCATCCGCTTCTCCTCATCCGCTTCCCCTCATCCGCCTCCACTCATCCGCCTCCACTCATCCGCCTCCCCTCATCCGCCTCCTCTACCTAACCTTCCTCCTTCTCCCCGTGCCAATCGCGCCTGGGGGTTCCCTCTCCCCGCGCTCCCCTCCCCAGCAACTGCTACTCTCTGTGATTTGCCACGACAACTCTCACACCCTCATCCTCTTCTCCCTCTCTTCCATTTTCTCCTCCGTCTCTCTCCTGTCTTCTTCTCCCTTTTCTCCCCTCTATCCTCCCGTTCTCATGTTCTCATCTTCCCATGCACTGCCGTGCGGTGCAGAGGAGTTTGGACCAGTTGGAGGCGTTGTCGCAGCAGCTGAGGGCGCGCACGTCGCGCCTGGATGCCGTCACCGAGACCAACGCCGCCACGCGGTGAGGGGGGCGGGGAGGTGCGCGCGGGGGAAGGGGGGGAACGGGGAGTGGGAAAAGGGAGGGGAGCGGGGAATGGGGAGTGAGGAGCGGGGAGAGGGTAACTGGGATTGGTGAGTGGGGTCCAGGGAGCGGGGAAGGAGGGAAGTAGTGGGGAATGGGGAACGGGGAGTGGAGATGTGGGATGGAGATGGATGGTATAAAGATAAGATACACATGGGCTCTAAGAGCTGTGGCGCCTCACGAACCATTTGTACCTTGATTCGAACCATTTCAAACCCTCTGTACACCTCCAACCTCAGTCACTCCAGTACCGCCTTACCCTCCTCCCCCTTCCCCCGTCTCCTCACTCTGGCGCACCCCGTCTCCCCCCCCTTACCCCTCCCCTCCCTCCGCCTCCCCCCACTCTGCCCCTCCCCCTTCCCTCCTCCCCTCTCCGCGCCCGTCCCTCTCTCCGCGCTTCCCCTTCTCTCCGCGCTCCCCCTTGCGCATGGGCGCGCAGGCTGTTGGCGCGCGAGGGCATCAACGCGGAGCAGCTGACCAAGGACCTGCGCTCCGTGCACCTCAAGGTGGGCCTCCATGCACCTCAAGGTGGGCCTCCATGCACCTCAAGGTGGGCCTCCATGCACCTCAAGGTGGGCCTCCATGCACCTCAAGGTGGGCCTCCATGCACCTCAATGTGGGTCTCTGTGTGTGTGTTTTCTTGACCCGCCGCCTCAGACGAACTGCGACGATAAAAATTAAATTTAAAAAAACAAAAAAAAAAGTGTTTTTTTTTTCCTCCTTTTAAGGACCCGTGCTCTGTGCAGCCCAACCACTTCTCCGTCCCCTCCTTCCTCCTCACTTTATAGCATGTCTTCCCCCCACTCTATCTTCTCCCTCCCCCCCCACCCCCCTTCCACCTGGTGCCTGGCAGACGACCTTTGAGGATGTGCTGCCAGTGGATGCTGGCAGCGTAGAGGAATACCTCACCCAGGTACGGCCTGCCTCACCCAGGTACGGCCTGCCTCACCCAGGTACGGCCTGCCTCACCCAGGTACGGCCTGCCTCACCCAGGTACGGCCTGCCTCACCCAGGTACGGCCTGCCTCACCCAGGTACGGCCTGCCTCACCCAGGTACGGCCTGCCTCAGCCAGGTACTGCCTGCCTCTTATTGCCATATTGTGCCTCCCACCACCGCTCCCAATCCTTCTCCACCTTTTATCCACTTGTCCATCGGTCGTAACTCAGCCGCCCTTTGTAACCGTAACTGAAAGTGAAGCTGAAACTGTAACCGCACGTGTAACCCCACCCCCTCCAACCACCAGGTGCACGAGACGAGTCTGGTGATGGCGGTGCAGGCAGCAGTGCGGGAGAACACCGCGTCCTTTGATTCCTTCATGGCTCGAGCCATTCAGGACGACTGGCAGAGGGACAAGCGCGACCTGCTGCACGGCCTCACTCGCCTCAACCCCTCCTCCTTCCCCTCCTCCTTCTCCACTAATTCTGCTGGCTCTGCTGGTGCTGGTACTGTTGCTGCTGCTGCTGGTGGTATTGCTGGTACGCCTGGGAAGGCCCAGCAGCGGTTTCTCTCGGCGATGTCCCCTCGTTCAGCTGCTGCTGCTGCGTCCCCTGCCACTGCTGCTGCGGGGTTTGCGTCACCTGGGGGGGGCGGGAGAGCGGTGGGGGAGGCGAGGGAGGTGGCATATGCGCAGGTGGTGGGGGGGCTGAACGCTGCTGCTGAGCAAGGCGTGGCGGTCAAGGTGAGTGCAATGGGGGTTCGTGTTTCGTGTCACATGTGTATTGAGGTGAGTTT
Source organism: Closterium sp. NIES-65 (assembly GCA_948144175.1). Classification (NCBI taxonomy): domain Eukaryota; kingdom Viridiplantae; phylum Streptophyta; class Zygnematophyceae; order Desmidiales; family Closteriaceae; genus Closterium; species Closterium sp. NIES-65. Next base: position 2,026,456 of record CANXME010002388.1, on the reverse strand, counting down.
TGAGACGCCTCAAAACTTGCCTCAACACAAGCAGTGGGGGAGGCGAGGGAGGTGGCATATGCGCAGGTGGTGGGGGAGCTGAACGCTGCTGCTGAGCAAGGCGTGGCGGTCAAGGTGAGTGCAATGGGGGTTCGTGTTTCGTGTCACATGTGTATTGAGGTGAGTTTTGAGACGCCTCAAAACTTGCCTCAACACAAGCAGTGGGGGAGGCGAGGGAGGTGGCATATGCGCAGGTGGTGGGGGAGCTGAACGCTGCTGCTGAGCAAGGCGTGGCGGTCAAGGTGAGATGAATGTGGGGTTCATTTATGTCTAGTGATGCACGTTCCTTTTTGCACACCCTTGTTCGCTTTTGAGTCGACTCAAAAGCACACCCTTGTTCACTCATGTTCTTTCTCCACACCGCTCCTTCTCGCTCGTCTGCGTGCCCCGTTGCACCTTGCCCCGTGCCCCGTGCCCCCCCGTGCCCCCCCGTGCCCCGTGCCCCCCCGTGCCCCCCCGTGCCCCCCCGTGCCCCGTGCCCCGTGCCCCCCCGTGCCCCCCCGTGCCCCCCCGTGCCCCGTGCCCTGTGTCCCACTCCCCACTCCAGATGGCAACGGCTATGGCAGCGGCATATGAGAGGGCGACAGGGGGGGGAGGTGCGGGGCGAGTTCTGAGTCGATTTAAAATGACCCCGTGCCTCTCATTCCACGCCTCACATCCCACGTCCCACGCCCCATGCCAGGTTGCAACGGCTATGGCAGCAGCATATGAGAGGGCGACAGGGGGGGAGGTGCGGGGCGAGGAGCAGCAATCTGTGGGCACGAGGCAGATCTGGCAGCTGGTGCAGGTGCGATGGAGGGAGGGGGGGTGGGGGGGTGGGGCGGGGAGGGCAGCAAGGGTAATGTGCAGATAGAGGTTCACTTTGGAGTGTGACTCAGATAAGCAGCAGTCTGTGGGCACGAGGCAGATCTGGCAGCTGGTGCAGGTGAGGGAGGGAGGGGAGAGGAGGAGGGGAGGGGGAAACCTGGGGGTGAAGAGACCAGAGAAGACTTAGCAGTGAGGAGAGAAGAGTGGGCGCGAGAGAGCAGAGTTTTGCAGTGCGGAGAGATTAGCAGGCACACACCCATGGGTCCTTCCATTCCATCCCTCCTTTGAATTTTCTTAAACGGAATAAATTCAATCATCCCCGCCTCCCACTGGCAGAGTCTCCTGGGGGAGGACGAGCAGCAGCAGTCAGGGGCCTCTCTATCGCCATCACCATCCTCATCAGGAGCACCTTTCCTGCGGGGGGACCGCATGGGCACGCACCCATTGAAAATTCCCAAACGAAATAAACTCAACCATCCCCGCCCCCCACTGGCAGAGTCTCCTGGGGGAGGACGAGCAGCAGCAGTCAGGGGCCTCTCTATCGCCATCACCATCCTCGTCAGGAGCACCTTTCCTGCGGGGGGACCGCATGGGAATGGTGGTGGGGGCGAGGCGGCATCTGGAGAAGGGGCATGCTCAGTACATGCTCAATGTGATCCAGTCCCACCCCAACGAGGTATGGGCACCACACTCGTTTACTCCATATTGTCACACACACGGGGTCACTCTACTATAGTCACACTGAAATACTCAATATCACACAACTCGATAGTGACACACACTTATTCAGTAAATATGTAATCACACTACGTTACTGTATAGTCACACTGCCTTACTCTTGAATGACAGCTTTAGTCCCCTCGTTTCCCGCTCATCTCTCTCCTTGGCGTTCGATTGCCTTTTCTCCGTCCCTCCTCCTCTTCCCCGCCTAATAACTTCCCCCCCTGCTCCCCTCCCCCGCTTCCCCTCCCTGCTCCCCTCCCCCGCTTCCCCTCCCTGCTCCCCTCCCCCGCTTCCCCTCCCTTCTCCCCTCCCCTTCTTCCCCTCCCTGCTCCCGTCCCTGCCCTCCCCCGTTGTGCTGCTCCCTGCTCCCCCACCCAGGCATCACTGGGTGGTTCCACTGGCAGTCTTCACCGCGTGCGGGCCTTTCTCAGGGTAAATGCTCTCATAGAAATGCCTTCAGAGTAGTGCGCTGCCCTCCTTGCCTGCTATTTGAATCAAACTAAAAAGTGCTCATGCTCCATGTGCCATGTGCCATGCGTATGTGCCATGCCCTCTGCTCCATGCCTCATGCCCCATTCTCCATACCCCATGTTTCCCCACCTCTTATCTCACTCCCTCCTTGCTGCCTGCCATTAGGTGTGGCTGCAGGGCCTAATGCCACACCTGCAGGACCAGGGCCCACTGGACTTTGATGCCACAGAAGTGACTCACCTCTCACTCCCCTCCTCCTTTCCCCATCCCCACGACCCAACCCCATACCATGCTTCTCCATCACTCCCTCTTCCTCCACCGCCCATCAGGTGCGCCTGCGGGACCAGGGCCCTCTGGACTTTGATGCCACGCGCACAGCAAGACTTCATACCACGCTCCTTCATCCCCCCTTTTCTACCCCCACTTCCTCCTTCCGCCGCCCTCTCTCCCCGCGCCCATCAGGTGCGCCTGCGGGACCAGGGCCCTCTGGACTTTGATGCCACGCCCACAACCCGCCTGCCTCCCCTCGACACCACGTGGCACCAGGTGCGAGCATAAGTGGGCGGGGAGGGGCGTGGGGGGTTGGGTGAATGGCGTGGTGGGTGGATAGTGTGGTGCTGGAGGTATCCTATTGCCTCCCCTCGACACCACATGGCACCAGGTGCGCTCATAAGTGGGTGGGGAGGGGCGTAGGGATGGGATGGTGTGGTGCTGATGGGGAGGGATGCGACAAGCACGGAAGCAGCTCGTTATAATCTTCACACCAACTAGCATGGTAGCAGCTGGTTCTAATCCTCTCCGTTCCTCTCCTCTCCTCTCCGTTCCTGTCCTCTCATTTCCTCGCCTCTCCTCGCCTCTCCTCTCCTCTCCTCTCCTCTCCTCTCCTCTCCTCTCCTCTCCTCTCCTCGCCTCTCCTCTCCTCGCCTCTCCTCGCCTCTCCTCTCCTCGCCTCTCCTCTCTTCTCCTCTCCGCTCCTCTCCTCTCCTCTACGCTCCTCTCCTCTACTCTCCTCTCCTCTCCTCTCCCCCTCTCCACCACTCACACTGCATAACCCCTCTCCTCCTCACCCATCCTCTTCCCCCCCCACCCCTTTCCCCCCCTTTTAACAGATCTTCTACTGTCTGCGCTCGGGCTTCACCAACGATGCTCTCCACGTCGCACAGAACTCCCGATCCGCCCGTGCCTTTGCCCCCTTGGTACGCACATACCCTTTGCCCTTTGCCTTTTACCTTTTATGCTGCTCGCCCTCTTTCAGGCTGCTCTTGGTACACTGCTGCTGCTCTTGTCACACACATACCCTTTGCCTCTCTCTTGCACCCTTTTCTGTTCACCTCCTGCCCGTCCTCGCCATCGCTCACCCTCTCCCCTCCTCCTTTACCTTTTTTGCTTACCTATATTCACCGCCCCATTCCCAACCTCCATTCTTTTACCCGCCCAATCAGCTTGCCACGTGGCTCTCATCCAACGGCTCGATCGACCCCGCCACCTCCGCAGCAGCAGCAGACGAGTGCGACCGCATGGCGCGCACCGCATCCCACTCCTCTCTATCCCGCCCAGGAGCGTCCTTCACAGGAGCAGCAGCAGGGGGGACAGCAGGAGGGGTAGATCGCCGCAAATTCCTCCTCTATGTTGTCATCTCAGGCCGGAAAGCCTTAGCAGATCGGCTGTTCCGTGAAGCCCCGTCTCTCTTCCCAACCATAGAAGATTTCATGTGGTTCCATCTTGCTATCTTGCGCCAGGCCGAGCCCTCCCCTCGCTCCCAAGCCTCCCCTTCTGGCCTCTCGTTTTCCGGCCGAGACGGGGGTGGGTGGATGGGCGGGTTCGGGGGTGCTTCGGGCGCCGATGCTGCTTCTGCCGCCGCTGCTGCAAACTCTGGTGTGTATTGCACCATAGAGAATCTACAGGCCTATCTGTCCCGCTTTGACCCATCATATTACACCAAGAACGGAAAAGACCCACTGGTGTACCCATACGTGCTGCTGCTGAGCCTGCAGCTGCACGCAGCAGTGGTATACCACCTGGAGAGTATAGATGTGGTAGATGCAGTGCACCTTGGGATTGCCCTGGCGCACTCTGGAGGCTTACAGCTGGCGATGCGAGGAGGGGGGGGCGGAGGAGGAGGGGGAGCGGCGAGGGGGGATGGCGCGGACGGGGGAGCAGGGGGAGCGGGAGCAGGAGGAGGAGCGGGAGGGGGAGGAGGAGCAGGGGCTGTTGTTGATGCAGAGGCTGACATAGCAGGGATTATTCGCAAGTATGCGGTGTCTGTGTTTCTGAGGGCCGGTGACGTGCGCACAGCTCTAGAGTATTTCTCAGTGGCTGCAGATGTGATTGCTGGGGGGGGGGCTTCGGGGCGAGGAGGAGGGGGTGCAACGAGGGAGCAGAGGAGGAGGAGGGCTACGGTTATGGAGGCGACTGTGAGAGAGGTGTTGAGGAGCAAGAGGGGGATTGAGGAGCTGCTGGGGAGTGGGGGAGGGCTGGGGGGAGCGGACGGGGGAGGAGGGGGAGGGGCGGGAAGAGGGGGAGGGTCGCTGACGCGGTTTGTGGGAGAGGAGGGGGCACAGAGGCAGGTGGTGCTGGGAGCAGCCAAGGACTGCCAAGACATGGGGCAGGACGAGGAGGTGAGTGAGGGGAGTGGGCGGGAGATGGTTGGGAAGGAGGGAATCAGAGAGGCAGGTGGTGCTGGGGGCAGCGAAGGACTGTCAAGACATGGGGCAGGATGAGGAGGTGAGTGAGGGGAGTGGGCTGGCGAGGTTAGGGGGAGAGGATTGGCGGAAGAGGGTCGGGGGAGTGGGTCGGGGAAAGGGAGGGCAGGGGACGTGTGGGGGGTTGAATCCAAGTGAGGGGTTTCATTGTGCACTGGTTGCTTTTCATCTGTGTGTCACAATGAAACCCCTCCCTTTCCATGCCATTCATCAGCTCACTTCCGCTCTCCCCACGCACCCCTCCTCACCCCACCCCACCCCATCCCACCAGTCCATACACCTACCGCTGAACTCGTGCCACAGCTACTGCCCTCCTCCTTGTGAAAAAACGTTTCTCTTTTAAGAATCCTTCGCTCGTCTCTACTCTCACCACACATCCTTCGCTCGCTATACGAACCCCATCCCACCAGGCCGTACACCCCTATCGGTGGGCGCGTGCCCCTGCTTCTCTCCTTCTCCTGATGAACAATTGCTTCCCTCCTGCAACTCGTCTCTCGCCCCCCCCTTTTCCCCGCACAAACCCCATCCCACCAGGCCATACACCTCTACAGGTGGGCGCGTGCCCCTGCCGCCGCCCTGCTTCTCGTGAACGACCGTTTCTCCCAGGCACTGGCAGCAGTGGCGGCAGCAGCAGGGGCGGGCAGCACGGACAGTGCGGCTGTGAGGGCAGCTTCAGGGCATGCGGCGCTGGGGAATCAGATCATTGGGGAGGCTCCCCCTGCTGCCACCGCTGCTGCCGCCGGCACCGCTGCTGCTGCTCTGCCTGCAGGGGCGAGGTGAGTGAGCAGGATCGGGGGGAGGGGGCAGGAATGAGATGAGAGGCAGGGTTGGGGTGAGGGGGCAGGGGCAGGGGAAGCAGCAGGGAGGAGGTTAGACAGTAGGGGAGGCTGGGACAGCAGGGACACAGATTTACAGGACGTTGTATATCTGCCTTCCACTTCTTACTTTGACTGTGCCTTGCCTAGTCACACCTCCCCTCCAAATCCCTCACACTCTACCGTACACCCTTACCCAACAATCGCATCCTTCCAACCCCCCAACACCCACCACCAACCACCACCGACCGCGCTCCCTCCTGCACCCCTTTTCCCCCTCCCCTCCTGCCTTCCCCCTCCCCTCCTGCCTTCCCCCTCCCCTCCTGCCTTCCCCCTCCCCTCCTGCCTTCCCCCTCCCCTCCTGCCTTCCCCCTCCCCTCCTGCCTTCCCCCTCCCCACTCCCACCCATTCCTGCTCGCAGTTTCCCTGACCGCTCATCCCTGGCAGAGCAGCAGGTGGCGTTCCCCAAACACCAACCCCCGCACTTTCCCCCCTCTCTCTCCCCTTCCTCCTCACCTTCCTGCTTTCCCCCTCACCCCCCTCCCTCACAGTTTCTCGACCGCTCATCGCTCGCAGAGCAGCAGGTGGTGTTCCGACAGCTGGAGTCCATCTTCCACTTCTACCTCGACTATGCCGCCTCACGCCTCCCCTCCAAAGACTCCACACCTCACCTTGCAACCCTACACAACAACCTTATCCTTCCACCTCCACATACCACCCAACCACCAAACCTTACACTTTCCCCCCTCTCCCCTCCCTCCCCTCCCTCCCTGCCTCCCACCTCCCTGCTTCTCCCCACACCCCGCCCTCCACCCCCTCCAGTTTCCCCGACCACTCATCGCTCGCAGAGCAGCAGGTGGTGTTCCGACAGCTGGAGTCCATCTTCCACTTCTACCTCGACTATGCCGCCTCACGCCTCCCCTCCAAAGACTTCACGCCCTCCCTTACAACCTCACCCAACCTTTTCATTCGTCCAACCCCTCACCAAATACCATTCCCGCCATTCTTCCCCCCTTCTCCCCTCCCCCCTCGCTCCCCCCTTCCCCATCTCCCCTCTTTCCCATCCCCCGTTCCCAGTTTCCCCGACCGCTCATCGCTCGCGGAGCAGCAGGTGGCGTTCCGACAGCTGGAGTCCATCTTCCACTTCTACCTCGATTACGCCGCCTCACGCCTCCCCTCCGCACTGCAGCACCTCTCCGGCCTCCCTTTCCTTCCCTTTGCCGGCCGCTCCCCCGTTGCCTGCGCTGCCGTGCTCCCGAGCCTGCACCGAGCCGTGGAGGACCGGCTGCCGAAGCTGCTGGAGGACGTGCTGTCGTGCCTGGATCGGCTCCCCGATGCTGACCCGAACGTGCGAGTGCTGAGGAATAATGTGAGTCGCTGGGGGAAGGGATGCGAGGGGAAGGGAAGGAAGGAAGGAAGGAAGGAAGGAGAAGGGGGAAGGGGTGGGGAGCAGAGAGAAAGAAAGGAGAAGGTTAGTGGGCGGTTCAGTTTCTAGCTGTTGCGCCTGCTTTCAAGGGCATATGGCTGTTGAATCTTTGTTCCTTGCCTCTGCCTCACCCCTTCCCCCCCCTTCCCCAGAGCTCACCCACTCCCACTAAGCCCTCAACTTCTCCCTTCGCTCCCCTCACGCTGTCCCATTTCTTCTCCTCATGAAAGCTCGCCTCGCCTCCAACTAGTTTCAAGACATGTCAACGCATTGTCATCCATGATCTACTCTACGTACTACCATTCTTTCCTCCTGGTGCAGGTGCTGAATCTGGTGGCAGGAACGCTGCACCGCAACTGGCCTCAGCACATCTACGAGCTCGCAGCACGCATGCACTCCGTGCCCTTGCCAACTTAATGCCAGCGTGCTACATAATGCCAGCATTCTGTTCCCTTATCAGGGTATTGCATGATGCATGAACCTTGCAAGCTTCAGCGAGCCATGAACCGTAGCTGGAACCTTGTATCGTGTTGAGATGGTGGCGACTAGGAATTCTTGCCTGCACACACAGGTTCAAGGAAAATGGTTAGGTACTGGTAGGTGCTTTGGGCATGAGGTTAATGAAGACAGTGCAGGCCTCAGCTGTCAGCGAAAAAAGGCTGCTTCAGGGTCGGAAGGCTGATTTTCAGACATGGGAAGAATGTGTGGGCTGATATTTCAGAGATTTTTTCCAAGTGTACACTGATTGCTCAGCGCACTAACGAGGGTGTAGGCAGAAATCGCACTATTTCTGATTCATGTAGGAGCCGTGAGTTTCGGCTGTCTAGGTACATCCCCCGTCAGTCACGCCGAAATAGCCATCTACAGCGCTGATGCAGTGGGAAATCGAATTTTCCCAACGCGTCGATTCGGTGCAGCAGTACAACGCACAGCAAAGCACCGCGTGCCCCCAAGTCAAGCACCCCCACCTCACCCACAGCGCTTTATGGAAAATGTACTCAAGCTTTGTTCAGCCTTAGGGCGGGTCCAGCGCGTACGTTTACAGTTCATCCTGTGCGGTTGACCTTGTTGCGTCACGCTTTAAAACGGTTGAAACTGCACATCGCTTAGAACCGTTTGATATCGTTCTGCGCCATGGGTCATGAACTGTAAACGAACCGTAAACGCACGCGCTGGACACGACACGCCCTTAGTTTTTAAGTGAGGCTGATTAGTCAGCCTTTTTTTTTAACCAGGACACTGAATCTTCGGCCTTTTTTTTAGGTACCGTACAACGCTGACTGTTCAGCCAAGGCAAAAACGAATCTAAGGCCTTGAAACCAGGCCTGTCGATTCGAGGGCATATGCCCTTAATGCCCTTAACATTCCGGGCTACTTTCGCTCCAGCTCGACTGCCAAAAGTGTTAGATTCGCACTGCACCCATGCCACTAAGTGCCTCGCTCGACCCTTCCCCGGATGCATTAAGGGCCCAAACCAGGCCTTCCCTTGTCTCGAAGTTTTGGTTTCTGGTTGTAGGACCCACCCCCCCCCCCCCCCAAATTCTGCCTGACCCCACCCCCCCTTTCTCCTTAGGTTGCACGAGAGGAGTGAATTTTTTCCTTAGCGTTTTCTAGCCAATCCTGTGTTTGTAAAGTGTCTAACTCAGCTTGTAGCACCCGAATTTTCCCTTAGCGTCTAAGTGCCCCCCCCCCCCCCCCCCCCTTTCCTCCTTGGATTGCACGAGAGGAGTGGATTTTCCCTTAGCATTTTCGAGCCAATCTAGTGTTTGTAAAGTGTCTAAGCCAGCTTGGAGCACCCGAATTTCCCCTTAACGTCTGAGTGTCCCCCCCCCCCCCACCCCCCCCCCCCTTTCTCCTTAGGTTGCACGAGAGGAGTGGATTTTTCCCTTAACATTTTCCAGCCATCCCGTGTTTGTAAAGTGTCTGTCAGCTTGGAGCACCCGAATTTTCCCTTAGCGTCTTTAAGTGCCCCCCCCCCCCCCCCTTTCTCCTTAGGTTGCACGAGAGGAGTAGATTTTTCCCTTGGCGTTTTCTAGCCATCCCGTGTTTGTAAAGTGATTAAGTCAGCTTTGGAGCACCCAAATTTTTCCTTAGCGTTAAGTGCAAACTCTTCACAGGCCCGGATTTTAAGTTTTCACTTTGGGGTGCGCCCGAGACTGTTAAGGGCGCCCAAACGCTCAGCTACATCAAAAACAGGGTCAGATGGGGAGGAGCTAGGGAGCGCAAGTATGGGTCCCAGGGACTTCGACAGGCCTGCTTGAAACAGTGTGTTTTATACGATCCATAAAAAGTTACGGTATTTCTTTTTCTTTGCAAGCCTCGCTGTAGGTGTCAAACTATATCTATGTTAATTCTATGTAGGCTATAGTGGGGTAGCCCATATGGGGTACAACCTAATTTTAGGGGTACCCACAATTCATTCAATGCAGTCATTCTTGCTTGCTATCTTGACATGGTTTTTTTTTCCGGGCCCACCATACTTAGCAATCGAATGCGGTTACCGTGTTACCTCACTACCACGCGTCGCGCTACCCTGCGCACGCCCTGCCCTGCCCCGCGTCGCGCTGCCCCGCGCACGCCCTGCCCTGCGCGACGCGGCCTACGGCAGCCCGCGCATCGCGCCCTGCTGCAGCCCGCGAATCGCGCCCTACTGCCCCGCGCGTCGCGCTCTGCTGCAACCCGCGCTTCGCGCCCTGCTGCCCCGCGCGTCGCGCTCTGCTGCTGCCCGCGCGTCGCGCCCTGCTGCCCTGCGCGTCGCGCTCTACTGCAGCCCGCGCGTCGCGCCCTACTGCCCCGCGCGTCGCGCTCTGCTGCAGCCCGTGCGTCGCGCCCTGCTGCCCCGCGCGTCGTGCTCTGCTGCAGCCCGCGCGTCGCGCCCTACTGCCCCGCGCGTCGCGCTCTGCTGCCCCGCGCGTCGCGCCCTACTGCCCCACGCGTCGCGCTCTGCTGCAGCCCGCGCGTCGCGTCCTGCTGCCCCACGCGTCGCGCTCTGCCGCAGCCCGCGCGTCGCGTCCAGCTGCCCCACGCGTCGCGCTCTGCTGCAGCCCTCGCGTCGCGCCCTACTGCCCCACGCGTCGCGCTCTACTGCAGTCCGCACGTCGCGCCCTGCTGCCCCGCGCGTCGCACTCTGTTGCAGCCTGCGCGTCGCGCCCTACTGCCCCGCGCGTCGCGCCTTGCTGCCCCGTGCGTCGCGCCCTGCTGCAGCCAGCGCGTCACGCCCTGCACCCCTGCACAACCCGCGCCCTACTGCCCGCGCCGCCCAGGCCGAGCCGCGCCGCCAAGCCCGAGCCGCCCTGCCCAACCCAATCCGCCCTGCTACTCGTGCTACTACTGTTGCTACTAGAGGTGCTGCAGCCGAGCCTCGCGAGCCACTCTGCTGCTCTTACTGCTGCTGGTGCTGCTGCTACTCGTGCTACTGCCTTCACTCCGTACCGCCCTAGAGGTCGCGCTCCTCCTAGCTTGCTCGCTATGACTTCACTTCGTAGTAGCGGTGGGAGTGGTGACGGCGGTGGTGGCAGCAATGGGAGCTCCACTACCTGCTCCTTCTCCTTACACTGAGCAGACAGACTCGCTTACAGAGCACCGTAAGTCTGCGTCTCGTCCTGCCTCGCCTGTTCGCGCTGGTCGCACTGGTCGTCGTGTTCCTCGTGAGGGTCCCCCTCCTGTCCCCGGCACGCACACTATGGCACTTCGTCCTTCCTCTGTTCCACAGCGTGTTCCCCTGCCGTCTCCTCCTGCGTCCTCTCTTCCGCACGTTCCAAACCCTGAGTCTGACTTAGCTCGTGCTGCCAGCCCTACTGTCACCCGTCTCCTGGCCACTGACCCTTCCTTTGAGTCCACTGCTGCGTCTGCCCTAGTTGCTGAGCTTGTTGACTTTGCTGCTCGCTGACGTCTCGACTACGCCGCTAGTCTTGTTGCTGAGTCTGAGTCTGTCTGTCCTCCGTTCGTTGGGGGTGAGTGTGCTCTTGGCACGGACGTCCTTGAGGACAGGCAAGAGGACTTGGAGTGTTTTGTAGCTGCTGTACCTCATCTCGTGTCCATGCTGATTGCACCCGAGGGAGGCCCGGATGCACCAGACATCCCGACCCCGCACTCTTACGCAGAGGCGATTTAGGGTCCCTACTCCTCTCAGTGGCAGTCAACCATGGACGCAGAGATGGCATCCTGGAAGTCCACAGGCACTTACGTTGATGCAGTTCCCCCACCTGGGGCAAACATCGACAATGACATGTTTATTTTCAAGGTGAAGCGGCCGCCGGGTTCTCCGCATGTCTTCAAGGAGCGTTACGTTGCACGAGGCTTCAGTCAGAGACAGAAAGTTGACTTCTTCCAAACCTTCTCACCTATCTCAAAGATGACCACTCTTCGGGTGCTGCTGCACGTCGCCGCTCAGCGTGACTACGAGTTTCACTCTCTTTACTTCAGCACAGCTTTCTTGCAGGGCAGCCTGCACGAAGAGATCTGGCTGCGCCGCCCACCTGACTTCACTGGGTCGTTTCCTGCAGGTACCCAGTGGAGCCTCTGGCGGCCAGTCTACAGTCTCCGTCGGGCGCCTCGCAAGTGGCACGACAAATTGAGGACGACGCTTGCGGCTCTTGGGTTTGCTCCTTCGACTGCTGACCCGTCGCTATTTTTGCGCACCGACACTTCGCTGCCGCCGTTCTACATCCTAGTGTACGTCCACGACTTGGACTTTGCCACTGCTGACACTAACGGACTCGCCCACGTGAACTTGGGGCTGCAGAAGAGACACGCGTGCACAGACCTGGGAGCGCTGCGCAACTATCTTGGCTTGCAGATCACCCGAGACAGAGCACGGCGCACCATTACCCTGACTCAGTCACACATGGTGCAGCAGGTCCTTCAGCACTTCCGCTTCACATACTTCTTGCTACTGTCCACTCCTCTACCTAATGGTCACTCGCTCTCAACTCTGCCTTCGGATGAGTCCGTAGAGCCGAGTGGCCCATATCAAGAGCTTGTGGGCTGCCTCATGTACCTGATGACCTGCACACGACCTGACCTTACTTACCCTCTTAGCATCCTAGCAGGCTATGTTGCACCTAGGAGACACCGACCAGAGCACTAGGAGGCCGCTAAGAGGCTGTTGCTCTACTTGTGCAGTACATCGGGCATGGGGCTCATGCTTGGAGGATGGGCTCGATTTGTCCTCACTGGTCATGCAGACGCTTCTTGGGTTGACGACTTGGCTACGCAGCGGTCGTCACAGGGTTACACCTTCAGTCTTGGCTCCGGCTCTGTTTCCTGGCGGTCTACCCGCTCGTCTTCTGTTCTCAGTTCTAGTTGTGAGGCTGAGATCTACGCAGGGGCCATGGCTGCACAGGAGTTACGCTGGCTCACCTACCTGCTGACCGACTTGGGAGAGCCGCCTCGTTCTCCTCCAGTTCTGTACGTCGACAACAAGGCCATGATTGCCTTGTTTCAAGAGCACCCACTGGAACACAGGACGATGCACATCGCTCTGCGTTACTTTCTTGCTCATGAGTTGCAGCAGTGTGGACATCTTCGTCTCGCTTACGTGGCCTCTCGGGCCAACACTGCTGATATCTTCACTAAGGCACTTCAGCCTTGTGATCATTAGCGTATCTGTACTGTTCTAGGATTTGTTCCTACTTGGCCTCACCTCTTGACTTTGCTTGTACTGCGATCTATATTGGATACCTGCATGCCTTCTTTGCTAGGTAGTGATCACTGTACTACTGTTGTTGCATATATACCTCTGCATGTGAAATGGCCTTGTGGCCCTTTGCTTGTGCTCGGAATGTGTGGTGACGTTGTGATCCACTTTGAGCTTCCTTTGCTTTTCTTTACTGGACGTGTGACCCCTTGTTCTCCCCCACTTTGCATATGGGGGTGTGTTAAACTATATTTGTGCTAGTTCTATGTAAGCTATAGTGGGGTAGCCCATATTGGGTGTGAGGATCTAGGATCGAGCTCAGAAAAGAGAATGAGAATTGAGTCGAATTGAATGATCACCTGGGTACAACACGAGGCTATATATAGGCTCGACACAAGGCCCCGTAACTAGGTGTTACGCGAAGGTTCCGCGGGCCGCGTAGCGTCCCGAACGGATCCTTACCGAATTCGGTAGAAGGCAATTCGGTGGCAACCGAAAAGGCCAGAATTCGGTGCACGCAACCTAGCTCGGTGCTATAACTATAATAAAACATAGGAAAGCACCTAGCCTAGGAAATCAAGCAATTCATGCATGCATATGATTATCCTATGCTAGAAATAGCATGATAAAGTAAAGGCAAGCAAGCATAGCTGGCATAAGCCGTTGTACTCTCACACGTCCCCCCCTCAAAGCTGGGTGGCGTGAGATACACCCTGCTTGACAAGATAGTCCTTGAGAGCACGGCGTGCGTTGCCCATATCACCTTCTGCAACCCAACTGTCCTCAGTGGGGTCGTATCCCTTCCAGCGTATCAGGAACTCGAGGGTCTTGCCGCCACGGCGCCGATGAGAGAGAACGCGCTCGATCTCGTACTCAGGTTCATCCTGCACAAGAACAGGTGGAGGTGGCGGTAGCTGCCGTCCCTGGAACTGTTGGTTGGGGTCCTTGTAGGGTTGAAGTAGTTGCACATGGAAAGCATTGTGAAGCTTCCAAGTAGTAGGTAAGCGCAAGCGGAATGTAACTGGTGTCACCTGTGCCTCAACGAGAAAAGGACCACAGAAGCGAGGCCGGAGTTTGGATGGGAGGTGAGACAGGTTCAAGTTGCGCGTGTCAAGAAGCACCTGATCTCCGACTGCCACTGAGTGATTGCGTCGCTGACGATCGGCATACTGCTTCTGGGAGGTCTGCATCGTGGTGAGTCGTCGCTGAGTTTTCTCCCATAGCTGCTGCATGGTGGTGACGAAGTCATGTGCGGCTTGGACGTGTGCTGGTGTGGTTGGCTGCTGTGGTGTGAGTAGTTCCCGTCCGTAACACAGGAAGAATGGAATTTTCCCTATGGCCGCATGTGAGGCGTTGTTGTAAGCGAACTCTAGGGTCGGTAACTGTGTGTCCCAGTGGCTGACGTCGTCCTTGCAAGCTGTGCGCAGTAACTGCTCAACCACTTGATTGAGTCGCTCTGTCTGTCCGTCAGTCTGGGGGTGGTATGCTGAAGACATTGCAAGCTTTGTCCCCAACAGTCCCATGAGCTCCTTCCAGAACTTACTGGTGAATTTTGGGTCTCTGTCTGAGTTGAGTGTAGCGGGAATGCCGTGGATGGTGGTGATGCGGTCAAAGAAGAGGTGAGCGGTTGCTTCAGCTGTAGTTGTGGCGTTGGTCGGTATGAAGTGACCCATTTTGGAGAACTTATCGATGACTACGAGGATGGAATCGTGCCCCCGTGAGGTCGAAGGAAGTCCGGTGATGAAGTCGAGGCTAACGACCTGCCATGGCTACTCTGGTACGGGTAGAGGCTGAAGTAACCCTGCTTTTTTCTGCTTGCTACTCTTCATCCGCTGGCACGTGTCGCAAGAGGTGACGAACTGCTGCACGTCTGCTGCCATCCCGGGCCAGTAGTAATACTTCGCTATCCCTGCTAACGTTTTGTTGCTCCCAAAATGTCCCGCGTATGGTACGTCCTGAAACTCCTCCAATAGGATCTGCCGTAGCGGGGCGTAATTCGGTACCCAAATCTTTCCTGAACCCTTCTTTACAGCTAAGTCTTTCTCCCACTGTAAGAGCTTCTTTCTCTGTGCTGTAGCGATCTCTGCGTCCACGGAGTACCCATGTTGGAATAGACCCTTGAGCAGAGGGTTCATCCCGTCGAGCTGGATGCCTGCTACATGTCCGGGGCGGCTCAACGCGTCTGCCTTGTTGTGTAGCCCGGGCTTGTAGACGATGTCGTAGTGGAAGTGAGTTTCCAGGAAGTCCACCCACCGCACCTGTCGTCGTGAGAGCGTCGGCTGCGACTTCAGGTATTTGAGACTGCAGTGGTCAGTATAGACTGTAGTCTTGGCTCCCTCTAGGTAACATCTCCACGCCTTGAAGGCTATGACTATCGCTAAGGCTTCCTTGTCATGGATGGGGTAGTTCAGTTCTGCTCCGTGTAGCTTCTTACTGAGGTAGGCGATGGGCTGCAAACCGCGTCCGTGATCCTGCATCAGTACTGCTCCGACTGCTTGGTCACTAGCGTCTGCTTCCACCACGTAGTCCTTGTCTGGATCCGGCAAGATGAGTACTGGCGCTGTAGTCAGTGCTGTCTGTAGGTGCTCCATGGCTTGCTGATGAGGGGTATCCCATTTGTAGGGCGTATCCTTTTTCAGTAGGTCGGTCAATGGCGCTGCTATCTTAGCGTACTGCGGCACGAACCTGTTGTAGTAGTTGGCGAAGCCTAGGAACTGCTGCAACTCCTTCACGTTCTCCGGTACTTTCCACTTCTTGACGGCTTCGATCTTCCGCGGGTCCAAGTGTACGCCCTCTGCACTCACCATGTGCCCGAGAAACTGCACCTTCTTCAGGGCGAAGTCGCTCTTCGACAGCTTCACGTAGAACTTGTTTTTCCGCAGGATCTCGAACACCTTTCGTAGATGCTCCACGTGCTCCTTCATGTTCTTGGAGTAGATGAGAATGTCGTCCAGGTACACCACCACGCACTCGTCCAGCAGGGGTCGTAAGATGTGATTCATCTCCGCCTGAAACGTTGCTGGTGCGTTGCAGAGTCCGAACGGCATCACCAAGTATTCGTAGGAGCCGTATCTGGTACGGAACGCCGTCTTGTGGATCGAGTTGTCCGCCATCTTGATCTGCCAGTAGCCCGACCGTAGGTCCAGCTTCGATTAGACTATTGCACCACGTAGTTGGTCCAGTAAGTCGTCGATGCGCGGAATGGGGTACTTGTTTTTAACTGTCTGTTTGTTCAGTGCGCGGTAGTTGATGCACATCCGTAGACTGCCGTCTGGTTTTGGAGTGAAGAGAACTGGTGCACCGTAGGGAGAGGTGGATGGGCGGATCAGCTGTCTGTCCAGTAGATACTCTATCTGTTTTTTCATGTCTGTCAGTTCAGTCGGACTCAGTCGGTATGGTGCACGTGAGACGGGTTTCGCACCTGGTTCCTCCACGATCTCGTGCTCGTGGGTGCGTGCTGGAGGTACGCCTGCAGGTAGGTCGTCGGGCATTATATCCTCGTATTGCTCCAAGACCTCCTTTACTACTGCAGGTAGCTCGGAACTCGGCTTCTCCTCCTCTGTTGCTGCCATAACCAGTGCTTGGTAACCCGTGTTACTCTCGTTCACCGTCTGTTCGAACCGTGCCAGTGTCGTTTCATGTACGTCCCCTGTATCCGTCCAGCTTTGCAGTGCTATCCGCTTCCCGTTGTTGTAGATGCACACCTTGCTGTTGACCCAATCGATCTCGGGGCTGAACCGCTTCAGGAAATCTCGTCCCAAGATAAAATCTAATCCTTTGATGTTGGTGACTGGTAGCTTCGGCTTCCACCTCAACGCACCTATATGCAGCTGCAGTGATGCTTCGCCGTGGATAGGAAGCTTCATACCGTCCACCATGGTTGCAAAAAACTGGGTCTCTTCCGCCTTCTCTCCAATTTTCTCCAATGCTCCGCGGTCACACACCGAGTGAGATGCACCGCTGTCCACCAATGCCTGGAGGCGTCTGTCATAACATTATAGCTTATACATCTGTGTAGGCTGTAGTGGGGTAGCCCATAAGGGGTACAACCCAATCACGGTTAGTACTTGTACCCAACTATTTCATAGTTCAATCATTCTCGTTCTACTTTTCACATGGTATAGAGCAGGCTCCCCCGTGGGAAATGTTCCCAGGGCCCACCGACCTTTTTTTTCCTGCCCGGAGCGCGCTTGGCCCCTGCCCGAGCCGCGCCCCGTGTGACTCCCCTTCGTGGCCTCTAGCGGCCTCCCTCACGGCCCCTAGTGGCCCCGTCGCGCCGTCCTCACGGCCCCGTCGCGCCGCCCCTGCGGCCCTCTTCGCACCGCCCTCGTGGCCCCTTTCCGCGGCCCCGTCGCCGCCCTTTTAGCGGCCCCGTCGCCGCCCTTTCCGCGACCCCGTCGCCGCCCTTTCAGCGGCCCCGTTGCCGCCCTTACACGGCCTCGCCGCCCGCCCTTGCAGCGGCCCCATTGCCGCCCTTCTGCGGCCCCATCGTCGCCCTTCCGCGGCCCCGACGCCGCCCTTCCGCGGCCCCGTCGCCGCCCTTCCGCGGCCCCGACGCCGCCCTTCCAAGGCCCCGTCGCCGCCCTCCAGCGGCCCCGTCGCCGCCCTTTCGGCGGCCCCGTCGCCGCCCGCCCTTTCAGCGGCCCCGTCACCGCCCTTCAGCAGCCCCGTCACCGCCCTTCAGCGGCCCCGTCGCCACCCTTCCGCGGCCCCGTCGCCGCCCTTTCAGCGGCTAGTCGCCGCCCTTTCAGCGGCCCGTCGCCGCCCTTTCAGCGGCCCCGTCGGCGCCCTCCCGCGGCCCCGTCGCCACTCAGCCGCCCAGCGCCAGAGCCGCCGAGCCGCCCAGCTGCCGAGCAGCCGAGCCGCCGAGGAGATGAGCCGCCGAGCAGCCGAGCTGCCGAGCAGCCGAGCCGCCGAGCAGCCGAGCCGCCCTGCAGCCGAGCCGCACGACGGCTGAGCCGCCCTGCAGCCGAGCCGCCCGACCCCCGAGCCACCCAGCAGCCGAGCCGCCGAGACGCCGAGCCGCACCGCAGCCGAGGCGCTGCCGCCTGTCGGCCTGCCCGGGACCGCCCCACTTGCCTGGTAAGAGCAGCGCCTCTACCACTGCACTGCCCTGCCCCACTGTACTCACTGCCTGTCTACTGCTGTCATGGCCTCCCCTAGTGTTCTCACCTTTGACGCTGAGGGTCGGGCAGTTGACTTTGAGGTCTGGGTAGATGATCTGCAGCTTTTCCTACAGTGCGATAGGGCAGACGGTCTCTCCCTGTTTGACCTCACTTCTGGTGCCTCTCCTGCCCCTGCTGCTGATTCTGACGCCACTGCTCGCTCACAGTGGGCCACGCGTGATGCTGCTGCTCGCCTTGCTGTGCGCCGCCACTTACCAACCACTGAGCGTGCACACTTTAGCCAGTACAAGAGTGCTCAGACCTTGTACGACGCTGTAGTTGCACGCTACTCTTCCCCTGCCACTGCTGCACTGAGCCGCCTCATGCTACCGTACCTCTTCCCTGACCTTGCTGCCTTTCCCACAGTCGCTGACCTCATTACGCACCTCCGCACTAGTGACACTTGCTACCGCGCTGCACTTCCTGCTGAGTTCTGCGCCAAGAACCCCCCCCCCATGTACATCACCCTCTACTACATAGTCACCCGGCTCCTTGACTCTCTCCGCGTAGTCAGGGACCACTTCCTCTCAGTTTGCCCCACCACTCTCACCGTTGACCTCCTCGAGAAGGCCCTCCTAGCAGCAGAGAAGAGTATAGTCGCTGTAGGAGCCTCTCGTGGTGACCCGCGCACCCCCGTCTTTGAGGGGTGTTCTCCCTCCCCCCTCTTGCCCTCTGTTGCCTCTGCTGCTGCGGCCGACCTCGTTGGTTTCGAGTCAGTCGGCGCTGCGTCTGCCCCGAGCGGGAGACGCCGCACTGGCAAGGGCAAGGGGGGCAAGGGCGCTGGAGGGGCTGGCGGGGGCGGTGGAGGTGGTGGTGGAGGCAGTGGAGGGAAAGGGGGTGGTGGTGGGAGTGGTGCCGGGGGTGGCGGCGGCGGCGGCAGCAGTGGAGGCGGCGGAGGCGGCGGTGGTGGCGGAGGGAGCGGAGGCGGCGGAGGTGGCGGAGGAGGCGGGGGTGGAGGAGGCGGCGGAGGCGGCGGCGGCGGCGGCGGCGGTGGTGGAGCGGGTCGCGACTCTGCGCAGAGGAGTGGCTCCGGTGGTGGTCCGCGCCAGCAGCAGCGGAGTGGTGTGACCCTGTCCCCTCAGCAGCTTCGTGAGTGGTACACTGCGCGCCAGCGCGGTGGGGGTTTTGGTTGTCAGAATCCCAACCACTAGACCATTGGGATAAAAGGGCTTGTTTTAGTAGCGGGTCAGTGCGCCCATAACCCCCCAGGCAAACGCGCCTGTAACCCCCCCTAGGATCGATCGGGGATCTCACAGTGTAGCTCTACTGACACCCCCCCGCACTGGGAGGCCCAGGACTAAGCACAGCGGCACCGGCCTACATGTGCATACACCGGGAATCGAACCCGAGACCGCTCTGATACCATGTCAGAATCCCAACCACTAGACCATTGGGATAAAAGGGCTTGTTTTAGTAGCGGGTCAGTGCGCCCATAACCCCCCAGGCAAACGCGCCTATAACCCCCCCTAGGATCGATCGGGGATCTCACAGTGTAGCTCTACTGACATTGGTCCCTGCACTTACGTCCTCCGAACCGGTGACCGAGCTGGTGAGCAGTGCGGGGGCCCGCACTCCACCCAACGCTGCTTCGGTCGCCTGACGAACGCGTGGCGTCGCCAGTTCCCTGAGGCGTCAGAGATCCCTCGCTGGGGAGATCTGTCTAGGGCGGGGGTTGCCGTCTTTGATCTTGACTATGATGCTATCCTTGCTGCCATGTATTCTGTGACTACTAGTGTTGAGGGTGACTGTTACCTGTGTGTACCGCCTGACCCGGGCATTGAGGCCACTGCTCTAGGTGCTGGTGAGGCTGCTGCTCTAGGTGCTAGTGCGTCTGCTGCCCCAGGTGCCAGTGCGTCTGCTGCCCCAGGTGCCAGTGCGTCTGCTGCCCCAGGTGCCAGTGAGTCTGCTGCCCCAGGTGCTGGTGAGTCTGCTCTCTCAGGTACTACGTCGGCTCAGGCCTTCCACACCTTCACCCTTGACTCGGGTGCGTCCCGCTCCTTCTTTCGAGACCGCACCACTCTTACACCGCTCAGTCGGTCGGTTGTTGTCTCCCTGGCAGACCCCTCTAGGGGTCCTGTCCTTGCTAGCTTCTCCACTGTCTTACCGTGCCCGGCAGCCCCCTCTGGCACCCTGTTAGGTAGCTACCTCCCCTCGTTCTCTACGAACTTGGTGAGTGGAGCGGACCTACAGGATAGGGGGGTTGACCAGTTCACTCCTGCGAGTCAGCGAGTGACCCACTGCACGTGTGCTCGGACAGGCCGACACTTGGCCACGTTCACTCGTCGGCCAGGGTCGAGCCTGTACACCCTTACTACTGAGTCTCCTCCGGCTGCTGAGTCTGGCCAGGTAGCTGCGTCGAGTCAGGTGTTTGCTGCAGCGTCCAGGTCTGGTCCTGTGTCTACTCCCTGCTCGTGTCGTCTCCTATCCCACCAGACTCTCCTCTGGCACCACCGCCTTGGTCACCCCTCCCTACCTCGTCTCCGAGGCATGGCCTCCCGTGTCCTTGTCTCTGGTCTCCCTCGGTCTCTCCCTCCCCTACCTCCGGGGCCTGACTCTACCTGCGTCCCATGCGTCGAGGGGCGACAGCGCGCCGCCCCTCACTCCTCCGAGTTTCCTCCGACATAGGCTCCGCTACAGACCCTCCACATGGACGTGTGGGGCCCCGCCCGCGTCCGTGGACAGGGGCACGAGCGTTACTTCCTGTTGGTGGTTGACGACTACTCGCGTTACACCACAGTCTTCCCCTTGCGCAGCAAGGGTGATGTCACTGAGGTGTTGATTGACTGGATCCGCGCAGCTCGTCTCCAGCTCAGAGAGAGTTTCGGCTCGGACTTTCCTGTTCGGCGTGTGCACTCGGACAGAGGCGGGGAGTTTTCCTCTGCCCGTCTGGGAGCCTTTTGTCGTGCAGAGGGCATCCGCCAGACCTTCACGCTTCCGGCCTCTCCACAGCAAAATGGGATTGCTGAGCGCCGCATTGGCATGGTCATGGACGTCGCTCGTACGTCCATGATGCATGCGGCTGCCCCCCATTTTCTGTGGCCGTTTGCGGTTCAGTACGCCGCGCATCAGCTCAACCTTCAGCCCCGGGTCTCCTTGCCAGAGACCTCCCCCGCCTTGCGGTGGACCGGGAAGGTTGGCGATGCGTTTGCGTTTCGGGTCTGGGGATCTCGGGCGTTTGTCTGCGGACAAGCTGTCCCCTCGTGCTGTTCCCTGCGTCTTCCTTGGCTTCCCCCCTGACGCGCCTGGGTGGCAGTTTTACCACCCCACCTCGCGCCGTGTTCTGTCCTACCAGGACGTCACCTTTGACGAGTCGGTGCCTTACTACCGTCTCTTCCCCTACCGCACTGCGCCCCTCTCCCCGCCGCCGCTCTTCCTTGCACCAGGTCCTCCCCCGGTAGACCCCATCCCCCCTCAGGGTCCTGCCCCGTCAGGTGTGTCCCAGGTAGACGCAGTCGAGCCTGTCGAGGTAGCTGCTGACTCTGGTGCTGCTAGAGGTGCTGAGACTGGGGGTGCTGAGCCTGGGGGTGCGGAGTCTGGGGGTGCTGAGACTGGGGGTGCTGAGTCTGGGGGTGCTGAGCCTGGGGGTGCTGGGTCTGGGGGTGTGGAACCTGGGGGTGCGGAGCCTGGAGGTGCGGAGCCTGGGGGTGCCGAGCCTGGGGGCGCTGGGTCTGCTCGTGTGGCCGCCGGCGGTGCTTTGTCGAGGCGGGAGCCACTCTCTCCACAGGAGCTGCGCGAGTGGTTTGCCCGCCGCTGGAGACGTGCTGCTGAGACTAGGGGTGCTGTTGGGGCTACTAGAGTTGGTCCTGCTGGAGCTGCTGGCGGTACTAGTGCTGCTGGAGCTGGAGCTGCTAGGGGTGTTGGCGCTGGTATTTTTACTGGCGCTGGTGCGTCTGGGGGTGTTGCTGAGGCTGCTGAAGCTGACGGTCCAACTGGAGTTGGTGCTACAAGAGCTGGAGCTGCTGGGGGTGTTGGCACTGGCGGTGCTGCTGGCGCTGGTGCTCCTGAGGATGCTGGAGTTGGCGGTGTTGGAGCTGGAGGTGCTGCTGGCGCTGGTGCTGCCGCTTGGGGTACTGGTGCCGTCCCTGCTGGTTCTGGAGGCGCTGAGCGGCCGAGGCCGTACTTCGTTCCGCTCCTGGAGCAGGTTCTTGGTCTCCCGCCCTCTCCTGGTCCTGCTCCTTCCTTATAGTGTCCACAGCCTGTCCAGTCGCAGTCACACTTACAGCCCGCCTCCCCTCTACCTGCTCCTTCTCCCTACACTGGTCCTACTGGAGGTCTTGCAGAGCGTCGTGCGCCTGCGTCTCGTCCTGCGTTGCCTGTTCGTACTGCTCGCACTAGTGGTCGTACTGCGCGTCCGCGTCCTCCTGCAGTCTCGAGCACACACCAGATGGCGCTGCGTCCTTCCACTGCTCCTCTGCGTGTCCCGTTGCCGTCTCCTCCAGAGTCCTCTCTTCCTACTCTTGCTGACCGAGAGTCTGACTCCCTTCGTGCTGCTAGTCCTTCGGTCACGCGTCTCCTTGCTACTGTTATCACTGACCCTTCCTTTGAGTCCACTGCTGCGTCTGCCCTAGTTGCCAAGCTTGTCGACTTCGCTGCTCGCTGTCGTCTAGACTACGCTGCTAGTCTCGTTGCTGAGTCTGAGTCTGTCTGTCCTCCGTCCGTCGGGGGTGAGTGTGCTCTTAGCACGGACGTTCTTGAGGACAGGCAAGAGGAGTTCCAGTGTTTTGCTGCTGCTTTGCCTCATCTCGTGTCCACGCTGATTGCCCCTGAGGGAGACCCGGATGCACCAGACATCCCGACTCCTCGATCGTACGCTGAGGCGATCGAGGGTCCCTACTCCTCACAGTGGCAGTCAGCCATGGACGCAGAGATGGCTTCCTGGAAGTCCACAGGCACCTACGTTGACGAGGTTCCCCCACCTGGGGCAAACATTGTTAGTGGCATGTGGATTTCCAGGGTGAAGCGGCCGCCGGGTTCTCCGCGTGTCTTCAAGGCGCGTTACGTGGCTCGAGGCTTCAGTCAGCGGCAGGGAGTTGACTACTTCCAGACCTTCTCTCCCACCCCGAAGATGACCACTCTTTGGGTGCTACTGCACATAGCCGCTCAGCGCGACTACGAGCTTCACTCTCTTGACTTCAGCACAGCTTTCCTGCAGGGCAGCCTGCACGAGGAGATCTGGCTACGCCGCCCACCTGGCTTCACTGGGTCGTTTCCCCCTAGTACCCAGAGGAGCCTCCGGCGGCCAGTCTACGGTCTCCGCCAGGCACCCCGTGAGTGGCACGACACACTGAGGACTACACTTGCGGCTCTTGGGTTTGCTCCTTCTACTGCCGACCCGTCGCTGTTTCTGCGCACCGACACCTCGTTGCCGCCGTTCTACATCCTCGTGTACGTCGACGACTTGTTCTTTGCCACAGCTGACACTGCTGGACTCGCCCACGTGAAGTCCGAGCTGCAGAAGAGACACACGTGCACAGACCTGGGTGAACTGCGCAGCTACCTTGGCTTGCAGATCACCCGGGAAGGAGCACAGCGCACCATTACCCTGACTCAGTCACACATGGTGCAACAGGTCCTTCAGCGCTTCGGCTTCACGTACTCCTCGCCTCAGGCCACTCCTCTGTCTACTCGCCACTCGCTCTCAGCTCTGCCTTCGGATGAGTCCGTAGAGCCGAGTGGCCCGTACCCAGAGCTTGTTGGCTGCCTCATGTACCTGATGACCTGCACACGACCTGACCTTGCATACCCTCTTAGCATCTTGGCACGCTATGTTGCTCCTAGAAGACACCGACCAGAGCACATGGCTGCAGCGAAGAGGGTGCTGCTCTACGTGTGCAGTACGCCGGGCATGGGGCTAGTGCTTGGAGGGCGACGTCAAGTGGTCCTCACAGGTCACGCTCACGCTTCTTGGGCTGACGACCAGGCTCTGCAGTGGTCGTCACAGGGTTACACCTTCAGCCTTGGCTCCGGCTCTGTATCTTGGCGGTCTACCCGCTCGTCCTCTGTTCTGAGCTCCAGCTGTGAGGCTGAGATCTACGCAGGGGCCATGGCTGCACAGGAGCTACGCTGGCTCACCTACCTGCTGACTGACCTAGGAGAGCCGCCTCGTTCTCCTTCAGTTCTGTACGTAGACAACAAGGCCATGCTGGCCTTGTGTCGAGAGCACAGACTGGAGCACAGAACGAAGCACATTGCTCTCCGCTACTTCCTGGCTCGTGAGCTGCAACAGCGTGGTCAGCTCCGCCTCACCTACGTGGCCTCTGAGGCCAACACTGCTGATATCTTCACCAAGCCCCTTCCGCCTTGTGATCATCAGCGTTTCTGTACTTTGCTAGGTCTTGTGCCTACTTGGTCTCACTTGCTCACTTCTTGATCTTGTTTCTATACATGCACTTGCATGTTTACCTTTATATATGTGATCTTGCATGTGAACTGGCCTTGTGGCCTTGCTCTTGTGCTCGGCCTGTGTGGTGACTTTGTGATCCACCCTGAGCTTGCTTTGCTTCGCTTGACTGGTCTTGTGACCACTTTTTCTCCCCCACTTTGCCTATGGGGGTGTGTTTGAACATTATAGCTTATACATCTGTGTAGGCTGTAGTGGGGTAGCCCATAAGGGGTACAACCCAATAAGGGTTAGTACTTGTACCCAACTGTTTCATAGTTCAATCATTCTCGTTCTACTTTTCACAGCGTCGCCCATTGCATAACACCTCGAGGAGTAGTGGTTTCTGCTGCGCTGAGTAGCCAAAGAGGGTCTCGTTAATAGGATCATAGGGTACATCAAACTTAATACCTTCCCTTTTTCCTATACCTGACTCAGCGCTTTCCAACTTCACCTGGGGGGTAGGAGGATTTTTCCGAGGCTTGTATAATTTCTCCTGAGCCTGGATGTCTCCTCTAAGCCTTGGCAGCTGTGTAGGCTTCACCTGTGGGCAACGGGGAGCCTTAACACTGTGCTGCGGGGAGAGAATATTAACTCCACGGAACGCTCAACCCTTTTCTACGCTCCGTAGTACTTTGCCCAACTTCTCAGGTACCTGAATAATTTCTAAAGGCTTTTTCTTGGCCTCTAGACCTCCCCTGATTTTTTTGAAGGCTTGTAAACCACGAGAAGCAATATTCTTCGTTAGAGCATCTTTATAGGATACTTTTAACGAATTCTTACTTTCGTGGGTGTTCGGTTGGAGTTTCCTGGTCGGTGCAGAGTCTTTTTTCGCGGAGCCTCCATTCGCCTCGGCGATTTCCCCTGATGCCGGCCGGTCCTGACGTTTTAAATTCGCGCCATCATTTTCTCCTTTTTTCACCCGCTCCGAAGTCGCCACGTCGTCGCCTTTTCCTGCTTTTCGGATCTTTACGCGATCGCCAGGTCGATCCGCGGCTACTGGCGATTCCCGTTTTTTTACTTCGGGGGTGCTCCACTGTTTTGGCGAGTGTCGTACGTGCTTTCTTCATTTTGTAGCACGACAAAAACGGATGTCCTGCTGCCCCGCAAAATTCGCATTTTGTCGGCTGCTGCTTCGCGTCGTATTTGTCGATATCCATCGGTTCGGCGAACGTGGGGGGTGCCAATCGCTCCGTGCCGAATGTACGGTTCGGCGTGAAGCGTCGTGTTTTGGGTTGACCTCGAGTCAGCGCGTCGTATCGCTTGGCAGCACGCACGATGTCTCTGTGGCTGTTGTAATTTGCCGCAATCACCTGCCGCCGAATCTCCATTTTTAACCTTTCGGTATACGCCTGGATTTTTTCGCCTTCAGTCAGGTCGGTGATGCGGTTGAGCAGTAACTCCATCTGCTGCGTATACTGTGTTACACTACTGTATTGCTTGTGTCGGTGTATCTGCTGCCGCGCCATGTAGGTTGTATTAATTGGTTCGAAACGCTCGATTAAATCGGCCCGAAAATGCTGCCACGTTTTCTCCCCGCGGGCTACGTCGGTGTAGTAAATCCATTCGAGAGCCGGTCCACGTGACAAAGCTTGAAGAAAGAAAGAGGATTGAACTAGCAGAAATGGGGATACAAATAGCAAACCCTAGAAGGGTTGTACTCGCTATAGAGCACCCCACTACAGGCTAGAACATGAGATAACATTCTGACACACCACCATAGCCAAAGTGGGGTGTAATCAGCAGAGCAGGCAAAGCAGTACAAGCTCAGGGTGGATCACAATGTCACCACACATTCTGAGCACAAGTTCAAGAAGCAATAGTTTAGAGTTCACAATTTTGAGCAAAGCTAGTGGTAGTCACAACGGGCAAGTGAGGAGGAGGAGAGAGAGTGAGGGGAGAGGAGATAGGAGGCGACGGCTGAAGCTGCAGACACACGGGCAACAGGAGGCAGACTGGCACAGCGGCTACCGGACAGCGCCCGGACTACAGGAGTAACAGGCCCCGCGGCTCAAGTAGCGGCAGACGGGCAACGGACCCACGGGCGGCTGGCGTAGAAGTCTAGCTCACTGGGCTACCGGGACAGCGCCCCGGACTACAGGTGCTGCTGACGACAAACTGGCAACCTCCGCTCATCCTCCCGCACACAGTCCCACCCCCTTGATACACACCCGCTGCTACACCGCTAGCTCCACTCCCACGCACCCCCCTTAAACCCTAAACCCCAGTCTCCCACACAACCACCCCCCTCAGCGACAGCTGCAGCAGTGGGAGACGAAGGAGGAGGAGGAGCAAAGGGAGGAAAGCACACCGGCCACCCCCATACCCGCCACCCCACAGCTCGCCCCTCCCGTCGTCTGTCGTGGCGACCTGAGGGGGCCGCTTGCGGGGGGGGGGGGCGCGAAGTGGGGCGGCGGGGCCACGAAGTGGGGCGGCGGGGCCGCGACGGGTCGGTGGCGGGGCCGCGACGGGCCGATGGCGGGGCCACGACCGGAGTTGGCGGGGCCGCGACCGGAGTTGGCGGGGCCGCGACCGGAGTTGGCGGGGCCGCGACCGAAGGCAACTGGGCCGCGACGCGAGGCGGCAGGGCCGCGACCGGAGGTGGCAGGGCCGCGACGGGTCTGTGGCGGGGCCGCGACCGAAGGTGGCGGAGCCGCGACCGGAGTAGGGCGGCGGGGCCGCGACGGGTCCCCGTCGCCCATCGCGACGCCTCCAGAGCGGGACGCGGCAAACGCCGCGAGGCAGACGCCCGCCGCGCGCCTCGGGGCGCACAGCGGGCAGAGAACCGCCGCGCGCCTCGGGGCGCACGGCGGGCAGAAAACCGCCGCGCGCCTCGGGGCGCACGGCGGGAGGAAAAAGAAGCAGCGGAAGCGAGGTGGTAACCCACCCACAGGATCGATCCAAGGGGATCGACCTGCTCTGATAGCATGACAAAGTTTGAAGAAAGAAAGAGGATTGAACTAGCAGAAATGGGGATACAAATAGCAAACCCTAGAAGGGTTGTACTCGCTATAGAGCACCCCACTACAGGCTAGAACATAAGATAACATTCTGACACCACGTAACAGTGTCGCTGCGAGCCGAATCCTTGCTGTGTCGTGTTGCGGGGTCGAACAGCCAATGGCCTCGAAGTAAATTTCGAGGGTGGCCACGAATCGCCGGACGTCGGATCCCTTCGCGCTTGGATCGAACGCCTCCGGGAGCCTCGGTCGTGCTGCTTTGAGGTTCGGCGACAGTGGTGCCATTGGTATGTGAAATGTCGGTGTCGCCACTGCTGCTGGAGATATCGGTGCTGCAGTCGCTGCGGTCGCTGCTGCTGCGGTGGCGAACCCTAGTTGGCTTGTCAGAAAAGCCTCGAGTCGACGAAGCGTCGCCTGCGTCTGCTCCATGTCGGTGCGGAGGCTCGCGATGTCGCTCGTAGTCGCGTAGTTGTCGCCTTGGCCCTCCATGCCTGACATCAACGCGTCCGAAAAAAAGAATCGAGGGGGAGCGAAAAACACGGAACCGGTTTTACGTACCCGAAATCGATGTTTGACTGCGTCGCCCCCGCGGTTTTAAAAGACTGGTTTTTAGCGGTCGAAAGAACTTCGCGTGTAAACGGGCTCTGATTACCAAGTGTGAGGATCTAGGATCGAGCTCAGAAAAGAGAATGAGAATTGAGTCGAATTGAATGATCACCTGGGTACAACACGAGGCTATATATAGGCTCGACACAAGGCCCCGTAACCAGGTGTTACGCGAAGGTTCCGCGGGCCGCGTAGCGTCCCGAACGGATCCTTACCGAATTCGGTAGAAGGCAATTCGGTGGCAACCGAAAAGGCTAGAATTCGGTGCACGCAACCTAGCTCGGTGCTATAACTATAATATAATATAGGAAAGCACCTAGCCTAGGAAATCGAGCAATTCATGCATGCATATGATTATCCTATGCTAGAAATAGCATGATAAAGTAAAGGCAAGCAAGCATAGCTGGCATAAGCCGTCGTACTCTCACATGGGGTACAACCCAATATTAGGGTTAGCACTTCTACCCTCAATTCATTCAATGCAGTCATTTATGCTTGCTATCTTGACAGTAGGGTGTGAACGATACCGTATTACCGCACAATATTCACACTGCAATGACCTGTAGCTGTAAGGAAATTCCCTTTTTCCTTACGCCGCATCCCTGCGTAGCGCACGCGTACATAAATGTTTTCAACACACAGGGCACCGTTACCACTCGCGACCCTCGCTTCGACAATCTTCCCGCCATTTCGCACGTCGCTGTCAAACTATATATGTGTTAGTTCTATGTAGGCTATAGTGGGGTAGCTCATATGGGGTACAACCCGTAGTTAGGGTTAGTGCTTGTACCCACATTTCATTCAATGCAATCATCCCTGCTTGCTATCTTGACATGGTTTCAAAGCAGTAGGTCCGTAGGACCGCTTTTTTTTTTCCGGGCCCACCATACTTAGCTTCCAACTACGGTTACTGCGTTACCCCACTACCTTGCGTAGCACTGCCTCACGCACGCCCTTCCCTGCGCTAGCGCCCTGCCCTGCGCCAGCGCCCTGCCCTGCACTGGCTCCCTGCCCTGCGCCAGCACCTTGCCCTGCGCCAGCGCCCTGCCCTACGCCGGCGCCCTGCCCTGCGCTAGTGCCCTGCCCCGCGCCAACGCCCTGCCCTGCGCCAGCGCCCTGCCTTGCGCCGGCTCCCTGCCCTGCGCCAGCGCCCTGCCCTGCGCCAACGCCCTGCCCTGCGCTAGCACCCTGCCCTACGTCGGCACCCTGCCCTGTGCCAGCACCCTGCCCTGCGCTAGCGCCCTGCCCTGCGCCAGCGCCCTACCCTGCGCCACTGCCCTGCCCTGCGCAAGCGCCCTGCCCTGCGCCAGTGCCCTACCCTGTGCCTGCGCCCTGCCCTACGCACGCACTGCCGCCTTGCGCGTCGCGCCCTACGGCAGCCCGCGCGTCGCGCGCTGCTGCTCTGCGCAGCCCACGAGTCGCGCACTGCTGCCTCGCGCGTCGCGCTCTGCTGCAGCCCGCGCGTCGCGCCCTAAGGCAGCCCGTCACGTCGCGCTCTGCTGCCCCTCGCGTCACGCACTGCTGCAGCCTGCGCCAGCGCCCTGCCCTGCATGCGCTGGCGCCCTGCCCTACGCCAGCGCCCCGCCCTGCGCCAGCGCCCTGCCTTGCGCCCGCGCCCTGCCCTGCGCCAGCGCCCTGCCCTGCGCCAGCGCCCTGCTAAACCCTAAATAAAGTTAAATTAATAATAATAATAATAATAATAATTTAAAAAAGGCCCTATGTGCTTTTGCCCTATGAGCTACTGCCTGCTACTGCCCTGCTCTGGCCGCGCGTCGCCCTACTCTGGCTGCACGCCGCCCTGCTCTGGCCGCGCGCCACCCTGCTGCTCTTACTGCTGCTGCTGCTCCTCGTGCTACTGCCTTCACTCCGTACTGCCCTAGAGGTCGCACTCCTCCTAGCTAGCCCGCCATGACTTCACTTTGTCGTACTGGTGGGAGTGGTGACGGCGGTGGTGGCAGCAGTGGGAGTGGTGGCGGTGGCCAGATGCAGCTACGCCGGCGTCCGACCCTTACGCCCTGGCAGCTTCGTGAGTGGCTTTACCAGCGTGGGTCGTCTCCGAGTCCGGGTCGCTGCCCGTACGTCATTTGCACAGGTTGTCGAGCTGGTGAGACCCGTGGGACGGTCACGCACAGTCCCGCTGCTTCGCCTATTTGACTGACGCCTGGCGCACAGATTTTGGCGACGAGGCTGAGATCCCCCCCTGGCTTGAGCTGCTTAGGTCGAGCATTGTTGTCTTTGCTTTGGACTATGTCGCCATCCTTACTGCCATGTCTGCTTTGCCCGGTGGTGCTGAGAGTGACTGTCACCTGTGTGTGCAGTACGACCCCGGTATAGAGGTTGCTGCTCTAGGTGCTAGTGAGGCTGCTACCTTAGGTGCTAGCGAGTCTGCTTCCTCATGTACTGCGCCTGCTGAGGCCTTGCACACCTTCACGATTGACTCAGGTGCTTCCCGCTGCTTCTTTCGTGACAGTACTACACTCACACCACTCCCTGCACTTGTTGCAGTCTCTCTGGCTGACCCCTTAGGGGGGCCGAGTTCTTGCACGGTCCACCACTATGCTTCCGTGCCCGGCGGTTCCGTCTGGCTCACTGTTAGGCTTCCACCTCCCCTCGTTCTATACGAACTTGGTGAGCAACGCAATTCTACAGGACCAGTGGGTTGACACCTTTACCCCTGGAGGACATTGTGTGGCGATCTGTACGTGCTCGCGTACCGGCCGCCACCTGGCCACGTTTACCCGTCGGCCAGGGTCGAGTCTTTACACACTGACGACTGCGCCTCCTCAGGTAGCTGCTACTGGTCAGGCTTCTGCGTCAGGTCAAGTAGCCTCCCCTTGTTATTGTTTCTCCTTGTCGCACAAGACTCTTCTCTGGCACCACCGCCTGGGTCACCCCTCCTTGCCACGTCTATGTGGCATGCACCGTCGCCTCCTTGTGTCTGGTCTTCCCAGGTCTCTCCCTCCCCTCCCTGCCTCGCCTGCGCCGCCCTGCCTTCCTTGCCTCGACGGGCGGCAGCGCGCCGCTCCTCACTCCTCCTCGTTTCCCCCGACAGAGGCTCCTTTGCAGACCCTCCATCTAGACGTGTGGGGCCCAGCCCGCGTTCGTGGACAGGGCGGTGAGCGGTACTTTCTGCTGGTTGTCGACGACTACTCGCGGTACACCACGGTCTTCCCCTTGTGCACCAAGGGTGAGGTCCGTGCTGTGCTGATCCCTTGGATCCGAGCAGTTCGTCTCCGGCTCCGCCGCAGGTTCCGCCAGGACCTTCCTGTCCTTTGTCTGCACTCTGGCAGAGGTGGTGAGTTCACCTCCGACCTCTTGCAGGCCTTCTGTCAGGGGGAGGGTATCGAGCAGTCGTTCATGCTTCCAGGCTCACCACAGCAAAATGGGGTTGCTGAGCGCCGCATTGATTCATGCGGTGGCTCCCCATTTTCTGTGGTCGTTTGCGGTCCGGTACGCCGCGCAGCAACTCAACCTTTGGCCCTGTGTCTCCTTGCCGGAGACCTCGCCCACACTGCGTTGGATGGGGGAGGTTGGCGATGCGTCGCATTTCCGGGTCTGGGGTGCTCGTGCCCTTGTCCACGATACGTCCGCGGACAAGCTCTCCTCCCGCACCATTCACTGCGTCTTCCTTGGCTTTGTTCCTGACGCGCATGGCTGGCAGTTTTACCACCCCACCTCGCGCCGTGTCTTCCCCTCTCACGACATCACCTTTGAGGAGCTGGTTCCTTTCTACCGTCTCTTACCCTACTGCACTGCCCCTCTCCCTCCACCGCCGCTTTTCCTCGCTCCAGGTCCCCCTCCGGTAGAACCCCTCCCCCCTCAGGGTCCTGCTCCTTCAGGTGTGTCTCAGGTAGACCCGCCCCCCTTGGCTGAGCCTGTAGAGGTCACTAGCGACTCAGGTGCTGCTGCGGGAGGTGCTGCTGGGGGTGCTGCTTCTGGGAGTGCCGAGCCTACGCGTGAGGTGCTGGGGAGTGCGGAGCCTGGGGAGTGCGGATCCTGGGGGTGCTGAGCCTGAGGTTGCGGAGTCTGGGGGTGCTGAGCCCGTCCGTGAGGTGCCAGGGGGTGCGGAGCCTGGGGGTGCTGAGATTGTTGGCGTTCCTCTAGGTCTCGTTTCACGACGCGGGCCTGTCTCACCACAGTAGGCACGAGAGTGGCTTGCGTTGCGTACCCGCCTGAGGGGTCGGGCTGCTGGAGCTGCTTGTCGTGGAGGCGCTAGGGGTGCTGGTGTCTCTGGTTCTGGAGGTGCTCGTACTAGAGGTACTGAAGTTGCCGGGACTAGTGCTGCTCCTGGAGCTGGAGGTGTCGGTTCTGGGGGTGCTGCTGCTAGAGATACTGGGGCTGGAGGTCCTATAGCTGGTGCTGTCGACCCTGAAGTTGGAGACCCTAGAGCAGGAGGTGCCGGTTCTGGGGGTGCTGCTGCTGGAGGTACTGGGGCTGGAGGCCCTAGAGCTGGTGCTGTCGACCCTGGCGTTGGAGACCCTGGAGCTGGAGGTGCCGGTTCTGGGGGTGCTGCTGCTGGGGGTACTGGGGCTGGACGCCCTAGAGCTGGTGCTGTCGACCCTGACGTTGGAGACCCTTGGGTTG
This sequence comes from Closterium sp. NIES-65, assembly GCA_948144175.1. Taxonomy (NCBI): domain Eukaryota; kingdom Viridiplantae; phylum Streptophyta; class Zygnematophyceae; order Desmidiales; family Closteriaceae; genus Closterium; species Closterium sp. NIES-65. Next base: position 1,994,141 of record CANXME010002388.1, on the reverse strand, counting down.
GAGGTGCCGGTTCTAAGGGTGCTACGGTTGGAGGTCGTGGCGCTAGTCCTGTCGACTCTAGAGTTGGGGACCTTGAGGCTGGAAGTGCCGGTTCTGGGTGTGATGCTACTAGTGGCGCTCAAGCTGGAGGTTCTAAAGCTGCTGGAGGCGCTGCAGCTGGAGGTACTGCTGTTGGAGTCCCTGGAGCTGGAGGTGCTGCTGCTTGAGGCGCTGGAGCTGGAGGTTCCGGAGCTGCTGGAGGCGCTGGAGCAGGAGCTGCTGCTGCTGGAGTCATTGGAGCTAGAGAATTTGGAGCTGCTGGAGGCGCTGGAGCTGGAGGTGCTGCTGCTGGAGTCACTGGAGCTGGAGGTGCTGCTGCTGGAGGCGCTGGAGCTGGAGGTTCTGGAGCTGCTGGAGGCGCTGGAGCTACTGGTACTGGTGGCACTGCACCGTCGCGAATGTTTTTCGCTCTGCCGTCACCGTCGTCTCTGCCACCGCCTGACTCCGTACTTTGCTAGGTTCTTAGCCTCCCGTTTTCTACTGGCCTCCCGTTACAGCCTGGCACACCACTGCCTGCTCCTTCTCCTTACACTGAGAAGATAGAGTCGCTTACAGAGGTTCGTGAGCCTGCCTCTCATCCTGCCTCGCCTGTTCGCGTGCGTCGCACTGGCCGTCGTGTTCCTCATGAGCGTCCGCCTCTTGTCCCTGGCACGCACGTTATGGCACTTCGTCCTTCCTCTGTTCCATAGCGTGTTCCCCTACCGTCTCCTCCTACGTCTTCTCTGCCTGACGTTCAGGACCCTGAGTCTGACCTTGTTCGTGCCGCTCACCCTACTGTCACGCGTCTGCTCGCCACTGTTGTCACTGACCCGTCGTTTGAGTCTGCTACTGCGCCTGCCTTAGTCTCTGAGCTTCCTGACTTTGCTGCTGCCTGTCGTCTAGACTACCTTGCTAGTCTTGTTGCTGAGTCTGAGTCTGTCTGTCCTCCGTCCGTCGGGGGTGAGTGTGCTCTTAGCACGGACGTCCTTGAGGACAGGCAGGAGGACTTTGATTGTCTTGCAACCGGTGTGCCTCATCTCGTGGCCATGCTGCTTGCCCCTGAGGGAGACCCGGATGCACCAGACATCCCGACTCCGCGTTCTTACGCTGAGGCGATCGCGGGTCCCTACTCCTCTTAGTGGCAGACAGCCATGGACGCAGAGATGGCATCCTGGAAGTCCACAGGCACTTACGTCGATGAGGTTCCCCCTCATGGGGTGAACATCGTCGATGGCATGTGGATTTTCAGGGTGAAACGGCTGCCGGGTTCTCCGCCTATCTTCAAGGCTCGTTACGTTGCACGAGGATTCAGTCAGCGACAGGGAGTTGACTTCTTCTAGACCTTCTCACCTATCTCGAAGATGACCACTCTTCGGGTGCTGCTGCACGTTGCCGCTCAGCGTGACTACGAGCTTCACTCTCTGGACTTCAGCACAGCCTTCTTACAGGGCAGTCTGCACGAGGAGATCTAGCTGCGCCGCCCACCTGGCTTCACTGAGTCGTTCCCTCCTTGTACCCAGTGGAGCCTCCGTTGGCTAGTCTACGGTCTCCGTCAGGCGCCTCGTGAGTGGCACGACACACTGAGGACGACACTTACGGCTCTTGGGTTTACCCCTTCCACTACTCACCCGTCCCTGTCTCTACGCACCGACACTTCACTACCGTCGTTCTACATCGTCGTGTACGTTGACGACTTGGTCTTTGCCACTCCTGACACTGAGGCTCTCGCCCTTATGAAGTCAGAGCTGTAGAAGAGACACATGTGCACAGACCTGGGTGAGCTGCACAGTTACCTTTGCTTGCAAATTACCCGGGACAGAGCACGCCGCACTATCACCCTGACTCAGTCACACATGGTGCGGCAGGTCCTTCAGCGCTTCGGCTTCACTTTGTCTTCACCACAGTCAACTCCTCTGGCTACAAGTCACTCGCTCTCAGCTTCACCTTCGGACGAGTCCGTAGAGCCGAGTGGCCCGTACCCAGAGCTAGTGAGCTGCCTCATGTACCTGATGACCTGCACTCGTCTTGGGTACTGCGCTACTTGTGCAGTACATCGGGCATGGGGCTCGTGCTTGGAGGGCGGAGCTCAGTTGTCCTCACTGGACACTCAGACGCTTCTTGGGTTGACGACCTGGCTACGCAGCGGTCGTTACAGGGTTACACTTTCAGCCTTGGCTGCGGCTCTTTTTCTTGGCGGTCTACCCGCTCGTCTTCTGTTCTCAACTCTAGTTGTGAGGCTGAGATCTACGCCACAGCCATGGCTGCACAAGAGTTACGCTGGCTCACCTACCTGCTGACCGACCTGGGAGAGCGGCCTCGTTCTCCTCCAGTTTTGTACTTAAACAACAAGGCCGCCATTGCCTTGTGTCAGGAGCACTGAACGAAGCACATCGCTCTGCGTTACTTCCTGGCTCGAAAGTTGCAACAGCGTGGTCAGCTTCGTCTTGCTCACGTGGCTACTTGGGCCAACATTGCTGATATATTCACCAAGGCACTTCCGTCTGGTAATCATCAGCGCTTCTTTACTATGTTAGGCCTTGTTCCTGTTTCGTTTCACTTGCTCACTTAGTGACTTTGCTTGTACTGTGATCTATATATATTCCTACATGTTTGCTCTTGCTAGGTAGTGATCACTGTACTGTTGTTGCTGCATATATACCTCTGCATCTGAACTGGCCTTGTGGCCCTTTGCTTGTTATCGAGTGTGTGGTGGTGACGTTATGATCCACCCCGAGCTTGCTTTGTTTTTCTTGACTGGTCTTGTGACCCCTTGTTCTCCCCCACTTTGCCTATGGGGGTGTGTCAAACTATATATGTGTTAGTTCTGTGTAGGCTATAGTGGGGTAGCTCATATGGGGTACAACTCGTAGTTAGGGTTAATACTTGTACCCACATTTCATTCAATGCAATCATTCCTGCTTGCTATCTTGACAGTAGCAACCCAGCCTCTTGGCTCGGCTGGTAACCCGCGCTCAGGGCCTCCGCTTCGACACTTTCCCGACCTCAGTCACAGGCCCGTCGCACGTCAACCACAGTTCGTTACCGTTACCACAGTGGCCTCCGCTATTTAGTTCTCGCGGCCAGCAGGGCGGCGCGCAGGCAGGGCAGGGCGACACGCGGGCCGTAGGGCGGCGTGACACGCAGGGCAGGGCAACGCGCGGCCAGCAGGGCGGCGCGACGTGCAGGGCGGCGCGACGTGCACGGCAGAGCAGCGCGCAGTGAGCAGGGCGGCGCGACGGGCGGAGCAGAGCAGTGCGCGGCCAGTAAGGCGTCGCAACAGGCAGGGCAGGGCAGCGCGCGGCCAACAAGGCAGCGCGATAGGCAGGGCAGGGCAGGGCAACGCGACTAGTGGGGTAGGGCGCTACGGGCAGCGAACTAATCGGTGGGCCCTACAAAACAGGACCTGCTCTGAAACCATGTCAGAAACTAGACGAGAGAATGATTGCATTGAGAAGAAAGTTGGTACAAGTACTAACTCTAATTGGGTTGTACCCCTTATGGGCTACCCCATTACAGCCTACACAACTAAATTGTTATAATAGCTTGACATAATGAACACTAGAAGGTTAATTTAATTTACTGTACATATGAGGATGAAACATGGCGCACAGCACACTTTCCCTCATTCACAAAAGAGGAATGGTAATGGTAGTGATGGTGCCGACCCTGTCTTACTCATCCTCTAAGGGTCCGCTCTGGTATATGTAATTGAGAAACATGGCAATAACTTGCCAATGCTCCGTATAGTGGTTAGGCACGTAGTTGAGATTGTTCTGATCAGGGGTAAATCTACATTGCTGGTTGCGAAGGGTTTTTGTGGACACTGGAAGGTTGATATTTATTTTACTGTACATATGAGGAAGAAACATGGCGCACGCACACCACACCTTTCCTCATTCACAGAGGAATCGCAATGGCCCCGCCTAAGAGCAGAACGGCTGCCCCCCCCGCTAGCGTCGACACATATTCACAAAAAGCAGGGCAAAAATCCCTGTTTAGCTACACATAAAGCATGGCGCTCTCCAGCAGGTTATCACCTTAACCGCAGCAGCGGTAGGGAAAAAGTGCACTCGGTAAAGCGTTCGGTCTGTTCTTGCGGCGCGGCTGTCGCCACCGAGTTGGGTGAACCCCAGAGGTTGGACACGGCCCACCCTGATAGGCTTCCGAACCGTCCGCTCGATCGCCGTTTCCTTTCACTGGCGCTGAGCTCCTCCTGCTGCTGCGCCGGACCGACCGCGTCGTTTTCCACCGGCCTTTCAGCGCGTGCGACGGCGCCGCTCACACAGGTCGCATCGCCGTTAATACGCTCGTCCGAAGCCTCTTGTTTTAAAGTGCGAACTCTACGCACGGCGGAATTGCCTTGCGCGTTCTCAGATTCGCGCGCTTGCTCACAGAGGCTGCACGCATCGCTGCTGCAGCAGCTGTTGCTGTTGCTGACACTGCTGGTACTGCTCGAGAAAGAGGAAATAGTGGCGAGCCCTGCAGGGGTGAGAGGAGGGTCCGGCATGGAACAAGCCTCGGAAAAATCCCCCATAGCGTTGAGGAGATGCGGTTGCGTCACCGCCGCCGCCGCAGCGGTTGCAGCTGCTTGTGCCGCAGGCATTGACGCCGTGATTTCCGCCGCGTTTTGCGGGTCAGGCGATGTCTCGGGAGCGAAGTTGAGCGGAATGGTGGAATCGGTGTAGGCAGGGAGGATAGCGGATTCTGTCGTTTGCTGGTTGTCGGTCAACGTGGACGGGCAGAGAACGTCCACACACTCTTGCGAAAACCACTCGTTCTCCAGGACCTCGTTGATCGTGGGCCGTTGATTCGGGTCCACCGACATCATCCGACGGATGAGGTGCTTCGGCGCGTCGCTGACCAGACCCCATACAGGGTGCGTCCAGTCCCTCGACTCATCGAGCATGCGCTTGTTGTCTTTGAATTCAGGCCAGTTAGCCGATAGCATCGCGTATAAGAGCACGCCCATGCTCCACATATCCGCGGAGAAGTCGTACTCTTGCAACGCGAGAACCTCGGGAGCCTCGTACGGGAAGCTCCCGACGCAACCCTTGACAGTGCCGCTATCGGGGATACGCTTAGCGAGGCCAAAATCTCCAAGCTTCACGTCCCATTCGAATCCCCGCAGGCACCCGCAGTCGAGAGCTTCTGCCGTTGATGATTCGCCGCCTCCCGTCAGCGCGCAATGCTCGTCAGATTCACCATTCGAATCAGCAATCATTGCCGAGCGCGCGCGCAGGAGGATATTTTCAGGCTTGATATCCCGATGCACGATACCGTTCCCATGGCAGTGCTTCACAGCTTCGGCGATGGCTCGGAACACGTCCCGGGCCTCAGGCTCGGGAAGGCCGCTGCGCGTAGAGATCTGATTAAAGAGGTCGCCTGATGGAAGGAGTTCCATGAGCAGAAACACTGACGTGGCGTCCTCGTATACGCTGTCGAGATCAACGACGTTAGGGTGGCCACGTAGGCGCTGCATCGTCGCGATCTCCTGTAGCACGGCCTGGATACGCCCATTGGTGAGCCGCGCCTTCTTAATCTGCTTGCACGCGTAGTAGCGACCCGAGCGCTGCGACTGGCACTTCCACACGCGCCCGTACTGGCCCTGCCCGATGCTGCCCATGAAATCGAAATTATTCTGCAAAATCTCCGCCGAGAGGAAGCTCGAAGAGTTGGAAGAATGTAGCGCCGTGAGGTCGAAGTTCGATCCAGCTTTGCTGTCCCCATAACTGACGGCCATTTTCTGTTCGAAAAGCCTTTCGCAACGCACGAGTAGAAGGTTGAAGTCGTGAAAGTGCTTAAGTCGAACTGTCAGTTTTGACTACCTTCGTTGCGTTTCGTGCTCTTATCTCGAGTCAATAAGATAAGTCGATCGTCCCATGCCTACACAGAGCGTCAGATTCGGCACTGAAGCTCGAGGTTGATAGCTTTGTGAGTGGCGAAGCCAGATTTTGAATGGCACACGCGTCCAGCCTGTTGCCTGCAGCACTACGAGAGAAGCAACGGTGGCGAGGCGACACAAGGTGAGGCAAGGTGAGGTGAGCCAACAAGAATCCAACCAGGCCTTGGTGAATTGATTCACTTCCCCCCTTGAACGCCATTCTCGGGGGTCGGTTCAGGTTGGGATTTTGCTCACCTCTCCTGTAAGAAACTTGTTTCTCGCTCCCGCTTGGCGCTCTTTCATAACTTTCCCCCCTAGCCCCACTTTCTATGCAAGAGCGTGCTGAACGATGCCACGACAGCAAGCTGAATCTGGCGAGCAACTCTTTCAAGGACAGCTGTGGGTATCTGTCCGCCCCTCGCCATCAATTTCTTATAGAGTCCCAATCAGACCCGATTTTTTTGCAAATATCTACAGTAATGCTGAGAAAATTGCACCCGACAATCGAGGACACGGGGCTGTGGTGTCACAAGGGCAGTCGTCTGCTGTCGTCAGGGCCGTTTCCCGTTTCATTCGGCCAGGGCACAGCCGGATGTTTTCGACTCGAAATTGAAGCCCAGGGCAGCTTGAGGAATTCACGTGCAACGATTTGGAGCAAGGCGGCGGACCAACCACGTCCTCCACCTCCAAATCAAGTCCTGATTCGGCAGCACGACGACCACGGGAATCAGCGAGAGGTGTCGAGTCGACGTTTTGAGCGCTACAAGGCTCACCCGTTATGTATTACCTAAAGAGGTATGGTGGAAATTGACCAATGAAATCATACGTTAATAAACATGAAGTTGCAGCAAACCCGCCATAATATATCTGAAATTGCATTGAATCCCCTTGCCGATTACTGGTTATGCCGATTAACATTCAATTATTAACGATTTGGGGCTACAAACCCACGCTGCACCCAACACTTGAACACATCGATGTAAAATTGAATATCAACAGCGCAAATTAATACCGTACAGTGTAATTATGCATAGCTACACATCCATATCTTCTAAAAGCTCATCTGTTCTTGGGCAAACACCCATCTTACTCTCCCCAAGTTTTCCAGCCTCCACACCACCACCACCATTTCCTCTTGATCCATGGCTCAAATCAAAGGCCGAGGGCCCCAAAAGCGATTCTAAAAGTGTCCGGGGATCCCCCGCCCCTCCGTAGCGTAACAAGTGCGAGCGTAACAACTCTCCTGCCTCCGGATTGAGGGGGTCTTCTTCGAAAAGGCGCCTCCAAAGCTGCGCTGCAAAACACTTGGCATAAATGTAGGTGTAGTAACCTGCATTCGGAACATTAAGAGTGAGAACGTAGCGATAGCAAGAGAGAGGGATTGGTGGACTAAGAACGAACTACGTAATAAGAGGGAGTAGTGTAAGCTATGGTGGCTAGAAGTGGGTAAAGGGGAGTAGGGTGAGAGAGGGGACGGGGCCAAGGAGGAATGACCAAAACGTGTGGAACAGAAAGCAAGCAGGAAAAGCTGGGAAGCAGCAGTAATGTGAATAGCACAAGCAAGAACAAGAGAGGAGGCAAGTAGGCAGGCGAGCAGGCATGCGAAAAGGCACACAGGCAGGCAAGCAGGCACGCAAGCAGGCATGAAAGCAGGCACGCAAGCAGGCAAGCAGGCACGCAAGGAGGCAGGCAGGCAAGCAGGCAGGCAAGCGCGCAGGCAACCCTATTCACCTGCACCATAGGCCGTGAGATGTGCGAAGCGTGACTGCCAGTACGTGCCAGGCACATGAGCCACACCCATATATCTCCCCATTAAATCCGCCATCACTGCTGTTGTGTCCCCTCCACTCCCACCGGTCCCGCCCCCACCAGCACCACCACCTGCTGCTGCTCCTGCTGACATGGCTGCAGCAGCTGCTTGTGACGATAGCGAAGGCGTTAGTAACGAGGATGTGGGGCGCGGGGGGTTTACACCGAAATAAGCTTGGTCCATGAGAGAGTAGACTACCTGGAAAGAGGGTAGGTAAGGGGATGCAAGGTTAGGAAGGGATATTTCCACAACACAGCACCACCACCCTCACTTCTCTCCACCACCGGTGAATGAATCAAGCTCTACTGCTCTCTACTTTATGCGCACATTTCCGACCGAGAGGTCGAATCCTATTGATAGTCTGAGGGTTAATTGCAGTCACACAAAGACCAACAGGGACCACCCTTGGGATTTACTTGTGTCTGGAGGTCGGAGGCAGCGAGCATGGATTTGGACGCCCTGAGGGAGTCCACGAGGGAGCGCGGGATGGGCTCGCCCGTGGAGTGGTGCACTGCGAACTCACCCAGGAAGCGATGGTCCCACACAAAGTACCTGCGGGGGAGGGGAGAGGGCGATGGCGATAGGGAGAGAGGGAGAGAGGGGTATCAGGTTAAATTATGGCCAGAAACGGTTGGGGGGGGGGGGGGGGGGGGGGAGTGTGAGGAAGAGGATTGCGAGGGGCAGAGTGGGCGTGCCTCTGTTTTTTGTTTTTTGTTTTTTTCTTTCGTACACAACCAGCAGATTTATAAACCGTTACACCATGAAGCCTTGAGCACGAAATGCAAACTCACTCTAGCAGGTTGGAGGGCACTTCCACAAAGTCCAATGCTGCTCTCGTTCCCGATAGATGCTGGAACGCCTGTGGGGGTAGAGGGAGCCGGCGGGGATGACGAGGGGGGGGGGAGGAGGAGGAGTGGGAGTGGGAGTGGAAGGGGAGGGAAAGGGGGAGTTTGTGACGGGTAAGCGGTAGCAGATGAGGGAGATGTGGACGGCTTTTGCACGATGAAGGAATGGGAGAGGGGAGATGAGGGGACGCAGAGGGGGAGGATGTGGCAACCCCACGTACGGTGCGGGAGAGTAGTGAGTGCAGCGCGTGGCTGAACTCGTGAAAGAGAGTCTCCACATCGTGGAGAGTTTCCACGTCGTGGAGAGTTTCCACGTCGTGGAGAGTTTCCACGTCGTGGTGTGCCAGCAGCAGGTAGGGCGAGGAGACGAGTTTTGAGGTGCCTCAAAACTCTCATGGAATAGCGCCTCCACCTCGTGGTGCGCTAGTAGCAGGCATGGCTGATCCCTAATGTGCCCCCTCAATCAACCTCAACAAAGAACTAGCACGTGGCAAACTGCACACAGCACGCATGACACATGGCACATGGCACATGACACATGGCACATGGCACATGGCACATGGCACATAACAGCGTGACGTACGGTGCGAGAGAGCAGCGAGTGCAGCGCGTGACCGAATTCGTGAAATAGAGTTTCCACGTCGTGGTGTGCCAGCAGGCAGGGCGAGGAGCGGGAGGATGCTGCGAAGTTGCATACGAGTGCCACGACCTGGGAGTGGGAGGTGGTGGGGAGTGGTGGGGAGTGGTGGGGAGTGGTGGGAGGAAGAGTGAGTCTCCACGTCATGACAAGGGGAGGGCTAGACAGCACGGCTATATTGAAATCACTTTTGAGTCGACTCAAAAGTGCTAGCAGGCACGGCGAGGAGCGGGCTTTTGAGTCGACTCAAAAGTGCTAGCAGGCACGGCGAGGAGCAGGCTTTTGAGTCGACTCAAAAGTGCTAGCAGGCACGGCGCGGAGCGGGGGGACGCCGCAAAGTTGCACACCAGCGCTACGACCTGGTGAGGAGAGGTGGTGTGTGTGTGTGTGAAAGGGGGGGGGGGGGGGGGAGTGGGGTTTGAGTTTGAGGGTGGTGGTGGTGGTGATGTGGGGTGGTGCCGGGAGGGAGGAAAGTGCAAAGAGCATGAGATGCTGCGGCCTGCAAATATTGCATCAGGAGACAACTCGGCACAACACAGCACAGCCCAACTTACCGGCAGTTGGTAGCCGTCACTGCTGCTGCTGCTGTTGCTGTGGGAGCCCGTCGAGGAATGGGGGAATGGTAGCAGGTGGCCTTTGCTGTCCAGAGGCAGGTGCTTCCTGCGCCCGCAGCGGATGGTGAAATGCGCTGCATGGGAGAACTTGCCCCTCCGCGGGTGCAGGTCCAGGTAGATGAAACCAAGAGGGCCCTGTTGAGGAGGGGGGAGGAACAAAAGGGGGAGGAGGGTGGGTGGTAAGGAGAAGACTTCAGAGTGCGGGATGGTGAAGTGCGCTGCATGGGAGAACTTGCCCCTCCGCGGGTGCAGGTCCAGGTAGATAAAACCGAGGGGGCCCTGGTGAGGAGGGGGGGAGGGGGAAGGGGAAAATAAGGGTTGTCGGGCGGGGAATGTGGGATGGTGAAGTGCGCCGCGTGGGAAAAAATGCCCCTCTGCGGGTGCAGGTCCAGATGGATGCAGATGCATGCAGATGGATGCAGATGGATGCAGATGGATGCAGATGGATGCAGATGGATGCAGATGCATGCAGATGGATGCAGATGGATGCAGATGGATGCAGTCGAGAGGACCCTGGTGGCAAGGAGGGGAGAGGAACAAGGGGAGGAGGGTGGGTGGTAAGGGGAAGACTTCAGAGTGTGCCCCACGTGGTACCGTCCACCACATGGCACAAAACACCCCCAACCCCTCCTCACCTAGTCGACGTGTGTGAGGGATAACTTGGTCACGTCAGGCGCCCACACCTCCCCAGGCGCCGTGGGCAACGTTTGAGACGTATCAAGCCTCAAAAGCCGTCCCCATCCCCACCAACCAACCCCCACCCCACCCTCACCTGGTCGACGTGTGTGAGGGAGAACTTAGTGACATCAGGCGCCCAGGCCTCTCCAGGCGCCGTGGGCACCGGCTCTAGGTGGGCGTTGAAGAGAGACTTGACCAGCACTGCCATGCCGCGCACACACGCGTGCAGCGGGAAGTAGGACGAGATCACCTGGTGGTGGGTGTTGGGGGGATAAAGAGGGGCGTGGGCGTGTGAGGGAAAGGAGGGAAGGGGCGAGCACGTGGCTGGGTTGATGCGAAGCACACAAGGCAGCAGCCTGCAGGTGGACGTTGAAGAGGGATTTGACCAGCACTGCCATGCCGCGCACACACGCGTGCAACGGGAAGTAGGACGAGATCACCTGGTGGTGGGAGTTGGGGACGGAAATGGGCGTGGCAATAGCCGTGTGTGGGGAGTGACGGGGGTTGGAGCAGGGGCAGGGTTGGGTGTGCGAGGAAGACAAGGCAACAAGTGGACGTTGAAGAGAGACTTGACCATCACTGCCATGCCGCGCACACACGCGTGCAACGGGAAGTAGGACGAGATCACCTGGTGGTGGGTGTTGGGGGGATAAAGAGGGGCGTGGGCGTGTGAGGGAAAGGAGGGAAGGGGCGAGCACGTGGCTGGGTTTGATGCGAAGCACATAAGGCAGCAGCCTGCAGGTGGACGTTGAAGAGAGAGACTTGACCAGCACTGCCATGCCGCGCACACACGCGTGTATAGGGAAGCAGGAAGAGATCACCTGGTGGTGGGAGGATTGTGGGTGGTCATGTGGGGGAAAGGGGGTGGGGTGGGGGTTGGAAGGGTTTGGTTGGGTTCGAGAGCGCACCCTCCCCAGCACTGCCATGCCGCGCACACACGCGTGCAACGGGAGGCAAGAAACGATCACCTGGTGGTGGGTGTTGGGGATGGGCGTGGATGGGAGTGGCAAAAAGCGTGTGCAGGGCCAGGAGAGGAGGGACATTTGAGAAGCAACAGCAACAGTGGCGGCAGTAGCAGCATGAGCCGTAGCAGCATGAGCCGTAGGCCGTAGCAGCATGAGCCGTAGCAGCATGAGCTGTAGCAGCAACAACAGCACCTGCAACGGCAGAACTTGCCACGCTCCATCCATCCCACCCATCCCCACCCTCCCTTCCCCCCCAAACCCCCCTCCCCACCGCTCACTCGTGAGTCGAGGTGGAAACGTCTGGCCTTGGCAAGCCCAGAGAAGAAAGACCGGTCCCACGCATGCAGCACTGCTGAGTCTCCCCCACCGCCGCTGCTGCTGCCCCCGCCTCTGCTCGCACCCCTCCCTCCCCTGTGCTGTCGCTTCAGCACCCCCAGCTGCTGCAGCTCCTGCCATACGAGAGACAAGACAGCGCCGACCAGGGTTGAGGGCAAATGCAAGCGTTTGAGTTTTGAGTGCTTGAGTGCTTGAGACTCATAAGTCAACTCCCAGCTGCTGCAGCTCCTGCCATAAGAGAGACAGTGCCGACCACAGGTTTGAGGGAAAACACAAGTGCTTGAGAATACTGCCTTTCTTGTACCTTACTTCCTGCCTGCCTGCCGTAACTCATGGCTTGGAAGAGCGGCAGTACTAAGGAAAGCTTTTAGCAAGAAAAGAAAGAGAGTTACAAAACCCTTGCTACAGAATTCTAAAAGCAAGAAAACACAAGTGCTTGAGAATATTGCCTTTCTTGTGCCTTACTTCCTGCCTGCCTGCCTTTCCTGTCCTGTCCCCTCACAAGCTCCCCTGAGCTGCTGAGCGCTCAGTTTGTGCAGAAAAGCCTCTTGTTTCATAACAGGAAGAGGTACCGCTTCAACGTAAACATCTGATCTGGGGACATGAAATGATGTGATGTGATGTGATGTGATGTGATGTCATGTGATGTGATGTGATGTGATGTGATGTGATGTGATGTGATGTGATGTGATGTGATGTGATGTGATGTCATGTCATGTCATGTCATGTCATGTCATGTCATGTCATACTCCTTTCCGGTAGTGAGCTGTGCGTGCAGGTTGTGCAGAAAAAAATGTTTTGAGACGTCTCAAAACACTTCTTCAAACATGTGCAGGTGTGCAGAAAGAAGTGCTGCTTTTGAGGCGCCTCGAATGTACCAACAACACTGATGCAGCACTTGTAACTGGCACATGATACGGCACTTCACAGGCGCAGCAACTCCCCACCTGGAAGACCTTGGGAGGGAGTGAGCTGCGCTCTCAGGTTTTGAGACGTCTCAAATCCCTTCTTCAATCCAGTGAGCTGCGTGCCTTGTGCAGGAAGGAGTTGGACCATGTGTCACACAACATTGACGCAGCACTTGTAACTGGACGGCTCACCATTCTTTTCCATGTCTGCGGCACCCCTCTGCTCGTGAACCCACCTGGAAGACCTTGGGTGTGAGCTGTGCTCCCAGGTTGTGCAGAAAGGAGTGCTGCATTTGACCGGCACGCAGCACTTGTGACCGGCACAAGGTGCTGTACCATACTTTTCACTGGCAGAAGAACCAACGCCACGCCATCCCACCTGGAAGACCTTGGGTGTGAGCTGTGCTCCCAGGTTGTGCAGAAAGGAGTCAACAGTGTCGGGTGTTCGGGCCATGAGAGGCGCATTGATGAGATGTGCGTATGAGGGGAAGCTCAGCTCCTGTATAGGAGGGGTTAGGAGAAAAGGGAGAGAAGTGGGGCCTTTTGAGTGAACAGGAGTGTGTTCTGGCCATAAGGGGCGCATTGATGAGGTGCGCGTATGAGGGGAAGCTCAGCTCCTGGCGATTTGAGGAGGGCAGAGACGAGTGGGAGGATAGGAAGGAGTGAAGGCCCTGTTGAGTCGACAGTGCCAACTCTTGAGGCGCCTCACAAAGTGTTCTGGCCAGAATGTGCACACGAGGGGAAGCTCATATCCTGGTGGACGGGAGGGGTGGGAGGGAGGAGTGGGAGGAGTGAAGGGGAGGGCGAGTGGGGGTCTAGGTAGGAGTAAGCGGACTCATAAGAATCAAAACAGGTGTGTCAGGTGTTTTTTGAGTCGACTCAAAAGTGTTCTGGTCATGCGTAGGCGCGTAGTGTTCTGGTTGATGACATTCGTTCATGATGGGAAGCTCAGCTCCCCAACGTAGGAGCTGAGGGGAGGGTAGGAGGGGAAGGTAGGAGGGGAGGGAGTGAAGTGAGGCCTTATGAGTGAACAGGAGTGTGAGGGGTTCTGGCCCTGAAGGCCGCTTTGATATGAGATGCGAGTATGAGGGGAAAATCAGCTCCTAGTTGGAGGAGGAGAGGAGAGGGGAGTGAGCACCCTCAAAACGACAACTGGCTGTCTCGCCAAGGTGACTTCTACTGAGACTGGTGAATTTGGAGGGCGCACACGTTGGCGAGCTGGTGAGTTGTGTGCACACAGGCCAATGAGGCGGCTTTTGAGTCGACTCAAAAGCGAGTTGGTGAGTTGTGTGCACACAGGCCAATGAGGCAGTCCAAGTTCCAACCAACTGGTGCAGGTTGGATCCAGAGTGAGTTTTCCGATTAAGGTCAAACGGGTTGGTGACAGGGCAGGGCGCATAGCTTGGTAAGCTGAGAGCGCAGGTCGATGAGGCGGTCCACCTGGTGCAGGTTGGACTGGGACTACCTTTCCCAATGAAGGTGACAACTGATAAACACTTGAGACTGGTGGGAGGGGGTACCTTGGCGAGCTGCGAGCGCAGGTCGATGAGGCGGTCCAGCTGGTGCAGGTTGGACCCTGGGGAGGCGTTGGCTAGTACGTACACCCGCCGACGCACCTGTGGGATGGGGTGTGGTGTGGTGAGATGGGATGGGATGGGATGGGATGGGATGGGATGGGATGGGATGGGATGGGATGGGATGGGATGGGATGGGATGGGATGGGATGGGACGGGACGGGATGGGATGGGATGGGATCGGATGGGATGGGACGGGAGGGGATGGGATGGGATGGGATGGGACGGGATGGGATGGGATGGGATGGGATGGGACGGGATGGGATGGGATGGGATGGGATGGGATGGGATGGGATGGGATGGGATGGGATGGGATGGGATGGGATGGGATGGAATTGGATGGGATTGTTTGAGAAGTCACAACAGCCGCACGGCACACACAGACAGACCTCTTGTTCAGCATCACATCAACCCATTTGAGGCGGTTTAAAAAGCAGTGCGGCAAGGCACGCATGGCATGGCACGCCACGGCAAGAAGTGGCACGGCACAGGATGGCACACGGACGCAGCATATGTTTTTTGAGAATTCTAAAAAAAGCATACAGGATGGCGCACGGACGCACATACCTCTTCGTCGTCCACCCATTTGAGCACGGATGATGTGACCAACGGGTCTGAGAACACCTTGTATCCTTGCTCCTTGGCTGCCCCACTACCACCGGAACTGCCACCGCTGCTGCTGCTGCCGTTTCTTCTGCTGCTGCTGCTGCTGCTGCTGCTGCTGGTGCCATTGCTCCCGGTTCCTACATTCTCCATGCCTTCTGTTCCCTCCCCGGCACTACTGTGGGGAGAATCAATGCTACTGCTGACCCTAGAGCTACTGCTGCCTGTACAGGGACCACCGTTGCTGGTGCTGCTGCTGTTGTGACTGCTGTCACTGCTGCTGCTGCCACTGCCACTGCCACTGCCACTGCTGCTTGTTCTACCCTTGCTTCGCTGGATGGGCTGTAGCATCGCATGCACGTTGGGAGGCAGCGCGTGCAGGGCACTGCGCGGAAAGACCTCTATGGAGGCCGAGTCAGAGTGGATGTTGGCGTTGAACCTGTGGGGGAGAGGACGAGAGGGAGTGGTGGAGAGGGGAGGGAAGAAGGGAAGTCAAAGACAGCAATACCCAGTAGAGACGATTTTTGAGGCGCCTCAAAAATCGTCTCATGACTTAGGGGGGGCTGCAAGGTCAAGGCTCAATAGTGAGTGAGTCGGAGCAGATGTGGAGGAGGAGCGGGGGAGGAGGAGGAGGAGGAGCGGGGGAGGAGGAGGAGGAGGAGCGGGGGAGGAGAAGGGGAGAAGGGAAGAAGGGAAGAAGAAAAGAAGGGAAGACAAAGGGAGCAATACGGGGGGGGGGGCTGCAAGGACAAGGCCGAATGACTTTTGAGTCGACTCAAAAGCAGACAGGCACCCTAAGCCTGCTTTTGAGTCGACTGCAAAAGCAGACAGGCACCCTAAGCCTGCTTTTGAGTCGACTGCAAAAGTCAATACGGGGGGGGGCTGCAAGGACAAGGCCGAATAGTGAGTGATGAGTGAGTCGAAGCGGATGTGGAGGAGGAGGAGCGGGGGGGAAGAAGGGAAGGGAAGAAGGGAAGTCAATAGACAGCAGTACGCAACGCACGAAGGGAATGACAGTAGTGTAAGTAGCAGCAGGCACGGTAACAGAGAAGGTTTTTGAGGCGCCTCAAAAGCAGGCATGGTAGCAGAGAAGCAGGAATGATAATTTCTTGCTCTTGCTCTTGCTCCCTCTCGCTCACTCACTCTTCCACCCACTCTTGCTCTTCCTCTCACGCCCACTCACGTTCCCTTCTCTTTCTCACTCACTCTATTGAAGTGTGGGTAATCTCCCCTGTCAGTCGCTGCACCTCCTCCCTGCGGTCTGCACCCCCCCACACAATTACATACACAGCAATGGCGCATGGGGGAATGAGGGGACGCAAGATAAGAGGAGAAAATCATGAAGGGAAGCGTCAGTCAGTTAGAGGCAGAGTCGACTATAACCATACAGCTCTCCTTCACTCTGAAAATTCGGCACCCCACCAAGTGTTTAAATAAAAAGTAAGTCCAGAAATAGCGGCTGAGCAAACCGGTGAGCCTCCCTCCCTCAGTAAAGTACCTCATCCCTCTCCCTCTACTACCCTCACAACCCCCTTTGAGACGTCTCATCTCAAGAATACCTTCAACACATTCTCACCGTCAGGGAGGCGCACGCCCCCTCGTTCAAAGTCCAGCCGCAGCAGCTGAGCTAGCCGGTGGGCCTTCCTCAGTACAGCTAATCTGTCCCCCTCGCCCTGCTATCATAAACCCCCTCTTTTAGGCTTCTCTAAGAGTCCTTTTGACAAATCCTCTTCCTGAAAACGAGCTCACCAGCAGCGAGATGCACGCCTCCTCGTTCAAAGTCCAGCCGCAGCAGCTGTGCGACTCTGTGGGCCTCCCTCAGCGCCTCTCCCTAGTACCCCCCAACCCCTGCCTGCCCTACTGCCGTCACAGACAGCGCCCGTTTTGGGACGCCCCTAGAGTCCTTTTGACAAGAGTCCTCACCATCAGGGAGATGCACGCCTCCTCGTTCAAAGTCCAGCCGCAGCAGCTGAGCGACTCTATGAGCCTCCCTTAGCACCTCCTCCCTCTCCCCTCCCGCTCCTGCTGCTGCCCTCCCAGCCCCCTGCGGGCGAGAGTTGCGACCGGGCGGCGGGGAGGAGGCAGAGGCGGCGGGTGCGGGCGGCATGGCTTGGATGGCAGCGACTAGCAGACGGTAGAGCTGCTGGTTGGAGTTGAGGGCCTGGGAGGGGGGAGGGAGGAGAGAGAGGGTGAGGCAGAAATGAGGGGGGAGTGAGGAGAGGAGAGAGGGAGAGGGGTGCACCCGTTGCTTACTTTTTTTTCCACTTTACCCCCTCCTCCCTTCCCCTCCCTCGGCGTTGTCACAAGGACAAGGCGTCAAGGGGGGTATGGCATGGCACAACATGACATGGGACGGTATGGTATGGCATAGTATGGCATGGCTGCATGCATAGCATGATAGTGCTAAGAAGTCTCAAAACTCACCTGAACATATGTTGACAGCTTCACAAACGCCTCATTGGCTGCGCCTACAAACTCCCTGCGCACAGTACCACTGTATGGCAGAGCATGGCATGGCTGCATGCAAAGCATGATAGTGTTGCTGTGCTGCGCAGTCTCACAACAACTGACCTGAACATATGTTGACAGCTTCACAAACGCCTCATTGGCTGCGTCTACAAACTCCCTGCGCACAGTCGCACAACCACCACCACTGTCATCATCATCACCAAAACAAGTGATACATATCAAAACAATGTGATCATTAAAAAAAACAGGTCATACATATCACAAAAAAGAAATTCAGAATTATCACAATCATCACCAGGGTTTACATACTTGAGAGAGAGAGAGTTTTAGGGTTTCAGGTTTAGGGCATGTGCATGAGCCAGGGCATGGGCATGGGAATGAGCATGAGCATGAGCGTGTGTGTGCCGTGCCGTGCTTACCTGTTGGGATGCACGTTCCGGCAGAGCTCTGCTGCATCCAGGACTCGACACAGCTGCACGGTGGGGATTCAGGAGGGGTGGAGAGGGGTTCAGCGGGGTGAGAGGGAGATGTGAAGGTGCCGTGACAGAGCTCTGCTGCATCCAGGACTCGACACAGCTGCGTGGTTGGTTTTTGTGGGAGGCAGGGGAGGGGTGGGGGGGGGTGGGGGTGGAGATTGAGAGAAGTGTGGGGGATTTCTGGGATGCACGTTCCGGCAGAGCTCTGCGGCATCCAGGACTCGACACAGCTGCACAGACGAGAGTCAAAAGCCAAGGGGTCGGATCGGAGGTAGGGTAGGGTTAAGCGCGATGTGGGGGGGTTGTGAGGCGCCTTGATAGAGCTCTGCTGCATCCAGGACTCGACACAGCTGCGCCGTTGGGATTCAGGAGGGTGGGGGGGTGGTTCAGCCGCGTGTGGGGGAGTTCTGAGGCGCCTTCATAGATCTTTGCTGCATCCAGGACTCGACACAGCTGCGTCGTTAGAAATTTGGGAGGCTGGACTGGACGGGTTGTGGTGTGGGTGGTGCGGGGGGAAGCGGAGGTGCGCACAACACACTCACATCACATGTGCATAGCCTATCACTCAAACCAGAAGCACCCACAGGAGTGAAGGCAGGTACAGCAAAGGTACCCTGCAATGCACATTCGCACCCATTCACGTACAGTGTCGCTCATCTCGTCCAGCAGAGCAGACACACACACGGTGCGCAGAGGGGGAGGCAGAAGGAGGAAAAGCAGGGTCTCATACCCTGGTGCCATGCAATACTCATTCATTCACGTACAGTGTCGCTCATCTCGTCCAGCAGGCATACGGTGCGCAGAGATGGGGGTGCTGCTGCTACCTCCTGCAGTAGAGCCTCCGTCCTGCCCCGCGCACCGTGCAGCACCATACAGCACCGCACATGCGACGAGGGGGAGAAGAAGAGGGGGATAGAGGAAAGGGGGGGGGGGATGAGGGGGGGAAGAACAAGACAAGGTAACTTACCAATCGACTCAAATCGAGGTGACTCGTGAGTCGACTCAAAAGCCCTTAAACCATCCCACAGTTAAGGCGCTCAGAAAAGAATCCCAAACGTTCGAAGCAGGGCATTCTTTCGCAAGACAAGGTGACTGACTTCCTTCCAAGTCGGCGCACAAGTCGACTCAAAAGTCGACTCAGACGAGGAATAATACTCACCTAGCAATGGCGTTGGCGGCCATGCGATGGAAACCCTTCGGCTCGCTCAGCTCCTCGTGACCAAACAGCCCCGTCTTTTGAGACGTCACAACAATCTCCTACTTTCAAGCGGTTTTGAGGGACGTCAAACAAAGAATCCCCACCCACCTAGCGATGGCGTTGGCGGCCATGCGATGGAAGCCCTTCGGCTCGCTCAGCTCCTCGTAACCAAACAGCCCCGTCGTCGCCCGCACCCGCCGCACCTCCACTCCCGCCATCGCCGCCGCACCTCCCACCGCACTCCCCGCCGCATTTCCTGCGGCGGCGCTCCCGGCCAGGCCGTTATTAGATCTATAGAAGCGTCTCGTCTGCCCTTGAGCGGCAACAGGTAAGCAAGGGACCACTCCTGCCCTCCCGTATCCTCTTCGTACCGATCCTCCCGCCACAGATCTCAGCCCCCTTGCCGAGCCTGCTGCCCAACCAGATGGCAAGCTTTGTCCCCAACCTGTTGCCGAGTCTGTTCCAGGCCCGGACCCGAAGTCCGCGTCCGAACCAACTGTCAAACGTGCACCGGGTCCAGCTCTAGCTTCCTCTCGCACATCTCTCCTCGAACCAGCTCCTAGGCCAGACCCTGATCCAACTCCCGTCGCCTGTTCCGAGCCTTCTCGCCGAGGCTGAATCGCAGGCTCGGCATGATTCGACGCAACAACGAGCTTTCGCAGAGGAACGGAACCTCCGCCACAGGCGCGCTGGTAATTGCGGCGAGAAGCGGCGGCGATCGCGTGCGAAACGAGCGACGAAATGGGCTTTCGTCGATGCATGACTACCAAACAGCACCGCGTCGCCTTCCTTCACGATCGGCAACTGTCGGACAGACAGACAATCGCCGTGAATCACGCGGATCACTCAAATCACGCCGATCAAGCCAAGCACTCAAGCCACTCGGATCATTCAGATCACGCGAGTAACTCGAATCACTCGAATCTCCCAAACACTCGCATCAATCACGCACAACCGTCGGGTAATGACTGAGACCATATGCGCACACTACCTGAGAGCTTCGCACTGGGCTAGACCTGTACTACACTGCAGGTGTAATAGCAAGAGGCAGGTTCATTCGCTCGTGCATTCCCAGAGAGTGGTCTAGAGTGGATGGCGGGCGGTGCTTTCGACTTGCACGAGCGCCTCTTGCAGTGGTGAACAGAGCTCGTTTCTGGTGCAACGAGTAGCCGGTTTAGGCATGGTTGATTCTGGTGCTCAATGGTCTAAAGCGGTGAAGGATTAAAACCCAGTCAAGGGCGTGGAACATCCTGGGCGAACGGCGTGTGTTACACATCTGGTGAGAGGTTGTACACAGTAAATGTGTGTCTCATTTGTTTTCAATCAGTGTGTGTACGGTGCAAAGGGGTAGAATCCGCCCATAAAGTAATGTGATTTTGGATAGAATTCATTGGCACGTTGACGAAAGCACACGCTGACAAATGAGAAACAATAAATTATATTTCAGTTCCCCACATCGTACAGATTTTAAAAATAAGTGCCCTAATAAGTGAACTAAAACGTTATTAATTTTCGTGCGCACGCAGCCATCGCTGAGGGAGCAGCCGTGATGCGAGGGTCGCGCGAGGCTGTGGAACGGAAGACATCTCTCCTGCAGCAACAGAGGCGCTCAGATCCTCCACTGCTCGAGACTGGGAGAAATTGCCATCACTTCTGCCAGTCACAGAGCTTCCAAATACACCAATAGCCATGGCAGCAAGCCGTGCCTCTTCACGAAACGACAGACGCTGACCAGAATAGCTGCAAAGCCATGGATCTGCCAATACTTCGTCAATCGTCGGCCGTCGATTTGCGTCCGCGGACAGCATCCGGCCGATGAGATTCTTCGCCCGGTGGGAGACTGAGATCCAACAAGACATTTCCCACTCCCTGGACGAATGTCGACCGTTGATCACCGTGGGCCAGCGGCAGGAGAGGATCGCGAAAAGCGTCGCGCCAAGACTCCACACGTCGGCCGGAAACGAATAATTCTTTCCCGCCAAAACCTCGGGTGCGGCATACGGAAGACTCCCCACGAAACCCTGAGTGCGTTGCCACGGCTTGACGACCAAGGAACTCCCGAAATCCGCGAGCTTAGCAACGATCTCTGTTTCCCGCGCATCTGCTTGGGGCACAACAAACCGGTCCAGGCCAGGTCGCCTCGGCGAAGGGGGAACGTTCGGAGAAAGCGGGCCGGTCGGAGAGGCAAGGCTGTTTGGCTCAGAAAAGTCGTCTTGGTTCAGGTCAATCGTCGCATATGTTTGGGATGACCGACAGGATGTATTGGACGAGAACGAGTGAGGGTTGGGACGTGGTTTCGGAGTTTCTTGTAGCGAGGATGCAGCGGGATCGTCCGACGCGCGCGAGAAGAGAAGCACGTTGTCTGGTTTGATATCGCGGTGCATGACGCTGCGATCGTGGCACTCCTTCACTCCTTGCGCCAAATCTCTGAACAGCCGTCGCGCTTCCCACTCGGGCAAAGCGCCGTTCGCGTGCACAAGCCCCTGCAGATCCCCGTTTGTAGCGAAATCCAAGATTATGTACAGGGTGTTTGACTTAGGGTTACGGAAGACGGCGTGAAAGGAGACGACGTGCTGGCATCCGTCCATGATCGTTAGAGCGCGGATCTCGTTGGCTGCGGCTCGCAGCGCGTCCGGCTGTCCCGCAACGCGCTTGCACGCGAATTCTTTCCCCGTTGCGCGATGAGTGCATCGCGTAATCCTCCCAAACCTCCCGGTTCCGAGCTCTTCGTGCATCTTATACTCGAAAAGGAACTCCTCAACCGGGCGAAAGGTTGTCATGGTGAGAGACTTGGACAATTGGTATGGATCGACGAGTGGAATTGGCGGTCTTGGATGAATAAGCTCGCTGGTGGTCGATCAGGATGGCACGAAAACGAAGAGCGGGAAAAGAATGGTCGAGTGTGACGGAGAGGAAGTAAAAGAGTCATGGATCGACTGGCTTGGCGTGCTCGTGTGGCTTCGGGCGTCCAAAATCACAAATGGAATCTCTCACGAAGCTATCATGCGTGTGAGAGGGATGTTCACAGGCACACAAAATCCTGTAGGGAAAAGAAAATGCAAGACCAGAGAAGTGGAGAATGGGGGGAGGCGGGCTGGTGGAGTCGATTTAAAAGTTCGATCACCAAGAAGCGTTGACCAGCTCGTTGACTCAGTCAACGCGGCTCACTCATTTTGAAACGCGTATCGGTGTGGTACCAGCAAGTCTTTTGGCGCCCTGTGTCCGCCTTGTGTACGTTGCAGATCCCTCCGACCACCTGATTGCGCCAAAAAGACGTGGCATCACACGAATGGCGCTCCCGATGTGGTATTCGCGCAGTCGACATCAGCAGCAGAGATGCCCAACCGACGGGCGCGTCATTCCCTGCCACATCATGCCGTCAGCATCACTGCCTAGGTGACCCCGTTTCGGGTTTTATTGAGGGGGTGTCCAGCTCGTACATTACTGTTCGTAAGCCCGCTCAGTTACCACATTTTTATTGTAAACACTGTATTGAACGTGTCCTGCGGACACAATTAGCTTTCATTCACAAGACGGCACGCCCCCTGCACGTACCTCGAGTCGTCTGACTCACGTTACTGGAATCAGCGGGGACGCGAACAAGGGTACAGCACCGCGTCCTGGCCACTACAGTCGTGTCACCTGTATCGCTTGCATAACTTCGCCAGTTACTCGCTAAACTCGCCAACACCCCCCCCCGCCTGCCCAAAAATTCGTTAGATATGATTGACGAGGGAAACTGTTACCTCGTTTCGAACGCGATCAGAGCACTGCTGATTCGTGTGGCGGAGAACGTGTCCGCGCTCCTGAAATTACAGGTAGGTGGGACTCAAATCACAATGCATTCGTTTTTAGGTACAGTGATTATTTTAACCTCGAGACGTGTGTTGGCGCAAGGAAACCCGAAATGAACGAAATGGACACGCCCTGAGGTCATAACCTGATGAAGAGAAACTAAACTAAAATAATCTAAAAACAAAACATGGCAACAAAGCGAGCAACCTAGAATGTAAAAATAATGCATTTTGTAATTATGTATAACATTTTGTAAAACCTTAAAACACGTGCTCATGCCGGAGTGGTTATCGGGCAAGACTAGAAATCTTGTGGGCTCTGCCCGCGCAGGTTCGAATCCTGCTGAGCACGCAAACTGAAGGTTTTGGTACCTTCTTCAAGGTGACTTGCATTGTCTCTTTCTTTTCCCCTTCCCTTCTTCTCCATCTCTTTTCTTCCTATCACTGTCACCTTTTTCCACCACTTCTATCTTCCCTGTTTCCTTACTCACGTTCTCTTCCTTTAAAGACCCTTATCTCCTAATTCGTGACTATGTATTGTTCTTAATCCATAATGCAAAACCACCTCAAGGTGGCTCAGGGTGCCTCGTTTTCCCTCTTTGGGCCCACCCAGGCCAATGGTCCATTCTTACACTCTATTCCACAACGAAGCACAGCCATCATTCTCATGTATAGATACAATTCCTACCACAACTGTTCTCGGCCACCACTAATTTCTCATGCTGCCATTCTACAAGTCCTACATGCTTGAGCATGGACTCTGGTTACTGAATTACTGTTATACGTCTGCTCAATGCTCATGGCCCTCTCTGGCTTGGTCTGGCCTTCGTAGCAGAATAGTTGATCGGTTGAACACACGCTGCTGGAAGCAGCTACACACACTGAAGTGGCTCTTGAGTCGACGCAAACCTCTGATCAGAGCTTGGCTCACGGGTCCTGTGGATATGGTGGTATGGTGATGCGGTGGCATTGTGGTAGTGACATGGTGATATGGAGACATGGTGGCATGGCAGCATGGTGACATGTACCCTTTGCCCTTGTCAATCCTTGGTTGCCGGTCGTTTGAACATGCACTGCAGGAAACACGAGCCGGACGAAACAGCACTCCGGAGCCGCTTCAAACAAGTTTTGAGACATCGCCTCAAAGCTCAGTCCTTAGTAGCTGGTCGCTTGAACATGCACTGCAGGAAGCACGAGCCAGAAGACACAGCACTCCGGAGCCGCTTCGACTCATCCATCTCAATCCGCCGCAGCCCCGTGCCGTCCTCCTCCCAGAGCTTCTCATTTGGTTCTTCCAGATCCTTCCCTGACACATCCTCCTCCTCCTCCTGCCCCTCCTCCTCCTTGGTTCCTCTTCCGCTTCCCCCGCGTTTCTGCTCTACCCAGCTGCCTCCACTGCTGGCCCTCCCACTTCTCCTGCTCTTCCCCTCCCTGTCGATTGTGTCTGCTCGTGTGCCCCCCTGCCCAGACGAATGGTTGGATCGCTGCGTGTTGGTGTGGTTGAGCAAAGGAGAGCCGTCGGATTGCAGGCTTGAGGTTCTGCTGAGGGAGAAGTGGGGGAAAGTGGTAATGTGGGTACGGGAGGAAATGCAACGTGTGTGTGTGTGTTTGTGTGTGTGTATGTGTGTGTGTGTGTGTGTGTGTGTGTGTGTGTGTGTGTGTGTGTGTGTGTGTAGGGTGCATGCCTCAGTGTGTGTTAGAGACGACGTGCAAGCGTGGGTGTATATGAGAGCGAGCGTGAGTGAGAGAGAAGCGCGGGAGAGTTGGAGCGAGGAAAACAGTAGCGAATAACAACACAAGCAAGGTGACTTTTGAGTCGACTCAAAAGTAGCGAATAACAACACAAGCAGCCACACAGCAAAATCCACCCATTCTCACCCATCTCAACGCACACACAAAAAAACCCAAACCCACACGCACCTAACCGGACCAGTGTGCCGTGCCGACTGCATCCCTCCATGCATCGACCCTTCATCCTCCAACAGTCTCCCACCACCACTCCTCATGGACCCTGTCGCCCCTCTCAGCGGCACAACCGCCCGCCTCCCAGTCCCATGCACCACCGTGTAATCCTGAGAAGAAGCCACAGAGGGAGGTCCTCCTCCTCCCCTGAACGGGTTCTGAGCATCCACCATGGCTTTCTGTGCTCGCAGCCCATCCCCCGCTCCGCTCGCTCCTCCTCCTCCTCCTCCTCCTGCCGCGCCCTTCGGTCGGGGCACGGCGGGAGGCAACCCGGCGGTTTTCCTGCTGCTGCCGCCGACGGGAATGCGGGAGGAGGAGGAGGACGGGCGTGCGGCAAGCGGCCCGCTGCTGTTCTGGCTGGGTCTCCGGGAAAACTCGCCCTGGTCCCAGTCTCCTTGACTGCTCTCGTAGTCCTCCGAGGCAACGGGCATGGCGATCGGTGCGCCGAGCTCGCTGTTCGCATCGCTGAAAGAGTCCTGGTTGCGCCGGCTGCTGCCCCTGCTCCGGTTCTTCCTCCTCCCTTTCCCACCACCTCTCCGTCCTCCTCCCCCTTCTCCTCCTCCTCCTCCCTCGTCCTCCTCCTCTTCCTCCTCTTCGTCCTCATCTAGTTCTTGGCTGCTGAAATTACTGTCATCATCATCATCATCATCTACAGCAACAGCCGTGCCGTGGATAAGAGGCATGGCAATGGGAGGAGCAAATTCGCTCGTGAATTCCCCAGTCGCAATCCCCTCGTCCCCACTCTCAGTGTAATCATGCTCCTCACTATCCTCCTCCTCATCACCACCACCACCACCCCTCCTCCGGTGCCGCCTCCCATGCTCCTCCCCGCTACCGCTATCATCCTCACTATGTACAGGCAAAGCTGCTCGAATAATCCTCCTCTTTTCCTCAGCATCCAGCGGCATGGCGATCGGGACGCCAAACTCTGAATCAGCTTCACTCATGAAGTCCCCGCCTGCTGTACTGCTGTCGCCGTCCCTGCTGCTCTCGCCGCCACCACCACCCCCAGCCCAGCGATTACCCCTGCTGTTCTTGTGACCCGCTCCCCCTCTTCCTGCTGCTGCCACCGGCATTGCCAAGGGTGGCTCATACCCACTCCTTGCCAGATCATCATCGTCATCACTCTCCTCCTCATCCTCCTCCTCCTCTTCGTCCCCTTCCATGCTTCCGTCAAGAGAATCCCCTCCCCATCCGTCTCTAAACCCAGCAGGATGCTCACTCGCGTTTCTGCTCCCGCTCCTGCTCCCATTCCTGCTCCCGCTCTCCCTTCCACTCCCCCGTCCGCTCTCCCTTCCGCTCCCCCTCCCACTCCCCCTTCCGCTCCCCTTCCCACCCTCCACCAGAGAAGCAACAGGTGCTAGCTCTGCATCACTTGAGCCCTCCTCCCCACTCTCCACACTCCCCCCATGATTTGCCGCCCTACTGCCTCTGCCTCTTATGTGTCCCCTCTCCTCCTCTTCATCTTCTTCCTCCTCCTCTTCTTCCTCTTCCTCCTCCTCCTCTTCCCACTGCGCCTCTCTGACTGGCTGTACAGCCACTTTAGAACTAGGATGAAGCACCATTCCTTTCATCATACCTCCACGCCCTCCTCCCCTCACTGAATCGTGCAGCGAATCCATATCAGAGCCACTAGCATCCTCCTCCTCGTCCTCCTCCTCTTCCTCCTCTTCTTCCTCCTCGTCCTCCTCTTCTCCTTCCACTAATTCCATTGTTGCCATAGGCGCTGCAGTCACCACCTCACCATCGGACGATGTTGCAGCACTCACTACATCCTCACTCTCCTCCTCACTCTCCTCGCCTCTCCCCATCGCTCCATGACCGTTCACCCCCCCCCACCCACCACCACCAGCACCAGCAGCATTGCCCAGCTGACGTGGCGGCCCCTGATTGGACACCTGTCTGGAGATGGGCTGAGATGCCACCATGGACGCTTGGCGCGACGGCGGTTTGCCGCCAGGAAACACAGATACTGCCGTAACACCACCACCAGCACCACCCACAGCAGCAGCAGCAGCAGCAGCAGCAGCAGCAGCAGCAGCAGCAGCAGCAGCGGCAGCAGCAGCAAGGTCTAGAGATTCCTCGCTGCTATCGCTGTTGTGGGTGCGGAGGGGAGCTAGATAAGGAGGACCCGGTCTGTTGCCGTTGCTGTTGCCATTGCTGTTGCTGAAGATGCCGTTACTGGCCGGTAAGGCGAGGGCGATCGAGGACGAGTCTAGAGACATGGGTGTGTCTGGGAAGGCAGCTGGAGCAGCATAGGAGGGAGAGGGGAAATCCGGCGGGTTAGCCAAGGGAACACTTCCTGAACCACTACTGGCCTGACTGTGGCTTTCGTTGTGCCTGTGCCTGTTCTGCTGGTTGTGAGGGTGACTGTACCCTTCCCCACTCTGATGGTATTCCCCGCTCTGTGTGTAATCCTGACTCTGCTCATATTTATGGCTTTCTGTGTAGTCCTGACTCTCTTCGTATTTCTGGCTCTGTGTGTAATCCTGGCTTTGCTCATACTCCTGACTCTGCCCATAAGCCTGGCTGTCCTGTTGTCTGTCCTCCTCACTCTCTTCGCCCCCCTCCACCCCCTCCCGCCCGTACCGCATCTCCTGCTCATACTGCTCACGACTGTTCTCCTCCTCTTCTTCCTCCTCCTCTTCCTCCTCCTCCTCCTCCTCCTCCTCCTCCTCCTCCTCCTCCTCCTCCTCCTCCTCCTCCTCCTCCTCCTCCTCCTCCTCCTCCTCCTCCTCCTCCTCCTCCTCATCCCCACTAACGTCCTCTCTGTCTTGTTGACCCTCTTCGTCTTGGCTACTCCCATTGCGCTCATCCCTATGCTCATTATACCGTTCACTGCTCTGCTCATCATATTGCTCCCCGCTCTGCTCATCCCTCTCCTCATCATAATGCTCCTCGTAATGCCCATCCCTATGCTCTTCGCTCTGCTCCCCGCTCTGCTCTTCGCTGTCATCACTGCCTGCCATAGCAGCATTGGTGGGGACCATTGACGGGCGCTTGCCGTGATACATTGGGTGCTGCTGCTGCTGCTGCTGCTGCTGCTGAGCCTGGTACTGCTGTTGCTGTGCCTGGTACTGCTCATCTCTTTCCTCACCGCTCTGCTCTTCGCTGTCATCACTGCCTGCCATAGCAGCATTGGTGGGGACCATTGACGGCCGCTTGCCATGATACATTGGGTGCTGCTGCTGCTGCTGCTGCTGCTGCTGTGCCTGGTACTGCTGCTGTGCCTGGTACTGCTGCTGCTGCTGCTGCTCCTGCTGCTGATACTGCTGGTATTGGGAATGATGTTTGTGAAACGGGTCCTCCTCGTTCTCCTCACTCCCCTCAGTACTACGCCCCTCTTCATCCTCCTCCTGCTCTTCCTCCTCCTCCTCCTCCTCTTCTTCCTCGTCCTCCTCTCGGCCATGCACAGACGGAAGGCCGTCAAGGTCCATACTGGGCATCGCCATAGCTAAGGGTACAAACCCGCTGTCACCATTGCCATCACCATCCTCTAAACTCATTTCCTCTTCCTCCTCTTCCTCCTCCTCTTCCTCCTGCTCCTCCTCCTCTTCCTCTCCTGCCCTTCCTCCTTGCCCAATTCCTGCTCCCCATGGCATGCCCCTTCCGCCTTCACTATCCATATCCTCATCTGCCCTCTCCTCTTCCTCATTATCCTCTTCCTCCTCTTCCCCACTCTCTCCCTCCTCCCACACATCCCTCCCATGCCCCCGTCCATCCTCCTGCTCTCTCCTTTCCGCCTCATCCCACTCGTCCCCCTCTCTCCCCACACTCTCTACACCTTCCTCTTCTTCCTCTTCTTCCTCCTCTTCCTCCTCCTCCTCCTCCTCCTCTTCCTCCACATACTCTCCCTCTCCCTCCCTCTCCCTCTCCCTAGCAACACCACTAGAATTCCTCGAATTCTCCTCTCTCTCCCCCTCCTCCTCCTCCTCACTGCCATATGCATGCTCATTTAGGTATTCTCCTCCCCCATACTCCTCCTCCTCTCTCTGCTCCTGACTCATGTAACGCGCTCCTTGGCCCATATATCCTGCTCCATGCTGCTGTGATGCTGCTGCCGCTGCCGCTGCCGCTGCTCCTGCCATTGCCACTCCACCCCCCCCCTCCTGTCCGCTCCCCCAATCCTCCTCCCCTGCATCAGACTCATTCCTCACTCCTCTTCCTACTCTATCCTCCCCCCACTCCCCACGTCCCTGCAATACCTCTCCCCCCTCCCCAACGCTCCCATCACCTACTCCATTGAACCCCCGAAAGCCTTCCTCCTCCCCCTCGTCATCCTCCCCCTCATCCCCCCTCCAGGCGGACCAGCTCTGCTGGGGGGAAGCGCGCATGGGGGGGGACAACCCCCCCATCATGGGGGAAACCTGCGCCATTACCAGGCTCCCTTCCCCTCCCCCTTCCCCTTCCCCTTCCCCTGCTCGGCTTTCCCCATCCGAATCCCACTCCCCTCCCTCCGCCCCCTTCCAAGGTTCCTCCTCTAACCCACCTACCCCCATGCCCCATTCCCTTCCCCCCTCCCCCTCTCCTCCACTGTCCCAATCTCCTAAACCCTGCACTGCCCTGCACTGTGCATCCTTACTCTCGTCCACCCACTTTGCAACCCTAGCCATTGCAGCACTCATGGCTCTCTTGTCCCTTACTCTACCAGCTTCCACCAACCTCTTCAGCCTTGCCTGCCCCCCCTGCTCCTCCTCTCCTTCCCCTCCCACGAAGCCTGCACCCTCCTCATCTTCTCCCCCATCCTCGAACGCCCCCTCCTCCTTTCCTCCTTCCCCGAGCTTTTTGCTCTTCTTTTTCTTCTCATGCTCCTTCTTTTTCTTCTTCTTACTCTTCTTCTTTTTCTCCTCCTTGCCCTCCCCTCCGTCTCCCTCCTCCCCTGCTCCGTCCTTCTCCTTCTTCTTCCCTTTACCTTTGCTCTTTCCGCGCTTCTTCTCCTCTTTCCCCTTGTTCTCTTCACCCTCTTCCTCTCCTCCCTCCTTGCTCTTCTTCTTTTTCTTCTTCTTTTTCTTCTTTTTTACCTCATCCCCACCTGCTGCATCTCCATCTGCTCCCTCCTTCTCCCCTTTACTGCTCTTCTTCGATTTCTTAGACTTCTTGACTTTCTTGTCTGTCTCCACACCCTCAGCCCCTTCCTCCTCTCCTTCCTTGCTTTTCTTCTTCTTCTTTTTCTGTTTCTTCTTCTTCTCCTTCCCGTCTTCTCCCTCTCCAGCCTCTTGCTCATGCTCCTTCTTCTTCTTGCTCTTTGTCTTCTTCTTCTTCTTCTTCTTCTTCTTCTTCTTCTTCTCCCCTTCCCCTCCCCCTTCTCCGTCCCCTTTCTTCTTTGCGCTTCGGGAGCTTTTCCCCTCCTTCTCCTCCCCTCGAGACTTGTGTTTACTCGATCCAATCTTCTTCCCACTCTTCCCCTCCTCTCCTTTCTTCTTCCCCACGGCAAGTG
The DNA here is from genome assembly GCA_948144175.1 of Closterium sp. NIES-65. Lineage (NCBI taxonomy): Eukaryota > Viridiplantae > Streptophyta > Zygnematophyceae > Desmidiales > Closteriaceae > Closterium > Closterium sp. NIES-65. Next base: position 1,963,936 of record CANXME010002388.1, on the reverse strand, counting down.
CTTCAATAACCAGGACCTCAGACCCCACTCCTTCTTCCATTCCTTTACCCATCCCCTCACCTCTTCCTTCAACCAATTTCCTGCCTACCCTTCCATCCATCCGCCCATCCATCCGCCCATCCATCCTTTCGTCCACCCTTTCATCCATCCTCATCCTTCCCTCCACATTCATCCACTCCCTCCCTACTCCCTCCCTCCCTTCCACCCCCCCCTCTCTCTGCCCCACACCACCACCCAAACCTTCTCCACCACTCCACCTCTTCCCACCAGCCACAGCACCCAGCCCAATCCCACTCACCCTCCCCACACCCTGCCCAACCAGTCCCCCCGTCTCCTCATTCCCTGCATCAGAAGTAAACGCATCTTCTCCTTCTCCTGTCCCTCTCAGCAACACCACCTGCTGCCCTAACACCAGAACCCCCGGCTGCCCTTTCTCTCTATGCTCCTCCTCCTCTTGCCGCCACTCCATAGCAGAAGCATCACTCTCATGCCCGCTCAAAGCCGACAGAGTCGACTGCCTCCGCCTCTCCCTCCGCTCCCGCCGCTCCTTCCGCTCCCGCTTCTGCTCCCGCTCTCTCCTCCTCCTCTCCGCCTCGTCTTCAGTAGACTCCTCAACAGCAGCAGCAACAGCAGCAGCAGAAGTACCAGCAGAGAAATTGACTGCATTGGCACCAGCAGCACCGGCAGCACCGGCAGCACCACCGGCAGCAGCAGCAGCAGCAGTGACTGGAAATGCGTCCATCACCCCGCTCTCACTCTCAGTCTCTTCTGATGTAGACTGAGGTTTCCACGGGACCTGACTGTCTAGGAACTTCTCCTGAGGCACCTGTTGCTGCTGCTGCTGCAAGGACGCACCATCACCACCACTCCCGTAGGCCCCATCCGCGTTATAAGCATCTCCTGCCGCCGCCGCCGCTTCTGCTGCTGCTGCTGCTGCTGTTGCTTCGATATGCCCCGAAGCCGTAGCTCGAACCATCATCAAGCCCTCGCGAGTGACCATGTGCCCTTCTGGACCTCCTCCCTCCTCTTCTTCCTCCTCCTCCTCCTCTTCCTCTTCTTCCTCTTCTTCCTCCTCATCATCTGACCATAGCTTGCCTTCCTTCCCCTGCTTTACCTCCCTCATCCCATCTCCTTCCTCTCCCACCCATCCCTCTTCTTCTTCCTCTCTCTCCCCCTCTCCCTCTCCCATTCCCTCCTCCACAACCCTTTCCAATTGCCCGTCAAACATCCCACTCTCCTCAGCCCCATCACTATCACTTCCCACCTCCATGCCTCCGTATTGCCCTCTCATCCCCCTCCCTTCTCCACCTCCCTCTCCGTCCCACCCTCCATCCCCATCCAACACCTCTCCATACTCCTCCATGCCGTACCTCTGTTCCTCTCTCCCCTCACTCCCTTCACTCCCCTCACTCCCTTCACTCCCCTCACTCCCTTCACTCCCCTCAATTCCCCTACCTTCCTCGTTCGCCTCATCCCCCTCGCTCTGCTCCTGCTCCTCACTCCCCTCTTCTATAGCTTCACCGTCATTCCATAGCAATTGCCGGGATCCCTCCTGCTCCCTTAACCCTCCCTCCCCTTCCTCCTCTGACTCCTCTTCCTCCTCCTCTGCTTCCTCCCACAATCTGCCCTCTTCTACTGCCTCGTCATCTTTCTCGTCGTCGTCGTCCTCCTCCTCCTCCTCCTCCTCCTCCACTTCCTCCCACAATCTACCCTCCTCCAATGCCTCATCTTTTTCGTCTTCCTCCTCCTCATTAACTTCCTCCCACAGTCTTCCCTGCTCCTCATCCCTTCCCTCTACCTCCTCCTCCACCACCCTCGCCCCTGCCCCACCCATGCCATCCCCAGCAACAGCACCGCCTCGATTGCCAAGCTGTGACCCCACAGCTTGCACCGAAACACCCTGAAACGGCCTCCATGCTTCCTTCCAAGCTCCATCTTGCCTTCCTCCTCCCCCTCCCTCTCCCTCCACCACCGCTCCTTCCCTCCCAAGCTCCGCCCCGTTTCTCCTTCGCGCGCCAAAATCCCTGTTGCTGAAGCTCCGAAGCGCCGTGCCTTGCGCATTCCCACCCTGGTAATCCCTGTTGCTATAGCTCCGCATTGCTTTACCATACTCTACACCCCCACCATAATCTCTATTGCTATAACTCCTCATTGCCTTACCCTGCTCTACCCCCACCCCATAATCCCTGTTGCTATAACTTCGCATTGCCTTACCATACGCCATCACACCATTCCCCATTCTTCCCATGCCCCCAGCGCCCCCCAAGGCTTGTGGCATGGACTGGCGATTATCAGCAGACCATGAGGTCACGCGGGCATAGGGGGAGAAAGACTCGAGGCGGGCGGCTAGAGCAGGCGGGAGCGAGGGCGGTAAGGGAGGCACGTTGCTGACATGGGAGGAGTGGGAGGGATGGGAGGGTGGAGGGAGAGAGCTGCCATAACGTGCCTCCTCCTCTTCTTCCTCCTGTTCCTGCTCCTCCTGCTCCTCCTCCTCATCCTCCTCCTCTTCCTCCTCCGACTCTTCCCCCAGGATAGCACCACTATACATATCACCGCCGCCACCCTGTTCACTGCTTCCTTCCCCCTCCCACTCGCCTACCTGTTCTGCCCCATCAGCACTCTCACTCCCCATGCTCTCCCCCCTCTGCATTTCCTCCTCACTCCTCTCCTCCTCATCCCTCACTTCCTCCTCACTTCTCTCCTCCTCACGCCTCTCCTCCTCACTCCCCTCCTCATCACTCCTTTCCTCCTCCCCACTCCTCTCCTCCTCCTCTCTGCTCTCCTCCTCATTCCTCCCCACGAAGCTCCCTTCACTCCTCTCATCCCACCCCATATCAACACCATCAGCACCCATCTCTCGATCCTCACCGCTATGCTCGCCGCTACGCTCGCCGCTATGCTCGCCGCTATGATAATCCTCCCGCTGCTCAAATGAACCCATGCCGTTTCCACCATCACTCATCAGATCCGACTCTCCATCCTCCTCCTGGTTTAAATTCAGAGCCCTCCCATCGTTCCCTTCAAGAAACCTCCCGTCCCCTCCTCCTCCTCCTCCTCCTCCTCCTCCTCGTTGTCCGCCCCAGTCCTCGCCTCCCCATCGCCTGTCCCCCTCCTCTTCCTCTTCTTCCTCTTCCTCCTCTTTTTGCTCCTCTTCCCCCTCCTCGCTCTCCTGTCCCTCCCACCCACCCTGCTGCTCCCACGGTCTTGGAAACCCCTCTCCCATCCTTGCTCCATCTGCATGCCTTCTTCCTTCCTCCTCATCTTCCTCTTCCTCCTCCTCCTCTTCCTCTTCCCCATTCTGCGATTGCTCCTCCTGCCCATCCTCCCACTCTGCACCTGAGCCTCTCTCTCCGCCCCACTCATCACGCCTCTCAGCGAACTCACCCTGTGAATCTCGCTCCTCTCTCTCCTCCCCTTCCGGCTCTCCCACTTCTGACCTCCCTTCTTCTGATGCCCCCTCTTCTGACCTCCCCTCTTCTAATCCTTCCCTCTCCTCTGACTCCCCTTCTTCTGACCTCTCGTCTTCTGATCTCCCCTCTTCGTCGGACCTTCTCTCTTCGGATTCTTCCCTCCATCCTTCATGTGATCGTTGCACCCCACTTAACTCCTCTGTTCTCTCCTCACCGTACATATCCCCTTCCTCCCCACCAGAAGCATCACTTTCACCCTCACCATCCACATCATCTTTCTCCCTGTTAGACATATCATTTTCAACCTCTCCATACATATCACTTCTCTCCCCACCATACATATCCCCTTCCCTGCCACCAGAATTATCACTCTCACCATCACCATACATATCACTTTTCTCCCCACCATACATATCCCCTTCCTCTCCACCAGAATTATCACTCTCACCCTCACCATACATATCGCTTCTCTCCCCACCATACATATCCCCTTCCTCTCCACCAGAATTATCACTCTCACCCTCACCATACATATCGCTTCTCTCCCCACCATACATATCCCCTTCCCCGCAACCAGAATTATCACTCTCACCATCACCATACATATCACTTTTCTCCCCACCATGCATGTCCCTTTCCTCCCCATTGAATGCATCACTTCCACCACCCTCACCATACATATCCCCTTCCTCCCCACCAGACGCATCACCTTCTCCAGCACCATACATATCGCCTGCCCTCTCTTCACTCATACCACTGGAACCACGCTCCAAACCCTCACTCCCCACACCCAATTTACTCCCCCCACCCCCTTCACTCCCCTCACCCCCTTCATTCCCCTCACCCTCCTCACTCTCGGCTCCCTCGCTCCTTCCACTTCCCACACTTCCTTCCGATGCTGCCATACTAGCATACCCGTTGGGCATCTTCCCTTGGAGCAAACCTCCTGGGAATTCACCTGGCAGGGTCCCAGTCCCACCTGACTGCACCATACCACCTGACGCAGGTGTTTTCCCAGCCACCTGAAACAGTACCGCCCCCTCTGTTCCCTCTCCAGCAGACTTCCACAACAGAGGCTCGGCAGGCACAGGTTCGGCAAAAGCAGGCTTGGCAGTGACAGGCTCGGTAACAGCAGGTTCGGCAGGGGCAGGTGGGTTCGCCTCAGGAGCCATGCCGTGTTCTAGTGGCAAGGGACCGTTACCAGCTGTTAAAAAGCTGCCTGTATCCTTACTACAAGGTAGCTCTTGCACTGCTGAAAGGCCACCTTTCGTGACATCAGGTGCCGTAACACCAGCAGGTGCTGTAACATCAGGTGTTTTCTCAGGTGTTACCTCAGGTAATACTTGAGGAGGCGCTGCAGCCTGCATTGCAGTGACGTCAACAGAGGGTTTCCGCACATGTGGGGTGAGCAGGCTTGCCACTGCACCTCCCATCCACGACACCCACCCACTCTCCTTCTTCTGCACACTCTCCTGCTGCAGCTGCTGCTGCTGCTGCTGCTGCATCTGTTGCTGCGTATTCTTCCCCTCTGCTGCTACTTCTAGCACCGAAGGCTCTGCCTTCGCCACCAATGCTGCTGCTCCTCCCACGTTTGCGGCTGCTGCTGCTTCTGGTGGTGATGGTGCGGCTGCTTCTTTGGGTTCTGCTTCCGTTGCTACTGCTGCTGCTGGTGCTGCTGGTGCTGCTGCTGCGACTGATTGCTGCCCTCCTGCTGCTGCTTCCTGTGCCCCCAATGCTGGTGCTGCTGCAGCTATTGCCAATCCCGCAGACCCCTCAGACTCGCTCTCTGAATGCAAGGACTGCTGCTGAGACTGGAACAATGTGTTCCCAGGGGCAAGGGTGGTGGCGGCATCCCTGCTATCCATGTCAGTACTACTACCAGCCACGTTTGCCATGGCATGACTCTGCATGGCATGACTCTGCATGGCCTTCTCTCCTCCTGAAACGCAATTCTCACCTGAAAGTCCAAAATCGCCTGACAATTCACCTGACGCCTCACCTGACACCTCACGTGGCAGATCACCTGACATTCTACCAACAATCTCAGCCTCTGCCACGTCATCATAATCCTTGTCAGACCCTGCTACTCCATTTCCTTCTCCCACATCCGAGGCTCGGTCCGAGCCATCCTCCGAACCTCCATGCGGTTCCGAGCCTCGGGCGCCCTGCAAAGCTGTGCCATTCTCCAAGCCTCGGCCCTCATCCTCTTTCTCCCACTCATCTTCCTCAATCTCTTTCTCACTCTCCTCGTCACTCCCCGCGCCATCTCCCCTCTCAAGTGCATTGCTCCCCTCCTCTTCCCATGCCTCCCCCCCTTCACTCCCTACAACGCTTGGCTTAGTCCCTCCAAGTGCGTCCTTACCAATGGAATCCAGTACACCGAACTTCATATCCACACCACCACCTGAATGCACACCCATGTCATTTGAATCAACACGCATGTCATCTGCATCCATATCCATGCCATCCGCACTCATACCCATGCCACCGAGTTCCATTCCATTCTGCATGCCCCACCTACCCTCCAGTCCCCTCTCTCCACCCCTATGTCCCTCACCGCTCTCCACCCATCCTCCCACACTCTCACCCTCTCCCATCTCACTCCCTCCTCCTATCTCTTCCTCTCCACTCTCCTCCTCTTTATCTCCCTCCTCCTCCTCCTCCTCCTCCTCGTCCTCGTCTTCCTCTACCATCGTAGCTGCTACCACACCACCCTCACTCCCACTCGACCCACCCTCTTCCCCATCCACAACACCGCTCTCTTCTGCCCAGTACCTCTCCTTAGTCATCTCTCCCTCACTCTCTTCCTCACTCCTCTCTCCTTCACTCCTCTCTCCCTCACTCCGCTCTTCCTCACTCCTCTCTTTCTCACTCTCTCCCACACTCCTCTCTCTTTCAGTCTCTCCCTCACACTCCTCACTCCTCTCTCCCTCATTTTCTTGCTCACTCCTTTCTCTCTCAATCTCTAACTCTCTCTCCTCCTCACTCCTCTCTCCCTCAATCTCTTCCTCACTCCTCTCTCCCTCAGTCTCTCCCTCACTCTCCTCTCCCTCACCCTCTCCCTCACTACCCTCTCCCTCACTCCCCTCTCCCTCACTCCTCTCTCCCTCTCCCTCATTTTCCTCCTCACTCCTCTCTCCCTCACTCGCACTCCCCTCCTCTCCTTCGCCCCTCTCCATGTGCTCTCCACTGTACTCCCCAGTCCCTTCGTAGTCACCCATTTCATCCCCTAACTGACTCGTTTCATCTCCAGAAAGCTCCACTGCCTCGCCTGACTGCTCCATTGTGATTGGCATGTTGCCAGCCTCACCCAGTTCATCTCCAAACTCCCTCGTTTCATCCTCAAACTCCCTCGTTCCGTCCTCAGACTCCCTCGTTTCATCCTTAGGCTCTCGCGTTTCATCCTCAATCTCCCTCGTTTCATCCCCAAACTCCCCCGAATCATCTTCAAACTCCCTTGTTTCATCCCCAGACTCCCTCGTTTCATCTTCAAACTCCCTTGTTTCATCCCCAGACTCCCTCGTTTCATCTTCAAACTCCCTTGTTTCATCCCCAGACTCCCTCGTTTCATCTTCAGACTCCCTCGTTTCATCTTCAGACTCCCTCGTTTCATCCCCAGACTCCCTCGTTTCATCCGCAAACTCCCTCGTTTCATACGCGAACTCCCTCGTTTCATCCGCGAACTCCCTCGTTTCATCCCCAGACTCCCTCGTTTCATCCGCAAACTCCCTCGTTTCATCCGCGAACTCCCTCGTTTCATCCGCAAACTCCCTCGTTTCATCCTCAAACTCCCTCGATTCATCCTCGGACTCCCTCATTTCATCCTCAGACTCCCTCGTCTCATCCTTTAGTTCCATCGTTTCATCCCCAAGCTCTCTCGTTTCATCCCCAAGCTCCCTCGTTTCGTCCCCAAACTCGCCCGTTCCATCCTCAATCTCTCTCGTTCCATCTTCAAACTCCCTCGTTTCATCTTCTGAAGCATCCATGTCATCTCCCGAATCAAGACCATCATCCCCAAGCCCTCGCTCTGCTTCTTCTCCTCCTGATTGCCACCCAACATCCCCTAAAGGTGTAACCTCTCCTGATGCTGCCATTTCACCTGAATACACTAAATAGGGACCAGGCCTCCCATCCTGCATCTGAGCCACCTGGGCCATCAAACCACCTGAAATTTCACCTGAGACTTCAGGCACTTCCCCTGAATGACCCATCCCATCATAGCCATCACTCTCAGAGTCTACTGAACCCCCCATGTCCATGCCCATGCCCATGTCACCTCCTGATTGGTCGATGCCATGCTGTGCACACCCCGTTTCATCTCCCAAAAGCCCTGCTGTAGTGCCATCCCCATACATATCCTCTTCCCCATCCACACTCTCTCCTCTTGATCCCATATCTTCCGATCCCCCCTCTTCCAACCCCCCCTCTTCCAACCCCCCCTCTTCCAACCCTCCATCTTCTGACCCCTCCTCCTCTGACTCCCCCTCCCCTGATTCTTCCTCAGCTTCCGCATGCTCCCAGGGACCTGCATCAAACCCCATGTGTGAACCACCCACCACTCCACCCATCATCTCTCCACTCCTCTCTATCTCTCCACTCCGCTCCCACTCTCCACTCCTATCCATCTCTCCACTCCGCTCCCACTCTCCACTCCTCTCCACCTCTCCTTCCTCATCATCACTCTCGAGTGCGGACCTTCCCCCTGCTACATCCTCTTCCTCTTCCTCATCCCCATGCATGACCCTCTCCTCATCCTCATCTTCTTCCCTTGATAAACCCCCATCACTGCGCCCATCCTCCCCATCACTGCGCCCATCCTCCCCATCACTGCGCCCATCCTCCCCATCACTGCGCCCATCCTCCCCTTCACTGCGCCCATCCTCCCCTTCACTGCGCCCATCCTCCCCTTCACTGCGCCCATCCTCCCCTTCACTGCGCCCATCCTCCCCTTCACTGCGCCCATCCTCCCCTTCACTGCGCCCATCCTCCCCTTCACTGCGCCCATCCTCCCCTTCACTGCACCCATCCTCCCCTTCACTGCGCCCATCCTCCCCTTCACTGCGCCCATCCTCCCCTTCACTGCGCCCATCCTCCCCTTCACTGCGCCCATCCTCCCCTTCACTGCGCCCATCCTCCCCTTCACTGCGCCCATCCTCCCCTTCACTGCGCCCATCCTCCCCTTCACTGCGCCCATCCTCCCCTTCACTGCGCCCATCCTCCCCTTCACTGCGCCCATCCTCCCCTTCACTGCGCCCATCCTCCCCTTCACTGCGCCCATCCTCCCCTTCACTGCGCCCATCCTCCCCTTCACTGCGCCCATCCTCCCCTTCACTGCGCCCATCCTCCCCTTCACTGCGCCCATCCTCCCCTTCACTGCGCCCATCCTCCCCTTCACTGCGCCCATCCTCCCCTTCACTGCGCCCATCCTCCCCTTCACTGCGCCCATCCTCCCCTTCACTGCGCCCATCCTCCCCATCACTGCGCCCATCCTCCCCATTCCCTCCATCCCCATACATCTCCTGCTCCCCATCCTTCCGCCCATCAATCAGCTCACCGCTCTCCCCATCCCCATACATATCCCCTTCACCATCGCTATCAAAACTTCTAACCATCCCCTCCATTCCTTCCATCCCACGTGCCCCACGCATCTCTTCACTCTCTCTCATGCTCCCCTCCTCACTGTCACTCTCGTGCACTGATGACCCATCCTCCTGCATCCCATCCCCATACATGTCTCCTTCCGGGTCCCCCTCTGCTTCTCTGTACATGACCGCCCCTCCATGGCCGTCCTCCCCTTTCTCACTCCCACTCTCACTCTCACTCTCACTCTCTCTCTCATTCTCTTTCTCACTCTCACTCCCACTCGCCCCATCCCCTCCCTCCTCCCCTACCATCACCTCTGCACGCATGTCTTCTTCATCTCTCCTTCCCGATCCACCCTCCTCAAATTCCTCCACACGTCCCCCCTCACTCCCCTCCTCACTCTCCTCATTCTCCCCATACCTCTCATCCTCACTCTCCCTACCACCTTCCTGCCTTCCCCCTTCCTCTCCCTCAACCTCACTCTCCTCCTCACTGTCCTCCTGCTCCACGCTCAAAGCTCTCTCCTCCTCATCCGCCTCATCCATTCCCTCCTCACTCTCCACCTCACTCTCCTCCTCTCCTTCCTCTCTAGATTCCTCTATGTTGCTCCCATCCTCCCTTGCAGCTGCAACCGCTGATCCAACTGCTGCTCTCACAAACGGACCAGCAGCCAGCACCACCGGTACTTCCTCCTCTTCCTCCTCCTCCTCCTCTTCCTCCTCTTCCTCCTCCTCACTCCTCTCATCTTCCTCCTCACTCCTTTCCTCTTCCTCGTCCTCACTCCTCTCCTCTTCGCTTCTCTCGTACTCTTCATCCTCACTCCCCCCATCCCTCTCATACTCTGAACCCTCCATGTGCTGGCTTCCTCTCTCACTCCCCTCCTCCTCCCATCTCCCCTCCTCCTCACTGTCACTATGCTGCATTCCCTTCTCCTCCCCGTCACTATGCCCGATCATCGCCTCATCACCCTGATCCCTCCTCCCGTCCCAATCCTCTTCCATCTCACTCCTCTCCTCTTCGCTCCTCCCCTCACTCCCACCCTCGTTCCTCTCCTCGCTCCCCACAACGCTCCTCTCCTCACTTCCCTCCTCACTTCCCTCCTCATTTCTCTCCTCACTCCCCTCTTCACTCCTCTCCTCATTCCCCTCCTCACTCCCCTCCTCACCCCTATCCTCACTTCCCTCCTCACTCCTTTCTCCTTGATCTCTCTCCATCCCATCACTCCTACCACTCAAAGCACAATCAAACCTTCCACTTTCATTCCTCCACTCTCCTGTACCCCCATCAACATCTTCCCCCTCCCACTCTCTCGACTCCTCCCTCACTTGCTCAAACTCCTCTTCGCTACCCTCACTCTCCTCTCCTCCCTCACTCCCCTCACTCCCTTCGTTCCTCTCTTTCCCATCCCACCTCCTCCCACTCTCCAGCTCTTTTAATCTCCCATCGTCCCCTGATTCCTGATTTTCCTCCTCATCTGTCTCCTCCTCTTGCTCTCGCTGCTCCTCCTCCTCCTCCCCTTCCACTGCCCACACTCCATCCGCTTCCCCTCCTCCTTCTGATCTCTCTTCTTCTGATATCTCCTCTTCTGATCTCTCCTCTTCTGATCTCTCCTCTTCTGATCTCTCCTCTTCTGATCTCTCCTCTTCTGATCTCTCCTCTTCTGATCTCTCCTCTGATCTCTCTTCTTCCAATCTTTCATCCTCTTCATCTCTCTCCCCAGCCTCCAATCCACCTCCTCCCTCCACCCTCTCCTCCACCCCCATCCCCTCTGATCCTTCAGTTTCACTCATACTATCCAAATCCCCATTCCCAACCCCGTCCTCTGACCCCTCAGCAATAGAGCCCCTCTCAGAACCTTCTTTCTCCGAAGCTTCATCCCCTGACTCCTGCTCCCACACTCGCGAATCCTCCTCCCCTTGCTCCCACACACGCGAATCCTCCCCTTCCCACACACGCGAATCTTCCTCCCCTTGCTCCCACACACGCGAATCTTCCTCCCCTTGCTCCCACACACGCGAATCCTCCCTCTCTGCACCCTCCACTCTCGAACCATACTCCTCCTCCGAACGCCCACTCTCTGATCCACTCCTCTCCCCAAACTCACTGCCTCCTCTTCTCTTTTCCTCTTCTCCTTCCCCTTCCGCCTCCTCTTCCCCTCCCGAAGAATCACTCCCACTTCTGCTATTGTCCTCATCCTCCTCGTCATCCCTTCCCTCCCTCCCCTCCAACTCTGCAGTGTCTCCCTTCCACTCCTCGCTCCCCTCCTCACTCCTCTCCTCATTCCTCTCCTCCTCACTTCTTGCATCCTCACTGCCCTCTCTCACACTCCCTTCCACACTCTCCCGATCGCTCTCCGCCTCACTCCCACCCTCACTCCCTCTCTCACTCCCACTCTCACTTCCTCTCTCAAACCCATCTCTGTCATCAACCTCATCACGTCCCCCTCTACTCTCACTCCCCCCCTCGCTTCTCTGCTCATCCTCCAATGCATACACATCACCATCCTCTCTTTCCTCCCCACTCCCCTCCTCACTCCCCTCCTCACTCCCCTCCTCACTCTCCTTCTCACTTCCCTTCTCACTTCCCTCCTCACTTCCCTCCTCACTTTCTCCTCCACTCCTCTGCTCACTCCCCGTCTCACTTCCCCCTTCACTTCTCCCTTCCGCTTCCATCTCGTCCATATCACCAGGCTCACTCTCCTCCTCTCCCCATTGCTGCCCCCGTTCTCGAACTGCATCGATTCCCTCCCACTCCCTCTCACTCCCGCTCGCACTCCCTCTCTCACTCCCCCACTCACAAATCCTTTTCCTACCTTCCGCACCATCCACCTCCCTCAGGCTACCCTCCTCTCTCCCCTCGTCTCCCGACTCTCCATCACTTTCCTCCACCACTGCTGCTGCCATCACCACATCAACATCACCATCACCATCACCATCACTCCCCCCCCCTGCTGCTGCTGCCATCACCACATCAACATCACCATCACCATCACCATCACTCCCCCCCCCTGCTGCTGCTGCCATCACCACATCATCATCACTCTCCTCCTCACTTCCCTTCTCGCTCCCCTCCTCCCTCCCCTCCTCGCTCCCTTTCTCACTCCCCTCCTCACTCCCCTTCTCTCTCCACCGCTCGTTCCAATGCTGCTGTTGCCTCTCATAAGCTCCCTCCTCATCCACATTCCCCCTCTCCATCCCCTCACTCCCTTCCACCCTTTCACTTCCAGCTCGCTCCCTCACACCCTCCCTCTCCCCATCACCATCCACCCCATCCTCCCGACTGCTGCCTTCCATCCCTTCTCCATCCTCCCTCTGCTGCCTCTGCTCCCTCACCTCCAGCCTGCTACCTCCTGAATTCCCCTGTGCTACGGTTTCCCTCTCATTCCTCAATCCCTGCGCCTCCCACTCTTGCCCTGCCATGTCCACACCAACAACCATCACCACATCCCTATCCCTATCCACTTCCTTGCTCTCGCTTCCCTCCACGTTGCCTTCCTCCCTTTCTTCCTCCCTGTTCCCGTCTGTTTTGCCCTCCTCCCCTGCTTCGCCCTTGTCCCCTGCCTTGCCCATCTCTGCTTCGTCGATTTTCTCTACTTCACCCTTCTCCTCAACCCCCGCAGCAACCACTTGCTGTTCATGACTCGACTCAGACTCCAAAACAGACTTGCTCTCACCTCCCACAACAACCTCCTCTTGCTCCTCCTCTCTCTGCCTCGGTGTTTCCTCATCTCTCCACTCCTCGTAACCATACTCCATCTCTCCACTTCCCACGCTCCCATCTTTATCCCTCTCAAACCCCCCATCTCCTCCTTTCGCCACTGCTTCCACTGCCCCTCCTGCCACGGCTGCTGACTCTTCCTCTTCGCCTCTTCCCTCTCCTGTCTCTCTGTTCCCTTCTTCTCCTTCTCCTATTGCTGCTTCTCCTGCTGCTGCTGATGTTGCCACTGCTGCTGCTTCTGCTACTTCTGCATCTGCATCTAGACCCACGCCCCTTCCCCCAGGCCCCATTCTCCCCCTCCCCCTTCCGCCTATCTCCCTCCCACGCCCTCTCCCCACTCCCATACCCCGCCCTCTCCCCCCAAGCCTACCCATAACCCCCTCCCTCCCCCCTGCACCTCTCCCCCCGGGTACCTCCCTCCCCGGCCCTCTCCCCATGCCCCTCCCAAGCCCCCCTTCCCGCCCACGTCCCCCTAACCCCCCTCGTCCCCTCCCCCGCCCTCTTCCCCCTTCAACAGCCCCCTCTCCCCCTTCCGCTGCCCCTTCTCCTTGTTCCTGATCCTGCTCCGCGCTTCCCTCACCCCCTTCCTCGCCCCCTCCTTCCCCCACCTCCCCCGCCTGCCCCCCCCTCCCCCGTCCCCGCCCAGGGCCCTGACCCCACCCTCCGCCTCCCCCTTCCCACACTCCCCTCCCCCTGCCCCTCCCCGCAACCGCCCTTCCCCCCATCCTTCCCCCTCTACCATCCCCACTCGTTCCCCTTACAATCCCCCCTCGTCCCCTTCCGCCCATGTCCACGCCCAGTTGCCCGTCCCCCCTTCCCCTTGCTATGCCCCTCCCCCTCCCCCTCCCCCGTCCCCGCCCCCCTGGCGTTTCCACAGCCCCTTCCCCCTCCCCCTCTCCTCTGCTTGACCCGGGACTCTCCCCCTCTTCCCCACCATTCCCCTCTGTGCCCTGTGAACCATCTCTCTCCGCTGCTGCTTCCCCCTCCCCCCTCCCCTCTGCTTCTTCTGCCGGTGTTGCTGCTGCTGCCACTGCTCCTTCTGCTGCTTCTACTGCTGCTCCTGCTGCTACTGCAGCAGCAGCACCTGATCCCTCCCCACTCCCTCTCGCCCCACTCAACCTTCCCTCAACACTCATAGAGTCCCTTAGCTGCTCCCTCATGCCCCCATCATCTGCCCGTTCCCCCAACCGCCCCTCACCCCCATACTCTCTCCCCACCTGCCCTTGTAAGCTCCCCACTGCCGATTCCCCACAGTAAGCCCCCTCGCCTGCAGGAGTCTCCGCAGCAAGGGGGACAGAGGCAGGTGTGACGGAAGTTTCTGGTTCTTGATGCGGGTGAGAAAGGAGCTGTTGTGATGGTGCGGCAGTGGCAGGAGGGAGAGAGGAGGAGGCGAGCTGAGAGGCTACGGGAACAGAGTCCTCATCATCAGACGAGGAATCGGAGGATGGCTTTTGAGGCGCTTCAGAAGCCAACTGAGAGGCCAGGGGAGCAGAATCGTCGTCAGATGAGGCACTTTTTCTGTCAGGAGATGAAGGCTTTTGAGGAGACTCAAAAGGCAAGTGAGAGGCCACGGGAACAGATTCATCGTCTGATGAGGAATCAGAGGCGGCAGAGGAAGCAGACAGAGGGGAGCGAGAGGGGGAGCGAGAGGGAGAGTGAGCAGGTGAGCGAGAGGGAGAGCGAGAATGAGAGCGAGAATGAGAGAGGGAGTGAGAGTGAGAGGAAGAGTGAGAGGAAGAGCGAGAGATGGCCGTATGACCCTCCTGCTGCGACTGGTCGTATTGCCCCTGATCCAACTGCCACTCCCCCTCGTTGCTCTTGTCCCATCCCTCCTCCTCATCTTCCTCCTCCACCTCCTCCTCGTCCTCCTCTTGCTCTTCTCCGTCCCCCCTCTCCATCCCATCACCATACTCCCGACTGTCTCCCACCACTGCTGCTGATGCCACCACTGCCTCATCATCTGACTCTTCCGACCCTTCATCATGCTCTGACCCTGTACCGTGCCCCCGACTGTCTCCCACCACTGCTGATGCCACCACCGCATCATCATCTGACTCTTCCTCCGATCGTTCTCCCTCTGATCCCATATCCTCTTCCGATCCTTCATCATGCTCCGACCCCATACCCTCTTGCCGCACACCCCCCTCCACCTCCATCCCATCACCATACTCCCGACTGTCTCCCACTCCCACCACTGCTGCTGCTGCCACCACTGCATCATCATCCGACTCTTGTTCCGACACCATGTCTCCATCGGATACCATGTCTCCCTCTGATCCACCCCTTTCAGATTCCATTCCATCACCATACTCCCGACTGTCGCCCATCACTGCTGCTGATGCCACCACTGCATCATCATCCGACTCTCCCTCCGACCCCAAGTCTCCCTCTGATACCATATCCTGTTCCGATATCATTCCATCACCATACTCCTGACTGTCTCCTATCATTGCTGCTGCTGCCACCACAGCATCATCATCCGACTCTTGTTCCGACCCCGTGTCTCCCTCTGATCCCATGTCCTGATCCTGTTCCGATGCCATCCCACCACCATACTCCCGACTGTCGCCCATCACTGCTGCTGATGCCACCACTGCATCATCATCCGACTCTCCCTCCGACCCCGTGCCTCCCTCTGATACCATATCCTGTTCCGATTCCATCCCATCACCATACTCCCGACTGTCGCCCACCACTGCCGCTGCTGCCACAACAATATCAGCATCATCATCCGACTCTTCCTCCGACCCCAGTTCTCCCTCCGATCCCATATCCTCTTCCGATCCTTCATCATGTTCCGATCCTAAATCCTCTTCCGAGCTTCCACCCAGTTGAGAACCCATGTCTCCCTCCGACCCTTCAACCTCCGATCCCATATCTTCTTCCGATTCCATGCCGTCTTGCGATCCCATTTCATGCTGCGACCCCGTATCTTCTTCCGATCTCATATCCTGTTCCGATTCTGTACCGTGCTCTGATCCCATGCGTGCTTCTGGAACCAGGTCGCGCGGCAAATCATCCTCCGATCCCACCTCCTCATCTGATTCCCTATCATGCTCCGACCCCATATCCTGTTCCGATCCCGTCACTTCTTCCGAACCCCTATCTTGTCCTAAACCTGTCTCCTCTTCCGATTCCAAACCTAAATCTTGCTCCGACCGCAAATCCTGTTCCGAACCCAAATCTTGCTCCGAACCCAAATCTTGCTCGGACTCCAAATCGCGATTCAGACCTAAATCCTGCTCTGATCCCGTGCCTTGCAATTCTGCATCCAATTCTGATGCTGATGCAGACACAGGGCCTGATGTAAACGGCTGCTCATCCCCATGCGAGTCATAGCTACCACTACGTGAATCATGGTCATCCCCATACAGCTCAGCATCACCATGCACGTTCTGCTCATCACCATGTGACACGTCATCCTCCCCGCGTGACTCATCATGTGATTCGTCACCCTCTCTGTGTGACACATCATCCTCCCCATGTGACAACTCATCCTCCCCATGTGACACGTCATCCATTCCTTGTGACTCATCATGTGACACGTCATCCTCCTCCTGCGACTCCTCATCCTCCCCATGTGACACATCATCCTCCCCACGGGACCAGTCGCCTTGACCATCCATGTCCCCTGGCCGAGCAATAGGAACATCATCACTACCATCACTCCCATCATCATCACTCCCACCATCATCATCCTCATCACTATAAACACCATCATCCCCAGGCGGATCATCCCTATAATCACCACCCTCACTCCCACCCCCTCCATCCTCACTCCCTCTGCTGCCACCGCTGCCGCTGCCGCTCCTGCTACTGCCACTGCGACTGCCAATCTCACTACCACTCTCACCACCTCTCTCACTGGCACTGTCAGCAGCGCTACCCCCAACACTGTGACTCCGACTCTCACTCGCATACTCTGCATCATCATCCCCCTCCAGTTCCTCCGCCTCACTCCCACGCCCATCCCCGTCCGAGTCCCCATCCCCATGCCCATGCTCCTCGGCCCCTCTCCCTGCAGCAGCATACTCCTCCGAGTCGTACCCATCCCCACTCTCCTGCACATCACCATCAAAACTGCCACTTCTGTCCACCTCCTCCTCCTCCTCCTCCTCCTCCTCACCCCCTTGCCTATCAGGATCGTATTCCTCCTCACTCACACTCTCCCCACTCAAATCTCTCTCACTCCTTTCCTCATCCCTCATTTCCTCCTCACTCAAATATCTCTCCCTCCTTTCCTCATCCCTCATTTCCTCCTCACTCAAATCTCTCTCACTCCCTTCCTCATCCCTCAAATCCTCCTCACTCAAATCTCTCTCACTCCCTTCCTCATCCCTCAAATCCTCCTCACTCAAATCTCTCTCACTCCCTTCCTCATCCCTCATTTCCTCATCCCTCATTTCCTCTTCACTCGATCCCTCTTCGCTCAATTCCTCTCGACTCACCTCCTCCTCATCCAAATCTCCCTCACTCCCCTCCCCACCATCTGACACATCCTCCTCCCCTGATCGCTCCCCTTCATATTCATACCCATACTCCCCTTCTCCCTCGTCTTCATCTCCCACCATTGCTCCCACGGGCACATCACTCCCACTATCACTCCCTCTCTCACTTCCCCTCTCACTCCCACTCCCACTCCCACTCCTACTCCCGCTCCCTCTCTCCTCCACGCTCCCACTCCCGCTTTCTCTCCCTCTCTCACTCCCACTCTCCCCCTCACTCCCCCTCTCACTCCCTCTCTCACTCCCACTTTCCTCCTCACTCCCTCTCTCACTCCCACTTTCCTCCTCACTCCCACCACCACTCCCACTCTCCTCTCCACTCCCACTCGCCCAATCGCCCGGTTCCCCTTTACTCCCAAGTCTGTTCCCCAAGTATTGATCTAGAACCGCCATGAGCACATCGAAAAAGACCACTACTCCTTCTGCCTCTGCCTCTATTCCGTTCTCCTGCACTGCTGCGTCTAGCTGCTCCGCCCCGGGCACTCCTGGGGGCGAGGGGAAGGTGGGGAGGAAGATGGGGAGAGGGAAGGGGAAGGATGAGGGCGAGAAGAGGGAGATCAGCAGGAATGCTACTACTGCTTCTGCCTCTGCCTCTATTCCGTTCTCCTGCACTGCTGCGTCTAGCTGCTCCGCCCCAGGCATTCCTGCGGAATGGGGGAAGCGGGGGCGAGTGGGGAGTGGAGGGGGAGGAGGTGCGGGGTGGGCGGATGGAAAGGGAAGGATGAGGACGGGAAGAGGGAGAACGGAAAGGACACCACTACTCCTTCTGCCTCTGCCTCCATTCCGTTCTCCTGCACTGCTGCGTCTAGCTGGGGCGCTCCAGGCACGCCTGGGGACCAAGGGGGAAGCGGGGAAGGGGGATGAGGGGAAGGGGTTGGGGGTGGGAAGAGGGACCGGAAAGGATGAGCGTGGGAGGAGGGAGAAGGGAGAGAACGACTTTTGAGGCGCCTCAAAAGGATGAGCGTGGGAGGAGGGAGAAGGGAGAGAACGCTGCTACCGCTTCTGCCTCTATTCCGTTCTCCTGCTCTGCTGCGTCTAGCTGCTGCGCCCTGGGAACCCCTGGGGAGGAAGGGGAAGCGAACATCACAGACTCACTCCCACGGCAAAGGGAGCCTCTCACAGGCTCCTATAGCTACCCGCCCAAGGCTCCCATTCCGTAACACCCCACCACATGCTCCCTCTCCAAGGCAAGCAATCCCCCGCAGGCAGGCAGGCAGGCATAGCACAGCCTTCTATAGCTCCCACGTTCAATCCATAACCGCCCCTCACAGCCTTCCCTAGCATGCCCTCACAAGCTCTCTACAGACAATCAGTGCACCCCTCCCTCCGCTCACCTCGTGATGCCAGGTCAGCAAGGAGGTCCTCCACGTCATACGCAGTGTTCTCGTCCGTTATAAGCACATCTACACTCGGGTCCTGTACAAATTGCTGCAAGATTGGCACGCCGAGTATGCGACATGGGGGTGAAAGGAAGGGAGGAGGGGAGGGAGTAGGGGAGGCCGAATAGAGATGAGAAGGGGAGGGGGAGGGCGGGGAAGGGGGGGATTTCTCATACGATTTTTTAGGCGTCTAATAAAAAAAATCCCGTTCGCATTGCTGCAAGAGGGACAGCCAAAGCTGCGGCGCGAACTGGTAATGGTTAAGCGCCTATGATGTGATGTGGATCACACGGTGATGACATGAGGGGGTGGTGAGCGGGGACAGGCACAACAGAAGGGTTGCATAGGAGCAACGTGGATGGGGGGAAGAGCGGGCGGGCATGCAATGAAAGGAGAGCAGCGGAGTGATAACCAGTTGATGAGAGGGAAATGGGGCTGAGGCGAATGGGATTGGCTTTAAGAATTTTACATACAAATTGTTCGAACAGACAAGAGAATATGAAGAATGAGAAAAGCACGGGGGGAGGGGGGAAGGGGGAGGGGGGAAGAGTACCTGCGCGTTGGGCGCGGAGGCCGCGAGCGCTTCTTCTATGAGCGGAAAAAGCCGCGGCATGTGCTGCTGCAGCTGCCGCCGCAACCACCGCTGATGGCGCTCCGACTGGCCGGCACCAGAGGTAGCAGCGGCGATTGCGGCGGTTGCGACGGTCACAGGGGATGATCACAACGAAGGCAATGAAACGATGATGGTGATGATGATGGTGATGACAATGAAGTTGATCGTGAGGATGGTGATGAGGAGGAGGACAAGGACGAACGAGGGGAGAAAGACCAGAAACGCGAGAGCAGGGTATGGTAAGGGGCAGCAGCGGAGAGAGAAGAAGAGAGAAATGTTTAGTTTTGAAAGAGGTGGGAGAAGCGTGGGGGTCGAGTTGGGAGACGAGAAAGATGGCGAGAAGCTTAGGGTTGGTGAGAAGCGATGGAGGACGAAGCGAGAGAGATACGGGAATCAATATTGTGTGCTTGTGCGCGTGCGTGCGAGGATGCGGATGCGTGGGGGAAAGTGCATATCATGACAAAAGAAGAAAACAAACAAACAATAAAGTGTGCGCCTGTGCGCGTGCGTGTGCGTGCGCATGTCTGTGGGTAAGTGTAAGAGGAGAGAAGGGATGTAAGGGAAGAGTATCCGCACATTGTTGTCGTTCGCCATTTCGCTCGCTGATTAGACTCAAAGCCTTCCGTCTGCGGACGATTCAGATATATATAGGCCTAAATCACGCTCTGATAGAGTATCTGCTGGGCTCGCATTCCATTCCCCCCATTGACGAGAAGCCAACGAGTTGAGAAAAAAAACTATGCTCTTGCAACAAAGATAAGGGAGGTTACGCCTTCGTAGCCCTCTTACGGAGAAACTTAATCTCCTAAAGCGGTAGTATAGCCAAGATGGGAAAGAGAAACGAGCGAAAGAGCTGAATAGATTGGCGCAACTGGGCAATATAGCCTCATGAACCGTGGTCAGAGTCACGAACTAATACCGACTAACGTTGTCGTCGGAACAATGACGGAAAGAAACGGTTGCGCGAGTGTCACTTCGGCCAAATGGGAAGCAGTATCTTAGTAAGTCGTTTGCTTACAAACCAATGCGCTTCGTTCGAGTTAAGCAGTCAGTCAGTCATAGTCAGTCAAGCCTTTTGCTGTTAGCAACCCTAATGTGAGACGTTCCCAAAATAGTTTCTACTGCCTCACTTTTTTTCTGCCGCGTCAAACAAAAATCACTCCTGCTCCCCGCACTCGTACTTCAAAAAAGCATCCATCATCCTTCTGCGCACGTCATAGCCGTAAACGAGCAGAAGTACGGTTGTGTGAGATGTAATATCTGCAGACAGAGTTTCTAGACATTTCCAAATGGTTGAGTACGTTCTGAGTGAGAGAAGCCATGTGGCACAATGTTACAGTAATGTGGTTCGGCAGCAACATCCGCGTGATTGTTGCGCCAAAACGATCGCATCGCTCCGCTCGATAAGGTGTGTGCGCGGGGAAGGAGGTGGAGCGGGGTGGGTGTTGGTGTGGGAATCTGGAAGAGGGGAAGATCTTCCCACTTGCTCCAAGTCCCCCTTTTTTTGGAGCAAAGATGTTGGAGGGGACTGTAAGCTTCTGGTCGTCAGACTTATGTGCCTGCTAGCGAAGGTTTACGAGGGAATTGCTGTAATTGAGGGGGTCTTCTTAAAAGTCGTCTGGATAATTCAGGTATTCTGAAAAAGGCTTTGTTCACAGCGTACAACGGTTGAGGAGGG
Source organism: Closterium sp. NIES-65 (assembly GCA_948144175.1). Taxonomy (NCBI): domain Eukaryota; kingdom Viridiplantae; phylum Streptophyta; class Zygnematophyceae; order Desmidiales; family Closteriaceae; genus Closterium; species Closterium sp. NIES-65. The sequence goes on along the minus strand of CANXME010002388.1, from coordinate 1,943,051 downwards.
CTTCCAATGAGCAAAACACCACTTTTGGCACAGACCGCGGTAAGGGGCTGGCGCAGCATTTTCAGGGAAGGGGGGAGAGCAAACGTACAACGCGAAAAAACCCACCCTGGTGGAGGTGGTTCTGTGCGGAGAACTTCTGTGTCGCTCGCACGAGCGCCACGGACGGAACCTCCTCTCGTCTGCTTTGGTCGTGAGGGGGGGAGTAGTTTGCGCAAAAGCGGTGGCACGAGCGAATGAAATTGCAGCTGCGGTTGAGAGGCGGAACGGAAAGATGGTTCACAAACAATTGGCGGAGTCGCGTGTCACAGTTGAGGTGCAAGCTTAGTTTTGACGCGGAGACGTGCTTCCGCCAGTAGCTAAAAGCAGTGGTGAAAGCTGAAGGGGGAGCGCCGGCTACACTGGGACGTGGAACAGGTGGTTCAAGCCAAACCGACGTGACTTTGGTGGATGCACACGTAACACATGGGACTACGTAACCGGATCTGACGAGGTACGGCGATCATATCTCATGTTTGCGGCGACGAATGCTCCTGAAACGTTACAACACAAAATCTCGAAGAAAAGTTGTTCAAATGCATAGAATAGTGACACGGCCTTGTGAAGACTGACAAAAAGTATTATATTCCAAAGGTGTATTTAGCGCTTCCACAAATACTGTATGAGAACATGTCAGCACGTAAATTCGCTGTTACATGAAACAACCTCAAAGCTGCCGTACACCCTTCGGGTGAGTTCGCGACACTTCCAGTTCTATATCGCGACTCTTCGTGTTCGCGTATTTCGATTGGACTACTGCCCCTGGCCCTTCGCTTCTCGCATATTCCAGCATCTTCGCACGTTACCAGCGTTATTCTCACCTTTCGTCTCCATCTCTTCGTCCAGCTGAGCATGAGTGCCATTTCTCGCCCCTTCTAGCTCATTCCAGACCCGCCCTACACACGTCAGATACGTGTCTAGAAGAACTGCATGCTCGCCTGGTGAGCAAGGAGTCGTCTCGACGCAAGAGCGTGCGATTCGACTGCTCGAAGCAAGTTCGCTCCGAGCCGCGTGATGAGGTCGCAGCATAAAGCTCGTGCGATGGTAGCCGATTATTCACTCATCGACGATCCGATTTACCAATTTTCTGACATCTCTCAGTACCACAGTCTACGCTCAGCTCTTCTTGTTCGAATTATCGTTCCTAGCGTTCAACTTTTCACTGATTCTGGAAGCGTTATTTCTTTTACTGCCCATTTTCTCTCATTCGTTTATATTTTTACGATACTAGGCCGCCATGAATCCCGAGTCCTTTACGCACAAGACCAACGAGGTGCTCTTTTCCGCGAAGCAGCTCGCGGAATCCAACGGACATCCGGAAATCACGCCCGCGCACCTCGCGCTGACCCTCCTCGAGGACTCAGACAGCATCTTCCGCCATGCCGTTTCTTCCGCCGGCGTCAACAACTACTCCGCCGGCGGCGGCGGCGGAGGCGGCGACGACACCGCGCAATCCCTGCAGCGCGCCTTCAAGCGGCTTCTCCAAAAGATTCCCTCGCAGGAGCCCGCGCCCGACGAAATCCACGCGAATCACGCGCTCGTGAAAGCGCTCCGCAAGGCGCAGAGCCTTCAGAAGAAAGCGGGGGACTCGCACCTAGCCGTGGACTCATTAGTGTTGGCTCTAATCGAGGATGCGCAGATCGCGGGCGCGATGAAGGAGGCGGGAGTGAACGTGACTAAAGTGCAGGCGGAGCTCGCTAAAACGAGAGGCGAGAGTAAGGTCCAGAGCGCGTCGGACGACTCGAATTTCCAGGCTCTGAAGAAGTACGGGCGCGATCTCGTTGAAGTAGCGGCGAAGCTCGACCCGGTGATTGGCCGCGACGACGAGATCCGCCGCGTCGTGCGGATCCTCTCGCGCCGCACAAAGAACAACCCCGTGCTGATCGGCGAACCCGGCGTGGGGAAAACGGCGGTCGTGGAGGGCCTCGCGCAGCGCATCGCGCGCGGCGACGTCCCGAGCAACCTGCAGAACGTGCGGCTCGTCGCGCTGGACATGGGCGCGCTCGTCGCGGGCGCGAAATACCGCGGAGAGTTCGAGGAGCGCGTAAAGGCGGTGCTAAAGGAGGTGGAGGATGGTGAGGGGCGGATTATTCTCTTCATCGACGAGATGCATTTGATCCTCGGCGCGGGGCGCACGGAGGGCGCCATGGATGCCGCGAATCTCTTCAAGCCCATGCTCGCGCGCGGGCAGCTGCGCTGCATCGGCGCGACGACGCTCGAGGAGTACCGCAAGTACATCGAGAAGGACGCGGCGTTCGAGCGGCGCTTCCAGCAGGTGCTTGTAAAGGAGCCGTCTGTAGCGGATACGGTGAGCATTCTCCGCGGGCTGCGGGAGAAGTACGAGGGGCACCACGGCGTGCAGATCCAAGACCGCGCGCTCGTCGTCGCGGCGCAGCTGAGCAGCAGGTACATCACGGGGAGGTTCCTTCCGGACAAAGCCATCGATCTTGTCGACGAAGCGTGCGCGAACGTGCGCGTCGCGCTCGACAGCCAGCCGGAGGAGATCGACGCGCTAGAGCGGAAGCGCATCCAGCTAGAGGTGGAGCTACACGCGCTCGAGAAGGAGAAGGATAAGGCGAGCAAGATGCGCGCCGCGGAGGTGCGCGAGCAGCTCGGCGCGCTGCGCGAGGAGCTCCAGCCGCTGCAGATGCGGTACCGGCGGGAGAAGGAGCGCGTCGACGAGTTGCGCCGGCTCCAGCACAAGCGCGAGGAGGTGCTCGTCGCGGTGCACGAGGCGGAAGCGCGCATGGACCTCGCGCGCGTCGCGGATCTGAAATACGGCGCGCTCACGGAGCTGGACGCCGCCATCGGGAAAAACCAGAGGGAGGCGGAAGCCGCCGCCGCCGCCGCCGCCGCGATGGACACCAGCGGCGGAGTCGCGGCGCCCGCCGTCAAGCCCATGCTGACGGAAACCGTCGGGCCGGATCAGATCGCGGAGGTCGTCAGCCGCTGGACGGGCATCCCCGTTACAAGGCTCGGGCAGAACGAGCGCGAGCGGCTGCTGGTGCTCCCCGCGCGCCTGCACGAGCGCGTCGTAGGGCAGGCGGAGGCGGTACAGGCGGTGGCGGAAGCGGTTCTCCGCTCGCGCGCGGGTCTAAGCCGTCCTGGCCAACCCACGGGATCGTTCCTCTTCTTAGGCCCGACGGGTGTGGGGAAAACGGAGCTCGCAAAAGCGCTAGCAGAGCAGCTATTTGACGACGAGAAGCAACTAGTGAGGATCGATATGAGCGAGTACATGGAGCAGCATAGCGTGGCACGGCTGATCGGTGCTCCCCCGGGGTATGTGGGGCATGAGGAGGGCGGGCAGCTGACAGAGGCGGTGCGCAGGCGGCCGTACAGCGTGGTGCTGTTTGACGAGGTGGAGAAGGCTCATGCTTCGGTATGGAATACTCTGCTACAAGTACTGGACGACGGCAGGTTGACCGACGGGCGCGGGCGCACTGTCGACTTCAGCAACACGGTTATCATCATGACGTCGAACTTAGGAGCGCAGCATCTTATAGCGGGGATGGCGGGGGACGTGTCGATGGGAGAGGCGAAGCAGCTGGTGATGGGCGAAGTGAAGAGGCATTTCCGGCCGGAGTTACTCAACCGATTGGATGAGATTGTAGTCTTTGAGCCGCTCTCTCTCCCCGAGCTTCGGAAGGTGGCAAGGCTGCAGATAAAACAGGTCGCTGCCAGGCTGGCAGATCGGGGGATCGCGCTCGCGGTGTCGGATTCTGCGCTGGATGTTGTTCTAGCAGAGGCGTATGATCCGGTGTATGGGGCGCGGCCGCTGAGGCGATGGCTGGAGCGCAAGGTGGTGACTCAGCTGTCTAAGATGCTGGTGGAAGGGAAGATAGACGATAACTGCACGGTGTTTATCGACGGCGCGAAGCAGCAGCAGGGTCATGGGCAGGTGGGAGGAGGCAAGGGAGTGGCGGTGGAGGCTAGTGGGTTGCTGTTCAGGGTGGAGAAAACGGGTGGGGTGGCTGCTGAGAAGGCCAAAGGGCGGCTGGGAGAATTTCTGGTGGAACCGGCGCAGGGGAGTGAGGGGAAGAAGGCGAGGGTGGAGGAAGAGGAGGGGGAGGTGGATGAGATGGAGGACTGAAGGGGAGTGGAGGATGTGAGGGGATGGGAGGTGGTTGAGTTAGATACGTGTGATAAGCTTGACAAATGAGCTGGACTGGATTTGCCAGAGAAAGTGATGGGTGAACCGTGGATGGGTTCGCGAACGGTTTTTTAAGCTCAGGGATTTCTGGTTGCTAGATTGAGTTGAGGCATCCTCTTCCTTTTCTTTTTTGTATATAGCTGATCCTGTACTTGTAACAAATGTGCCCTGTTTACTTCTATAATTCCACCACTGAAATCACATCTTATTCCCATAACAGGGTGTGCATGCTTTCTTCGTCTTGATACTCCATAAAACGGGATGACTTCAATACACTTCAGTACCACCATGGTTTAATGAGGTACCTCAGCTGTAATTTCTGCTGCCCCTTCTGTCCAGGAGGGTCAAGTTTGCAGGTAATATAACAAGGGTCAACACATGTAACTATTGGTAGCAAGGTGAGCGGCCAACCCATCAGGAAGGGTTCAATAAGTCAAGCTCAAGGCCACATTATTCCCAACCCAAAGCCTAGTTGCTAGTGACCAACTGTAGATAATTAAGTTTGGCTACCAGTACTGGTAATTCCAGACATCATGGAGCTAAGAGCCTGGAGTACCTCAAAGATTCTTCCACCCACGCATCTACCGCGGATTTCACCGTTGTGCCATTTATCGCGACAAACCCCCACGACGGATTGAACGTGTAGGTGTGCTGCGTGTTACCAGGTAAAAATGCTGTAAGGTCTGTCTTTTTCAGCATCAAGTTACGTACTGCGGTGTAGACGTCCGAAGCGGCATTCAAGACGGCTACACTTTCGGAGGGGCATTTTTGGCTGACCCCCACTCGCAATTTCCGGAAAGAGGGTGATTTTATCGCTGTGCCCGCCCGCGGAGCGGCTCTGAGTATGTCATCTACGCAAGCAGTGGCCTGGCCGATGTTTGGCGGGAGCTGGTTACCAAGAGCGAGGGATCGCACGTCGAAGAGCGATTGGAGGACGAAGATCGGCGATTTGACGAAGTTGAGAGCATACTGGGGGAAGAAGCAGCGCCAGCTCTCCATGCCTGGGAAGGCTGCAGTGCGAATGAAGAGGGAGTGGGGGGAAAGCAAAACACGAGGTTATTTTGGGAGCACTCACTGCATTGAACACTAAAGAACACTTGATTTTGCAGTATGGTATCTGCTGAATGGCAACCATGGGAGATGCTAGGAGGGGAAAGGGAAGCGAAAGATGAGGCGACGGAAAATCATGGGAATTGAGAGGGGAGGAGAAAGCCCAGCCTGAGAGTTCATTCCTGCCTGAGGGCGCGTACCCTCCCTCGATCAATCGCGCAATCGCTGTGAAAAACCGATCGGGCACACCGATTGCAGGATTGGGGTGGGATTGGTGGGAGGTGACAACAGCGGATCGATCTCGATCCCTGGGTGACAGGATCGAGAATACAAGGGGCAAAAAACCCTCGATCCTTCTAAAGCCGAGATCGGTGTGGCCACGAAGGCACATTGATCGTCACAGCGGAGGTGACAAGATCGTTGGGCACAAGTTACTGTAGATTCGCAAGCCTTCTCGAAATCTGGTTACCTTGTCAATCGCGACACTGTAGCTGTCCCTCGATCTGAGAGCAGGATCGATCGAGGGAGGGGACGCGCCCTGAGAGTTCGTTCCTGGGCTGGGGATGATCATCCCCTCCCCATGTCTCCCCCCCATATCCTTTCCCTCCCCATTCTCCACCCAAACCCCCCCCTCTACCATGGTCCCCCACACCCCACTTACCCCGCTGGCAGCGCGGGTTCCCCAGCGACGGTGCAGTCCCACCAGCGGAAAGGGTATCACCCCCACGCGAGTTCCCCCAATTGGCCCTTCCCCCACTCCCCACCCACTCACCCCGCTGACAGCGCGGATTCCCCAGCGACTGGTGCAGCCCCACCTGCGGAAAGGGTACACCCCCCCGCAGCATCCCAAACTATCCCCATGTTTCCCAAGTGCAGCCCCCCTCCCCACGGCCTACTCACCCCGCTGGCAGTGCGGATTCCCCGACTGGTGCAGCCCCACCTGCGGAAAGAGTACACCCCCTTGCAGTATTCCAAACTTTCCCCATGTTTCCAAAGTGCGCCCCCTCCCCACGGCCTACTCACCCCGCTGGCAGCGCGGGTTCCCCAGCGACTGGTGCAGCCCCACCAGGCGCTGCGCCATGGCGCGGAAAGAGTACACCCCCGCGCGGTCGGGGGAGTCTGCAGGGGGACGAGAGGGGAAGGAGGGAGAGAGCGACGCGGACAGTGGGAGTGGGAGGAAGGTAGGCAAGGGTTGGGTGTCAGGAGTAGCGAGGAGAATTGAGGGGCAAGGTGCCTCCTCTGATCTTTCTGCGAACAGAAAGAAAGAGCAAGAGAACTACACAGACGAAACAAGCAGTACTTGAGGGGAAAGCAGAGACAGCAACTTATATCAGGAGCAGGTGCAGAAGCAGGAGCACGAGGAGGAGCAGGAGACACACAGACATCAACTAACACCCCCAGTAGCTCGAGGCACGCAGATATGAAGCTTCAAAGCGTTTCAAATCGTGACGGATCGTTACGGGGGGATGACCGCAAACAGCATCGTGACAGGGCAGCAGTGGAGTGATAGGGCAGGCGCAGGCACGTTGAGTCAGCAGACAAGGGGGGTTCAGGTGAGGTAAGGGCAGGTCAGCAGGTCAGCCTGAGTCAACATGGCCCTTGGTGCAGGCGCGGGCACAAGCACATCAGTCACAGTTGTCAGACGTTGTCAGACGTCTCAAAAGCAGCTGCAGCAGCAGCGGCAGCGACATGGGGAGTTAGAGCAACATTCAGAGCAGGCGCAAGCGCGAACGCGAGCAGGCGCGAGCGCGCGCGCGCACTGACCAATGAAGAAGCCCGAGTTCATGAGGCACTTGGTGCGTCCGAGTGGGCGGTAAGAAGCAACATCAAGCGCAAGGGGAGCCGCGGAAGCGCGAGCGCGCGCACTGACCAATGAAGAAGCCCGAATCCATGAGGCACTTGGTGCGCGCGGCGGGCGCCATCTCCGCCAGCTGGTCGCAGAGCGTCACCACCGCCTGCCCGCCCGCGGAGCTCCCCGACATGATGATGTTCGTCGCGGACGTCAGCCCGCGCCGCGTGCGGAGATCTGCGGAGGTAAGAGGGACGCGCGGGGCGGGGGGAACGCGGAGTCGGGAGGGAAAAAGGGGGACGGAAGGGGGCGTGGGTTGGTGATGGGTGTTGCGCAAACGGCGGAGCGACTGTGACGCAGAGGGGGAAAGGGAATTGAATGTATGGGACTACTGGACTGGACCGTTAACAACACTATTCATGGAGGAGGAGTTGAGCTTGTTAAATAACTAATCATGAGTCCATGCAACACAACTCAACCTCACCATGATTTCAGCGAACAAGGCTGACCCATAAAGATAGCTTTGGTTATTCTCCACCCGCCCAGGTACACGATTAAGCTCGCGTACGAAATCTATGGAGTTCATCTCGCCTGTGAAAACAGTCAGGAAAAGTGACTCACCAGTCCGACAGAACGCTTGATGCTTCTCAGCAGTAACACTCACCCATGAAGATAGCCTTGGATATTCTCCAGTATGGAGTGATTCAATAGTCCGCCAGGGACTATAGAATAGTACCCACTCGCCTATGAAACCGTAAAGTGATTCAATAGTCCGCCAGGGACTCACCCATGAAGATAGCCTTGGATATTCTCCATCCGTCTAGGTACACGATGAGGCTCGAGTTCACCGGCTTCCACCGCACTCGACCGGCGTACCCGCCGCCGTCGCAGTACACGAAACGCACGAGGTTCCAGTTGTGGAACGTGGGGTTCACGCGCGGGTCCGTGCTCAGGATGCCGCGCGACGACGACCTTGCGCCCGCCGCCGTCTGCGCGGAAAAGGGGAAAAAGGGGGAAGCGGGAAATGGAGGGGGAAGGGAAAGGGGGAGTTGATGATTATATGGGAAAGTGGGGTTCACGCGCGGGTCCGTGCTCAGGATGCCGCGCGACGACCCCCTTACGCCTGCTGCGGTTGCGCGAGGAGGAAACGGGGGGAGGAGTGGGAAAGGGGGAATGGACGAGTATGTGGAACGTGGGGTTCACGCGCGGATCGGTGATCAAAATGCCGCGCGACGACCCCCTTACGCCCGCCGCCGTCTGCGCGAGAAAGGCAAAAAGGTGGGGTTGAGGGGGGAGGGGAAGGGGGAATGGATGAATGAATCGGAACGTCGGGTTCACACGCCTCCACCTGTTCCCTCCCCCCGCGCCTTTACCCCCCCCCCCCCCCCCCCCCCCCACACCTGCTCACCCCCCACACACTCACCACCGAATACTGGTACACGGCGTCCGCCACGGCGGAAGCGGCGGAGGCGGCCGCGCCTCCTCCGCCGAGCACTTTGGGCCAGCGGCGCGTGGAGCCGAACTCGGTCCCCGCGCGCTTCGCGCATTCCTGGACGGTGGTACACCACCCGCCCACGGGGAGATCGATCAGCCAGTTGCTCGCGCCGGTGCCCACGCCTTGGCGGAAGTAATACCCCGGGGGACTGCGGGAAAGGGGAAAGGGGGGGAATGGGGGAAGGGGAAGGGGGAAGTGAAGGGGAAAGGGGGAAAGGGGAAGGGGGAAGGGGGAAAGAAGGGATGCTGTAGGGGAGGAGGTTAACAAGTGTTAAACGCTTGTCGATTTGAGACGCAAGCTTAGGAGGACCATTCGAGGCGGGCGCAGTGGCTCGAATAAGAATGGGCGTTTGGGATGATGCGTCAGCATTTGAATGGAAAAAACTTGAGACGTCTTAACACTGGACTGCCTACCAATACTTTTGAGCCGTCTCAGAAGAGTACCGGCTGTGCCTGACATGCCTACAATCGCGTAAACGCCGTTGCTGCCCACTCACCTGCCGTCGAGGCACTTGGCCTTGTACGGATTGTCCGGCAGCAGCGTCAGCGTCGTTAGCGGGGACGCGCCGCCAACGCCCCCCACCGACTCCTCTGTCCTGTGCGACCCCGTGCCGCCGCTCCCCGGCGTCTCCGGCGCGGGGGACTCGGAGGTGGAGGGCGGGGAAGGTGCGGAGGGCGCGGGGGTGCGCTTGCGCGGACTCCTTCGTGCGGAGGGCGACGGGCGGGAACTGGATGAGAGGGGAGGGGAGGGGGAGGGGGAAGGCGGAGAGGGCGCGGAGGTCCGGTGTCGTCGACTGCCTCGCGCGGAGCTCTCGGAGTCGGATGATGGGGGAGGGGAAGAGGAGGGGGAGGGTGAAGGCGGGGACGGTGCGGAGGGTGCGGAGGTTCGGTTGCGTCGACTGCTGCGCGCGGAGGGGGAGGGGGAAGGCGAGGAGGGAACGGAGGTACTGTTGCGCCGACTGCTTCGCGCGGAGGTCGAGGAGTGGGATGAGCGGGAAGAGGAGGGGGGGGGCGAAGGCGGGGAGGGCGCAGAGGGTGCGGAGGTTCTGTTGCGTCGACTGCTTCGCGCAGAGCTTGAGGAGTGGGATGAGCGGGATGACCGGGATGAGCGGGAAGGAGAAGGGGAAGGCAATAAGGGCGCGGCTGTCCGGCTGCGTCGACTGCTTCGCGCGGAGGTTGAGGAGTGGGATGAGCGGGATGCGGGGGATGAGCGAGATGAGCGGGAAGGGGAAGGAGAAGGCTTGGAGGGCGTAGAGGGCGCGGAGGTACTGTTGCGCCGAATGCTTCCCTCGGAGGTCGAGGAGTGCGATGAGCGGGAGCGGGATGCGCGAGAAGGGGAGGGGGAAGGCAAGGAAGGCGCGGAGGTCCGGTTACGCCGACTGCTTCGCGCGGAGGACGAGGAGCGGGATGAGTGGGATGCGGATGGGGAGGCGGAGCTAGAAGAGCGGGAGGCGGTGCGGGAGGCGGAGGCGGAAGCGGAGGGGGAGGTCGGGGAAGACTTTCCCCGTTGAGACCTGCTTATGACAGGTCGCGATGACGAGGACGCTCCTAGCGAGACATCAACAGTGATTGAGACCGCCACGACCGCCACGAGCAGCGCTACCGCCCATGGCGACGAGAGGAGCAACGGAGGGCGCGTCATTATTGGGAGTTGAGGAAATCAACGAGAGACTAGGAAGCCCTTGGGAATGAATGATAAAAGAAACCAAGGAGCTGGTGGTGACGAGGAAGGTGCTCCGAGGCGCGAGCTTTAAAAGAGGTGTAGGTGAAATTCGGGTTGACTCAAAATACACGTGGAAGGCGGTCCGAAGCGAAGAATCGGACGACGAGTGTCGTGCTGATTTTGCAGCATCGACAGCTACGGTGACCGTGACGCAGTTTAGTTCGACTAATAGAGGCTGAGAGACGGTCGAAGACTGCTAGGCGCAGTCTTGCAGACTTGCAGACTAGTAGATAGCACTACGAGTACTGGCTCCTAGGCGTTCGCATAAGACGCTAGAGCAGAAGGCAACTGATGCCTGCTGGGCGAGCTCCCGCTTTCACACTGCAAGGAGCAGAAGCGCATGTGGCGTGAGCGCCTGGAATTGGTCGGTAGGAAGGAACGCGGAGAAATGGGCCGAATAGGATTTTCGGATTCCTCACCTAGAACTGGACAAACTGACACAAGCTCTCTTGGCCGACTCGTCTCCGAGTCAAAACGCAACTCACTCCAGTCGGGGTGGACCGTGGAAGGCGGCGTTCTCGGTAGACTCGGCTAGGCGTGTGGCGAATGGTGTTGCTATGACCTGCCCCTGCCCTCTTCAAATCAGCATTTTTATTCCTTTGCGTCGTCGACATGTTCTTCAGAATAAGACAAAGATTTCCGCCATGGGCGCGCCACCACACACTTCGCGAATCACAGCTGGTGAAAGATACGAGGGAGTCGAGGCGAGGCGAGGATTGAGGGGGGAGCAAGCTTTGAGGTTGAGAGACTGATCGACTCGACTCGACTGGAGGGGAGGGAGGGGAGGGAAGAGAAAGGGGAGAACACAACACAACACAACACACATAGCGGTACAGTACAATACAGAGCACGACCACTGCGCTCCGCTCCGCGCCGCCTGCGGGGAGGCGGCATGGTTGACCGCCCCTCACTCGATGCTCATTGCAGGATCGTGGTTGGTCCCCTCGAGTCGCGGATTGATGTGAAACTGCTGGCGGAGGGCGCGACTCGCGGCAAACTGGGGTGAGGCGGAGACAGACTGGACGTGCAGGTTTTGAAAATTGCAGGCAAAAGGCGTACAGATCCATCCAGGAATAGTTCAGCTTCACTCGTATGAATTACAATATTTGCATTAAAGAGTTATCATGTACATAGTAGGTAAGGATTTACAGAATCCTTACTGATGCACTCGTCAGCAAGGACATCCCGAGGGTCACGCGACGAACCTGTCCTTCCTATTTCGTCGCACCGAACCACCCCCGAATCGCCTCCGCACCAATCGCATCCATCACCGAGCCATCCTCGCCCAACCTCCCCGTCTTGCTAGGACTTCCCCTATTTAGGCCTCGTCACTTCCATTGTATCGTCATTCAGTAATTCAGTACTCAACAATTCTCGTTATTCGTTTTACTGCGCACTCAGCAAGTTCATTCATAACACCTGGTATCAGAGCTACTTTCCTAGCCTACCCCGTTTTTTAGAGTGTAATATTCCTTGGGGGGGGGGGGGGGGGGGGGGGCGAGGAAGGATGTCCTGGGGTCCAGGAGTTGCGTAGGCCGGCCAAGAGAACGGGTTAGTTGCTCTTCGCGGCCATGGATTTATCGCGCACTCCTCGGTACCGCCGGATCCTTGCCTTCGACAGTCGGGATCGACCGTGGCCTCCCTCGCCCCGGGCAACGGACAGCTGAAGCTGTCGCGACATTGAACGCGAGTTATTTCCGCTGCGTTCCGACGATTTCGGAGTTGATTTTTGAGTGGCAGCTGTCCTGCGTCGGCATCTGCACGAAGATTTCGGAGTCGTCGTCTGGTGCGGCAGTTGGCGTGGTTGTTCTTCAACGTGCGCGCGAGATTTTCGGAGGTTTCTACTGTGAAGAAAAGGGCAGCTCGAAGAACTCGCCAGGCGCAAATGGGGTTTTGCGTCAGAGGATCCCGACGGCTGGGAGAGAAAGACGCTCGAGCCGCCCGAATTAAGAGGGGGTTGAGCTTCATCACGTCCGACCGGATAGTACGGCGCTTACCGTACTGGCGTGCGAGTCGTCGACGATTTTCGGCAGAAGTGCTTGTGGACAGACGGGAACTTTGGACCCGCCTACACTTACGGGCTGCAACAGACAACGACGTGGCTGAATCGCACTTAGCGGGAGTGGGGCGCAGGCGCGAGGGCATATCGGGACTGAACACACGAAAACTACTCGTTGGGACTGAACACACGAAAACTACTCGTTTGTTGCTGCGTGCCTGGAGTTGCTTGCCAGCTGCTCGACAGTTTCGAGATCGGTTTCCCCGTTCAAGGAAGCCGATTTCGGGGACAGCCACAGCAGCCCACGATTAAACGGTGTTCAAGGTGCTACCCCGACAATTTCGGAGTGTGGTGCAGGCCGCCGGGACACGCGAAAAGAGACTGCCCAACGGCTAAGCGGGGGTTGAAGAACGTCGTGGGGAGCAGATTAAGGCGGGCTAGGTGAAACAGCACGCGAAAAAATCGGGGCGCCGCACGGACAACATTGGTGCAGTTCGCTGGTTTCTCCTGACCCGGGCGTCTTCACAAGGTGACGTCGCAGCGGCGAAGCAGGGACCGGGAGCTGTGGAGTTTAGTGGCGTGAAGTTTGCGGTGGGCTGCAAAACGGTTGGGCGACAGTTCCTTATAAATAAGGGTCCCCGACTCCGATAGTTTTTGCCCCGCCACCGTAGACGGGTTCGCGCGGGCAACACCGACTATACCCCATCCGACAAAAGCGGACGCTGGGTGAACGGCGAGAAGCGGAAATGTCGGGGGGTGAAACGACAAAAAAAAAAATATGAAGCTGCGGGTATTTCTTCGCTTCTTGGAGTGAGGTTGAGCCGTTGGGGACTTTGCCTGAAATGCACTTATCGAAGTAGCCTGGCAAGAAACACAGCAGCAAGGAGACCTAGGACCCCCGGTGTTTCAACGCACACCTCGGGAAATTCTTCAGAAAAAAGGGAGCGTGGGAGCAGTCGTAGCTTCGGGAACTTATCGACCGGCGACGAGCGATGCGGTGAAACATCTGCAAAGCGCTGGTGGGAGAAACGTGGGTTTTTGTTAAACAGCATCGGCGGGAGCAGTTTCGACAACGGAGTCAACGGCGTTGATGCCACTAGGTTCCGTGAAATTCGGTCTCGGAATAACCAGGGGTTCCCCGGTTCTCGATTGAGCCCACATGCTGGGGTCGGGTAACCGACGGAAACTGATGGTGACCGAGTGGGCGGCTATAGCACGTCTGAGATTTTCGGAGGCGAACTGCAACTGCAACTGCGGATTCACGGGGTCTGATTCGAGCGACAATTTCGGAGTGTTTACGTAGAGACTTACCAGTTTTACGGCAAGAAGCGCCGACAATTTCGGAGGAGTTGCGGCGTTTTGGTTAAACGCGCGCGTCAACGAAGTGGGGCAACACCGCGAGATTTACACGGACTTTCAAGGGGTATGAACGACTTACGACGAACTGAAGAAGGCGGCAGCAACAGTGGAGGGGGGGAGAGACAGCTGCATTTTTTCATCTCTGCCCAGGAGCCCTCGGCGCACTACGACAAATGGCTCGGCGAGTCTGGACAAAACTGTCAAACATTATATATGTTCTGCTTGTGTAGGCTACAGTGGGTTAGCCTATAGGGGGTACACAATTCTAGGGTTTCCTACTTGTACTCATTTCACTGCTAGTTCATTCATTCCTGTTCGCTTATTCTCACATGGTATAGAGCGGGTCCTTCTACGGACCGTTTTTTTTTGGGCCCACCGAAGCGCCCCCCGAGGCGCGATTTTTTTTTTTTAGCGACCCCTCGGGTCGTCATTTTCCCTGCGGCCCCGCCGCTTTCACTGACGCGGCCCCGCCGCCCTCTCTGACGGGGCCCCGCCGCCGGCCCTTACGCGGCCCCGTCACCGGCTCTCACGCGGCCCCGCAGCAGGCTCTGTCGCGGCCCCGCCCCGGCCTTTACGCGGCCCCGCCGCCTGCTCTCACGCGGCCCCGCCCCGGCTCCTTCGCGGCCCCGCCGCCTGCTCTCGCGCGGCCCCGCCCCGGCTTCTACGCGGCCCCGCCCCGGCTTTCACGCGGCCCCCGCCGACGGCTTTGTCGCGGCCCCGCCCAGGCCCTTACGCGGCCCCGCCGCCTGCTCTCACGCGGCCCCGCCCCGGCTCCTTCGCGGCCCCGCCGCCTGCTCTCGCGCGGCCCCGCCCCGGCTTCTACGCGGCCCCGCCCCGGCTTTCACGCGGCCCCGCCGACGGCTTTGTCGCGGCCCCGCCCAGGCCCTTACGCGGCCCCGCCGCCTGCTCTCACGCGGCCCCGCCCCGGCTCCTTCGCGGCCCCGCCGCCTGCTCTCGCGCGGCCCCGCCCCGGCTTCTACGCGGCCCCGCCCCGGCTTTCACGCGGCCCCGCCGACGGCTCTGTCGCGGCCCCGCCCAGGCCCTTACGCGGCCCCGCCGCCTGCCCCCCGTCGCGGCCCGGTCGCCTCCTGACGGCCCCGCCGTCCCTTCGTGACGGCCCCGCCGTCCCCTCCTGACGGCTCCTGCCGTCCCCTTCTACCGGCCCCGCAACTGCACCTGAGAGGCCAGCAGAGGGGTGGCAGGTGTGTGGCCTCCCCTGCTTCTCCTCCTCCTTCATCTCCCACTACAGCAGCCGAGCCGCTCACCTGCAGCAGCCGAGCCGCCCCACCGCCGAGCCGCCCTGCACCCGAGCCTCCCAGCAGCCGAGCCGCCCTGCCGCCGAGCCGCCGGGTCGCTGAGCTGCTGAGCTGCAGTTGCTGCCGAGCCGCCCTGCCGCCGAGCCGCCGAGTCACCGAGCTGCTGAGCTGCAGTTGCTGCCGAGCCGCCTTACCGCCGAGCCGCCCGAGTCGCCCGAGCCGCCGAGCCGCCGAGCTGCCGAGCCGCTGAGTCGCCGAGCCTACTCTTCCCACCACTGGTGAGCTCTTGCCCTGCTAGCACGCTGCGCGTCGCCTGCTTGCCTGCCTGCCTGCCTTTTGGCTTGCCTGGCTGCCTGCCTCCCTGCTGCTAGTCCTGCTCCTGCTTCTACTTGCGGAGCCAAATGCAGCCCCAGCGACGCCGGCGTGAGTCCCTCACGCCCCAACAGCTGCGTGAGTGGTACGCTGGTTGGGGCTGTAGGGGTGGCGACGCTACTCCTACTACCACTCCTGCTGCTTCTACTCGTGGTGGCGACCAGATGCAGCTCCCGCGACCCTCTCGCGTGTCTCTCACGCCTCGCCAGCTTCGTGAGTGGTACGCTCAGAGTGGAGGGGCTCTCAGTGCTGTTCGCTGCTCTTACGTGATTCGCACTGGTACTCGGACTGGTCAGCCTTCTGGGACACATAGTCATACACCGTCCCGCTGCTTCGCCCGTCTGAGCGACGCCTGGCGTACCGTGTTTGGCGACGAGGCTGAGCTTCCCGACTGGGTGGAGTTGCTTAGGCAGAGGGTAGATATATATGCTCTTGACTATGATGCTATTCTCACTGCCATGTATGCATTGCCTACTAGTGCTGACCGTGCCGGTCACCTGTGCGTCCCGCCTGACCCAGGTATAGGACCTGCTGCTCTAGCTACTGGTGAGGCTGCTGCTCTGGGTGCTAGTGACTCTCCTGCTTCAGGTACAGGTGCGGCTGCTGCTCTAGGTGCTAGTGAGTCTGCTTCCTCAGGTGCGGGTGACACTGCGCTCTCAGGTACCGCGTTGGCTTCGGCCTCCCTCACCTTTACACTTGACTCTGGGGCTTCTCGCTCTTTCTTTCGGGACCGCACCACACTCACGCCGCTTGGTCGGCCGGTTGCGGTCTCCCTGGCTGACCCCTCTGGGGGTCCTGTCCTCGCTCACTTCTCCACTGTCCTCCCGTGTCCGGCTGCCCCCTCGGGCACCCTGTCTGGCCTGTACCTCCCCTCGTTCTCGACGAACTTGGTGAGTGGTGCAGACCTACAGGATGCGGGGGTTCACCAGTTCACTCCTGCGAGTCAGCGGGTGACCCACTGCACGGACGCACGCACAGGCCGGCACCTGGCCACGTTCTCGCGTCGGCCGGGGTCGAGCCTCTACACCCTGACCACTGAGTCTCCTCCTGTCCCCGCGTCCGGTCAGGTAGCAGCGTCGGGTCAGGTGTTTGCTGCTGCGTCCAGGTCTGGTCCTGAGTCTGCCCCCTGTTCGTGTCGCCTCCTGTCTCACGAGACTCTTCTGTGGCACCACCGTCTAGGCCACCCCTCCTTGCCCCGTCTTCGGGGCATGGCTTCCCGTGTCCTTGTCTCTGGTCTTCCCCAGTCTCTCCCTCCCCTTCCTTCGGGACCAGGACCTTCCTGTGTCCCCTGTGTCGAGGGGCGCCTCAGGGCTGCTCCTCACTCCTCCCAGTTTCCCCCGACAGAGGCTCCTCTGCAGACGCTTCACATGGACGTGTGGGGCCCGGCCCCCGTCCGTGGGCAGGGTCACGAGCGCTACTTCCTGTTGGTGGTTGACGACTACTCGCGTTACACCTCAGTCTTCCCCTTGCGCAGCAAGGGTGCTGTCACTGAGGTGCTGATCGACTGGATCCGCGAGGCTCGTCTCCAGCTCAGGAGGAGCTTCGGCTCGGACTTTCCTGTTCTGCGTCTGCACTCTGACCGAGGTGGGGAGTTCTCCTCTCGCCCTCTGCGAGACTACTGTCGTGCACAGGGGATCCGCCAGACCTTTACGCTTCCGGACTCTCCACAGCAAAATGGGATTGCTGAGCGCCGCATTGGCATGGTCATGGATGTCGCTCGTACGTCCATGATGCATGCGGCTGCCCCCCATTTTCTGTGGCCGTTTGCGGTTCGGTACGCGGCGCATCAGCTCAACCTTCACCCCAGGGTCTCTCGGCCCGCGATGTCCCCAGTGTTACTGTGGACGGGGAAGGTCGGCGATGCGTCTGCGTTCCGTGTCTGGGGATCTCGGGCGTTTGTCCGCGACTTGTCTGCGGACAAGCTGTCCCCCCGTGCTGCTCCCTGTGTCTTCCTTGGCTTCCCCCCTGACGCTCCAGGGTGGCAGTTCTACCACCCCTCCTCTCGTCGTGTTCTGTCCTCCCAGGACGTCACGTTCGACGAGTCAGTCCCCTTCTACCGCCTCTTCCCCTACCGTACTCCTTCCCTTCCCCCCCCACCGGACTTCCTGGTACCAGTTCCCCCCCCGGTAGACCCCCTCCCCCCTCAGGTTCCTGCCCCTTCAGGTGTGTCCCAGGTAGACACGGTCGAGCCAGTCGAGGTTGCTGCTGAGTCTGGTCCTGGCGCAGATGCTGAGCCTGGGGGTGCTGCTGCTGGGGGTGCTGAGCCTGGGGGTGCTGAGCCTGGGGGTGCGAGGCCGGGGGGTGCTGAGTCTGGGGGTGCTGAGCCGGGGGGTGCTGAGCCGGAGGGTGCTACGTCAGGAGCTGCTGAGCCTGGGGGTGCTGGGCCTGGAGGTGCGGAGCCTGCGCCTGCTGGACCTGGGGGCTCTCCGGTTCTTCCGTCTTGGCGGGAGCCGCTCTCTCCACAGAAGCTGCGCGAGTGGTTTGCTCGCCGCTGGAGGCGTGCTGCTGGAGCTGGAGCTTCTTCGCCTGGTGAGGGTTCTGCCGGTCCCGGAGCTGCTGAGCCTGGGAGTGCTACGTCTGGAGCTGCTGTGCCTGGGGGTGCTGAGTCTGGAGCTGCTGAGCCTGGAGGTGCTGAGTCTGGAGCGGCTGTGCCTGGGGGTGCTGAGTCTGGAGCTGCTGAGCCTGGGGTTTCTCCTGCTGCTGCGTCTCGCCGGGAGCCCCTCTCTCCACAGGAGCTGCGCGAGTGGTTTGCTCGCCGTTGGAGGAGTGCTGCTGGAGCTGGAGCTTCGTCGACCGTCGAGGGTGCTGGTGCTGCCGGTCCCGGAGCTGCTGGGCCTGCGGGTCCTACTGGAGCTGGAGCTGCTGAGGGTGTTGGTGCTGAGACTACTGCTGTCTGTCCTGGCGGTGGTTCTGCTGCTGGTGCTGCTGGAGGTCCTGCCACTGGAGGTGTTGGTGGCGCTGGTGCTGTCGCCGAGGGTGCTGGTGCTGTCCCTGCTGAGTCTGGAGCTGCCGCGCGGCCTCGGCCGTACTTCGTTCCGCTCCTACAGCAGGTTCTTGGTCTTTCTCCTTCGGTAGAGTGTCCACAGCCTGTCCAGTCGCAGTCACTGTTGGAGCCTTCCTCTCCTCTGCCTGCTCCCTCTCCTTACACTGGTCCTACTGGAGGTCTTGCTGAGCGTCGTGAGCCTGCGTCTCGTCCCGCGTCGCCTGTTCGTGCTGCTCGCGCTAGTGGTCGCGGTTCGCGTCAGCGTCCTCCTCCTGTCCCTGGCACGCACCGGATGTCTCTGCGTCCGTCCACTGCTCCTCTGCGTGCCCCTTTGCCTTCTCCTCCTGAGTCCTCTCTTCCTGCGCTTGCCGACCCTGAGTCGGACTCTCTTCGTGCTGCCAGTCCTACTGTCACGCGTCTGCTTGCTACTGTCGTCACTGACCCCTCTTTTGAGTCCACTGCTGCGTCTGCTCTAGTCGCTGAGCTCGTTGACTTTGCTGCTCGCTGTCGTCTCGACTACGCTGCTGGTCTTGTTGCTGAGTCTGCGTCTGTCTGTCCTCCGTCCGTCGGGGGTGAGTGTGCTCTTGGCACGGACGTCCTAGAGGACAGACAGGAGGAGTTACAGTGTCTAGCGGCTGCTTCACCTCATCTCGCGTCTGTACTGCTTGCCCCTGAGGGAGACCCGGATGCACTAGACATCCCGACTCCGCGTTCTTACGCGGAGGCCGTAGAGGGTCCCTACTCCTCTCAGTGGCAGGCAGCTATGGATGCAGAGATGGCTTCCTGGAAGTCCACAGGCACCTACGTTGACGCGGTTCCCCCTCCTGGGGCGAACATCGTCAGTGGCATGTGGATCTTCAGGGTGAAGCGGCCGCCGGGCTCTCCACCTGTCTTCAAGGCGCGGTACGTTGCTCGTGGCTTCAGTCAGCGGCAGGGAGTTGACTACTTTCAGACCTTCTCTCCCACCCCGAAGATGACCACTCTTCGGGTGCTGCTGCACATAGCCACTCAGCGCGACTACGAGCTTCACTCTCTCGACTTCAGCACTGCGTTCCTGCAGGGTAGCCTGCACGAGGAGATCTGGCTGCGCCGTCCACCTGGCTTCACTGGGACTTTCCCTCCTGGCACCCAGTGGAGCCTCCAACGGCCAGTCTACGGTCTCCGCCAGGCACCGCGTGAGTGGCACGACACACTGAGGACTACGCTTGCGGCTCTTGGGTTTGCTCCTTCTACTGCCGACCCGTCGCTGTTTCTGCGCACCGACACTTCACTGCCGCCGTTCTACATCCTCGTGTACGTCGACGACTTGGTCTTTGCCACAGCGGACACTACTGGACTCGCCTACGTGAAGTCCGAACTGCTGAAGAGACACACGTGCACAGACCTGGGTGAACTGCGCAGCTACCTTGGCTTGCAGATCACTCGGGACAGAGCACGCCGCACCATTACCTTGACTCAGTCACACATGGTGCAGCAGGTCCTTCAGCGCTTCGGCTTCACGTACTCCTCGCCTCAGGCCACTCCTCTGCCTACTCGCCACTCACTCTCAGCTCTGCCTTCGGATGAGTCCGTAGAGTCGAGTGGTCCGTATGCAGAGCTTGTTGGCTGCCTCATGTACCTGATGACCTGCACACGACCTGACCTTGCATACCCTCTGAGCATTCTTGCACGCTATGTTGCTCCTGGGAGACACAGACCAGAGCACATGGCTGCAGCAAAGAGGGTATTGCGCTACCTGTGCAGTACGTCGGGCATGGGGCTTGTGCTTGGAGGGCGGAGTCCAGTGGTCCTTACCGGCCACGCGGACGCTTCTTGGGCTGACGACCAGGCTACGCAGCGGTCGTCACAGGGTTACACCTTCAGCCTTGGTTCCGGCTCTGTCTCGTGGCGGTCTACTCGCTCGTCTTCGGTTCTCGGCTCCAGTTGTGAGGCTGAGATCTACGCCGGGGCCATGGCTGCACAGGAGCTTCGCTGGCTCACCTACCTGCTGACTGACCTTGGAGAGCCGCCTCGTTCTCCTCCAGTGCTGTACGTAGACAACAAGGCCATGCTGGCCTTGTGTCGAGAGCAGCGCTTGGAGCACAGAACGAAGCACATTGCTCTCCGCTACTTCCTTGCTCGTGAGCTGCAGCAGCGTGGTCAGTTGCGACTTGCGTACGTGGCCTCTGAGGCCAACACTGCTGATGTGTTCACCAAGGCACTTGCGCCTTGTGATCATCAGCGCTTTTGCACCCAGCTGGGTCTTGTGTCTGTCTTGCCTCACTTGCTCTCCTCTTGACTTTACTTGTACTGTGACATATATATATACCTGCTCTTGCTTGTCTAGTTTTATATATATGTCTGTACTCCTGCATGTGAACTGGCCTCTGGCCCTGCTCTTGTGCTCGGACTGTGTGGTGACTTTGTGATCCACCCTGAGCTTGCTTTGCTTTGCTTGACTGGTCTTGTGACCCCTTGTTCTCCCCCACTTTGCCTATGGGGGTGTGTCAAACATTATATATGTTATGCTTGTGTAGGCTACAGTGGGTTAGCCTATAGGGGGTACACAGTTCTAGGGTTTACTACTTGTACTCATTTTCACTTCTAGTTCATTCATTCCTGTTCGCTTATTCTCACATGCATTGCCTACTAGTGCTGACCGTGCCGGTCACCTGTGCGTCCCGCCTGACCCAGGTATAGGACCTGCTGCTCTAGCTACTGGTGAGGCTGCTGCTCTGGGTGCTAGTGAGTCTCCTGCTCCAGGTACAGGTGCGGCTGCTGCTCTAGGTGCTAGTGAGTCTGCTTCCTCAGGTGCGGGTGCGGCTGCGCTCTCAGGTACCGCGTTGGCTTTGGCCTCCCTCACCTTTACACTTGACTCTGGGGCTTCTCGCTCCTTCTTTCGGGACCGCACCACACTCACGCCGCTTGGTCGGCCGGTTGCTGTCTCCCTGGCTGACCCCTCTGGGGGTCCTGTCCTCGCTCACTTCTCCACTGTCCTCCCGTGTCCGGCTGCCCCCTCGGGCACCCTGTCTGGCCTGTACCTCCCCTCGTTCTCGACGAACTTGGTGAGTGGTGCAGACCTACAGGATGCGGGGGTTCACCAGTTCACTCCTGCGAGTCAGCGGGTGACCCACTGCACGGACGCACGCACAGGCCGGCACCTGGCCACGTTCTCGCGTCGGCCGGGGTCGAGCCTCTACACCCTGACCACTGAGTCTCCTCCTGTCCCCGTGTCCGGTCAGGTAGCAGCGTCGGGTCAGGTGTTTGCTGCTGCGTCCAGGTCTGGTCCTGAGTCTGCCCCCTGTTCGTGTCGCCTCCTGTCTCACGAGACTCTCCTGTGGCACCATCGTCTAGGCCACCCCTCCTTGCCCCGTCTTCGGGGCATGGCTTCCCGTGTCCTTGTCTCTGGTCTTCCCCAGTCTCTCCCTCCCCTTCCTTCGGGACCAAGACCTTCCTGTGTCCCCTGTGTCGAGGGGCGCCTCAGGGCTGCTCCTCACTCCTCCCAGTTTCCCCCGACAGAGGCTCCTCTGCAGACGCTTCACATGGACGTGTGGGGCCCGGCCCCCGTCCGTGGGCAGGGTCACGAGCGCTACTTCCTGTTGGTGGTTGACGACTACTCGCGTTACACCTCAGTCTTCCCCTTGCGCAGCAAGGGTGCTGTCACTGAGGTGCTGATCGCCTGGATCCGCGAGGCTCGTCTCCAGCTCAGGAGGAGCTTCGGCTCGGACTTTCCTGTTCTGCGTCTGCACTCTGACCGAGGTGGGGAGTTCTCCTCTCGCCTTCTGCGAGACTACTGTCGTGCACAGGGGATCCGCCAGACCTTTACGCTTTCGGACTCTCCACAGCAAAATGGGATTGCTGAGCGCCGCATTGGCATGGTCATGGATGTCGCTCGTACGTCCATGATGCATGCGGCTGCCCCCCATTTTCTGTGGCCGTTTGCGGTTCGGTACGCGGCGCATCAGCTCAACCTTCACCCCAGGGTCTCTCGGCCCGCGATGTCCCCAGTGTTACTGTGGACGGGGAAGGTCGGCGATGCGTCTGCGTTCCGTGTCTGGGGATCTCGGGCGTTTGTCCGCGACTTGTCTGCGGACAAGCTGTCCCCCCGTGCTGCTCCCTGTGTCTTCCTTGGCTTCCCCCCTGACGCTCCAGGGTGGCAGTTCTACCACCCCTCCTCTCGTCGTGTTCTGTCCTCCCAGGACGTCACGTTCGACGAGTCAGTCCCCTTCTACCGCCTCTTCCCCTACCGTACTCCTTCCCTCCCCCCCCCACCGGACTTCCTGGTGCCAGTTCCCCCCCCGGTAGACCCCCTCCCCCCTCAGGTTCCTGCCCCTTCAGGTGTGTCCCAGGTAGACACAGTCGAGCCAGTCGAGGTTGCTGCTGAGTCTGGTCCTGCTGCGGGTGCAGAGTCTCGGGGTGCTACGCCTGCGGGTGCTGAGCTTGGGGGTGCTGCTGCTGGGGGTGCTGAGCCTGGGGGTGCGAGGCCGGGGGGTGCTGAGCTTGGGGGTGCTGCTGCTGGGGGTGCTGAGCCGGGGGGTGCTACGTCAGGAGCTGCTGAGCCTGGGGGTGCTGAGCCTGGAGGTTCGGAGCCTGCGACTGCTGGGCGGGAGCCGCTCTCTCCACAGGAGCTGCGCGAGTGGTTTGCTCGCCGCTGGAGGCGTGCTGCTGGAGCTGGAGCTTCTTCGCCTGCTGAGGGTGCTGCCGGTCCCGGAGCTGCTGGGCCTGCGAGTCCTACTGGAGCTGGAGCTACTGAGTCTGGGGGTGCTGAGTCTGGAGCTGCTGAGCCTGGAGGTGCTGAGTCTGGAGCTGCTGAGCCTGGGGGTGCTACGTCTGGAGCTGCTGTGCCTGGGGGTGCTGAGTCTGGAGCTGCTGAGCCTGGGGTTTCTCCTGCTGCTGCGTCTCGCCGGGAGCCCCTCTCTCCACAAGAGCTGCGCGAGTGGTTTGCTCGCCGCTGCAGGAGTGGTGTTTGAGCTGGAGCTTCGTCAACCGTCGAGGGTGCTGGTGCTGCCGGTCCCGGAGCTGCTGGGCCTGCGGGTCCTACTGGAGCTGGAGCTGCTGAGGGTGTTGGTGCTGAGACTACTGCTGTCTGTCTTGGCGGTGGTTCTGCTGCTGGTGCTGCTGGAGGTCCTGCCGCTGGAGGTGTTGGTGGCGCTGGTGCTGTCGCTGAGGGTGCTGGTGCTGTCCCTGCTGAGTCTGGAGCTGCCGCGCGGCCTCGGCCGTACTTCGTTCCGCTCCTACAGCAGGTTCTTGGTCTTTCTCCTTCGGTAGAGTGTCCACAGCCTGTCCAGTCGCAGTCACTGTTGGAGCCTTCCTCTCCTCTGCCTGCTCCCTCTCCTTACACTGGTCCTACTGGAGGTCTTGCTGAGCGTCGTGAGCCTGCGTCTCGTCCCGCGTCGCCGGCTCGTGCTGCTCGCGCTAGTGGTCGCAGTTCGCGTCAGCGTCCTCCTCCTGTCCCTGGCATGCACCGGATGTCTCTGCGTCCGTCCACTGCTCCTCTGCGTGCCCCTTTGCCTTCTCCTCCTGAGTCCTCTCTTCCTGCGCTTGCCGACCCTGAGTCGGACTCTCTTCGCGCTGCCAGTCCTACTGTCACGCGTCTGCTTGCTACTGTCGTCACTGACCCCTCTTTTGAGTCCACTGCTGCGTCTGCTCTAGTCGCTGAGCTCGTTGACTTTGCTGCTCGCTGTCGTCTCGACTACGCTGCTAGTCTTGTTGCTGAGTCTGCGTCTGTCTGTCCTCCGTCCGTCGGGGGTGAGTGTGCTCTTGGCACGGACGTCCTAGAGGACAGGCAGGAGGAGTTACAGTGTCTAGCGGCTGCTTCACCTCATCTCGCGTCTGTACTGCTTGCCCCTGAGGGAGACCCGGATGCACTAGACATCCCGACTCCGCGTTCTTACGCGGAGGCCGTAGAGGGTCCCTACTCCTCTCAGTGGCAGGCAGCTATGGATGCAGAGATGGCTTCCTGGAAGTCCACAGGCACCTACGTTGACGCGGTTCCCCCTCCTGGGGCGAACATCGTCAGTGGCATGTGGATCTTCAGGGTGAAGCGGCCGCCGGGCTCTCCACCTGTCTTCAAGGCACGGTACGTTGCTCGTGGCTTCAGTCAGCGGCAGGGAGTTGACTACTTCAGACCTTCTCTCCCACCCCGAAGATGACCACTCTTCGGGTGCTGCTGCACATAGCCGCTCAGCGCGACTACGAGCTTCACTCTCTCGACTTCAGCACTGCGTTCCTGCAGGGTAGCCTGCACGAGGAGATCTGGCTGCGCCGTCCACCTGGCTTCACTGGGACTTTCCCTCCTGGCACCCAGTGGAGCCTCCGACGGCCAGTCTACGGTCTCCGCCAGGCACCGCGTGAGTGGCACGACACACTGAGGACTACGCTTGCGGCTCTTGGGTTTGCTCCTTCTACTGCTGACCCGTCGCTGTTTCTGCGCACCGACACTTCACTGCCGCCGTTCTACATCCTCGTGTACGTCGACGACTTGGTCTTTGCCACAGCGGACACTGCTGGACTTGCCTACGTGAAGTCCGAACTGCTGAAGAGACACACGTGCACAGACCTGGGTGAACTGCGCAACTACCTTGGCTTGCAGATCACTCGGGACAGAGCACGCCGCACCATTACCTTGACTCAGTCACACATGGTGCAGCAGGTCCTTCAGCGCTTTGGCTTCACGTACTCCTCGCCTCAGGCCACTCCTCTGCCTACTCGCCACTCACTCTCAGCTCTGCCTTCGGATGAGTCCGTAGAGTCGAGTGGTCCGTATGCAGAGCTTGTTGGCTGCCTCATGTACCTGATGACCTGCACACGACCTGACCTTGCATACCCTCTGAGCATTCTTGCACGCTATGTTGCTCCTGGGAGACACAGACCAGAGCACATGGCTGCAGCGAAGAGGGTTTTGCGCTACCTGTGCAGTACGTCGGGCATGGGGCTAGTGCTTGGAGGGCGGAGTCCAGTGGTCCTTACCGGCCACGCGGACGCTTCTTGGGCTGACGACCAGGCTACGCAGCGGTCGTCACAGGGTTACACCTTCAGCCTTGGTTCCGGCTCTGTCTCGTGGCGGTCTACTCGCTCGTCTTCGGTTCTCGGCTCCAGTTGTGAGGCTGAGATCTACGCCGGGGCCATGGCTGCACAGGAGCTTCGCTGGCTCACCTACCTGCTGACTGACCTTGGAGAGCCACCTCGTTCTCCTCCAGTGCTGTACGTAGACAACAAGGCCATGCTGGCCTTGTGTCGAGAGCAGCGCTTGGAGCACAGAACGAAGCACATTGCTCTCCGCTACTTCCTTGCTCGTGAGCTGCAGCAGCGTGGTCAGTTGCGACTTGCGTACGTGGCCTCTGAGGCCAACACTGCTGATGTGTTCACCAAGGCACTCGCGCCTTGTGACCATCAGCGCTTTTGCACCCAGCTGGGTCTTGTGCCTGTCTTGCCTCACTTGCTCTCCTCTTGACTTCACTTGTACTGTGACATATATATATATACCTGCTCTTGCTTGTCTAGTTTTATATATATGTCTGTACTCCTGCATGTGAACTGGCCTCTGGCCCTGCTCTTGTGCTCGGACTGTGTGGTGACTTTGTGATCCACCCTGAGCTTGCTTTGCTTTGCTTGACTGGTCTTGTGACCCCTTGTTCTCCCCCACTTTGCCTATGGGGGTGTGTCAAACATTATATATGTTCTGCTTGTGTAGGCTACAGTGGGTTAGCCTATAGGGGGTACACAATTCTAGGGTTTCCTACTTGTACTCATTTCACTGCTAGTTCATTCATTCCTGTTCGCTTATTCTCACAAAAACCGCCGGAGGTTCTGACATTATCTGATCCTGGATCGCGTTCGCCAACATTTTCGGAGTGCATTCGATTTTGGTTACATCTGCAACGACCATCGCTGACTCTTGTAATTGAATTCGCCATCGATCGTATTCATCGACGACGTTTTAATCAAAACGCCGATTTCACCTCGAAACGGGGTAGACGTTTCCATACCCCGATTTCACGGCCAGAGGATTCGGGACGGGACTTCCAACTCGCCTCTACAAGCGACAAAACGCTCAGCTCGCCTCCTCCCACGACAACTGCATTCAATTCGACCACGTCATTTGCTGCCAGCTGCAGCTGCTGAAGATATTGCCTGATTTCCGGCGATGTGAAGACAAAAAGTTCAGTTCGAGTACTCCATATTTTCTGGTTCGGTTTCTGGTCTACATCTGATGGTTCGCCCTCGACGAATTTTGGGGCACGTAATACCCAGTTTTCGACATCGCCTCTCCACACCGACACGTTTTCGCCTGGACTTCTACGCTCAACGGCTTTCTGAGTGGGACTTAACACCTGGTTTTGTTGGAGTTTACTTCGGCACAGCTGCGGGAAACATTTTGGTGTGTTTTCTTGGAGGGGGGGAGAAAGTGCGCTGCACTGTTCTTTCCTTGGCGTTTTATAGGCACGATTTCTGACTTTGTCAGAATGCAGCTGCACGACGGACGACTGCGATCGCTGCTTCACGATCGACGGTTCCTGCTCAATCGCGTTTGAATTTGCATCAGCAGGTTCCCTCTCTTTTCGCGTCAGTCTTCAGATTTACATCTGCTTCATCAACGGCCCACATTCCAACTTCTACTTCATTTTGAGCCAAATCATCGTCGACCGTCAGATTGAATTCGGACTTCATCTACGGCCCACATTCCAACTTCTACTTCATTTTGGGCCAATTCATCGTCGACCGTCAGATCGAATTCGGACTTCATCGACGGCCTACTTTCAAAAATATTGTCTATGGCATTTCAGCCGTCGGATTCAGCTGAAGAGATCTACGGAATCCTCGCTAGTGTGGAGCCTGTTTCACTACAGGGCTGCCTTATTTAGAAGGTGGGAGAGTGTAAGGATTTACAGAATCCTTACTGAGGCACTCGTTAGCGAGGCCATCCCGAGGGTCACGCGACGAACCTGTCCTTCCTATTTCGTCGCACCGAACCATCCCCGAGTCGCCTCCGCACCAATCGCACCCATCACCGAGCCATCCTCGCCCAACCTCCTTGCCTTTCTAGGACTTCCCCTATTTAGGCCTCGACACTTCCATTGTATCGTCATTCAGTAATTCAGTACTCAACCATTCTCGTTATTCGTTTTACTGCGCACTCTGCAAGTTCATTCATAACATAGTAAGTGTAAGGAATATTCCCAAATTCCTTATCGGGGTTGACTGCTATGCGTACAGCCCAGATTTCAGACTCTGCACGTTCAACCGACATCAACGATGCCGAGGCTCCTCGCATCGCCTTCGGCTCTTCGATTGCCAAACCTACACCCAACCTCGATCCCCGAGGTTCTCTCCTAGCTAGGGTAGCCAATATAATAGCGCGTGCATTCATTGTATTGTCAGTTCGTTCAGTCACAGTCTCGTTACTCGTTATTCCGTGCACTCTCTTTTACAACTTGTAGTACCTGGTATCAGAGCTACTTTCCTTGTTCACTCCGGTTTTCGATGGTAGTTTGGTGGCACGGGTGTGGTCAGTACAAGGGCCTGCAAAACGGTTGGCTCCAAGGTTCATTGACTCTGACCTGCCCGACTCCCATGGTTTTTGATTTCTCTTCGCCTAAAGGTCACGGATACCTCTCTGCCTATCAGACAAAGCGTACGACACATGGATCAAGAGACATTGAACAAGATGCTAGTGCAAATGGCAGAGCTACAGGCAACAGTGTAGAGTCTCTCGGCAGAAGTGACAACGCTACGTATGGAAAACACCGAACTGCGCCAGACACGAGGTCAGAAGTCGCCCGGTACAGAAGGCAATGGCAACAGTCAAGAGGTGAGCAACCCGCTGGTCGAGCTCATACGTGACTTTGAAAAAGAAGATAAGCATCGAGCGGCAGTGAAGCCAATTGCAGTAACGACGATCAATATTAAACCCGTGAACCCGCCCCCGTTCAACCCTACGGATAAGACTACTACGGTACGGTGAAAGGGTGGCTTTTCGGCGTTGAAGTCTTCTTCAGTGCAGCAAACGTCAATGACGATGCTACGCGTATTAATTACACGGCATCCCTCCTGCGAGGCGCAGCGCTTGAGTGGCGACGCCGGACCTTGGACACGGGGTCTCTGACAGGTGTGACATATGCGGCAGACGATACCTCAACATCGGCTAATCAAGTGGCAGAATCGATCTTCGGAGTGACCAAGATACGCACGTGGAAGGAGTGGGGCGCAGCTTTACGAGATCATTTTGAGCACGTATCCGCCTCGGAGCAAGCTCACATAAAGCTACGTGTCTGGTCGCAGTTGGCATTTGTCCAAAATTATACAACTTCATTTATGGGCCTCACCGACCAAGTGGATGACATGTCGGAAGCAGAGCGGTTAGATAGCCTCAAGTATGAAATTCAATACGAGGTGTGCCAGGGCCGGCCGACATCATTCCTGGAAGCTGTACGGTTGCCGGAATCCACAGATGCACTGATGCAGTATGCGAGAACAACTTCCCGGGACGAAAACCGTTTTCGTGGCCAGACCCAACGGGCCACAATCAGCGTAGTCCATACACCCAGCCGCCCTCCTGCCGGTGTGAGAAGACGGGTCACTTCATGCACGACTGCTCGAAGAAAATGCCGGCGAAAGGGGACGTCAGCAATTAGTAGGGAAATCGGAAGAGTCAGCAATTAGCGGGCCCTTTACTGACTGTGCTCCATCGCCTGAACACCACCATCCCCACCGAGTCGTGGTTCCGATTCATGCAATCCATCGCACTCGGCTGAATTACGGGGATAATAATGTGGATCACCCTGTGCTGGTCGCTGGTAAAGTGTTAAAAAATAACCTGAAAATGTTCGTCGATGGAGGGGCTAGCCATAGCCTTTTCAATTTGGCGACAACAAAAAAATGCAAGCTGCAGCTTGACAGGTGTCTACCCGAAATCGACGCTCGCCTCGTGGATGGGACGCCCCCTGGCGATTTTGGAGGAGACACGGACGGTGAGGATCGAATGCGGCGACGATTGCAGCTTCTGCATGAAGTTTCTCGCGACGAAGCCGGACGGCTGCGCCGTGCTGCTGGGACGTGATAGGCTGCGACGACACAACCCCGTCATCGGCTGGACAACGGGATTGTGCAACATCAACAAATACGAGGGGCTCATTACGTTGCCTGCATGGACACCTGACTACATCCAAGCCTCATGCGTCAAAGCTATCACTATAGCTCGCAACTTCAATCGAGGCGCGCATCTGTTTGCTGTTTGCTTACGCGAGTTGGCACGGGACACCGACGGATAAGACATATGTCAGAACATTATAGCTTATGCTATTGTGTAGGCTATAGTGGGGTATCCCATAGGGGGTACAACCCAACTAGGGTTTCATATTTGTACTCGCTTCATTCATAGTTCACATTGATTCTCGTTCTAGTCTTCTCATGGTATCGAGCAGTTTCCCCCTTGGGAACTGTGCTTAGGGCCCACCACATCGAGTTTTTTTTTTCCTGCCCGAAGCGCGCTCAGCCCGAGTCGCGCTCCGGGCCCTCACTTCGTCGAGCCGCCCTAGCGGCCCTTCACTGCGGCCCCGCCGCCTGTCTCAGCGGCCTCGCCACCCTTTTCTGCGGCCCCGCCGCCTCTCTCGTTGCGGCCCCGCCGCCCTTCACGGCGGCCCCGCCACCCGTCTCAGCGGCCCAGCCGCCCGTCTTCGCGGCCCCGCCGCCTCTCTCGCTACGGCCCCGCCGCCTCTCACTGCGGCCCCGCCGCCCGTCTCAGCGGCCCCGCCGCCCGTCTTCGCGGCCCCGCCGCCTCTCTCGCTGCGGCCCCGCCGCCTCTCACTTCGGCCCTGCCGCCCGTCTTTGCGGCCCCGCCGCCCGTCTCCGCGGCCCCGCCGCCTCTCTAGCTGCGGCCCCGCCGCCTCTCCCTGCGGCCCCGCCGCTCGTCTCAGCGGCCCCGCCGCCTGTCTTCGCGGCCCCGCCGCCTCTCTCGCTGCGGCCCCGCCGCCTCTCACTGCGGCCCCGCCGCCCGTCTCAGCGGCCCCGCCGCCTCTCACTTCGGCCCCGCCGCCCGTCTCTGCGGCCCCGCCGCCCGTCTCCGCGGCCCCGCCGCCTCTCTAGCTGCGGCCCCGCCGCCTCTCACTGCGGCCCCACCGCCCGTCTCAGCGGCCCCGCCGCCCCTCTCGCTGCGGCCCCGAGCCCTACCAGCGGCCCTACGGCCCTACACCGCCCGCGCCACCCGAGCTGCCCGACCCGCCCGAGCCGCCCGAGCCGCCCGAGCTGCCCGACCTGCCCGAGCCGCCCGAGCCGCCTGAGCTGCTGAGGAGCCGAGCCGCCCGAGCCGCCCGAGCCGCCCGAGCCACCTGAGCCGCTGTGGAGCCGAGCCGCGCGAGCCGCCCGAACCGCAGTTGCTGCTGAGCCGTCCGAGCAGCCGCGTTGCTGTGCTGCTGAGCTGCCCGACCCGCCCTGTCTGGTGAGAGCAGCGCTCCTGTCACTGCACTGCCCCTGTCCTACAGGTAGTACTGCTAGGCTACTGTCGTCATGGCTACCCCTAGTGTCCTCGCTTTTGACGCTGAGGGTCGGGCCATTGACTTTGAGGTCTGGGTAGACGACCTGCAGCTGTTCTTACAATGCGATAGGGCAGACGTCCTCTCTCTCTTTGACCTTACCTCTGGCGCTTCCCCTGCCCCTGCTGCTGATGCTGACGCCACTGTTCGCTCCCAGTGGGCCACGCGCGACGCTGCTGCACGTCTTGCTGTGCGTCGCCACCTCCCTACCTCCGAGCGTGCGCACTTTAGTCAGTACAAGAGTGCTCAGACCTTGTACGACGCTGTAGTCGCGCGCTACTCCTCCCCTGCCACTACTGCACTGAGCCGTCTCATGCTACCGTACCTCTTCCCTGACCTTGCTGCCTTTCCCACCGTGGCTGACCTCATTACGCACCTCTGCACTAGTGACACTCGCTACCGCGCTGCACTCCCTGCTGACTTCTGCGCCAAGAACCCCCCCCCCCATGTACATCACTCTGTACTTCCTAGTCACTCGCCTTCCTGACTCCCTTCGTGTAGTCAGGGACCACTTTCTCTCAGTCTGTCCCACCACACTCACTGTCGATCTCCTCGAGAAGGCCCTCTTAGCAGCGGAGAAGAGTATAGTCGCTGTAGGAGCCTCTCGAGGTGACCCGCGCACCCCCATCTTTGAGGGGTGTTCCCCCTCCCCTCTGCTGCCCTCTGTTGCCTCTGCTGCTACGGCCGACCTCCTTGGTCTTGAGTCGGTCGGTGCGGCGTCTGCCCCTAGCGGGAGACGCCGCCCTAGCAAGGGCAAGGGGGGCAAGGGAGCTGGAGGAGCGGGCGGTGGAGGTGGAGGTGGAGGCGGTGGGGGTAGTGGGGGTGGCGGTGGGAGTGGAGGTGCGGGTGGGGGGGTTGGTGGCGGCGGTGGAGGCGGAGGCGGCGGCGGCGGTGGCGGTGGGAGCGGAGGTGGCGGAGGAGGCGGCGGTGGAGGCGGCGGTGGAGGCGGCGGTGGAGGCGGCGGCAGTAGCGGAGGCGGCAGAGGCGGTGGGGGTGGCGGTGGAGCTGGTCGCGGGCCTTCGCAGAGGAGTGGCTCCGGTAGTGGCGCGCGCCAGCAGCAGCAGCGCAGTCGTGAGACCCTGTCCCCTCAGCAGCTCCGTGAGTGGTACACTGCACGCCACCGGGGTGGGGGTTTTGGTCCGTGCACCTACGTCCTGCGCACCGTCGACCGTGCGGGTGAACAGTGCGGGGACCCGCACTCCACCCAGCGCTGCTTTGGCCGCCTGACGGACGCGTGGCGTCACCAGTTCCCGGAGGCCTCAGAGATTCCTCGCTGGGGCGAGCTGTCTAGGGCGGGTGTTGCCATCTTTGATCTTGACTTTGATGCTATTCTCTCTGCCATGTATGCTGTGTCTCATAGTGATGAGGGTGACTGCTACCGCTGTTTCCCGCCCGATCCGGGCACTGAGGCTGCTGCCCTAGGTGCTTGCGACGCTGCTGCTCTAGGTGCTAGTGTGTCTGCGTCCTCAGGTACTGGTGAGTCTGCGCTCTCAGGTACTACGTCGGCTTCGGCCTCCCTCACCTTCACTCTTAACTCTGGGGCGTCTCGCTCCTTCTTTCGGGACCGCACCACACTCACGCCGCTTAGTCGGCCGGTTGCGGTGTCTCTGGCTGACCCCTCCGGGGGTCCTGTACTGTCTCGCTTCTCCACAGTCCTCCCGTGTCCGGCGGCTCCCTCTGGCACCCTGTCTGGTCTCTACCTCCCCTCGTTCTCGACAAACCTGGTGAGTGGTGCTGACCTACAGGATGGGGGAGTACACCAGTTCACTCCTGCGCGTCAGCAGGTGACGCACTGTACAGAGGCTAGCACAGGCCGGCACCTGGCTACGTTTACCCGTCAGCCGGGGTCGAGCCTGTACACACTGACCACTGCGTCTCCTCCCGTTACTGAGTCTGGTAGAGTCGCTTCGTCCGGTCAGGTGTTTGCTGCAGCGTCTAGGTCTGGTCCTGAGTCTGCCCCCTGTTCGTGTCGTCTCTTGTCTCATGAGACTCTCCTCTGGCACCACCGTCTTGGTCACCCCTCTCTGCTTCGGCTCAGAGGCATGGCCTCTCGTCTTCTTGTGTTTGGTCTCCCCCGGTCGCTCCTTCTTGCGCAGCAAGGGTGATGTCACTGAGGTGCTGATCGACTGGATCCGCACGGCTCGTCTCCAGCTCAGGCGGAGCTTTGGCTCGGACTTCCCTATTCTGCGTCTGCACTCGGACAGAGGCGGAGAGTTTTCCTCTGGCCTACTGCGACCCTACTGTCGCGCACGAGGCATCCGCCAGACCTTCACGCTTCCGGACTCACCACAGCAAAATGGGATTGCTGAGCGCCGCATTGGCATGGTCATGGACGTCGCTCGTACGTCTATGATGCATGCGGCTGCCCCCCATTTTCTGTGGCCGTTTGCGGTCAGGTACGCGGCGCATCAGATCAACCTCCACCCCAGGGTCTCCAGGCCGGAGACCTCCCCAGCCTTACTCTGGACGGGGAAGGTTGGCGATGCGTCGACGTTCCGGGTCTGGGGATCTCGGGCGTTTGTCCGCGACTTGTCTGCGGACAAGCTGTCCCCTCGTGCTGCTCCTTGCGTCTTCCTGGGGTTCCCCCCTGACGCGCCTGGGTGGCAGTTCTACCACCCCACCTCTCGACGTGTTCTGTCCTCCCAGGACGTCACGTTTGACGAGTCGGTCCCCTACTACCGCCTCTTCCCCTACCGCACTCCGTCCCTCCCCCCACCCCCGCTCTTCCTTGTACCAGGTCCCCCCCAGGTAGACTCCCTCCCCCCTCAGGGTCCTGCCCCTTAAGGTGTGTCCCAGGTAGACGCAGTCGAGCCTGTCGAGGTCACTGGTGACTCTGGTGCTGCTGGGGGTGCTGAGCCTGGGGGTGCTGGACCTGGGGGTGCGGAGTCTGGGGGTGCTGAGCCTGGGCGTACTGCGTCTGGGGGTGCTGAGCCTGGGGGTACTGAGCCTCGGGGTGCTGAGCCTGGGGGTGCTGAGCTTGGGGGTGCTACGCCTGGGGTTGCTGAGCCTGGAGGTGCTACGCCTGGGGGTGCTGAGCCTGGAGGTGCTACGCCTGGGGGTGCTGGGAGTGGAGGTGCTCCGCCTGGAGGTTCTCCGGGTGCTTCTTCTCGCTAAGAGCCACTCTCTCCACAGGAGCTGCGCGAGTGGTTTGCCCGGCGCTGGCGTCGTACTGCTGGTGCTGGAGGTTCTTCGGCTGCTGAGGGTGCTGCGGTCGCGGGTCCCGGAGGTGCTCGTACTGGGAGTACTGGAGCTGCTGGGCCTACGGGTTCGACTGGAGCTGGTGCTGCTGAGGGTGTTGGCGCTAAGACTACCGCTGGCGGTCCTACTGGGGGTGCTCCTGGTGCTGCTGGAGGTGCTGCTGCAGCGGCTGCTCCTGCTGAGGGTACTGGTGCTGTCCCTGCTGCTTCTGGCGTCGTCACGCGGCCTCGACCGTACTTTGTTCCACTCCTGCAGCAGGTTCTTGGTCTTCCTCCTTCTACTGGTCCCTCTCCTCCCTTAGAGTGTCAACAGCCTGTCCCGTCACAGTCACAGCTACAGCCTGCCTCCCCTCTGCCTGCTCCTTCTCCCTACGCTGGTCCTACTGGAGGTCTTACTGAGCGTCGTGAGCCTACGTCTCGTCCTGCGTCGCCTGTTAGAGCTGCTCGCGCTAGTGGTCGAAGTTCGCGCCAGCGTCCTCCTCCTGTCCCTGGCACGCACCGGATGTCTCTGCGTCCGTCTACTGCTCCTCTGCGTGCCCTTATGCCTTCCCCTCCTGAGTCCTCTCTTCCTGCACTTGCCGACCCTGAGTCGGACTCTCTTCGTGCTGCCAGTCCTACTGTCACGCGTCTCCTTGCTACTGTTGTCACTGACCCTTCTTTCGAGTCTACTGCTGCGTCTGCTCTCGTTACTCAGCTCGTCGACTTTGCTGCTCGCTGTCGCTTAGACTACGCTGCTAGTCTGGTCGCTGAGTCTGAGTCTGTCTGTCCTCCGTCCGTCGGGGGTGAGTGTGCCCTTGGCACGGACGTCGTTGAGGACAGGCAGGAGGAGTTCCAGTGTCTGGCAGCTGCTTCACCTCATCTCGTGTCCGTACTGCTTACCCTTGAGGGAGACCCGGATGCACTTGACATCCCGACTCCGCGCTCTTACGCGGAGGCGATAGAGGGTCCTTACTCCTCTCAGTGGCAGGCAGCTATGGATGCAGAGATGGCTTCCTGGAAGTCCAC
The DNA here is from genome assembly GCA_948144175.1 of Closterium sp. NIES-65. NCBI lineage: Eukaryota > Viridiplantae > Streptophyta > Zygnematophyceae > Desmidiales > Closteriaceae > Closterium > Closterium sp. NIES-65. The sequence continues at coordinate 1,908,129 of CANXME010002388.1, read as the reverse complement.
AGGCACCTACGTTGACGCTGTCCCCCCTCCTGGGGCGAACATCGTCAGTGGCATGTGGATCTTCAGGGTGAAGCGGCCGCCGGGTTCTCCGCCTGTCTTCAAGGCGCGTTACGTGGCTCGTGGCTTCAGTCAGCGGCATGATAAAGCTAGAACGAGAATGGAATGACTATGAACGAAGTGAGTACAAATAGGAAACCCTAGTTGGGTTGTACCCCCTATGGTATACCCCACTATAGCCTACACAAATAAGTAAGCTATAATATTCTGACACACCCCCATAGGCAAAGTGGGGGAGAACAAGGGGTCACAAGACCAGTCAAGCAAAGCAAAGCAAAGCTCAGGGTGGATCACAAAGTCACCACACATTCCGAGCAAAAGTTCAAGGGCCACAAGGCCAGTTCACATGCAAGAGCATATATAGAGATATACAAGAGTCAAGCAAGCAAGAACAAGAGTATATATAGGTCAAGGTACAAGCAAGGTCAAGAAGTGAGCAAGTTAGGCAAGACAGGCACAATACCCAACTGCGTGCAGCACCGCTGATGATCACAAGGCGCAAGTGCCTTGGTGAAGACATCAGCAGTGTTAGCCTTAGAGGCCACGTACGCAAGTCGCAACTGTCCACGCTGCTGTAGCTCACGAGCAAGAAAGTAGCGAAGAGCAATGTGCTTTGTCCTGTGCTCCAGTCGCTGCTCTCGACACAAGGCCAGCATGGCCTTGTTGTCTACGTACAGGACTGGAGGAGAACGAGGCGGCTCTCCAAGGTCGGTCAGCAGGTAGGTGAGCCAGCGAAGCTCCTGAGCAGCCATAGCCCCGGCGTAGATCTCAGCCTCGCAACTGGAGCCGAGAACAGAAGACGAGCGGGTAGCCCGCCACGAAACAGAGCCGGAACCAAGACTGAAGGTGTAACCCTGTGACGACCGCTGCGTAGCCTGGTCGTCAGCCCAAGAAGCGTCCACTGCTCCTCTGCGTGCCCCTTTGCCTTCTCCTCCTGAGTCCTCTCTTCCTGCCCTTGCCGACCCGGAGTCGGACTCTCTAAACCCTAAGGCGGCGCTCGGGCCGTAGGGCAGATCGAAAAAAAAAGTAAGAGCAAGGGCCCGGAGCGCGCTCCGAGCAGAAAAAAAAATTCGATGTGGTGGGCCCTAAGCACAGTTCCCACGGGGGAACCTGCTCGAACGAGAATGGAATGACTATGAACGTACAAATAGGAAACCCTAGTTGGGTTGTACCCCCTATGGGATACCCCACTATAGCCTACACAAATAAGTAAGCTATAATATTCTGACACGGCAGGGAGTTGACTACTTTCAGACCTTCTCCCCCACCCCGAAGATGACCACTCTTCGGGTACTGCTGCACATTGCTGCTCACCGGGACTACGAGCTCCACTCTCTCGACTTCAGCACAGCTTTCTTGCAGGGCAGCCTGCACGAGGAGATCTGGCTGCGCCGCCCACCTGGCTTCACTGGGTCTTTCCCTCCTGGTACCCAGTGGAGTTTCCGGCGTCCACTCTACGGTCTCCGCCAGGCGCCACGTGAGTGGCACGACACACTGAGGACTACGCTTGCGGCTCTTGGGTTTGCTCCTTCTACTGCCGACCCGTCGCTGTTTCTGCGCACCGACACCTCTCTGCCGCCGTTCTACATCCTCGTGTACGTCGACGACTTGGTCTTTGCCACAGCTGACACTTCTGGACTCGCCTACGTGAAGTCTGAGTTGCAGAAGCGACACACGTGCACAGACCTGGGTGAACTGCGCAGCTACCTTGGCTTGCATATCACCCGGGACAGAGCACGCCGCACCATTACCCTGACTCAGTCACACATGGTGCAGCAGGTCCTTCAGCGCTTCGGCTTCACGTACTCCTCGCCTCAGGCCACTCCTCTGCCTACTCGCCACTCACTCTCAGCTCTGCCTTCGGATGAGTCCGTAGAGTCGAGTGGCCTGTATCCAGAGCTTGTTGGCTGCCTCATGTACCTGATGACCTGCACACGACCTGACCTTGCATACCCTCTTAGCATTCTTGCACGCTATGTTGCTCCTGGGAGACACCGACCAGAGCACATGGCTGCAGCGAAGAGGGTGTTGCGCTACTTGTGCAGTACGTCGGGCATGGGGCTAGTGCTTGGAGGGCGGAGTCCAGTGGTCCTCACTGGGCACGCGGACGCTTCTTGGGCTGACGACCAGGCTACGCAGCGGTCGTCACAGGGTTACACCTTCAGTCTTGGTTCCGGCTCTGTTTCGTGGCGGGCTACCCGCTCGTCTTCTGTTCTCGGCTCCAGTTGTGAGGCTGAGATCTACGCCGGGGCTGTGGCTGCCCAGGAGCTTCGCTGGCTCACCTACCTGCTGACTGACCTTGGAGAGCCGCCTCGTTCTCCTCCAGTCCTGTAGGTAGACAACAAGGCCATGCTGGCCTTGTGTCGAGAGCAGCGACTGGAGCACAGGACAAAGCACATTGCTCTCCGTTACTTTCTTGCTCGTGAGCTACAGCAGCTTGGACAGTTGCGGCTTGCGTATGTGGCCTCTGAGGCCAAAACTGCTGATGTTTTCACCAAGGCACTTGCGCCTTGTGATCATCAGCGCTTCTGCACTCAGCTGGGTCTTGTGCCTGTCTTGCCTCACTTGCTCACTTCTTGACCTTGCTTGTATTGTCACATATATATACTCCTGCTCTTGCTTGCTTAGCCTCGTATATATATATATGTATATATATATATATGTGCTCTTGCATGTGAACTAGCCTTTTGGCCTTTGAACTTGTGCTCGGAATGTGTGGTGACTTTGTGATCCACCCTGAGCTTTGCTTTGCTTTGCTTGACTGGTCTTGTGACCCCTTGTTCTCCCCCACTTTGCCTATGGGGGTGTGTCAGAACATTATAGCTTATGCTATTGTGCAGGCTATAGTGGGGTATCCCATAGGGCGTACAACCCAACTAGGGTTTCATATTTGTACTTGCTTCATTCATAGTTCACATTGATTCTCGTTCTAGTCTTCTCAACATATAGATGCTGTGCGTAGCTGTACTACCGGATTTAGCGAAGCTCATTCGACAGTACCCGGACATCTTCCCCGATGATCTGCCACCTGGACTGCCACCCGAGAGATCTGAGGTCCATAAAATCCAGCTGGAACCTGGCGCGCATCCGACTGCTCGGACATAGTGGCGGTTGACCCAGTCAGAACTTGAGGAGCTGCGAAGTCAAGTTGACGCACAGTTGAGGAAAGGCTTTATCAGACTCAGTATTTCTCCCTACGCAGCACTGATCCTGTTCATACCAAAAAAAAGACGGCGGGCTTCGCATGTGCATCGAGTATCATGTGCTCAACCGGGTGACAATACAGTCTAGCTACCCAATCCCACGCACCGACGACCTTCTCGACCAACTTCGCGGCGCTCGCTATTGCTCGAAAATTGACTTGCGTGGTGGTTACCACCAGATTCGGGTCTTCGTTGATGATTGCCATAAGACAGCGTTTGGCACACTCTACAGAAGTTACGAATTTATCGTGATGCCCTTCGGCCTCACAAACGCGCCTTCAACATTTCAACTGACCATGAACAGGGTATTCTAGGAGCTCTTTGACAAATGTGTAATCGTCTACTTGGACGATAACCTGAATTTTAGTAGGACAAGGGAACAACACCTCTGCGACCTCGGCGTAGTGTTTAAGCGGCTACAGGAGAACCGCCTCATCACCAAGGGCTCTAAGTGTGAGTTTTTTAAGCAGGATTTGGAATTTTTGGGGCACGTCATCTCTCGCGACGACATTAAAATCGGCCTGGCAAAAATAAAGACCATCCAGGAGTGGAAGTCCTCGACTAATATCACAAAGCTGCTAAGTTTTTATGGGGTTCGTGAATTATGTTAGGCGGTTTATCCTAAATATGGCAGGGATAGCCGGCCTGCTAACCGACCTGCTGCACAAGGACAGAAATTTTGTGTGGGTGGAAGAGGCAGAGGCGGCTTTTCAGGAGTTGAAGATTTTTCTTGTTTCCCTTCCGGTTCTACGCATCGCCGACCCATCAAAACCGTTTGAAGTAAACACCGACGCCTCAGATTTCGCCATCGGAGCTGTACTCCTCCAGGATTTCGGAAATGGGCTACAGCCGATCGCCTACGAGTCACGCAAACTGCAGTCATCCGAGCGCAAGTACGCGATACACGACAGAGAGACGCTCGCAATTATAAACGCATTCAAACTATGGCGTTGCTACTTGGTGGGCGCCGACGTCACTGTTCGCACGGACCACAAGTCCCTACAGTACCTACGAGCCTAGCCCAACCTGAACCCGTGTCAAGTTTGTTGGCTCAATTACATGGAGAGCCACTTCACCTACCGCATCACGTACAAGAAAGTGGTGAATAACATCGCCGACACCCTTACCCGACTGACAATTCAGTCCGTTGTAGTACTTATCACTCAATCAAACCCGCTACTTTCGGAACTATTCACCCACGGCTACACTACGGACTCGTTCTTCACGACTGGATTGTCAGAGTATTATAACTGATGCATGTTTGTAGGCTATAGTGGGGTAGCACATATGGGGTACAGCTTTCTAGGGTTGTATTTGTACCCAACTCTGACTTAGTCATTTCATTCCTGTTCTCTTATCTTTCACATGGTATAGAGCGGGTCCTTCCTAAGGACCGTTTTTTTAGGGCCCACCGAAGCGCGCCCCGAGGCGCGCATTTTTTTTTCGCGACCCTTCGGGTCGCCATTACTCTCGCGGCCCCGCTGTCCCTCTGACGCGGCCCCGCCACCCCTGCTTGACGCGGCCCCGCCGCCTCCTCTGCAGCGGCTCCGCCGCCTCCTCTGCAGCGGCTCCGCCGCCTCCTCTGACGCGGCCCCGCCGCCCGCTGATCGCGGCCCCGCCGCCGGCTCTGACGCGGCCCCGCCGCCGGCTCTGACGCGGCCCCGCCGCCCCCTGATCGCGGCCCGCCGCTGGCCCTGACGCGGCCCCGCCGCCGGCTCTTAGCCGGCCTCGCCACCGGCTCCAACGCGGCCCCGCCGCCCGCCTCGACGAGGCCCCGCCGCCGGCTCTGACGCGGCCCCGCCGCCGCCTCCTGATCGCGGCCCCGCCCCGGCTCTCTCGCGGCCTCGCCGCCGGCCCTGACGCGGCCCCGCCCCGGCTCTCACGCGGCCCCGCCGCCGACTCTCTTGCGGCCCCGCCGCCGGCTCTCTGACGGCCCCGCCGTCCCTTCGTGACGGCCCCGCCGTCCCTTTCTGACGGCCCCGCCGTCCCCTCCTGACGGCTCCTGCCGTCCCCTTCTACCGGCCCCGCAACTGCACCTGAGAGGCCAGCAGAGGGGTGGCAGGTGTGTGGCCTCCCCTGCTTCTCCTCCTCCTTCATCTCCCGCTGCAGCAGCCGAGCCGCTCACCTGCAGCAGCCGAGCCGCCCCACCGCCGAGCCGCCCTGCACCCGAGCCGCCCAGCAGCCGAGCCGCCCTGCCGCCGAGCTGCCGGGTCGCTGAGCTGCTGAGCTGCAGTTGCTGCCGAGCCGCCCTGCCGCCGAGCCGCCGAGTCGCCGAGCTGCTGAGCTGCAGTTGCTGCCGAGCCGCCTTGCCGCCGAGCCGCCCGCGTCGCCCGAGCCGCAGAGCCGCCGAGCTGCCGAGCCGCTGAGTCGCCGAGCCTACTCTTCCCACCACTGGTGAGCTCTTGCCCTGCTAGCACACTGCGCGTCGCCTGCTTGCCTGCCTGCCTGCCTTTTGGCTTACCTGGCTGCCTGCCAACCTGCTGCTAGTCCTGCTCCTGCTTCTACTTGCGGAGCCAGATGCAGCCCCAGCGACGCCTGCGTGAGTCCCTCACGCCCCAGCAGCTGCGTGAGTGGTACACTGGTTGGGGCTGTAGGGGTGGCGGCACTACTCCTACTACCACTCCTGCTGCTTCTACTCGTGGTGGCGGCCAGATGCAGCTCCCGCGACCCTCTCGCGTGTCTCTCACGCCTCGCCAGCTTCGTGAGTGGTACGCTCATAGTGGAGGGTCTCTCAGTGCTGTTCGCTGCTCTTACGTTATTCGCACTGGTACTCGGACTGGTCAGCCTTGTGGGACACCTAGTCATACACAGTCCCGCTGCTTCGCCCGTCTGAGCGACGCCTGGCGTACCGTGTTTGGCGACGAGGCTGAGCTTCCCGACTGGGTGGAGTTGCTTAGGCAGAGGGTAGATATATTTGCTCTTGACTATGATGCTATTCTCACTGCCATGTATGCATTGCCTACTAGTGCTGACCGTGCCGGTCACCTGTGCGTCCCGCCTGACCCAGGTATAGGACCTGCTGCTCTAGCTACTGGTGAAGCTGCTGCTCTGGGTGCTAGTGAGTCTCCTGCTCCAGGTACAGGTGCGGCTGCTGCTCTAGGTGCTAGTGAGTCTGCTTCCTCAGGTGCGGGTGCGGCTGCGCTCTCAGGTACCGCGTTGGCTTCGGCCTCCCTCACCTTTACACTTGACTCTGGGGCTTCTCGCTCCTTCTTTCGGGACCGCACCACACTCACGCCGCTTGGTCGGCCGGTTGCAGTCTCCCTGGCTGACCCCTCTGGGGGTCCTGTCCTCGCTCACTTTTCCACTGTCCTCCCGTGTCCGGCTGCCCCCTCGGGCACCCTGTCTGGCCTGTACCTCCCCTCGTTCTCGACGAACTTGGTGAGTGGTGCAGACCTACAGGATGCGGGGGTTCACCAGTTCACTCCTGCGAGTGAGCGAGTGACCCACTGCACGGACGCACGCACAGGCCGGCACCTGGCCACGTTCTCGCGTCGGCCGGGGTTGAGCCTCTACACCCTGACCACTGAGTCTCCTCCTGTCCCCGCGTCCGGTCAGGTAGCAGCGTCGGGTCAGGTGTTTGCTGCTGCGTCCAGGTCTGGTCCTGAGTCTGCCCCCTGTTCGTGTCGCCTCCTGTCTCACGAGACTCTCCTGTGGCACCACCGTCTAGGCCACCCCTCCTTGCCCCGTCTTCGGGGCATGGCTTCCCGTGTCCTTGTCTCTGGTCTTCCCCAGTCTCTCCCTCCCCTTCCTTCGGGACCAGGACCTTCCTGTGTCCCCTGTGTCGAGGGGCGCCTCAGGGCTGCTCCTCACTCCTCCCAGTTTCCCCCGACAGAGGCTCCTCTGCAGACGCTTCACATGGACGTGTGGGGCCCGGCCCCCGTCCGTGGGCAGGGTCACGAGCGCTACTTCCTGTTGGTGGTTGACGACTACTCGCGTTACACCTCAGTCTTCCCCTTGCGCAGCAAGGGTGCTGTCACTGAGGTGCTGATCGCCTGGATCCGCGAGGCTCGTCTCCAGCTCAGGAGGAGCTTCGGCTCGGACTTTCCTGTTCTGCGTCTGCACTCTGACCGAGGTGGGGAGTTCTCCTCTCGCCTTCTGCGAGACTACTGTCGTGCACAGGGGATCCGCCAGACCTTTACGCTTCCGGACTCTCCACAGCAAAATGGGATTGCTGAGCGCCGCATTGGCATGGTCATGGATGTCGCTCGTACGTCCATGATGCATGCGGCTGCCCCCCATTTTCTGTGGCCGTTTGCGGTTCGGTACGCGGCGCATCAGCTCAACCTTCACCCCAGGGTCTCTCGGCCCGCGATGTCCCCAGTGTTACTGTGGACGGGGAAGGTCGGCGATGCGTCTGCGTTCCGTGTCTGGGGATCTCGGGCGTTTGTCCGCGACTTGTCTGCGGACAAGCTGTCCCCCCGTGCTGCTCCCTGTGTCTTCCTTGGCTTCCCCCCTGACGCTCCAGGGTGGCAGTTCTACCACCCCTCCTCTCGTCGTGTTCTGTCCTCCCAGGACGTCACGTTCGACGAGTCAGTCCCCTTCTACCGCCTCTTCCCCTACCGTACTCCTTCCCTCCCCCCCCCACCGGACTTCCTGGTACCAGTTCCCCCCCCGGTAGACCCCCTCCCCCCTCAGGTTCCTGCCCCTTCAGGTGTGTCCCAGGTAGACACAGTCGAGCCAGTCGAGGTTGCTGCTGAGTCTGGTCCTGCTGCGGGTGCTGAGCCTGGGGGTGCTGCTGCTGGGGGTGCTGAGCCTGGGGGTGCGAGGCCGGGGGGTGCTGAGTCTGGGGGTGCTGGGCCTGGAGGTCCGGAGCCTGCGCCTGCTGGACCTGGGGGCTCTCCGGTTCTTCCGTCTCGGCGGGAGCCGCTCTCTCCAGAGGAGCTGCGCGAGTGGTTTGCTCGCCGCTGGAGGCGTGCTGCTGGAGCTTGAGCTTCTTCGCCTGCTGAGGGTGCTGGTGCTGCCGGTCCCGGAGCTGCTGGGCCTGCGGGTCCTACTGGAGCTGGAGCTACTGAGCCTGGGGGTGCTGAGTCTGGAGCTGCTGAGCCTGGAGGTGCTGAGTCTGGAGCTGCTGAGCCTGGGAGTGCTACGTCTGGAGCTGCTGTGCCTGGGGGTGCTGAGTCTGGAGCTGCTGAGCCTGGGGTTTCTCCTGCTGCTGCGTCTCGCCGGGAGCCCCTCTCTCCACAGGAGCTGCGCGAGTGGTTTGCTCGCCGCTGGAGGCGTGCTGCTGGAGCTGGAGCTTTGTCGACCATCGAGGGTGCTGGTGCTGCCGGTCCCGGAGCTGCTGGGCCTGCGGGTCCTACTGGAGCTGGAGCTGCTGAGGGTGCTGGTGCTGAGACTACTGCTGTCTGTCCTGGCGGTGGTTCTGCTGCTGGTGCTGCTGGAGGTCCTGCCGCTGGAGGTGTTGGTGGCGCTGGTGCTGTCGCTGAGGGTGCTGGTGCTGTCCCTGCTGAGTCTGGAGCTGCCGCGCGGCCTCGGCCGTACTTCCTTCCGCTCCTACAGCAGGTTCTTGGTCTTTCTCCTTCGGTAGGGTGTCCACAGCCTGTCCAGTCGCAGTCACTGTTGGAGCCTTCCTCTCCTCTGCCTGCTCCCTCCCCTTACACTGGTCCTACTGGAGGTCTTGTTGAGCGTCGTGAGCCTGCGTCTCGTCCCACGTCGCCGGTTCGTGCTGCTCGCGCTAGTGGTCGCGGTTCGCGTCAGCGTCCTCCTCCTGTCCCTGGCACGCACCGGATGTCTCTGCGTCCGTCCACTGCTCCTCTGCGTGCCCCTTTGCCTTCTCCTCCTGAGTCCTCTCTTCCTGCGCTTGCCGACCCTGAGTCGGACTCTCTTCGTGCTGCCAGTCCTACTGTCACGCGTCTGCTTGCTACTGTCGTCACTGACCCCTCTTTTGAGTCCACTGCTGCGTCTGCTCTTGTCGCTGAGCTCGTCGACTTTGCTGCTCGCTGCCGTCTAGACTACGCTGCTAGTCTTGTTGCTGAGTCTGCGTCTGTCTGTCCTCCGTCCGTCGGGGGTGAGTGTGCTCTTGGCACGGACGTCCTAGAGGACAGGCAGGAGGAGTTACAGTATCTGGCTGCTGCTTCACCTCATCTCGCGTCTGTACTGCTTGCTCCTGAGGGAGACCCGGATGCACTAGACATCCCGACTCCGCACTCTTACGCGGAGGCCGTAGAGGGTCCCTACTCCTCTCAGTGGCAGGCCGCTATGGATGCAGAGATGGCTTCCTGGAAGTCCACATGCACCTACGTTGACGCAGTTCCCCCTCCTGGGGCGAACATCGTCAGTGGCATGTGGATCTTCAGGGTGAAGCGGCCGCCGGGCTCTCCACCTGTCTTCAAGGCGCGGTACGTTGCTCGTGGCTTCAGTCAGCGGCAGGGAGTTGACTACTTTCAGACCTTCTCTCCCACCCCGAAGATGACCACTCTTCGGGTGCTGCTGCACATAGCCGCTCAGCGCGACTACGAGCTTCACTCTCTCGACTTCAGCACTGCGTTCTTGCAGGGTAGCCTGCACGAGGAGATCTGGCTGCGCCGTCCGCCTGGCTTCACTGGGACTTTCCCTCCTGGCACCCAGTGGAGCCTCCGTCGGCCAGTCTACGGTCTCCGCCAGGCACCGCGTGAGTGGCACGACACACTGAGGACTACGCTTGCGGCTCTTGGGTTTGCTCCCTCTACTGCTGACCCGTCGCTGTTTCTGCGCACCGACACTTCACTGCCGCCGTTCTACATCCTCGTGTACGTCGACGACTTGGTCTTTGCCACAGCGGACACTGCTGGACTCGCCTACGTGAAGTCCGAGCTGCTGAAGAGACACACGTGCACAGACCTGGGTGAACTGCGCAGCTACCTTGGCTTGCAGATCACTCGGGACAGAGCACGCCGCACCATTACCTTGACTCAGTCACACATGGTGCAGCAGGTCCTTCAGCGCTTCGGCTTCACGTACTCCTCGCCTCAGGCCACTCCTCTGCCTACTCGCCACTCACTCTCAGCTCTGCCTTCGGATGAGTCCGTAGAGTCGAGTGGTCCGTATGCAGAGCTTGTTGGCTGCCTCATGTACCTGATGACCTGCACACGACCTGACCTTGCATACCCTCTGAGCATTCTTGCACGCTATGTTGCTCCTGGGAGACACAGACCAGAGCACATGGCAGCAGCAAAGAGGGTATTGCGCTACCTGTGCAGTACGTCGGGCATGGGGCTAGTGCTTGGAGGGCGGAGTCCAGTGGTCCTCACTGGGCACGCGGACGCTTCTTGGGCTGACGACCAGGCTACGCAGCGGTCGTCACAGGGTTACACCTTCAGCCTTGGTTCCGGCTCTGTCTCGTGGCGGTCTACTCGCTCGTCTTCAGTTCTCGGCTCCAGTTGTGAGGCTGAGATCTACGCCGGGGCCATGGCTGCACAGGAGCTTCGCTGGCTCACCTACCTGCTGACTGACCTTGGAGAGCCGCCTCGTTCTCCTCCAGTGCTGTACGTAGACAACAAGGCCATGCTGGCCTTGTGTCGAGAGCAGCGCTTGGAGCACAGAACGAAGCACATTGCTCTCCGCTACTTCCTTGCTCGTGAGCTGCAGCAGCGTGGTCAGTTGCGACTTGCGTACGTGGCCTCTGAGGCCAACACTGCTGATGTGTTCACCAAGGCACTCGCGCCTTGTGACCATCAGCGCTTTTGCACCCAGCTGGGTCTTGTGCCTGTCTTGCCTCACTTGCTCTCCTCTTGACTTCACTTGTACTGTGACATATATATATACCTGCTCTTGCTTGTCTAGTTTTATATATATGTCTGTCCTCCTGCATGTGAATTGGCCTCTGGCCCTGCTCTTGTGCTCGGACTGTGTGGTGACTTTGTGATCCACCCTGAGCTTGCTTTGCTTTGCTTTGCTTGACTGGTCTTGTGACCCCTTGTTCTCCCCCACTTTGCCTATGGGGGTGTGTCAGAGTATTATAACTGATGCATGTTTGTAGGCTATAGTGGGGTAGCACATATGGGGTACAGCTTTGTAGGGTTGTATTTGTACCCAACTCTGACTTAGTCATTTCATTCCTGTTCTCTTATCTTTCACATGGATATCACCATTAGGCGACGACGCAAAAGCGGAATTATTACTTTAAAGCCGGAACCGACCGGATTTGGGTTCGCGCTTATCGGTTGCTGCGTGAACTCCTTATATAGGAGGTCCACGATTCATATCGCTCCAGACATTTCGGGGTTGATAAATCCCAGAAGCTATTGCACCGTCAATATTATTGGTCTGATTCTGCTAACGACGTGCAACGATTTGTGTCCTCATGCAGGGTGTGCCAAGCAATGAAATCTGCACGTCAGCGGCCAGCTGGATTGCTGCAACCTCGAACCACCAAAACGACCGTGGCAACAAGTGATGATGGATTTCGTCACGGGGCTGCCAGCTGTGTCAGAGTATTATAGCTGATGCATGTTTGTAGGCTATAGTGGGGTAGCACATACGGGCTACAGCTTTCTAGGGTTGTATTTGTACCCAACTCTGACTTAGTCATTCTCATTCCTGTTCACTTGTTTCACATGGTATAGAGCGGGTCCTTCCTTAGGACCGTTTTTTTTAGGGCCCACCGAAGCGCGCCCCGAGGCGCGCCCTTTTTTTTTAGCGACCCCTCGGGTCGCCATTTCCCTCGCGGCCCCGCTGTCCCTCAGACGCGGCCCCGCCACCCCTCCTGATCGCGGCCCCGCCGCCTGCTTGGCGCGGCCCCGCCGCCGGCTCTGACGCGGCCCTGCCGCCCGCTTCGTCGCGGCCCCGCCGCCTGCTTGACGCGGCCCCGCCGCCTCCACTGACGCGGCCCCGCCGCCGGCTCTGACGCGGCCCTGCCGCCCGCTTCGTCGCGGCCCCGCCGCCTGCTTGACGCGGCCCCCGCCGCCTCCACTGACGCGGCCCCACCGCGAGCTCCGCCGCTGCACCCTACGGCCCGCCGCTGCACCCTACGGCCCGCCGCCTCACCTGACGGCCCCGCCGTTGCACCTGCCGGCCCGCCGCTGCACCTGCCGGCCCGCCGCTGCACCCAGCGGCCCGCCGCTTCACCTGACGGCCCCGCCGCTGCACCTGCCGGCCCGCCGCTGCACCCTACGGCCCGCCGCTGCACCCTACGGCCCCGCCGCTGCACCTGCCGGCCCGCCGCTGCACCGGTCGACCCGCCGCTGCACCTGACGGCCCCGCCCCTGCATCTCCCGGCCGAGCCGCCCCAGCACCCGAGCCGCCCTGCCGCCGAGCCGCCCGGGAGCCGAGCCGCCCCAGCACCCGAGCCGCCCTGCCGCCGAGCCGCCCGGGAGCCGAGCCGCCCTGCGCCCGAGCCGCCCAGCCGCCGAGCCGCCCGGGAGCCGAGCCGCTGTGCACCCGAGCCGCCCGGTCGCTGAGCCGCCTTTCTGCAGAGCTGCACGACCTGCCCTGCCTGGTGAGCACAGTCCCACTAACACTGCGAGCTCTTTCCCTACTCCTTGCACTGCGTCGCTGTCGTCGCCATGGCTACCCCTAGTGTCCTAGCTTTTGACGCTGAGGGTCGCGCCATTGATTTTGAGGTCTGGTTAGACGACCTGCAGCTGTTCTTACAGTGCGACAGGGCTGACGACCTTTCTCTCTTTGACCTCACCTCTGGCGCCTCTCCTGCTCCTGCTGCTGATGCTGATCCCACTGTCCGCTCTCAGTGGGCCACCCGCGATGCTGCTGCACGTCTTGCTGTGCGTCGCCACCTCCCTACCTCTGAGCGTGCGCACTTTAGTCAGTACAAGAGTGCTCAGACCTTGTACGACGCTGTAGTTGCGCGCTACTCCTCCCCTGCCACTGCTGCACTGAGCCGTCTCATGCTTCCCTACCTCTTTCCTGACCTCTCTGCCTTTCCCACTGTTGCTGACCTCATTACGCACCTCCGCACTAGTGACACTCGCTACCGCGCCGCCCTTCCTGCTGAGTTCTGCGCTAAGAACCCACCCCCCATGTACATCGCTCTCTACTACGTAGTCGCGCGCCTCCCTGACTCCCTTCGCGTCGTCAGGGACCACTTTCTCGCAGTCTGTCCCACCACCCTCACCGTCGACCTCCTCGAGAAGGCCCTCCTCGCAGCGGAGAAGAGCATAGTCGCTGTAGGTGCTTCTCGTGGTGACCCTCGCACCCCCATCTTTGAGGAGTGCTCTCCTTCCCCCTTGCTGCCCTCTGTTGCCTCTGCTGCTGCTGCCGACCTGCTTGGTCTTGAGTCGGTCGGCGCGGCGTCTACCCCTAGTGGGAGACGTCGCTCCAACAAGGGCAAGGGGGGCAAGGGCGCGGGTGGAGCTGGAGGGGGCGGTGGCGGTGGCGGCGGTGGCGGCGGAGGGAGTGGGGGTGGCGGCGGGACTAGTGGCGGGGGTGGTGGTGGTGGTGGCAGCAGCGGCGGAGACGGTGGTGGTGGTGCCAGCGGTGGTGGTGGAGGCAGCGGCGGAGGTGGAGGCGTCGGAGGTGGAGGCGGTGGAGGCGGCAGCGGAGGAGGCGGTGGTGGTGGAGGAGGTGGAGCTGGTCGAGGTGGTACCCAGCAGCGTAGCGGCGGTGGTGGTGGCCAGCGCTCGCAGCGGCAGCAGCAGCAGCGCTCGCGGGACATCCCTCCGCCTCAGCAGCTTCGTGAGTGGTACGCTGGGCGTCAGAGGGGTGGGGGTACTGGTCCCTGCACCTACGTTCTTCGTTCCGGCGACCGCGCGTGTGAGCAGTGTGGGGGTGCCCACGCCACCCAGCGCTGCTTTGGCCGCCTGACGGACGCTTGGCGTCAGCAGTTCCCTGGGGCTAGTGAGATCCCTCGCTGGGATGAGCTTCTTAGGGCTGGTGTAGCGATCTTTGATCTTGATTTTGATGCTATCCTTGCTGCTATGTATGCTGTGGATTATAGTGAGGAGAATGAGGGTTACCGGTGTTTCCAGCCCGACCCGGGCATTGGTACTGCTGCGCTAGGTGCTTGTGAGGCTGCTGCTCTAGGTGCCAGTGCGTCTGTGCTCTCAGGTACTGGTGAGACTGCGCTCTCAGGTACTGCGTCGTCCTCGTCCTCCCTCACTTTCACACTTGACTCCGGGCTTCTCGCTCCTTCTTTCGAGACCGCACTACCCTTACGCCGCTCGGCCGACCGGTTGCGGTCTCCCTTGCTGACCCCTCTGGGGGTCCTGTCCTGTCTCACTTCTCCACTGTCCTCCCGTGTCCGGCTGCCCCTTCGGGCACCCTGTCTGGTCTGTACCTTCCCTCGTTCTCTACGAACTTGGTGAGTGGAGCGGACCTGCAGGATGTGGGGGTTCACCAGTTCACTCCTGCGAGTCAGCGGGTGACCCACTGCACGGAGGCACGCACAGGCCGACACCTGGCCACGTTCTCGCGTCGGCCGGGGTCGAGTCTCTACACCCTGACCGTTGGGTCTCCTCCTGTCCCTGCGTCTGGTCTGGTGGCTGCGTCGGGTCAGGTGCTTGCTGCTGCGTCCCGGTCAGGTCCTGAGTCTGCCCCCTGTTCTTGTCGCCTCCTGTCTCACGAGACTCTCCTGTGGCACCACCGTCTTGGCCACCCCTCCTTGCCCCGTCTTCGGAGCATGGCTTCCCGTGTCCTTGTCTCTGGTCTTCCCCAGTCTCTCCCTCCTCTCCCCTCCGGGCCAGGACCTTCCTGTGTCCCCTGTGTCGAGGGTCGCCTCCGGGCTACTCCTCACTCCTCCCACTTCCCCCCGACAGAGGCTCCCCTGTAGACGCTTCACATGGATGTGTGGGGCCCAGCCCCCATCCGTGGGCAGGGTTACGAGCGCTACTTCCTGTTGGTGGTTGACGACTACTCGCGTTACACCACAGTCCTCCCCTTGCGCAGCAAGGGTGCTGTCACTGAGGTGCTGATCGACTGGATCCGCGAGGCTCGTCTCCAGCTCAGGAAGAGCTTCGGCTCGGACTTTCCTGTTCTGCGTCTGCACTCGGACAGAGGCGGAGAGTTCTCTTCTCGCCTTCTGCGGGACTACTGTCGTGCACGGGGGATCCGCCAGACCTTCACGCTTCCGGACTCACCACAGCAAAATGGGATTGCTGAGCGCCGCATTGGCATGGTCATGGATGTCGCTCGTACGTCCATGATGCATGCGGCTGCCCCCCATTTTCTGTGGCCGTTTGCGGTGAGGTACGCGGCGCATCAGCTCAACCTTCACCCCCGGGTCTCTCGACCTGCGATGTCCCCAGCCTTGCTGTGGACGGGGAAGGTTGGCGATGCGTCTGTGTTCCGTGTCTGGGGATCTCGGGCGTTTGTCCGCGACTTGTCTGCGGACAAGCTGTCCCCTCGTGCTGCTCCCTGTGTCTTCCTTGGCTTCCCCACTGACGCCCCAGGGTGGCAGTTTTACCACCCCTCCTCTCGTCGTGTTCTGTCCTCCCAGGACGTCACGTTCGACGAGTCAGTCCCCTTCTACCGTCTCTTCCCCTACCGCACTCCTTCCCTCCCCCCTCCCCCGGACTTCCTTGTGCCGGTTCCCCCCCCGGTAGACCCCCTCCCCCCTCAGGTTCCTGCCCCCTCAGGTGTGTCCCAGGTAGACGCCGTTGACCCGGTCGAGGTTACTGGTGACTCTGGTGCTGCTGCGGGTGCTGAGCCTGGGGGTGCTGACTCTGGGGGTGCTGTGCGCGGGGGTGCTGAGCCTGGGGGTGCTACTGCTGGGGGTGCTGGGCCTGAGGGTGCTACTGCGGAGGGTGCGGAGCCTGGGGGTGCTGAGCCGGGGGGTGCTGTGCCTGGAGGTGCTGGGTCTGGGGGTGCTGGGTCGGGAGCTGCTGAGCCTGGGGGTGCTGTACTGGGAGCTGCTGGGCCTAGGGGTGCTGCGTCTGGAGCTGCTGAGCCTGGGGTTTCTCCTGCTGCTGCGTCTCGCCGGGAGCCCCTCTCTCCACAGGAGCTGCGCGAGTGGTTCGCTCGCCGCTGGAGGCGTGCTGCTGCGTCTGGAGGTGCTGCTGGAGCTGGAGCTGGAGCTTCTTCGACCGTCGAGGGTGCGGGTGCTGCCGGTCCCGGAGCTGCTGGACCTGCGGGTCCTCCTGGAGCTGGAGCTGCTGAGGGCGTTGGTGCTGAGCCTACTGCCGCTGGAGGTGTGGGTGGCGCTGGTGCTGTCGCTGAGGGTGCTGGTGCTGTCCCTGCTGAGTCTGGAGCTGCCGCGCGGCCTCGGCCGTACTTCGTTCCGCTCCTGCAGCAGGTTCTTGGTCTTTCTCCTCTAGTAGAGGGTCCACCGCCTGTCCAGTCGCAGTCCCTGCTGGAGCCTTCCTCTCCACTGCCTGCTCCCTCTCCTTACACTGGTCCTACTGGAGGTCTTGCTGAGCGTCGTGAGCCTGCGTCTCGTCCCGCGTCGCCTGTTCGTGCTGCTCGCGCTAGTGGTCGCAGTTCGCGTCAGCGTCCTCCTCCTGTCCGTGGCACGCACCGGATGTCTTTGCGTCCGTCCACTGCTCCTCTGCGTGCCCCTTTGCCTTCTCCTCCTGAGTCCTCTCTTCCTGCGCTTGCCGACCCTGAGTCGGACTCTCTTCGTGCTGCCAGTCCTACTGTCACGCGTCTCCTTGCTACTGTCGTCACTGACCCCTCGTTTGAGTCCACTGCTGCGTCTGCCCTTGTCGCTGAGCTCGTCGACTTTGCTGCTCGCTGTCGTCTCGACTACGCTGCTAGTCTTGTTGCTGAGTCTGCGTCTGTCTGTCCTCCGTCCGTCGGGGGTGAGTGTGCTCTTGGCACGGACGTCCTAGAGGACAGGCAGGAGGAGTTACAGTGTCTAGCGGCTGCTTCACCTCATCTCGCGTCTCTACTGCTTGCCCCTGAGGGAGACCCGGATGCACTAGACATCCCGACTCCGCGTTCTTACGCGGAGGCCGTAGAGGGTCCCTACTCCTCTCAGTGGCAGGCAGCTATGGATGCAGAGATGGCTTCTTGGAAGTCCACAGGCACCTACGTTGACGCGGTTCCCCCTCCTGGGGCGAACATCGTCAGTGGCATGTGGATCTTCAGGGTGAAGCGGCCGCCGGGCTCTCCACCTGTCTTCAAGGCACGGTACGTTGCTCGTGGCTTCAGTCAGCGGCAGGGAGTTGACTACTTTCAGACCTTCTCTCCCACCCCGAAGATGACTACTCTTTGGGTGCTGCTGCACATAGCCGCTCAGCGCGACTACGAGCTTCACTCTCTCGACTTCAGCGCTGCGTTCTTGCAGGGTAGCCTGCACGAGGAGATCTGGCTTCGCCGTCCACCTGGCTTCACTGGGACTTTCCCTCCTGGCACCCAGTGGAGCCTCCGACGGCCAGTCTACGGTCTCCGCCAGGCACCGCTTGAGTGGCACGACACACTGAGGACTACGCTTGCGGCTCTTGGGTTTGCTCCTTCTACTGCTGACCCGTCTCTGTTTCTTCGCACCGACACTTCCCTGCCGCCGTTCTACATCCTCGTGTACGTCGACGACTTGGTCTTTGCCACAGCGGACACTGCTGGACTCGCCTACGTGAAGTCCGAGCTGCTGAAGAGACACACGTGCACAGACCTGGGTGAACTGCGCAGCTACCTTGGCTTGCAGATCACTCGGGACAGAGCACGCCGCACCATTACCTTGACTCAGTCACACATGGTGCAGCAGGTCCTTCAGCGCTTCGGCTTCACGTACTCCTCGCCTCAGGCCACTCCTCTGCCTACTCGCCACTCACTCTCAGCTCTGCCTTCGGATGAGTCCGTAGAGTCGAGTGGTCCGTATGCAGAGCTTGTTGGCTGCCTCATGTACCTGATGACCTGCACACGACCTGACCTTGCATACCCTCTGAGCATTCTTGCTCGCTATGTTGCTCCTGGGAGACACAGACCGGAGCACATGGCTGCAGCGAAGAGGGTATTGCGCTACCTGTGCAGTACGTCGGGCATGGGGCTAGTGCTTGGAGGGCGGAGTCCAGTGGTCCTTACCGGCCACGCGGACGCTTCTTGGGCTGACGACCAGGCTACGCAGCGGTCGTCACAGGGTTACACCTTCAGCCTTGGTTCCGGCTCTGTCTCGTGGCGGTCTACTCGCTCGTCTTTGGTTCTCGGCTCCAGTTGTGAGGCTGAGATCTACGCCGGGGCCATGGCTGCACAGGAGCTTCGCTGGCTCACCTACCTGCTGACTGACCTTGGAGAGCCGCCTCGTTCTCCTCCAGTGCTGTACGTAGACAACAAGGCCATGCTGGCCTTGTGTCGAGAGCAGCGCTTGGAGCACAGAACGAAGCACATTGCTCTCCGCTACTTCCTTGCTCGTGAGCTGCAGCAGCGTGGTCAGTTGCGACTTGCGTACGTGGCCTCTGAGGCCAACACTGCTGATGTGTTCACCAAGGCACTCGCGCCTTGTGACCATCAGCGCTTTTGCACCCAGCTGGGTCTTGTACCTGTCTTGCCTCACTTGCTCTCCTCTTGACTTCACTTGTACTGTGACATATATATATACCTGCTCTTGCTTGTCTAGTTTTATATATATGTCTGTACTCCTGCATGTGAACTGGCCTCTGGCCCTGCTCTTGTGCTCGGACTGTGTGGTGACTTTGTGATCCACCCTGAGCTTGCTTTACTTTGCTTTGCGTGACTGGTCTTGTGACCCCTTGTTCTCCCCCACTTAGCCTATGGGGGTGTGTCAGAGTATTATAGCTGATGCATGTTTGTAGGCTATAGTGGGGTAGCACATACGGGGTACAGCTTTCTAGGGTTGTATTTGTACCCAACTCTGACTTAGTCATTCTCATTCCTGTTCACTTGTTTCACAAGCTGGGCCGCCCGGCAACGACGCTGTACTCGTCCTCGTCGATCGCCTAACGAAAATGGCGCACTTCGCACCATGTCGTACAGCAATATCAGCCAAAGAAACTGCGCGCCTCTTCATCTCAACCGTCGTGCGACTGCACCGGATCCCCTTGGCGATCATCAACGATAGGGACCTGAAGTTCACGTCAAAATTCTGGAAGGAAACGTGGGCGCAATACGACACGAAGCTATAGTTCTCATCGGCAGACCGAGCGAACCAATCAGACGATTGAGCAGCTGATCCCATTCGCTGGGAAACTTCGCTCGCCATGCTGGAGTTCGTGTTCAACAACACCCCGTCCAGCACGATAATCACTCCATGTTCTTGATTTACGGGATGGACTCGGTGGTGCCTACAACGACCACACTCGACAACCTGGTCCCGAGGTCACAAACCTTTGTGACGGAACTCCAGGAGATTTGCGAGAAGGCAGCCGACGCAATTCGCAAGGCTAACATCATTGCTCGCAAATACACCGGTCTTCTACGACGAGAGATCGTGCTGGTAGCTGGGCAACTAGTGTCGCTCGACACGAAAAGCATGCGCCTGCCTGGCTCAAGCAAGCTACGGCGACGATTTTGTGGACCATTTTGCATCACCCTGATGGTGACACTGCGAAGCTGCTGCTACCTGATGACTGGCGTATACATGACGCCTTCCACGTCAGCTTACATTGCAAGTTCTGTCAAATTAGGTTCTTAGCTTAGTAGGCTTAGTAGTCTAGGGTTAAGGCCAGGCAAGAGAGTAGCAAGAAGAAGAAGAAGGAAGGTGGTTCACTAATGAGCAAAGATACAAAATATAGCGAGCCAAATGGTGCACCACAAAACTAGAGAGTTATATAACTACACTACAGTTAGAACTACATACACTTATATATAAATATATATAATATATTCTGACACACTCCCTAAGTGCATGCAGAAATAGCCATGTGCAAAACACCCCATGAAGGGGTACACCCTGCACGGTGCAATAGAAGAAGCAGACGACAAGTAAGGAGAAGGGACCAAGTGAGGAGAGGAGGTGGTGGGCGGCGACTGAAGCTGCTGGCACACGGCGCAACTGGAGCGATTGGCACACGGGCAACTGGAGTAACTGGCACAATGGCAACTGGAGCAACTGCCACATGGGCAACTGGAGTAACTAGCTCGGCGGCTAGACGAGTAGCTGGAGCAACGGGCTCACGGGCGATTAAAGGAATGGGCTCACGAGTGACACGAGCAACTGGCTCACGGGCGACTAAAGCTGTTGGCTTCACGGCGGCCACCCCCCCTTCAACCTCCCCCATTTTGTCCCAAACCCCCTTTTACACCCCTCAGCATCCCTAGCGCCACTCCCTCGTCTCCCCCACACACCCCCCCCCCCCTTAGCGGCAGCTGCAGCAGTTGGAGAGAGAGGAGGAGGAGCGGCAGCTGATCACTCACGCCCGCCACCCCCATACCCTCCCTGTGAAGAAAGGAACGTGAATGAATTGACTATGAATGAAGTAAGTACAAATAGGAAACCCTAGTTGGGTTGTACCCCCTATGGGATACCCCACTATAGCCTACACAAATAAGTAAGCTATAATATTCTGACACACCCCCATAGGCAAAGTGGAGGAGAACAAGTGGTCACAAGACCAGTCAAGCAAAGCAAAGCAAAGCTCAGGGTGGATCACAAAGTCACCACACATTCCGAGCACAAGTTCAAGGGCCACAAGGCCAGTTCACATGCAAGACCATATATAGAGATATACAAGAGTCAAGCAAGTAAGAACAAGAGTATATATAGGTCGAGGTACAAGCAAGGTCAAGAAGTGAGCAAGTGAGGCAAGACAGGCACAAGGCCCAACTGCGTACAGCAACGCTGATGATCACAAGGCGCAAGTGCCTTGGTGAAGACATCAGCAGTGTTGGCCTCAGAGGCCACGTACGCAAGTCGCAACTGTCCACGCTGCTATAGCTCACGAGCAAGAAAGTAGCGGAGAGCAATGTGCTTTGTCCTGTGCTCCAGTCGCTGCTCTCGACACAAGGCCAGCATGGCCTTGTTGTCTACGTACAGGACTGGAGGAGAACGAGGCGGCTCTCCAAGGTCGGTCAACAGGTAGGTGAGCCAGCGTAACTCCTGTGCAGCCATAGCCCCGGCGTAGATCTCAGCCTCACAACTGGAGCCGAGAACAGAAGACGAGCGGGTAGCCCGCCACGAAACAGAGCCGGAACCAAGGCTGAAGGTGTAACCCTGTGACGACCGCTGCGTAGCCTGGTCGTCAGCCCAAGAAGCGTCCGCGTGCCCAGTGAGGACCACTGGACTCCGCCCTCCAAGCACTAGCCCCATGCCCGACGTACTGCACAAGTAGCGTAACACCCTCTTCGCTGCAGCCATGTGCTCTGGTCGGTGTCTCCCAGGAGCAACATAGCATGCGAGAATGCTAAGAGGGTATGCAAGGTCAGGTCGTGTGCAGGTCATCAGGTACATGAGGCAGCCAACAAGCTCTGCATACGGGCCACTCGACTCTACGGACTCATCCGAAGGCAGAGCTGAGAGCGAGTGGCGAGTAGGCAGACGAGTGGCCTGAGGCGAGGAGTACGTGAAGCCGAAGCGCTGAAGGACCTGCTGCACCATGTGTGACTGAGTCAGGGTAATGGTGCGGCGTGCTCTGTCTCGGGTGATCTGCAAGCCAACGTAGCTGCGCAGTTCACCCAGGTCAGTGCACGTGTGTCTCTTCTGCAGCTCGGACTTCACGTAGGCGAGTCCAGCAGTGTCAGCTGTGGCAAAGACCAAGTCGTCGACGTACACGAGGATGTAGAACGGCGGCAGAGAGGTGTCGGTGCGCAGAAACAGCGACGGGTCGGCAGTAGAAGGAGCAAACCCAAGTGCCGCCAGCGTAGTCCTCGGTGTGTCGTGCCACTCACGTGGCGCCTGGCGGAGACCGAAGAGTGGACGCCGAAGACTCCACTGGGTACGAGGAGGGAAAGACCCAGTGAAGCCAGGTGGGCGACGCAGCCAGATCTCCTCGTGGAGGCTGCCCTGCAAGAAAGTTGTGCTGAAGTCGAGAGAGTGCAGCTCGTAGTCACGGTGAGCAGCAACGTGCAGCAGTACCCGAAGAGTGGTCATCTTCGGGGTGGGGGAGAAGGTCTGAAAGTAGTCAACCCCCTGCCGCTGACTGAAGCCACGAGCCATGTAACGCGCCTTGAAGACAGGCGGAGAACCCGGCGGCCGCTTCACCCTGAAAATCCACATGCCACTGACGATGTTCGCCCCAGGAGGGGGAACAGCGTCGACGTAGGTGCCTCTGGACTTCCACGAAGCCATCTCTGCATCCATAGCTGCCTGCCACTGAGAGGAGTAGGGACCCTCTATCGCCTCTGCGTAAGAGCGTGGAGTCGGGATGTCTAGTGCATCCGGGTCTCCCTCAGGGGCTAGCAGTACAAATGCGAGATGAGGTGAAGCGGCGGCTAGACACTGGAACTCCTCCTGCCTGTCCTCAAGGACGTCCGTGCCAAGGGCACACTCACCCCCGACGGACGAAGGACAGGCAGACTCAGACTCAGCGACAAGACTAGCAGCGTAGTCTAGACGACAGCGCACAGCAAAGTCGACGAGCTCAGTGACAAGGGCAGACGCAGCAGAAGACTCGAAAGAAGGGTCAGTGACAGCAGTAGCAAGGAGACGCGTGACAGTAGGACTGGCAGCACGAAGAGAGTCCGACTCCGGGTCGGCAAGAGCAGGAAGAGAGGAAGAAGGAGGAGAAGGCAAAGGGGCACGCAGAGGAGCAGTAGACGGACGCAGAGACATCCGGTGCGTGCCAGGGACAGGAGGAGGACGCTGACGCGAACCGCGACCACTAGCGCGCAGAGTACGAACAGGCGACGAAGGACGAGACGCAGGCTCACGACGCTCAGTAAGACCTCCAGTCGGACCAGCGTAGGGAGAAGGAGCAGGCAAAGGTGAGGCAGGGTGTAGCTGTGACTGTGACGAGACAGGCTGTGGACCCTCTAAGGGAGGAGGAGGAGGACAAGGAGAAGGTGTAAGACCAAGAACCTGCTGCAGGAGCGGAACGAAGTACGGCCGGGGCCGCGCGGCGACGCCAGAAACAGCAGGGACAGCACCAGTACCCCCAGCAGGGGTACTCGCTCCAGCAGCACCTCCAGTAGCTCCAGAACCTCCAGCAGCACCACCAGGAGCACCGCCAGTCGGACCTCTTGCGGCAGTCTCAGCGCCAACACCCTCAGCAGCCCAGCTCCAGGAGAACCCTCAGACCCAGTAGCTCCAGCACCCACAGTACGAGCACCTCCGGAACGCTCGGCAGCAGTACCCTCTGCAGCCGAAGAACCTCCAGCACCAGCAGCACGCCTCCAGCGCCTGGCAAACCACTCACGTAGCTCCTGTGGGGAGAGTGGCTCTCGGCGAGACGAAGCACCTCCAGGCGGAGCACCCCCAGTCTCAGCACCCCCAGGCTCAGCACCCCCAGGCTCAGCACCCCCAGGCTCAGCACCCCCAGGCTCAGCACCCCCAGGCTCAGCACCCCCAGGCTCAGCACCTCCAGACTCCGCACCCCCAGGCTCAGCACCCTCAGGCGTAGAACCTCCAGTCTCAGCACCCCCAGGCTCAGCTCCCGCAGCAGCACCAGAGTCACCAGTGACCTCGACAGGCTCGACCGCGTATACCTGGGACACACCTGAAGGGGCAGGACCCTGAGGGGGGAGGGGGTCTACCGGGGGGGGGACCTGGTACCAAGAAGAGCGGGGGCGGGGGGAGGGACGGAGTGCGGTAGGGGAAGAGGCGGTAGTAGGGTACCGACTCGTCGAACGTGACGTCCTGGGAGGACAGAACACGTCGAGAGGTGGGGTGGTAGAACTGCCACCCAGGGGCGTCGGGGGGGAACCCCAGGAAGACGTAGGGAGCAGCGTGAGGGGACAGCTTGTCTGCAGACAAGTCGCGGACAAACGCCCGTGATCCCCAGACCCGGATGGCCGACGCATCGCCAACCTTCCCCGTCCACAGCAGCGTTGGGAGGTCTCCGGTCTGGAGACCCTGGGGTGGAGGTTGATCTGATGCGCTGCGTACCTGACCGCAAACGGCCACAGAAAATGGGGGGGCAGCCGCATGCATCATGGACGTACGAGCGACGTCCATGACCATGCCAATGCGGCGCTCTGCAATCCCATTTTGCTGCGGGGAGTCCGGAAGCGTGAAGGTCTGGCGGATGCCTCGCGCACGACAGTAGGCACGGAGAAGGCCAGAGGAGAACTCTCCGCCTCTGTCTGAGTGCAGACGCAACACAGGAAAGTCCGAGCCAAAGCTCTGCCTGAGCTGGAGACGAGCTGCGCGGATCCAGTCGATCAGCACCTCAGTGACATCACCCTTGCTGCGCAAGGGGAAGACTGTGGTGTAACGCGAGTAGTCGTCAATCACCAACAGGAAGTAGCGCTCGTGACCGAGTCCACGGACGCGGGCAGGGCCCCACACGTCCATGTGAAGCGTCTGCAACGGAGCCTCTGTCGGAGGAAACTGGGAGGAGTGAGGGGCAGCACGCTGGCGCCCCTCGACACAGGGGACACAGGCACGGCCAGGGCCCTGAGGAAGGGGAGGTAGAGACCGGGGGAGACCAGACACAAGAAGACGGGAGGCCATGCCTCTGAGCTGAAGCAGAGAGGGGTGGCCAAGGCGGTGGTGCCAGAGGAGGGTCTCGTGAGACAGACGGCGACACGAACAGGGGGCAGACTCAGGACCAGACCTGGACGCTGCAGCAAACACCTGACCAGACAAAGGGACTCTACCAGACTCAGCACCTGGAGGAGAAGCAGTGGTCAGTGTGTACAGGCTCGACCCTGGCTGATGTGTAAACGTAGCCAGGTGACGACCCGTGCTAGCCTCTGTGCAGTGCGTCACTCGCTGACTAGCAGGGGTGAACTGGTGGACTCCCGCATCCTGTAGGTCAGCACCACTCACCAAGTTCGTAGAGAACGAGGGGAGGTAGAAACCAGACAGGGTGCCAGAGGGAGCCGCCGGACACGGGAGGACTGTGGAGAAGCGAGACAGGACAGGACCCCCAGAGGGGTCAGCCAAGGAAACCGCAACCGGCCGACTAAGCGGCGTAAGTGTGGTGCGGTCCCGAAAGAAAGAGCGAGATGCTCCAGAGTCAAGAGTGAAGGTGTGGGAGGCCGAAGCCGACGCAGTACCTGAGAGCGCAGACGCACTAGTACCTGAGAGAGTAGTCTCACGAGCACCTGAGAGCACAGACGCACTGGCACCTAGAGCAGAAGCCTCACCGGCACCTGGAGCAGCAGTACCAATGCCCGGGTCGGGCGGGAAACACCGGTAACAGTCACCCTCCCCACTAATGGTCACAGCATACATGGCAGCAAGGATAGCATCAAAATCAAGATCAAAGATAGCTACACCAGCCCTAGACAGCTCTCCCCAGCGGGGGATCTCCGCGGCCTCCGGGAACTGCTGACGCTAAGCGTCCGTCAGGCGGCCAAAGCAGCGCTGGGCGGGGTGGGCACCCCCACACTGCTCTCCAGTGCGGTCGCCGGTGCAGAGAACGTAGGTGTAGGGACCAAAACCCCCACCGCGCTGACGCTGCGTGTACCACTCACGGAGCTGCTGAGGGGTGGGGACGTCGCGAGAACGCTGCTGCTGCTGCTGGCGCTGACCGCCACCAGTGCCGCTCCGCTGCGAAGCTCCACTCCGACCACCTCCACCTCCGCCACCCCCGCCTCCGCCTCCACCGCCCCCGCCTCCACCTCCACCGCCGCCACCTCCGCCACCTCCGCTACCACCGCCACCGCCGCCGCCACTCCCGCCTCCACTGCTGCCACTAGCACCCCCACCCCCGCTACCACCTCCACCGCCACCCCCACTCCCTCCGCCGCCTCCACCTCCACCTCCACCGCCCCCACTGGCCCCACCCGCTCCCTTGCCCCCCTTGCCCTTGCCAGAGCGGCGTCTCCCGCTAGGGGCAGACGCCGCACCGACCGACTCAAGACCAACGAGGTCGGCCGAAGCGGCAGAGGCGACAGAGGGCAGGAGAGGGGAAGGAGAACACCCCTCAAAGATGGGGGCGCGGGGGTCACCTCGAGAGGCTCCTACAGCAACTATGCTCTTCTCTGCTGCAAGAAGGGCCTTCTCGAGGCTGTCGATTGTGAGGGTGGTGGGACAGACCGCGAGGAAGTGGTCTCGGACTACACGAAGGGAGTCAAGGAGGCGAGTGACTAGGAAGTAGAGAGTGATGTACATGGGGGGGGGGTTCTTGGCGCAGAAGTCAGCAGGAAGTGCAGCGCGGTAGCGAGTGTCACTAGTGCGGAGGTGCGTGATGAGATCAGCGACAGTGGGAAAGGCGGCAAGGTCAGGGAAGAGGAAGGGGAGCATGAGGCGGCTCAGTGCAGCAGTGGCAGGGGAGGAGTAGCGCGCAACTACAGCGTCGTACAAGGTCTGAGCACTCTTGTACTGGCTAAAGTGCGCGCGCTCAGCGGTAGGCAGGTGGCGACGCACAGCAAGACGTGCAGCAGCATCGCGCGTGGCCCACTGAGAGCGAACAGTGGCGACACGGCCGCTAGGCTGCTGGGCGGCTCGGCTCCCGGGCGGCTCGGCTGCTGCTGGGCGGCTCGGCTGCTGCTGGGCGGCTCGGCGGCTCCTGGGCGGCTCGGCTGCTGTTGGGCAGCTCGGCGGCTCCGGGCGGCTCGGCTGCTGCTGGGCGGCTCGGCGGCTCCAGGCGGCGCGGCTGCTGCTGGGCGGCTCGGCTGCTGCTGGGCGGCTCGGTGGCTCCTGGGCGGCTCGGTTTCTCCGGGCGGCTTAGGTAGGGCGGCCGGGCGGGCCGCAGGTAGGGCGGCGGGTAGGCCGCAGGTAGGGCGGCGGGACGGCCGCAGGTAGGGCGGCGGGTAGGCCGCAGGTAGGGCGGCGGGACGGCCGCAGGTAGGGCGGCGGACGGCCGCAGGTAGGGCGGCGGGTAGGCCGCAGGTAGGGCGGCGGGACGGCCGCAGGTAGGGCGGCGGACGGCCGCAGGTAGGGCGGCTGGGAGGCCGCAGGTAGGGCGGCGGGTGGGCCGCGACAGAGTGGCGGGGCCGCTCGAAGGAGTGGCGGGGCCGCGACGAAGTGGCGGGGCCGCGACGGAGTGGCGGGGCCGCTCGAAGGGGTGGCGGGGCCGCGACGGAGTGGCGGGGCCGCGACGGAGTGGCGGGGCCGCTCGAAGGGGTGGCGTGGCCGCTACGGAGTGGTGGGGCCGCGCGTAGGGGTAGCGGGGCCGCGACTGGGTGGCGGGGCCGCGACGGGACCGCGGGGCCGCTAGCAAGGGCGGCGGGTGGGCCGCTAAGGTAGGGCGGCGGCTGGGCCGCGAGTAGGGCGGCGGTCGGGCCGCGAAGGAGGGCGGCGGGGCCGCAAAGGAAAAGGGCGACTCGAAGGGTCGCTAAAAAAAAGGCGCGCGCCTCGGGCGCGCTTCGGTGGGCCCTAAGGAACAGTCCCTAGGATGGGACCTGCTCTGATTCCATGTGAAGAAAGGAACGTGAATGAATTGACTATGAATGAAGTGAGTACAAATAGGAAACCCTAGTTGGGTTGTACCCCCTATGGGATACCCCACTATAGCCTACACAAATAAGTAAGCTATAATATTCTGACACTCCCCCCCACGGCTGCATGCGCATAAGGGAGATGAAGGAGAAGGGGGGGGGGGGGGGGAGCGTGGGGGGCCGGGGTAGGAGCTGCCCCGCGGCTGGAGGGGCAAGTGCGCGGACTGCAGAGGATGTTCGCGGGCTGCAGGGGCAGCGCGCGGGCTGCAAGGGCGGCTCGCGGGCTGCAGGGGCAGGTGCGCGGGGCAAGGGGCAGGTGCGTGGGGCAAGGGGCATGCGCGCGGGCTGCATGTGCGGCTCGCGGGTTGCAGGGGCGGCTCGCGGGCTACAGGGGCAGTACGCAAGCCGGAAACCGCCGCACGCTCGGGGCGCGCGTCGGGCAGGAAACCGACGCGCGCCCGGGGCATGCGCCTGGCAGGATCGGCGCGCGACGCGGGCGCGCGGCAGGCAGAAAACCGCTGCGCGCCCAAGGCGCACGGCGGGCAAAAAACGTCGCGCGCCCGGGGCGCGCGACAGGCAGGAAATCGCCACGCTCCCGAGGCGTGTGAAAATTGAGGAATTAAGAAGAGAGGGGGTTCACTAGCAAACATTGGGATACACATAGCAAACCCTAAAAGGGTTGTACTCACTATAGAGTACCCCACTGCAGACTAGAGAAACATAATATTCTGACACACCCCCATAGTCAAAGTGGGGTGTAATCATCACAACAAGCAAAGCAGAACAAGCTCAGGGTGGATCACAATGTCACCACACATTCTGAGCACAAGTACAAGAAGCAACAGTTTAAAGTTCACAAATGTAAGCACAGCTAGAGGCTATCGCAGAGGGCAAGTGTGGAGGAGGAGGGACTATGAGAGGAGAGGAGGTAGTGGGCGGCAGCTGAAGCTGCTGGCACACGGCGCAACTGGAGCAACTGGCACACGGGCAACTGGAGCAACTGGCACACTGGCAACTGGAGCAACTGGCACACGGGCTACTTGAGTAACTGGCTCGGCGGCTAACTCTGAGCGGCAGGAGCAACGGACTCACGAGCGACTGGAGCAACGGGCTCACGGGCGACTGGCGCAACGGGCTCACGGGCGACTGGCGCAACGGTCTCACGGGCGACTGGAGCTGCGGGCTTCACGGCAGCCACCCCCTTCAACCTCCCCAAACTATCCCACCCCCATTTCACACACCCCCTACTGCACCCCTAGGTTCACTCACACCCCACCCCCTAGCACCACTCCGTCGACTCCCACACACCCACCCCCCTCAGCGGCAGCTGCAGCAGTGGGAGACAGAGGAGGAGGAGGAGCAGGGGAGACCACACACCCACCACCCCCTACTCGCCACCCCCAAACCCTAACACAGGGCAGGGCGTGATGGTAGGTAGGGAGGTTACGAGGGGGGGGGGGGGGGGGGGGGAAGGGGGGGGGGGGGCCGACGCGCGGCCTCCCAGGGCGCCAAAGCAGGCGGCAGAAGGGGCGACGCTCGCCCCCCCCCCCCCCCCCCCCCCCCCCCCCCAGGTCGCCCCGACAGGCGACGGGAAAAGGGGGGGGGGCGGTGCACGTGCCCCCGGTGCGCCGCGGCTGGCGACGGGGCATGGCCGGGGCGGGGCCGAGGCCGCAAGTGGCGGCGACGGGGCTGCTGGAGGCGGCGACGGGGCCGCTGGAGGCGACGACGGGGCCGCTGGCGGCGTCGACGGGGCCGATAGGAGCGGCGACGGGGCCGCTAGGGTCGGCGACGGGGCCGCTGGCGGCGTTGACGGGGCCGATAGGGGCGGCGACGGGGCCGCGAAGGGGCCGCGAGAGGCCCGGAAGGGCGGCAACAGGCCGCGAAAGGGGCGGCGACAGGGCCGCGAAGGGGCCGCGAGGGGCCTGGAAGGGCGGCAACGGGGCCGCGAAGGGGCCGCGAGGGGCCTGGAAGGGCGGCAACGGGGCCGCTAAGAGTAGCGCGAGGGGCACGCCACGGGGCGTGCCGAACACAGAGTAGCAGCGGAAGCAATTGAGTGGGCCAAAAGGCCAGGAGCGTAGATGCTCTGATAGTATGTGAAAATTGAGGAATGAAGAAGAGAGGGGGTTCACTAGCAAACATTGGGATACATATAGCAAACCCTATAAGGGTTGTACTCATTATAGAGTACCCCACTGCAGACTAGAGAAACATAATATTCTGACAGGGCGCGCGACTGAAAGGAAGGCAGCGGAAGCGATTGGTGGGCCCAACACAATCGACCAGACAGGGTCGATCTGCTCTGATAGCATGTAAAATTAGGTTCTTAAATTAGTAGGCTTAGTAGTCTTGGGTTTAGGCTAGGCAAGAGAGTAGCGAGAACAAGAAGAAGGAAGGTGGTTCACTAATGAGCAAAGATACAAAATATAGCAAGCCAAGCGGTGCTCCACCAAACAGGACAGCTATATAACTACACTATAGCTAGAACTACATGCACTTATATATAAATATGTATAAAATATATTCTAGCAAGTTCGTGCCTGCCACGACAAACATCGCGTGATAGAATGCTGCTCCGACAGAACGACCTGTCCCAGAACCGACACTTCATCCGTCCAAGATTTTGGTGCATCGTTTCTGGGTTGATGCATCTGGTCACCACGAGGTGGGTGGGGGGAGTAGTGAAAGGGATTTTCCCGAATTCCTTATCGGGGTTGACTGCTACGCATACAGCCCGAATTTCGGACTCTGCACGTTCGGCCGACATCAACAATGCCGAGGCTCCTCGCGTCGCCTTCGGCTCTTCGACCACCAAACCTGCACCCAACCTTGGTCCCCGAGGTTCCCTACTAGCTAGGGTAGCCACTATAATTGCACGTTGTATTGTTAGTTCATTCCGTAACATTCTCTTTATTCGTTATTCCGCGCACTCTCTTCTACAACTCATAACAGTAAGCATCAATGACTGTATGTATAAGTTTGAACTTAACATCTCTGATAAAATTGATACAACGTAGCGCATTTCTCGTTAATGAAAGTTAATGTGGGTTTTAGCATGAATTTGCCAACTATTCTTCTCCGTTATGTCATAAGTATCCCTTCTTACACATATATATAGACATATAAATCACAAGTGCAGGGGGACACGGCTGTTAGGCCCCTTGGCCTAAATCCGCTAAAGATTAGCGGGGTCGACTAAGTCGAGGACGAAAGGCGGCGGAAGACTTTGGCGAAAAAACTATTGGCGAAATAGGCAAAAGAACTATTGGCGAAATAGGCGAAGAAGTTACGAAGTAATTGAAGAATGAGAATTGGTTGATATGAGGGATTACAAGCAAGGTTTAAGTAGCATACAAGAGCGATTGTTGGAAAGTACTTCGTGGGACTAGAAAGTAGAAGGCAAGAAAGCTAGAGTGCCACGTGGCACTAGGAAATCTCGACAATCTAGGATGAGTTGGATGAAGATAAGGTTGGGATGAGGTTGGGGGACTGTTTAGGGTAAAATACCCTTGAATAGTAAAGTACCATGTAACACTACCCCCCTCCCAAGGAGGCCACGTCCGCGGTGCCTGCAGACTGAAGGTACGCTTGAAGGCAAGCGTTGTCGGGAGACAGCGAAGACGAAGGAACCCAGCTGTCGTCAGCTGCATCGTAACCACACCAACGAACGAAGAATTCAATGAAAGAGACACCCCTCTGGAGACGGCGACGATGCCTGAGGATGCGCTGGATCTGGTAGTCGGGCTCGTCGGTGTCAACAGCTACCGGCAGTGGAGTGCGATCACGGCCCGAGAAGGTGGCGTTGGGATCGGTGTAAGGACGAAGAAGCGACACGTGGAATGACGGGTGCATGCGGAAATGAGCGGGAAGGCGGAGGCGGTATGCGACTGGACCAAGTGCGCGCTCAATGACGAATGGACCAATGAAACGTGGACGAAGCTTGCTGTCCTGTGGCAGTCGGAGGTTGCGGATATCCAAGAGAACGCGGTTGCAGACTGAGAACGACACCTCACGACGACTGCGGTTGGTGGTGCGTGCCATGCGTGCATTTGCGAGCTCAAGGTGCTTCCTCACGTGATCATGGATGAATGTGAGATGCTGGTGGAAGTTGTCCGCACGAGGGACTGTGGGTGTGAGATCGACACGAGTGGGGACGTAGGGGTGCTGACCGTACAGTGCGAAGAACGGTGACATGCGTGTGGACGAGTGGTGCATGTTGTTGTAGGCGAACTTGGCCATGCTCAGCTTCATGTCCCATGCGGCTACGTCGTGCATCGTGATGCTGCGAAGAATCTGCTCTAAGGTCTGGTTCACACGCTCAGTCTGTCCATCTGTCTCTGGATGGTATGCAGACGACATGGCTAAGCGAGTCCAAAAAATGCAAAAAGCTGCTTCCAGGACTTTGAAGTGAAACAAGGGTCGCAGAACGAGATGATGGAATCTGGAACCCCGTGTAGTCGGACTACGTTAACTACGAACAGCGTTGCGACTTCCTCAGCTGTGACCTTGCCGTGCGTGGGGATGAAGTGCGCTGCTCGAGAGAACTTATCCACTACCACGAAGATGGCGTCGTGACCCCTAATTCTACATGATAAAGCCATGATGAAATCCATGGTAACTACCTGCCAAGGGCGGTCGGGCGGTGGAATCGGCTACAAAAGCCCTGCCTTGCGTTGGCGAGAGGGCTTTGTACGCTGACACGTGTCACACGAGCGAATGTAATCCTCTACGTCTGCTCCAAGCCCTGACCAGTAGTACGTGCGACTAAGTGTCTTAGCCGTCTTATCTGCTCCGAAGTGACCTGCAGTAACTACGTCGTGCTCCTCTGAGAGAAGAAGATGTCGAAGAGGGCGGTAGGCTGGAACCCAAATCCGTGTGGTACCCTTCCGCATGTAGATACTACCCTGCACCTCTGCTCCTACGGGCGGCTGTGGTGTGAAGTCGGGATCTACTATGTAATGTCAGAATGTTATCTTATGCTCTAGCCTGTAGTGGGGTGCTCTATAGCGAGTACAACCCTTCTAGGGTTTCCTATTTGTATCCCCATTCTCGCTAGTGCAGCCCTCTTCTCTCTTCTAAACTTTCACATGTAACCGTGCTCGAAGAGTGCTGTGAGAAGTCGATGGCCGGCAGTGACTGTGAGACTAGCGAGCTGGCAATTAGGGCGAGTGAGCGGAACTGCTGGGTTGCGCATGCCTGGCTTCTATCGTGTAGTGAAAATTCCCCTCCATGAACTCCATCCATCTAGCCTGGCGACGACTCCGCTGCGGCTGCGATTTGAGGAAACGAAGCGAGGAGTGGTCCATGCACTCTGCTAACTGTGCACTCACCTCAGTAGGAAGAGTCGCCTTCTCACCAACTGTTGCACTCCCTCCTTTCCCCTCCTCAGCTTCCACCTCCTCAAGGAAAACCGTGAAGATCCGTGCTGCACGCTTCACTAGCTACCGCACACGAACAGCATTGATGATGGCTGTGGAGGATGTGGCTCCATCACTCCACTGTGGCAGCTTCTGGAACTCGCCATCTACCTTGACGCTGCAGCTTTCCTGAGCCCAATCGAACTGAGTACGAACCTCGAGCCAATCCCTACCGAAGATGAAGTCATAACCGTCCAGCGTTGCACAGTCAAAATCACGCCTAACTGTAATCGGTCCTAGCTGTCAGAACTTATAGCTTACTTGTTTCTGTAGGCTATAGTGGGGTATCCCATAGGGGGTACAACCCAATTAGGGTTTCCTATTTGTACTCACTTCGTTCATAGTCATTTCATTCTCGTTCTTTGTTTCCACATGGAATCAGAGCAGGTTCCCTCCTAGGGACTGCTTCTAGGGCCCACCGAACCGCGCCCCGAGGCGCGTTTTTTTAGCGACCCGTCGTGTCGCCCCTAGCGGACCGTTGCGCCGCCCTTCCCCTCGCGGCTCCGCCGCCCTTCCCTAGCGGCCCCGCCGCCCTTCGATCGCGGCCCCGCCGCCCTCTGCTACGCGGCCCCGCCGCCGCCCTTCGATCGCGGCCCCGCCGCCCTCTGCTACGCGGCCCCGCCGCCCTCTGCCTCGCGGCCCCGCCGCCCACTGCTACGCGGCCCCGCCGCCCTTCGATCGCGGCCCCGCCGCCCTTTGCCACGCGGCCCCGCCGCCCCCTACTACGCGGCCCCGCCGCCCTCTGCTACGCGGCCCCGCCGCCCTTCGATCGCGGCCCCGCCGCCCTCTGCTACGCGGCCTCGCCGCCCTCTGCTACGCGGCCCCGCCGCCCCCTGCTACGCGGCCCCGCCGCTCTCTTCGGTCGCGGCCCCGCCGCCCTCTGCTACGCGGCCCCGCCGCCCTCTGCTACGCGGCCCCGCCGCCCTCTTCGGTCGCGGCCCCGCCGCCACTCTGCTACGCGGCCCCGCCGATCCGCCCAGCAGCAGCCGCCGCCGCCTGAGCCGCCGCCGAGCCGCCGCCGAGCCGTCGCCGAGCCGCCGCCGAGCCGCCGCCAAGCCGCCGCCGAGCCGCCGCCCGAGCCGCCGCCGAGCCGCCAGAGCCGCCGCCGAGCCGCCCGTGACGCCCGAGCCGCCCGCGCCGCCCAGCAGCAGCCGAGCCGCCGCCGAGCCGCCGCCGCCTGAGCCGCCGCCGAGCCGCCGCCGAGCCGCCGCCGAACCGCCGCCGAGCCGCCGCCCGAGCCGCCGCCGAGCCGCCCGCGCCGCCCGAGCCGCCTGCGGAGCCGTGCTGCTGTTCCTCTGCTGCTGACCTACCCGCCTCTCCCAGCCCGGTGAGATTTTCAGCTGCTGTCATGGCCACCCCCAATGTTCTTACCTTTGACGCTGAGGGGAGGGCCATTGACTTTGCCGTCTGGATTGAAGACCTGCAGCTGTACTTACTGTGTGATGCGATAGATGAGGTCTCTCTCTTTGACTTTGTCTCTGGCGCTGTCCCTGCCCCACCTGCTGATGCTGACTCTGCCGTTCGCTCCAAGTGGGCGACCCGCGATGCTGCTGCACGTCTTGCTGTGCGTCGCCACCTCCCTTCCTCTGAGCGTGCCCACTTTAGTCAGTGCAAGACCGCTCAGGCCTTGTACGACGCTGTAGTTGCACGCTACTCCTCCCCTTCCTCCGCTACCCTTAGCCGCCTCATGCTACCGTTTCTCTTCCCTGACCTCGCTTCCTTTCCCACTGTCGCTGACCTCGTTACCCACCTCCGTGCTAGTGACACCCGCTACCGCGCTGCCCTTCCTGCTGAGTTCCGCGCTGCGAACCCTCCTCCCATGTACATCACTCTCTACTTTCTCGTCACCCGTCTCCCTGAGTCCCTTCGTGTCGTTAGGGACCAGTTTCTCTCTGTCTGTCCCACCACTCTCACTGTCGACCTCCTTGAGGAGTCCCTGCTAGCGGCTGAGAAGAGTATTGTCGCTGTAGGGGCCTCTCGGGGTGACCCTCGCACCCCTATCTTTGAGGGGTGTGGTCCTTCCCCCCTGCTGCCCTCTGTCGCCTCTGCCGCTGCGGCCGACCTCACTGGTTTTGAGTCGGTCGGCGCGGCGTCTGCCCCCAGCGGCAGACGCCGCGCTGGCAAGGGCAAGGGGGGCAAGGGAGCGGGTGGAGCTAGAGGGGGCGGTGGAGGAGGCGGTGGGGGTGGCGGGGGGAGTGGGGGTGGCGGTGGGGGTGGTGGCGGGAGTGGAGGTACTGGTGGCGGCGGTGGAGGCGGAGGTGGCGGCGGAGGTGGTAGCGGAGGAGGCGGTGGGAGCGGTGGGAGCGACGGTCCTGGTGGGGGAGGTGGAGGTGGAGACGGGGGTGGCGGTGGAGGCGGGGGTGGCAGTGGAGGCGGGGGTCGGAGTGGCTCGTCCCAGCGGAGCAGCTCCGGGGGTGGTCAGCGCCAGCAGCAGCAGCAGCAGCAGCCGCAGCAGCAGCCACAGCAGCAGCAGCGCTCTCGCACCGTCCCCGCCCCTCAGCAGCTCCGTGAGTGGTACTCGCAGCGTCAGCGTGGTGGTGCGCTTGGTCCTTGCCCCTACGTTCTCCGCACCGGTGACCGTTCAGGGGAGAGGTGTGGAGGCGCCCACACAGCCCGCCGCTGCTTTGGCCGCCTGACTGACGCCTGGCGTCAGCAGTTTCCGGAGGCAGCTGAGATCCCCCGCTGGGGAGAGCTGTCTAGGGCTGGTGTAGCTATTTATGATCTTGATTTTGATGCTATTCTCTCTGCTATGTATGCTGCGATTGGTAGTGATGAGGATGACTGTTACCGGTGTTTCCCGCCCGACCCGGGCATTGGTACTGCCGCGTCAGGTACTAGTGAGGCTGCTGCTCTAGGTGCCAGTGCGTCTGTGCTCTCAGGTGCTGGTGAGTCTGCCCTCTCAGGTACTGTGTCGGCTTCGGCCTCTCACACCTTCACCCTTGACTCTGGAGCGTCTCGCTCCTTCTTTCGGGACCGCACCACTCTCACGCCGCTGAGTCGGCCGGTTGCGGTGTCCCTGGCTGACCCCTCTGGGGGGCCTGTCCTGTCTCGCTTCTCCACTGTCCTCCCGTGTCCGGCGGCCCCCTCTGGCACCCTGACTGGTCTCTACCTCCCCTCGTTCTCGACGAACTTGGTGAGTGGTGCTGACCTCCAGGATGCGGGTGTCCACCAGTTCACCCCTGCTCGTCAGCGGGTGACCCACTGCACGGAGGCGGATACAGGTCGCCACCTGGCTACGTTTACACGTCGGCCAGGGTCGAGCCTGTACACTCTGACCACTGCTTCTCCTCCAGGTGCTGAGTCTGGTAGGGTCACTTCGTCTGGTCAGGTGTTTGCTGCAGCGTCCAGGTCTGGTCCTGAGTCTGCCCCCTGCTCGTGCCGTCGTTTGTCTCACGAGACCCTCCTCTGGCACCACCGCCTTGGCCACCCCTCTCTGCTTCGGCTCAGAGGCATGGCCTCGCGAGTCCTTGTGTCTGGTCTTCCCCGGTCTCTCCCTCCCCTTCCTCCGGGCCCTGGCCCCACCTGTGTCCCCTGTGTCGAGGGGCGCCAGCGTGCTGCCCCTCACTCCTCCCAGTTTCCTCCGACAGAGGCCCCGTTGCAGACGCTTCACATGGATGTGTGGGGCCCAGCCCGCGTCCGTGGACAGGGTCAGGAGCGCTACTTCCTGCTGGTGGTTGACGACTACTCGCGTTACACCACAGTCTTCCCCTTGCGCAGCAAGGGTGAGGTCACTGCGGTGTTGATCGACTGGATCCGCGCAGCTCGTCTCCAGCTTCGGAGGAGCTTTGGCTCTGACTTCCCTGTTTTGCGTCTGCACTCGGACAGAGGCGGAGAGTTCTCCTCTGGCCTCCTGAGTGCCTACTGTCGTGCGCGAGGCATCCGTCAGACCTTCACGCTTCCGGACTCACCGCAGCAGAATGGGATTGCTGAGCGCCGCATTGGCATGGTCATGGACGTCGCTCGTACGTCCATGATGCATGCGGCTGCTCCCCATTTTCTGTGGCCGTTTGCGGTCAGGTACGCTGCGCACCAGATCAACCTCCACCCCAGGGTCTCTCGACCGGAGACCTCCCCAGCCCTGCTGTGGACGGGGAAGGTTGGCGATGCGTCGGCGTTCCGGGTCTGGGGATCTCGGGCGTTTGTTCGCGACCTGTCTGCGGACAAGCTATCCCCTCGTGCTTCTCCCTGCGTCTTCCTGGGGTTCCCCCCCGACGCCCCTGGGTGGCAGTTTTACCACCCCACCTCTCGACGTGTTCTGTCCTCCCAGGACGTCACGTTCGACGAGTCGGTACCCTACTACCGCCTCTTCCCCTACCGCACTCCGTCCCTCCCCCCACCCCCGCTCTTCTTGGTACCAGGTCCCCCCCCGGTAGTCCCCCTCCCCCCTCAGGGTCCTGCCCCTTCAGGTGTGTCCCAGGTAGACGCGGTCGAGCCTGTCGAGGTCACTGGTGCCTCTGGTGCTGCTGCGGGAGCTGAGCCTGGGGGTGCGGAGTCTGGGGGTGCTGAGCCTGGAGGTGCCGGGTCTGGGGGTGCTGAGCCTGGGGGTGCTGTGCCTGGGGGTGCTGAGTCTGGAGGTGCCGAGTCTGGGGGTGCTGTGCCTGGGGGTGCTGAGCCTGGGGGTGCTGAGCCTGGGGTTGCTGAGCCTGGGGGTGCTGAGCCTGGGGGTGACGTGCCTGGGGGTGCTGTGTCTAGGGGTGCTGAGCCTGGAGGTGCTGTGCCTGGGGGTGCTTCGTCTCGCCGGGAGCCACTCTCCCCACACGAGCTGCGTGAGTGGTTTGCCGGGCGCTGGAGGCGTGCTGCTGGTGCTGGTGGTTCTTCGGCTGCAGAGGGTACTGCTGCTGCGCGCCCCGCCGGCGCTCGTACTGTGGGTGCTGGAGCTGCTGAGTCTGAGAGTTCTCCTGGAGCTGGTCCTGCTGAGGGTGTTTGTGCTGAGCCTGCCGTTGGCGGCCCGACTGACAGTGCTCCTGGTGCTGCGGCTGGAGGTTCTGGAGCTTCTGGTGGTGCTGCTGGAGGTGCTACAGGAGTGGGTGCTCCTGCCGGGGCTGCTGGTGCTGTTCCTGCTGTTTCTAGCGTCGCCGAGCGGCCCCGACCGTACTTCGTTCCGCTCCTGCAGCAGGTTCTTGGTCTTACACCTCCTCCTCCTCCCTTAGAGGGTCCGCAGCCTGTCCGGTCACAGCCACAGCTACAGCCTGCCTCCCCTTTGCCTGCTCCTCCTCCCTACGCTGGTCCGACTGGAGGTCTTACTGAGCGTCGTGAGCCTGCGTCTCGTCCTGTGTCGCCTGTTCGTACTGAGCGCGCTAGTGGTCGCGGGTCGCGTCAGCGTCCTCCTCCTGTCCCTGGCACGCACCGGATGTCACTGCGTCCGTCCACTGCTCCTCTGCGTGCCCCTTTGCCTTCTCCTCCTGCTTCCTCTCTTCCTGCTCTTGCCGACCCGGAGTCGGACTCTCTTCGTGCTGCCAGTCCTACTGTCACGCGTCTCCTTGCTACTGCTGTCACTGACCCTTCCTTCGAGTCGTCTGCTGCGTCTGCCCTTGTCACTGAGCTTGTCGACTTTGCTGCGCGCTGTCGTCTAGACTACGCTGCCAGTCTTGTTGCTGAGTCTGCGTCTGTCTGTCCTCCGTCCGTCGGGGGTGAGTGTGCTCTTGGCACGGACGTCCTTGAGGACAGGCAGGAGGAGTTCCAGTGTCTGGCCGCCGCTTCACCTCGTCTCGCGTCTGTACTGCTAGCCCCTGAGGGAGACCCGGATGCACCAGACATCCCGACTCCGCGCTCTTACGCGGAGGCGATAGAGGGTCCCTACTCCTCTCAGTGGCAGGCAGCTATGGATGCAGAGATGGCTTCCTGGAAGTCCACAGGCACCTACGTTGACGCTGTTCCCCCTCCTGGGGCGAACATCGTCAGTGGCATGTGGATTTTCAGGGTGAAGCGGCCGCCGGGTTCTCCGCCTGTCTTCAAGGCGCGTTACGTGGCTCGTGGCTTCAGTCAGCGGCAGGGGGTTGACTACTTTCAGACCTTCTCCCCCACCCCGAAGATGACCACTCTTCGGGTTCTGCTACACGTTGCTGCTCACCGTGACTACGAGCTGCACTCTCTCGACTTCAGCACAGCTTTCTTGCAGGGCAGCCTGCACGAGGAGATCTGGCTGCGTCGCCCACCTGGCTTCACTGGGTCTTTCCCTCCTGGTACCCAGTGGAGTCTCCGGCGTCCAGTCTACGGTCTCCGCCAGGCGCCACGTGAGTGGCACGACACACTGAGGACTACGCTCGCGGCACTTGGGTTTGCTCCTTCCACTGCCGACCCGTCGCTGTTTCTGCGCACCGACACCTCTCTGCCGCCGTTCTACATCCTCGTGTACGTCGACGACTTGGTCTTTGCCACAGCTGACACTGCTGGACTCGCCTACGTGAAGTCCGAGCTGCAGAAGAGACACACGTGCACTGACCTGGGTGAACTGCGCAGCTACCTTGGCTTGCAGATCACCCGGGACAGAGCACGCCGCACCATTACCCTGACTCAGTCACACATGGTGCAGCAGGTCCTTCAGCGCTTCGGCTTCACGTACTCCTCGCCTCAGGCCACTCCTCTGCCTACTCGCCACTCGCTCTCAGCTCTGCCTTCGGATGAGTCCGTAGAGTCGAGTGGCCCGTTTGCAGAGCTTGTTGGCTGCCTCATGTACCTGATGACCTGCACACGACCTGACCTCGCATACCCTCTTAGCATTCTCGCACGCTTTGTTGCTCCTGGGAGACACCGACCAGAGCACATGGCTGCAGCGAAGAGGGTGTTGCGCTACTTGTGCAGTACGTCGGGCATGGGGCTAGTGCTTGGAGGGCGCAGTCCAGTGGTCCTCACTGGGCACGCAGACGCTTCTTGGGCTGACGACCAGGCTACGCAGCGGTCGTCACAGGGTTACACCTTCAGCCTTGGTTCCGGCTCTGTCTCGTGGCGGGCTACCCGCTCGTCTTCTGTTCTCGGCTCCAGTTGTGAGGCTGAGATCTACGCTGGGGCTATGGCTGCACAGGAGTTACGCTGGCTCACCTACCTGCTGACCGACCTTGGAGAGCAGCCTCGTTCTCCTCCAGTCCTGTACGTAGACAACAAGGCCATGCTGGCCTTGTGTCGAGAGCAGCGACTGGAGCACAGAACGAAGCACATTGCTCTTCGTTACTTTCTTGCTCGTGAGCTACAGCAGCGTGGACAGCTGCGACTTGCGTACGTGGCCTCTGAGGCCAACACTGCTGATGTCTTCACCAAGGCACTTGCGCCTTGTGATCATCAGCGTTGCTGCACGCAGTTGGGTCTTGTGCCTGTCTTGCCTCACTTGCTCTCCTCTTGACCTTGCTTGTACTTTCGCATATATATACTCTTGTTCTTGTATATCTCTATATATGATCTTGCATGTGAACTGGCCTTGTGGCCTCTGAACTTGTGCTCGGAATGCGTGGTGACTTTGTGATCCACCCTGAGCTTTGCTTTGCTTTGCTTGACTGGTCTTGTGACCCCTTGTTCTCCCCCACTTTGCCTATGGGGGTGTGTCAGAACTTATAGCTTACTTGTTTCTGTAGGCTATAGTGGGGTATCCCATAGGGGGTACAACCCAATTAGGGTTTCCTATTTGTACTCACTTCGTTCATAGTCATTTCATTCTCGTTCTTTGTTTCCACACTAGCACTACGCGCAACTTGCGAATGACTGGTCCTATGTGGACAGGCGTCCCATCCACCATACGCGCGTTCTTGAAGTTGACTGCCGAATCTGCTTTGGGATGGAGACGACTAACTAGCGAAGATGAAACAAACGAGTGGCTAGCTCCGCTATCTACGAGAATCTTAACCAGAACTCCAGGAAGCTTCCCTAGAAGCACGAGTGGGTGATCAACAGTGTCTACCTCGGTCGGCGTAGATGACTACTCTAAGACCGTCTCCTCTGCGTTGGTGGACGCGGCGGTTTCGGAAGCGTCCACACCAGCTAGCGACCCGCTATCTACTGGCGGTTTCCGTTTCCCTGCTGCCGCTCCTTAAGCTGTGGGCAGTCCCACTTCATGTGTTCTGGCTTTTTGCAGTAGTGACAGTTCCCTCTAAATCCCGTTTTCTGTGAGCCGTCACTGTTAACTGCACCAATCTCCATGGGCGACGGTCTGTCCCTCGATCGAGCGTTGTTGATCGGTGTGTTGTATCCCCCTGTCGCGATCGTCACGACCAGGTCGGCTTAATACTGCGTCAACGCGTTCTGCGGCTGCTACAACTGACTCGAAGGTGGACAACCCATAAATCACTATAACTTCCGCTATGTCAGGCTTCAACCCTTCGAGGTAGCGATCGCGCATCTCTGCTTCTGTGATGTCGTCTATTTCGTTGCAGATCCTCAAGAACCGTCGTGTGTACTCCTTGATGTTTCATATCTGTCGGAAATGACGCAGACGCTTCCTAGTAGCTTCGGAGCCGTTCACCAAGTCGAACCTACTTTTCAGCGCCACTTCAAATCCTTCCTATGTCGTCGGAACCGTGGTAACACCCAAAGCTAAACTCCCTAAGCTCGAAGTTGCAGCTGCATGCCTCTCGCCCTGTTGATGCCCGTCCAAATGAGCCCTTCTGACAACATTTTGCGTGAGTTGGCGCCACCACTCCAAGGGCGGGCCCCTAAGGAGCGTACCGGAGTATTCGATCCGCTGCTGCGCGTCCGCCTCTTGCACCCCACTCGCGGCGAAGTATTTGTTGAGCATGAAGATCCATGTCTGCACGTTCGCGTCGCGTTGGCTTGGGTCGAACGGCTCGGATTTCTGCGGCTTGAGTGTGCTTCGATGTTCCGGCGGCGCTTCCGCACCGTTCGACATGCTGGGTACAAGAGATGGTGTGGCATGACTATGGGAAATTGACGCGAATTCACGAAGCTGTTGCATTTCAGCCCGTACCTAACGATTTTCCAGCGTCAACGTTTCGAGTTGGCGCATAGGTTGAATAAGCGTGTTGCCCATGTCGTTCGGGACAGCGTTCGTGGCTTCATCCATGTCGGCTCGACGACTCCAAATTTGCAAGTCGGCACCGCGGGACGATGCCGTCGTAGTCTCGTCGTCGACGGTCACTCGTTGGAAGTCGCTCCCCGCGAAGCCTCTTGATACCAAGTGTTAGGCCCCTTGGCCTAAATCCGCTAAAGTTTAGCGGGGTCGACTAAGTCGAGAACAAAACGCGGCGGAAGACTTTGGCGAAAGAACTATTGTTGAAATAGGCGAAGAAGTTACTAAGTAATTGAAGAATGAGAATTGGTTGATATGAGGGAATACAAGCAAGGCTTAAGTAGCATGCAAGAGCGATTGTTGGAAAGTACTTTGTGGGACTAGAAAGCTAGAGTGCTATGTAACACTATGAAATCTTGGATGAGTTGGATGAAGATAACGGCGTGTTGCAATTTGAGGTGCACTGCATCAGCTCGACTCGTGGCACAAGTTCAAGAAGGCTCTAGGAACGCAAGAGGCCGTAAAACTTGTCCAATAAACACGCGAAAAAAAATATGTCTTAGTATAACTTTATCAAATAACTATTTGAATCACTATCTTGAAACTTTTATTTCCCGAATCAGTGTCCGTGTTTGGCCTCCCGCCTCCGTGGAGCCTTCGAAACGTCCCGAGCCGATGCAGTGCGCTGGCAATTGCAACACTCCGTATGGTTGGGGGACTGTTTAGGGTAAAATACCCTTGAACATTAAAGTACCCCGTAACACGGTACAGCCTAGGGCTGGGTTCGGCTGGCGTTATGGGTGTTAGAGCAATTTTAACCAGCCTCGAAAAAACGCCAGCTCGAAAATCCTCGAAGTCAGGCGGCACATGCAGTGCACCTTCGGAAAAACGGGTTGCCCAGTTCGGCTGGCATTGTGGGGGTTAAACCCGATGGCGCAAAAGGGGTGTAAAGTTCGAGGAAGTCAGATCGAAGACAAATGGCACCTTCGAAAAATCATCTGATTGGCTGGCATGTTCGACCAGTCGCATATCATTGGTCGGATCACTGACCCCCCCGCTGATGTAAGCTCTCGGCCGAGCACCATGCAGCGGATCAGTGGTGCGCCACTTTGCCAGGGGAACCGGTTTCCTGGAATCATCGTATGGCGAAAAACGCAGGCGTTAAAATGGCTGTTCGGCAGGCATTTCAAAGCTCTCAGGTTCGACATAAAACCGCCTATCTCGAACCTTGATAACCAACTTCTCGCTTATCTTTTCACTGTAGCCAGTCCTCGAGCCTGATATGAATGCCTTAGTAACGCCAGCTGAACAGGGCCTTGTTGATGCAGAACAGGTTCGATTGCAGGGAAGGTTGGGCAGGGTTGGGGTGGCAGTGGTAGTCTGGTTTGCAGAGTGAACTAGCGGAGGTTCGGTACGGAGAGTCTATGTTGATCTTCGGCTCTTGAACATTTGTTGGGCTGTTCTATGTGCTGATTCCTGCATTTCCAGCTGAAACAATGGCGTCTGTGTCGCTGGCTCTCGATTGTCGCGCAGTGCTAGGCGAGTCGCCCGTATGCAATGCACGTGGCGACGTCTGGTTCGTCGACATCAACGGTCGCAAGATCCTGGGCTACGACAGCGTGGCGAACCGCGCGATTCGCAAAGAGGCCATTGCGACGCCGCAGCTCGTGGGATGCGTCGCACCGCGCGCGTCGGGAGGCCTTATCGCGGCGATGGAAGTGAGAATACGGGGTCGAACTTTTATGTACTAGTTGACTTGGTTGACTTGGATGGCTGGACTGACTTGGATTACCGGACTGGGTGGGATAAATATGGAAAGACGGGAGCAAAGAAGAGGAGGCGGGGTAGAGTGGCGGAAGGGGTGACGAGTCGTTTGTTTCATTGACAGATTCTCTTTTTTCTTCTTCTTTTTCTTTCTTTCTGAACGACTTCCTCGATTCCCCTCTCTGATATCTTGGTGGTTCTCCGTGCGTACGTGCATGTGCGTGTGTGCATGTGTGTGCATGCATATGTGTGCATGCATATGTGTACGTGCATGCGTGCGCATGCATATGCATCCATGTGCCTGCAGGACTGCATAGTAGCAGTGGACACGAGTGAGGGGCAGGTGACAGACACACTCCTCCACCTGCCTGCCCAGTACACAGGGCCTAAAATACGGTCAGTTAGCAAAAAAACAGCCTTGATGTTGCCTTTGAGGCGTACTCATGCAGTTCGGTTGACGCTACTCGTCGTTCGAGCCTTGTTCCTAGAATGCAACATGAAGTCAGTCAGCTAGTAGTAGTTCAGCCATGCTGAATCTGCTAGTAGTAGTTCAGCCATGCTGAATCTGCTAGTAGTAGTTCAGCCATGCTGAATCTGCTAATAGTAGTTCAGCCATGCTGAATCTGCTAATAGTAGTTCAGCCATGCTGAATCTGTTTCCCTCTTGCATCCCCTTTTAAACTTCCTTCGTCTAACAGGGCACAACGATTCCAAAAAAAATAAAAAATC
Organism: Closterium sp. NIES-65; assembly: GCA_948144175.1. NCBI lineage: Eukaryota > Viridiplantae > Streptophyta > Zygnematophyceae > Desmidiales > Closteriaceae > Closterium > Closterium sp. NIES-65. The sequence goes on along the minus strand of CANXME010002388.1, from coordinate 1,863,764 downwards.
TCCACTACTTCCCCCCTTTCCTACTTCCCGCCCCTCCCTCCCCCACCCCTCCTCTCCCCCTCTGTTCCACACCTCTTGTCAGTTTCAACGACGGCAAGTGTGACCCGGCTGGTCGCTTCTGGGCGGGCACCATGCACGCCTCATGGCGCGACCCTGCTCCCAAAGGCAGCCTCTTCTGCGTCTCCCCTGCTGCTGCTGCTGCTTCCACCGCCACCGCCACTGCTGCTGCTGCTGCGCCTGCACTGGAGGTGAAGGTGGAGGGAACGCAGCTGTCCAACGGGCTCGCGTGGTCTGCAGACGGTGCACGCCTCTTCTTCATTGACTCCGCTCTCAGGGTAAGTTACACATGCACTGTGCTGCCTTGTCTGGGGCAAACGAGTATGAGGTGGGCATGAGGTGGGCAGTGGAGGTGAAGGTGGATGGCACGCAGCTGTCTGTCCAACGGGCTGGCGTGGTCTGCGGATGGCGTTTGAGTCGACTCAAAAGTCACGGGCTGGCGTGGTCTGCGGATGGCATGCGCCTCTTTCATCGACTCTGCTCTTTGGGTGGGCTATGCCGTCCATTGCTTGTGTGGGGTGTGGGGCGTGGGGTGTGGTTTCACTGGTATGCATACTCGGGTGCTATGCGTCGTCCACCCATATTCCTTCTATGCATGCACCCCACCTCACCCCCCCCCACACCCCCCAACCAGAAAGTGGGCTCTTTTGACGCCATCAGTCCTAGCAGCCATCAGCAACTCATATTCCCCCATGTCTACTATGTAACGTGTATACCCTAAACCGCCCATCCCATGTCCCCTCCGCCCATGTCTTTCCCACCCATACGCCCCTTTACCAGACAGTTGACTGTTTTGACTTTGACGCAGCCACAGCAGGCATCAGCAACCGTCGCACAGTAGTCACATTCGGCCAGGACGAACCAGGTCGGTGGAATGCGGTGGGGTGGGGTACGGGGGGATGTGTGTGCGGTGAGAGAGTAGTTGGGGCAAGGGAAGGGGAAAGGGGGTGTGAAGGGAGGAGTATGGGCACGGGGCGGTGTTTGAGTCAACTCATAAGCGATTTGATTTTTTTATTTGTATTTTTGTGAGGAGAGGGTAGAAACACTTTCATTTGATGCAGGATTGGGGGGGGGGGAGAGGGGGGGGGAGAGAGGGAGGGGGGGGGGCGCGGGGGGGGGAGGAGGTGTAGAGCGATGCGACAGGTGGGTCCTCTGTTTTAGAAAACCCCCATACGATGACCCCCTCCCCCTCCCGCTCCCACTCCCACTCCCCCCTCCCCTCCTCCCCTCCTCTCCTCCTCCCCTTCTCCCCTCCTCCCTCTTCCCTTCCTCTGTCCCCTTTACAGGAGTGCCTGATGGAATGGCAATAGATGCACGGGGGCAGCTGTGGGTGGTGGTGGGGGAGAGCGGCAGCGTGCGCCAGGTGGACCCAGAGACAGGCAAGGAGGTCTCCCGGGTGGCCCTTCCTGTCGTCCGCCCCACGTCCTGCGCCTTTGGAGGTACGTGGGTGTGGGTTCTGTGGGTGGGTGTGTGCCTGTGTGGGTGGGTGGGAGTGTTAGTAGCTGTGGGTGGTGGTGGGGGAGAGTGGCAGTGTGCGACAGGTGGATCTAGAAACAGGGAAAGAGGTCTCCCGGGTGGCTCTTCCTGTCGTCCGCCCCACGTCCTGCGCCTTTGGAGGTACGTGGGTGTGCGTGTGGGTGTGGGTTGTGTGTGTGTGTGTGTGGGTGGGAGTGTGTGTATTTCCTGCGATAGTTCCTGCCCTGCCTTTGTGTTTAAGCCGTGCCTCTTTGGCCTCCCTTTCCTTTTGTCCTTCTCTTGACTCCTGTTGCCTCTTGTACTGCAGGCAAGGACCTTTCAGAGCTCTATGTGACCACACGGGAAGAGACAGGTATGTGCAAACCATTCTCCTGCAACCTATGCCCCGTGTGAACCATCCCCGTGACCATGATCCATCCCCGTGACCATGATCCATCCCGGTGACCATGATCCATCCCCGCGACCATGATCCCAGCCTATTCACTAAGGTGCTGCTCTTCCGACCATTCTCTGTGGCCGTCTCCCCCTGTGCTCCCCCGTACACGCACATGTATTTCTTCTCTCCTCCAAATGCTTTCCGTGATACTTATCTATCTTCCCGTCACACCCACCTGTCTCCATCGTACCTACCCTCTCACAAACAATCCCTCCCTTTACCTTCCCACTCTCCCTTTTTCCCCCCACTCCCCTCCCCTCCCTGCCTTTCCCACCCATGCAATTATAACGCAGGAGCAAGCCCATCTGTCAATGCGGGGGGTCTGTTCAAATGCCATGTGCCGGGAGTCAAGGGCCTGTCCTTTGCTGATGCCTTTTCCGGGTGACTATTGCGGAGTCACAGAAATCGCATGCATATCTGCTACCGTATTCTCCCGGACAAAACACCCCCCCATGATAGAGCACCCCCGGGTAGCTTGTGCGGGGTGGGTGCTATAGGCGACCTCGATTTCACTATACCCCCCTTTTTGGATGATTTTTTATAACACCCCCCTTTCCTTACACATTCTATATTATAGCTGTTAACGAGTAGGTGCAAATACGGAAGTATATCGCGAAAATCCCTTGCTCGATGAAATTTCTCGGTTCTTTCATATCAAATCTGCTGAGATTCCCCCCCGCCCACTATTTCGCTGTCGCCATGTGCTGGCGAATCTTCCGCTGCATGTGGCCAGGGGGGTGCAAAATGACGTTTTCGAGGGGTTGATGACGTTCGCATCGAAAACTGGCATTCGCGCCTTTGTGATGTTTAAAAGCCCATGGAAACACTCAACTTCTCTAATTAAAAAAAAAACTAACACTGAAATATACCATCTATATGCACCTGGGTATTATGTAGCTTTTTCCTATGAGAAGACACCCCCCTTTTTTTCCCTGTATTTTTAGATCTACCCTAGGGTGTTATGTCCGGGAGAATACGGTAGTGCTGGGTTGGGAGAGGCTGTTCAAATGCCTTTTCGAGTCAATGGCGTGTCCTTCACTGATGCCTTTTCCGGGTGATGGGGGCACCACTGCCAAACAACCTACCATCCGTCTTTCTCACACTCCCTTCCCTTAGCAGCTGCTCCATGGACAGCACAGAATTACAAACAGCAGGAGCTAGAAAGTGCTGCTGCTGTTACAGGATAGCAGCTGCATTAGCTGCTGCCATTGTAGAAATGCCAAACCGCTTGTTTAGGCTTTCCAGTTGACCGGTCAAAATGGCTTTCCATGGGTTCATGGGTACCCTCTCCACTGCAGCTTCGCACCACAATACAACCATACCAATACCATAGAAAGAGTGCATGGACGCCAGATCAGAAACACTAGCACTTGTTGGGCATGATTTCCGAGCACAAATGCACAAATACAGAACAGCAGTGTCGACTCCGACCAACTCTACTTCCGCTGTAGCAAGCTCAGCAGCTAGCATAGCATTGATTGAGAACCATGTAACCAGATGCCGTACACACTTTACTCCGCCCCGTAACCCCGTTCCTTCTAATTGAATCATCCCACCCTTATGAAAAGTTTCATGACAATAACTGTACTCAATGAAGCCATGTCAACATGTCCCCTTTTCCTCATTTATCAATCTTCACGTGCCATGCCATGTCACCCTGTCACTCTGCCACACACACACCCTCACTAACCCCATTCCTCGAGTCTTGCTCCCCCTCTCACCCACCCTGTCACGGCCCATATGCTCCCGGGCGAGAGTAATAAGAACCCACGCCACCATACCCCCCACCCCCACTCCCACCATCACCATACCCTCCCCGTCCATACACCCCGCCCGCACCATACTCCCCCCCACCGTACCCCACCGCACCGTACCCCCCTGCGCCATACCCTCCCAGGCCGTTATACCCGTTACCAGCACCAGCAGCACCCAAGGCACCACCAGCGCCAGGAGCAGCAGAGAGGCTACCATCCAGCTCTCCATGCTCTAGAGCAAGCTGATTGATGCGCGAGGACAGCTGAGACACCTGGAGGAGGGAAGCAGCAGAGGGGGGTGCATGTGAGGCTGATTAGATGATGGGGATGGGGGATAAAAAGGAGAGGAGAGGTGAGCAAAGGAGGGGAGACTATCTGGTAGAAGCAGAGGGGGGTGCAGGTGCTGAGAGGTGGTGGTGGCAATGAGATGAGGGCACTGGTTAGAGCACTTATTTGTTGACAAACTGCTAGAACCTCCAAAAACAGGCTGCAATATTAAGGCATTCGTTTGTTGAGGATGGCATGCTTGCGCTCCGGAGCTTAGCAGCTCTCCTTGGGGACACAACAGGAATGCAGCAGGAGCAGAGCTGACAGCAGCACGGGTTACAACGAGACATCAGGAGCACATCGACCGGACAAAAAGAAGATTCAGCGCACGCATTAAATCCCCACCCTCCTCATCCGCCCTCCCTCTTGGCCTTCCTATTCCCTGCCCTTTCCCTTTTCCCTGCGTCAGCCCACCTTGGAGTCAAGGCACACGAGTGCGCCCAGCTGGTTGTTCAGCACGGCCATTGACCAACGTTCCCATCCCTTCCTATCCCCATCCCCTGCCCCATCTCCTCACTTCTCCACAGCCTACCTTAGAGTCCAGGCACACGAGTGCGCCCAGCTGGTTGTTCAGCACAGATGTCACCAGAGCAACGGGGTCCGCGGATGGGGAGGCCATGCCACGCGCCTGAAGGGGCAGCGGGGGAGGGATTGGCGGAAGGGGGGGAGCGAGGGTTTAAAGGGAGGGAGAGAAGTGAGGGAATGGTTGTTGATGGGAAGGAATGGGGAGGACGTGACGGACCTGTACTCTGATATCCTCATACTCACACACACTCACTCAAACATACTCACACACAGCACACACCCTCATAAAACACACATGCATATACCCATACACCAACACACATATCGCTGAATCGCGGATGTACAAATTTGCGCGACGCAGCAATTTGTACATTTGGCGTGCGAACGGATAAAACAAGTCTACCCGTTTCGCCAGGTCAGTGGGTCCGGTCGGTGGGTCATTTTGCGGCCCGTTAGTTTTTTTCGAGGACGGAGAGAGGGTTGCAAACGAGGAGGAGGAAGGAGAGAGTGCTGGCAAGTGCAAGGTTGGACACGCAGGTGTTGTCCCGGGAGAGGAGGACAGGAGCAAATCGAAGGGGTTTAAACTCACATCAAGTGGAACGATCAATCGACAACAGTCCAATTGAGGGTAACACGCAGCGCAGCACTTGCTTGAGCATCTTTCCCAATTTGATTGTTCTAGGCAGGTGTTTTGATTGACGTAAACAATCAAATCGGGAGAGATGCTCAGGCAAGTGCTACGGTGCGTGTTACCCTCAATTGGACTGTTGTCGATTGATTGTTCCACTTGATGTGAGTTTAAACCTCATCGATTCGCTCCTATCCTCTCCTCCCGGAGCAACACCTTCGTGTCCAGCCTTGCGCTTGCCAGCGCTCTCTCCTTCCTCTTCCTCCTCCATCTCCTCCTCATCCTGCCTGTAACCACTCCCCACATGCCTGTGACCACTCCCCACATGCCTGTGACCACTCCCCACATGCCTGTGACCACTCCCCACATGCCTGTGACCACTCCCCACATGCCTGTGACCACTCCCCACATGCCTGTGACCACTCCCCACCTGCCTGTGACCACTCCCCACCTGCCTGTGACCACTCCCCACCTGCCTGTGACCACTCCCCACCTGCCTGTGACCACTCCCCACCTGCCTGTGACCACTCCCCACCTGCCTGTGACCACTCCCCACCTGCCTGTGACCACTCCCCACCTGCCTGTGACCACTCCCCACCTGCCTGTGACCACTCCCCACCTGCCTGTGACCACTCCCCACCTGCCTGTGACCACTCCCCACCTGCCTGTGACCACTCCCCACCTGCCTGTGACCACTCCCCACCTGCCTGTGACCACTCCCCACCTGCCTGTGACCACTCCCCACCTGCCTGTGACCACTCCCCACCTGCCTGTGACCACTCCCCACCTGCCTGTGACCACTCCCCACCTGCCTGTGACCACTCCCCACCTGCCTGTGACCACTCCCCACATGCCTGTGACCACCCATCACTCACCACCCACCACTCACCACTCACCACTCACCACTCACCACTCACCACCCACCACTCACCACTCACCACCCACCACCCACCTACGATGCATTGACAATGTCAATGACGCCACTCAGCTTGCTGCCCACACATACTCACACACTCACGCACGCACACCCACACGCGCACAGACACATTCACACAAATATACCCCATCCACCCACCAACCCCACACCCACCTGCGATGAATTGACTGTGTCAATGACACCCCTCAGCTTGCTGCTCACACACACACGTGTAAGCCACAGCTTCATTGCACAACACACACACGAACGCCCCCACCCACCCACCTGCGATGCATTGACCGTGTCAATGACGCCCCTCAGCTTGCTGCCCACGCGCTGCAACTCCCGCTCCACCGCCTCTGCCTGCTCGTACCTGGGTAGATGGGTGGGGGAGAGGAAAAGGGAGAACAGGAGCGTGAAGGGACAGAAGGTGTTGCTGCTCTCCTCTCTCTCCACTGCTTCTCTGCCTGCTTGTACCAGGGCGCATCAAGGAGAATTGGAGCGCGCAGAGACGGAACGAATAGCATAGTCATAGGAGCAACAGCAGCGGCAGCAGCTGCAGCAGCAGAAGCACCAGCATGAGCAGATCACCCATAGGAGCAGGAGCAGCAGGAGCAGCATCTCACATCATGTCTCTGGTGGCTGTGGCATCATCCCCCACCAGCCCTGCTGCCTTCTGCTCTGCGTACAGGCGCTCTGCGGCCTCCTCCACACTCGATAGCGCCGCATCCACCTGCCCATGGGGATGATGCATGCACAGAGACACACATGCACATGCACGCATGCACACACACACACATGCACATGTACGCATGCACACACACACACATGCACATGCACGTATGCACACACACACACATGCACATGCATGCATGCACACATGGAACGCACGCACATGCACGAGCGCGCATGCATGCGCACATGCACACATGCGCACACATGCACGCACGTGCACGCACATGCGCACACAGACACACACACAGAGACACACACACGGGCACTATGTTAGTGACATAGTGATGCCCACATGGAAGAAATGCAGAAAGAGGAGTTGTGGAGAACATAAGATGGGACACGGGACACAGGGGCCGAAGAAATAATGCATAAGGGAAAAATAACGGGAGCAGCGGAAAGGCAGATACGAATGTGAGCACAACAGGGCCTCTTTCTCACCATGGAGTGTTTCATTATAGTCAACTAAGAACAACCACCCACCCACCTCGCCCTGGTGTTGTCAGAAATAAACAGGTGGGCTGCGGAGGTCACCTGTTTATTTCTGACAGCACCACCCACCTCGCCCTGGTGTGTTTCTATGAGCTCCAGCTGTCTCTCCAGCGCCCTCTCGGCCTCCACCACTCTCGCCACGTCAGCCTGGTGCGGAGGAGAGGAGAAGGGACAGGGAGGTTTAAGGGTTTTGGGTTAAAGGTTTCGGGATTAAGGGGGCTAAGAGATGCTGGAAGGCGAGGGGAAAAGGAGGGGAAGTGGAGATTGAGGTGGAGTGTGTGGGGGGAGAGAAGTTGATGGCAGGGTGATGGTAGGGTAATGGCGGCGGTAGGAGGATGGTGAAAGCAGAGAAGATACAGAAGGTGGAGAGGGGGAGGGTGCGAGTGAGACTCAGGAAGAGAGTGAGAGTGAAGAGTGAGGCTGAGGGTGAGGGCGAAGTGAGAGCGAGGGAGAGCAAGCGGGGGAGCAGGGTCAAGTGAAAGAGACAACAGGCGAGCGTGGAGCACAAGGGGAGAAGAAAGAACTGAAGAACTCGTAACTCTTTATTCTCCCACAATCTCTTCCTCTCTCTCCCCTTCTTGTTCCTCCTCCAAGCATTAGCCGCCTACTCTCACTCAAGTGTTCTCCCCCACTTGCTCTCCCTCACCCTTCCATACTTTCCCCCCTTCCCTCCCACTTTACCCCTTTCTCCCCCCTTTCTTCCCTCTCCGCACCTTCTACCCTCCTCGCTCACCTCCAGGCCTAACAGAATCCGTCTGTTTGACAGAATCCGTCGGTCCCACTGCTGCAGCACCTCTGCCTGGCGCCTGAACACGGCGCACCGCTCGTCCAGCTCCATTGTCCATGTGCGCACGATCTGTGTGGGGGGCGCACGCGCGCATGGGCGGGGGGCGCACGGGCGCAGGGGCGCATGGGTGGAGGGCGCAAGGGCGGAAAGGCAGACGGGAGGGCGGGCGCATGGGCCCAGGAGCAGAGGGCAGATGAGCGGATCCGCGGATGGGTGGATAGGCGGACAGGCGGATAGGCGGAAGGGGGTATGGGAAGAAGGAAGGATGTGCAGAGAGGGGAAGGGGGAAGCGACAAGATAAAAAGTTCGGTCACATCAAGAGAAAGTGCGCATGAACATGGTTTCAACATACAACCTCGTTCTCCTCTCCACACTCCCTGCCCTTTCCTCTCATCCTTCCCCAACCCCCCATACACACACACAAACCTCTCTCTCCATTCCCATCCCCTTCCCCCACGCCCCCTTTCCCCTTCTCCATCCCTCCCCCACTCCCGCTCTCCCCCTCTCCCCTTTCTCCGCCAGCCCCACCTCTTCCACTGTCTTTCCGGCAATTTCTGAGGGTAGCTTCGGTGACAGAGCGCCCGCCGCTGCAGCCGCCGCGGCCGCTGCTGTTGCCCCTGCTGCGGCCGGTGCTGACGCCCCTGCCGCTGCTGCTGCTGGTGTGGACGCAGCAGCGCCTGTAGCAGCAGCTCCTGCAGTTGCTCCTGCTAGAGCTCCACCAGTGGCCGCAGCAGTCCCGAATGAGAAACCACCAGCAGTGGCAGCACCAGTTGCAGCAGCAGCAGCAGGGGTAGAAGCAGGTGCGGTGGCAGGTGCGGTGGCAGGTGCGGTGGCAGGTGCGGTTCCCGCTGCTGTGCTTGCTGCTGTTCCCCCGGTAGCAGGAGCAGCAGTGGTGGTGGTGGAGGCGGGAGTAGAGGCGAATGAGAAACCGAGGGGAGAGGAGGCAGCAGCAGGGGTGGAAGCAGCGCCGAAGAGAGAGGGAGCTGTTGTTGCTGCCGGGGTAGATGCAGCTACGGTGGAGGAAATGGGAGGGAAGGGTTTAGGGGGAGGGGGAGGGGAAGGGGGAAGGGGAGGAGGGATGGGAGGGAGGGGGGGGGGGGGGGGGAACGAGAAACAGGGGACGTGAGAGGAAATGTGAGAGTAACAGAAATGGATTCAATGTGTCGATATCCAAAGCAAGGGAGAGGTGTCACAAAAACAGGCCAAGCTCTCAGACGTCACAAGCCTAGAGTTGTCAGCACAAGACTGAATGGCAGCGTTTGACGGCAAGGTATGAGGCAAACGAATCCATGGTGGGCCTGGAAGTAGCAGCCCAATAGGGGGCAGGCGAAAGAAGACTAGAATCGCCAGCAGAAAACAGACGCACCAGCACCAGCAGGGGTGGTGGCAGCACCGGGGGTGGAAGCAGCAAAAGAGAAGGAAGGAAAACCGGTAGTGCCAGCAGCAGGAGTAGAAGCAGCAGCAGAAGCAGGCGCGGTTGATGCCGCAGCAGGAGTGGCAGAGGAAGGCGTTGCTGCTGCTGCTGCTGCTGCTGCTGTCGCCTGTGTACCTGCTGCTGCAGGAGTCGTTGCAGCAGTCGAAGCAGCAGCAGCAGGGGTGGATGGAGCAGCAGCCGCCGAGCCTGCAGCTCCCGAACCTGCAGCACCCGCGCCAAACAGAGGCTTGGCTGCCGAACCAAACAGGCCTCCTGCCGGAGCTAGCCCAGAGGCCGGGGCCGAGCCTGCTGCCGCACCGAAGTTCAGAGAAAACGCTGGAGCAGTAGAACCTGCACCAGCAGTACCTGCCAACCCTGCTCCTGCCGGTGTTGCAGCAGCAGCAGGAGTAGAGGCAGCAGCAGCAGCAGCAGTGGAACCAGACCCAGCAGCAGCAGCAGAAGCAGGAGCGCCAAAACCACCAGGCTTAGCCCCAAACCCAGTGAACCCGGCAGCACCAACAGCACCTGCAGCTGCAGGGAAGGCTCCCGAGGAGAACAGACCTGGAGCAGAGGCAGGGGTAGTGACTCCGGCAGCAGAGGCAGGAGCAGCAGCAGAAGAGCCTGCACCGAATAAGCCTGCCCCAGCAGCGGATCCAGAGCCAAAGGAAAAGCCAGTAGCAGGGGACGCTGCTGCTGGCGCTGCAGCAGAAAAGGCAGGCGCTGCAGACGCAGCAGCAGCAGGAGCAGGGGAACCGAACAGATTGGTGGGGGCAGCAGGAGAGGCAGCGGGAGCAGCAGCTGTGGCTGGCTTTGCAGCAGTCGCAGCAGAGGCGCCGCCGAAAGCGAACGGACTAGCTGCTCCTGGTGTGGCTGTCTGGCCGAAAACCGATGCTGTGGCTGCTGCTGCTGACCCAGGCTGACCGAAGGAGAAACCAGTAGATGCAGCAGGAGTAGAAGGAGTTGCAGGTGCTGCTGCTAGTGCACCGAAGGGGGTGGACGAGGCAAGAGGGGCAGCAGCAGTGGGTGTAGCCCCAGTGGCTGCAGCAGAAGCAGGCTGCCCGAAAAGCCCTCCCCCTGTTGCCGCTGCCTGCCCGAACGCCGGGGCAGCCGCTGAAGAGCCAAAAAGAGGCGTGCTCCCTGCTGCGGCGGGCTGCCCGAAAGCGGGCGCGCTGGACGGTGATACGCCGAACGCTGGCACTGTGGACTGCCCGAAAAGAGGCGACGAGGCTGGTTTTCCGAAGGGAGAGGCGGTCTGCCCGAAAGCTGGTGCGGATCCTGCCTGCCCGAACGCTGATGAACTCTGCCCGAAACCAAAACTCGGGGCTGCTGCTCCTGGCGTTGACGCCTGCCCGAAAAGAGACGGCGCGGGGGAGGAACCGGCGGCTGGCGTAGAAGTAGCGGCAGCCTGCCCGAAAACTGGGGCAGCGGAAGAAGCACCTGCTGCCTGCCCGAACGGGGACGCCGGGGTCGCGGGCTGCCCGAAAAGTGGCGTGGCGGCCGCTGATTGGCCGAAGGCGGGCGCGCCGGTCGCAGATGCGCCGAAGGGGGAGGTAGTAGCGGCTGGGGTGGAGGAAGCAGCAGCGCCGAATAGGGACGGCGTGGTCGACTGGCCGAACGCCGGAGCAGCGCCGGCGGCTGGGGTTTGACCGAACACTGGCGCTGCTGCGGAGGCACCGAAGGGGGAGCTGCGCGGGGGGTAGGGTGGTTTGGGAGGGAGAGTATGGTGAAGGGCGAGACTCAGGCGACAATGGTCGGCAGATGGGACCAGATGGCGACAGATGGCGACAGATGGCGACAGATGGCGACAGATGGCGACAAGTGGCGATTGCCGGCGACAGACGGCGACAGAGGCAAGGCAGATGGAAATTGGAGGTTTCTAGATGGTGGGAATTCAGCCTCAACGTATAATGGTATCCGTTACTCGCTGATTGTCATGATCCTCCGTATCCTCGGTGTAACCGATGGTATACTTAACTCGCCGCGTCACTCCGCGAAATGTAAGAAGCGCAAAAATTAGCTAACGATCGTTACACGTGGCAGGTGTCTGCGTCGCCCAGTCCAACCATTCCCGCGGAAACCACAGGAGTCAGAGAGAGACTCACACTAAAAAACTCCTCACTACGAAAACATGAAAAAACTAAGCTGTTATAAACGGCCGGCAAGTCACGAAAAAAGACACCACGAGCTCGACAGCCCACCTGGAGGCTGCGCCGAAGGCGGGAGCCGATCCCGACGCGCCGAACGAAAAGCCCGTTGATGCGGACGAGCCGAAATTGAACGCCATGGCTACCGCCTGGGAATAGCGACACGACGGAGCACGTGGCTATAGGGAGCGCCTGCGGCGGCGGGGAACGTGGCTAATTTCCCGCCTTGATCGGCGCAACTACAACTGCTGCAAGTACACTCGTGTTGCGACTCTGTGTGAGGTTATGAGATCTAAGGTTAAAACCCAAGACCTGAATTACTCAACGGAAGTCAACGCTAAAAACTAGGTTCGGGAGGCAGGCACGGAGAGGTTCGGCTGGGTTGCGAGAGATTTTCACTCGCGAAACCAATTTGCGACAAAAGTTTCTCGCTTCCCATGATGGTTGGTGCTCTTCCCACAACCAGAAAAGCGCGAGCTTATCAAACTGTATTAGGCATAGACCATACCTGTAGACAGGGCAGGGCGTCGGCGTTCACTCATAAGGGAGTAGATGCGCCATATGATTTGGGTGGCGCGGATTTGCAATGATGACGCGCAAAGCTAGTTTGCACTGGGTGAAGATTAGGGCGCTTCACCTGAGGGGCGGAAGGCCAAAATCCGAACCGACGTATCAGTTTGACTCTACGAACAGTATCCCAAATGAGTTCGAACACAAATACGTACAATGAGCGAATGTGACACAGGCCATCACAGGTGACGCCATCGCTATTCGCACACGCGGTCTGTTCGAACACAGCGACGTCGCCCACAAAAGAGCGACGTCGCCAAACATTGGGTCCCTCGCTTGTGTGTTTTCTCGCAAACGTTCATGGGCGACCCGGAAGACTGTGGACCAATCATATCAGTCGTTTGTGCGGAATTGTGTGTCACCTATCCCAACCTCTTCGAACAAACGTGTTCGAACGTGCGGGATGATGAAAATCGTGCTTGAGGTGACAGCTCTGTTCAAATTGGCGAAATTGTGCTTCGCGACGTCACGATCACCACTACGAACATAGGCGAAACGAGTAACGTTTCGCCTGTTCGAACGACTGTGTTGTTCGAACCGACAGGTGAAGCGCCCTTATTGTGTCGAAATGCAGGTTATTGTGCAACTACTCCGTAGCGTAAACTCGTGGCGAAAATCGAATCGCAACCGTTCGCCCAAACGTGACCCTCCCCTCGCCCTTGCTTTCCTTTCCCACGCTTCCGCTCTCTTTCGCCCGCGTCGTCGCCATCGCTTCCGCAGCTCGTCGCGTGCCCGTCGCCTTCGCTCCGCCCGTCGCCTTCACTTCTCCCCCGTCGCCTTCACTTCTCCCCCGTCGCCTTCACTCCCCCCCCTCTTCCGTTGCCTTCATTTCCCCCTCCCGTCGCCTTCACTTCCCCCTCCCGTCGCCTTCACTTCCCCCTCCCGTCGCCTTCAATTCCCCCTCCCGTCGCCTTCATTTCCCCCTCCCGTCGCCTTCACTTCCCCCTCTCGTCACCTTCACTTCCCCCTCCCGTCGCCTTCACTTCCCCCTCCCGTCACACTCGCTTCCCCACCCGTCACCTTCACTTCCCCTCCCATTGCCTTTCACTCTCTCCTGCTCAATCTCTTTCCCCCTGCTCACACCCCACGCGATGGGAAGGGATGAGAGGGTGGGCGGCATGGGTAGAGAAGCGATGGTGAATAGGGGGGAACGTGATGGGCAGGGGAGTGATGACGACGTGGAGAGAGGAGGAGAGAAGGGAGGTCGGCGGGAAGGCTAAGCGAGGACGATGGGAGGGCAAGCGTGGGCGACAGTGGCGGTGGGCGACGGTGGCGGTGGGCGACGGTGGCGGTGGGCGACGGTGGGGAGAAGCGTGGGCGACGGTGGGGGGAAGCGTGGGCGACAGTGGGGGGAAGCGTGAGCGACGGTGGGGGGAAGCGTGGGCGACGGTGGGGGGAAGCGTGGGTGACGGTGGGGGGAAGCGTGGGCGACGGTGGGGGGAAGCGGGGGCGACGGTGGGGGGAAGCGTGGGCGACGGTGGAGGGAAGCGTGGGCGACGGTGGGGGGAAGCGTGGGTGACGGTGGGGGGAAGCGTGGGCGACGGTGGGGGGAAGCGTAGGCGACGGTGGGGAAAGCGTGGGTGACGGTGCTCCGAAGCGTGGGCGACGGTGGGAGGAATCGTGGGCGATGAGAGGGGAAACATGATGGAAGGTGGGGAAAGGCGTGAGCGACGGTGTGGGGGAAGGCCGGAGGAAGCGTGAGCGGCGATAAGGGGAAGCGTGAGCGACAGTGGGGGAAAGCTTGGGCGACGGTGGGAAGAGTGGGCGTGTGCGTGGGGAGGTGTGTGAGAGACGGTGGGGAGAAGCGTGGGGGACGCGGAAGGCGATAGGTCCAAATGCGATGTTTGGGAAAGAGCTAGGAATAAAAGTGAAAATGCTCATGGCCTATGCTGTAGTGGCGTTTTATTCTATCTCTTCGCATACTCTAATCGTTTTGCGTACTATGGAAATCACACGACCTGAATTACCGAAGAAGGCAAACTGTGCACATTTTGAGCCCTTGTTCCTTCAGGAGGGTGTGGTTGGGACTCTCGCCAACCAAACCTGTTCTGCTCTACGACTCTATGTTTCTTGGCGCAATGCTTTTTGGTAACCAGTGCTGATATAACCAAGGATCCAGTGGATAGGATAGAATCTGTTGAGTCCGGGAGGAGACAATGAAGTCTTTGTAGTGACCTTGTTGAATAATAATTGAAAGAGAACAAGATGATTGAAAGATAGGAGTACAAGAATTAAATAGAAATCTAGCTAGCCATCTACTCTGAGGGGTACATTCCCTTATTAACTGTATTGCATAGCTACAGTAACCGTGACTATTGCTATCCTCGACAGTTACCATGTTGCAATGAATTAACTGTCGCGTGGTTACTGGATTGTCAAGGGTCACGGCCGTTGACTTCCTCAGACGGTTGACCTTCGGGTGACCCTCGACATTCCGCATGCTCTATATGAGCTATTGCGGTACTGGTGCAGTGGAACAGCTTCGGGAATGCTTTATATAACCTTTCGGTTATTCCAACACTCCCCTTCATTCCTGAAGGTGGGCCACATGGGATTTCTTGGTGATCCCGCAAAGGTCGGCGCATCGTTGGTACTGCTGACGTGGCAGCTTCTTCGTCAAGAAATCAGCTGCCATGTCACCGGTCGGGCAGTACGTCAGCTTGACTTTCCCTTTGTCAATTTCATCCTTCACGAAGAAGTAGCGAAGGGCGATGTGCTTGGTGCGGTTGACGAAGCCGGGCTTGTTCGCGATCTTTATCGCGCTCTGATTGTCGCAGAGTAACGTGAAGTGCCCGTTCATCGTCACTTTCGCTTCTTGCAGCAGCTCCACCAGGTACAGTCCTTCGCGAACAGCTGCGCTAGCTGCGATGAATTCTGCTTCTGCTGACGAGAGAGCGATAAGTTCCTGCTTCTGAGAATTCCAGGAGATGAGTCCGGTAGGTTGGAGTTGAAAAATGAATCCTGTGCGGGAGCGTCTGTTGTCAACATCTCCTGCGTGGTCGGCATCTATGTAGCCGTGGAGCTGTAGAGTAGCGGTGAGGTTAGCTTCGTAGGTGAGACCGACGTCGGGAGTGGAGATGAAGTACTGTAGTGCTCGGCGTAGATCCAGTAGATTCTCCCCTTCAGGTCGCTTTAGGTACTGTGCGAGCTGGCTTGCGACGTAGGAGAGATCGAGCCGGCTGTCAAATGATAATGTTCTGTAGGCTATAGTGGGGTAGCCCATATGGGGTACACATTTCTAGGGTTGCATATTTGTACCACACTCCATTCCTTAGTGCACCATTCTCGTTTCAGTTTTCTCATGGTATCAAAGCAGGTTCCCTCGTGGGAACTGTGCCTAGGGCCCACCAAGTCGAAAGTTTTTTTTTCCTGCCCGGAGCGCGCTCAGCCCGAGTCGCGCTCCCCTCTCTGACTTCGTCGAGCCGCCCTAGCGGCCAAGTCGCGCCGCCTTAGCGGCCCCTGATTCGTCGCCCTAGCGACCCCGTCGCCCTACATGCGCCTCGGCCCCGTCGCCCTACCTGCGCCCCGGCCCTGTCGCCCTACCTGCGCCCCGGCCCCGTCGCCCTACCTGCGCCCCGGCCCCGTCGCCCTACCTGCAACCCCGGCCCCGTTGCCCCACCTGCGACCCTGCCCCGTCGCCATACCTGCGGCCCCGGCCCTAGCCCCGTCGCCCTACCTGCGCCCCGGCCCCGGCCCCGTCACCTTGCTTGCGACCCCGGCCCCGTCGCCCTGCTTGCGACCCCGGCCCCGTCGCCCTACATGCGCCCCGGCCCCGTCGCCCTACCTACGCCCCGGCCCCGGCCCCGTCGCCCTACCTGCGTACCGGCCCCGGTCGCCCTACCTTCGACCCGGCCCCGTCGCCCTACCTACAGCCCCGCCCCGCTGCCCTACCTGCGGCCCAGCCGTCCTACCTGCGGCCCCGCCGCCCTACCTGCGGCCTAACCGCCCTACCTGCGGCCCACCCGCCCTCACCTGCGGTCCCCGCCGCCCTTACCTGCGGTCCCCGCCGCTCTTACTTGCGGTCCCCGCCGCCCTCACTAGCGGCCCCGCCGCCTTCCCTGCGGCCTCGTCATCTGCTGCAGCGCCGCCTGCCACCCGAGCCGCCCGTGCCGCCTCACCTAGCCGAGCAGCCGACCGCCGCGCCGCCGTACAGCAGCACAGCCAAGCCGCCCAACAGCTGAGCAGCCGGACAGCCGAGCAGCCGAGCCGCCCTGCAGCCGAGCCGCCCAGCAGCCGAGCAGCCGAGCCGCCCTGCAGCCGAGCCGCCCAGCAGCCGAGCCGCCCTGCAGCCGAGCCGCCGTGCAGCCGAGCCACCGAGCCGCCGAGCCGCCCTACCTCCGAGCCGCCCGAGCAGCCCCGTCCGGTAAGCACAGCGCCTCTGTCACTTCACTCCCCTTTCCCTACTGTGTGCGCTGCTAGTCTACTGTTGTCATGGCTACCCCTAGTGTCCTCGCTTTTGACGCCGAGGGTCGAGCCATTGACTTTGACGTCTGGGTAGATGACCTGCAGCTGTTCTTACAGTGCGATAGGGCAGACGGTCTTGCTGTGTTCGCTCACAGTGGGCCACGCGCGATGCTGCTGCACGTCTTGCTGTGCGTCGCCACCTCCCTACCTCTGAGCGTGCGCACTTTAGTCAGTACAAGAGTGCTCAGACCTTGTACGACGCTGTAGTTGCACGCTACTCCTCCCCTGCCACTGCTGCACTGAGCCGTCTCATGCTACCGTACCTCTTCCCTGACCTTGCTGCCTTTCCCACAGTCGCTGACCTCATTACGCACCTCCGCACTAGTGACACTCGCTACCGCGCTGCGCTTCTTGCTGACTTCTGCGCCAAGACCCCCCCCCCCCCCCCCCATGTACATCACTCTCTACTACATAGTCACTCGCCTCCCTGACTCCCTTCGTGTAGTCAGGGACCACTTCCTCCAAGTCTGTCCCACCACTCTCACTGTTGACCTCCTCGAGAAGTCCCTCCTAGCGGCCGAGAAGAGTATAGTCGCTGTAGGGGCCTCTCGTGGTGACCCGCGCACCCCCATCTTTGAGGGGTGTTCCCCCTCCCCCCTTCTGCCGTCTGTTGCCTCTGCTGCTGCGGCCGACCTCCTTGGTCTTGAGTCGGTCGGTGCGGCGTCTGCCCCTAGCGGGAGACGCCGCTCTGGCAAAGGCAAGGGGGGGCAGGGGCATTGGAGGAGCGGGCGGTGGAGGTGGAGGTGGAGGCGGCGGGGGGAGTGGGGGTGGCGGTAGGAGTGGAGGTGGGGGTGGAGGTGTCGGTGGCGGCAGTGGAGGCGGAGGCGGCGGCGGCGGTGGCGGTGGGAGCGGAGGTGGCGGAGGTGGTGGCGGTGGAGGAGGCAGCGGAGGCGGCGGTAGTAGCGGAGGCGGCGGAGGCGGCGGAGGCGGCGGAGGCGGCGGGGGTGGCGGTGGAGCTGGTCGCGGGTCTGCGCAGAGGAGTGGCTCCGGTGGTGGTCCACGCCAGCAGCAGCAGCGCGGTCGTGAGACCCTGTCCCCTCAGCAGCTCCGTGAGTGGTACACTGCACGCCAGCGGGGTGGGGGCTTTGGTCCGTGCACCTACGTCCTGCGCACCGGCGACCGTGCGGGTGAGCAGTGTGGGGGTGCGCACCCCACCCAGCGCTGCTTTGGCCGCCTGACGGACGCGTGGCGTCACCAGTTCCCGAAGGCCACAGAGATCCCTCGCTGGGGCGAGCTGTCTAGGGCGGGAGTTGCCATCTATGATCTTGATTTTGATGCTATCCTTTCTGCCATGTATGCTGTGTCTATTAGTGATGAGGGTGACTGTTCCCGGTGTTTCCCGCCCGACCCGGGCATTGAGACTGCTGCTCTAGGTACTGGTGAGGCTGCTGCTCTAGGTGCCAGTGAGGCTGCTGCTCTAGGTGCCAGTGCGTCTGCGTCCTCAGGTGCTGGTGAGTCTGCGCTCGCAGGTACCACGTCGGCTTCGGCCTTCCTCACCTTCACACTTGACTCAGGGGCTTCTCGCTCCTTCTTTCGAGACCCCACCACACTCACGCCGCTTGGTCGGCCGGTTGCAGTCTCCCTGGCAGACCCCTCTGGGGGTCCTGTCCTTTCTCACTTCTCCACTGTCCTCCCGTGTCCGGCGGCCCCCTCTGGCACCTTGTCTGGTCTTTACCTCCCCTCGTTCTCTACGAACTTGGTGAGTGGTGCTGACCTACATGATGCGAGGGTTCACCAGTTTACTCCTGCGAGTCAGCGGGTGACCCACTGCTCGGACGCTCGCACAGGCCGGCACCTGGCCACGTTTACGCGTCGGCCTGGGTCGAGCCTGTACACCCTGACCACCGAGTCTCCTCCTGTCCCTGCGTCTGGTTAGGTAGTTGCGTCGGGTCAGGTATTTGCTGCAGCGTCCAGGTTTGGTCCTGAGTTTGCCCCCTGCTCGTGTCGCCTCCTGTCTCACGAGAATCTCCTCTGGCACCACCGCCTTGGACACCCCTCCGTGCCTCGTCTCCGAGGCATGGCCTCCCGTGTCCTTGTCTCTGGTCTTCCCCGGTCCCTCCCTCCCCTTCCTCCGGGGCCTGGCCCCACCTGCGTCCCCTGTGTCGAGGGGCGGCTGCGGGCTGCCCCTCACTCCTCTCAGTTTCCCCCGACAGAGGCCCCGTTGCAGACGCTTCACATGGACGTGTGGGGCCCGGCCCGCGTCCGCGGACAGGGTCACGAGCGCTACTTCCTGCTGGTGGTTGACGACTACTCGCGTTACACCACAGTCTTCCCCTTGCGCAGCAAGGGTGATGTCACTGAGGTGTTGATCGACTGGATCCGCGCAGCTCGTCTCCAGCTCAGGAGGAGCTTCGGCTCGGACTTTCCTATTCTGCGTCTGCACTCTGACAGAGGCGGAGAGTTCTCCTCTGGCCTTATGCGAGCCTACTGTCGTGCACGAGGCATCCGCCAGACCTTCACGCTTCCGGACTCTCCACAGCAAAATGGGATTGCTGAGCGCCGCATTGGCATGGTCATGGACGTCGCCCGTACGTCCATGATGCATGCGGCTGCCCCCCATTTTCTGTGGCCGTTTGCGGTTCGGTACGTGGCGCATCAGATCAACCTTCACCCCAGGGTCTCCATGCCGGAGACCTCCCCAGCTTTGCTGTGGACGGGGAAGGTAGGCGATGTGTCTGCGTTCCGTGTCTGGGGATCTCGGGCGTTTGTACGCGACTTGTCTGCGGACAAGCTGTCCCCTCGTGCTGCTCCTTGCGTCTTCCTTGGCTTCCCCCCTGACGCGCCAGGGTGGCAGTTCTACCACCCCACCTCTCGTCGTGTTCTGTCCTCCCAGGACGTCACGTTTGACGAGTCGGTCCCCTACTACCGCCTCTTCCCCTACCGCACTCCGTCCCTCCCCCCGCCACTGCTCTTCCTTGTGCCAGGTCCCCCCCCGGTAGACCCCCTCCCTCCTCAGGGTCCTGCCCCTTCAGGTGTGTCCCAGGTAGACGCAGTCGAGCCTGTCGAGGTTACTGGTGACTCTGGTGCTGCTGAGGGTGCTGAGCCTGGGGGTGCTGACTCTGGGGGTGCTGAGCGTGTGGGTGCTACGTCTAGGGGTGCTGAGCCTGAGGGTGCTACTACTGGGGGTGCTGAGTCAGGGGGTGCTGAGCCTGGGGGTGCTACGCCTAGGGGTGCTGAGCCTGGGGGTGCTGAGCCTGGGGGTGCTACGCGTGGAGGTACTGAGCCTTGGGGTGCGGAGCCTGAGGGAGCTGGGCCTGCTGGTGCTGTGCCTAAAGGTTCTCCAGGTGCTTCGTCTTGCCGAGAGCCACTCTCTCCACAGGAGCTGCGTGAGTTGTTTGCCCAGCGCTGGAGGCGAGCTGCTGGAGCTGGAGGTGCTGCGGGTACTAGAGGTTCTGTTGCTGCTGAGGGGGTTGGTGCCACGGGTCTCGGAGGTGCTCGTACTGGGAGTACTGGAGCTGCTGGGCCTGCGGGTACTTCTGGAGCTGGTGCTGCTGCGGGTGTTGGCGCGGAGGCTACTGCTGTCGGTCCTGGAGGCGGTCCTGCTGGGGGTACTACTGGTGCTGCTGGAGGTACTTGAGCTGGAGCTGCTACTGGTGCTGGTGCTGCCACTGGGGGTGCTGGTGCTGTCCCTACTGTGTCTGGAGTCGCCGCGCGGCCTCGGCCGTACTTCGTTCCGCTCCTTCAGCAGGTTCTTGGTCTCCCGTCTTCTACTGGTCCTCCTCCTCCCTTCGAGTGTCCACAGCCTGTCCCGTCACAGTTACAGTTACAGGAGGCCTCCCCACTGCCTGCTCCGTCTCCCTACACTGGTCCTACTGGAGGTCTTGCTGAGCGTCGTGAGCCTGCGTCTCGCCCTGCGTCGCCTGTCCGTGCTGCTCGCACTAGTGGTTGCAGTTCGCGTTAGCGTCCTCCTCCTGTCCCTGGCACGCACAGGATGTCTCTGCATCCGTCCACTGCTCCTCTGCGTGCCCCTTTGCCTTCTCCTCCTGCGTCCTCTCTTCCTGCTCTTGCCAACCCGGAGTCAGACTCTCTTCGTGCTGCCAGTCCTACTATCACGTGTCTCCTTGCTACTGTCGTCACTGACCCTTCTTTTGAGTCCACTGCTGCGTCTGCCCTAGTTGCTGAGCTCGTCGACTTTGCTGCTCGCTGTCGTCTAGACTACGCTGCTAGTCTTGTCGCTGAGTCTGAGTCTGTCTGTCCTCCGTCCATCGAGGGTGAGTGTGCCCTTGGCACGGACGTCCTTGAGGACAAGCAGGAGGCGTTCCAGTGTCTGGCTGCTGCTTCACCTCATCTCATGTCCGTACTGCTTACCCCTGAGGGAGACCCAGATGCACTTGACATCGCGACTCCGCGCTCTTACGCGGAGGCCGTAGAGGGTCCCTACTCCTCTCAGTGGCAGGCAGCTATGGATGCAGAGATGGCTTCCTGGAAGTCCACAGGCACCACGTTGACGCGGTTCCCCCACCTGGGGCGAACATCGTCAGTGGCATGTGGATCTTCAGGGTGAAGCGGCCGCCAGGTTCTCCACCTGTCTTCAAGGTGCGGTACGTGGCTCGTGGCTTCAGTCAGCGGTAGGGAGTTGACTACTTTCAGACCTTCTCTCCCACCCCGAAGATGACCACTCTTTGGGTGCTGCTGCACATAGCCGCTCAGCGCGACTACGAGCACTGCTTTCTTGCAGGGTAGCCTGCACGAGGAGATCTGGCTGCGCCACCCACCTGGCTTCACTAGGACTTTTCCTCCTGGCACCCAGTGGAGCCTCCGGCGTCCAGTCTACGGTCTCCGCCAGACACACGAAGGACTACACTTGCGGCTCTTGGGTTTGCTCCCTCTACTGCCGACCCGTCGCTGTTTCTGCGCACCAACACCTCTTTGCCGCCGTTCTACATCCTCGTGTACGTCGACGACTTGGTCTTTGCCACAGCTGACACTGCTGGACTCGCCCACGTGAAGTCCGAGCTGCAGAAGAGACACACGTGCACAGACCTTGGTGAACTGCGCAGCTACCTTGGCTTGCAGATCACCCGGGACAGAGCACGCCGCACCATTACCCTGACTCAGTCACACATGGTGCAGCAGGTCCTTCAGCGCTTCGACTTCACGTACTCCTCGCCTCAGGCCACTCCTCTGCCTACTCGCCACTCGCTCTCATCTCTGCCTTCGGATGAGTCCGTAGAGTCGAGTGGCCCGTACCCAAAGCTTGTTGGCTGCCTCATGTACCAGATGACCTGCACTCGACCTGACCTTGCATACCCTCTTAGCATTCTTGCACGCTATGTTGCTCCTGGGAGACACAGACCGGAGCACATGCCTGCAGCGAAGAGGGTGTTGCGCTACTTGTGCAGTACGTCGGGCATGGGGCTAGTGCTTGGAGGGCAGAGTCCAGTGGTCCTCACTGGGCACGCAGACGCTTCTTGGGCTGACGACCAGGCTACATAGCGGTCGTCACAGGGTTACACCTTCAGCCTTGGTTCCGGCTCTGTTTCGTGGAGGGCTACTCGCTCGTCTTCCGTTCTCGGCTCCAGTTGTGAGGCTGAGATCTACGCAGGAGCCATGGCTGCTCAGGAGCTTCGCTAGCTCACCTACCTACTGACTGACCTCGGAGAGCCGCCTCGTTCTCCTCCAGTGCTGTACGTAGACAACAAGGCCATGCTGGCCTTGTGTCGGGAGCAACGCCTGGAGCACAGAACGAAGCACATTGCTCTCCGCTACTTTCTTGCTCGTGAGCTGCAGCAGCGTGGTCAGTTGCGACTTGCGTACGTGGCCTCTGAGGCCAACACTGCTGATATCTTCACTAAGGCACTTGCGCCTTGTGATCATCAGCGCTTCTGTACTCAGCTTTGTCTTGTGCCTGCCTTGCCTCACTTGCTCACTTCTTGACCTTGCTTGTACTGTCACATATATATACTCCTGCTCTTGCTTGTTTAGCCATTTATATATATATGTGCTCTTGCATGTGAACTGGCCTTGTGGCCTTAAACTTGTGCTCGGAATGTGTGGTGACTTTGTGATCCACCCTGAGCTTTGCTCTGTTCTTCTTGACTGGTCTTGTGACCCCTTGTTCTCCCCCACTTTGCCTTTGGGGGTGTGTGAAATGATAATGTTCTGTAGGCTGTAGTGGGGTAGCCCATATGGGGTACACATTTCTAGGGTTGCATATTTGTACCACACTCCATTCCTTAGTGCACCATTCTCGTTTCAGTTTTCTCACCGGCATGTGAGGGCGGCAAACAGGAGACATCCCAGCTGCTGCTGATAGAGACGATGGTTGTCGGAAGAGAGCGGTGTGGTGTCTGGCTTGTGGTTAGGAGGAGGAGTGCGATAGGGGATAGTGAGGTTGATTGGTGCGATGGAGAAGCGCTTCGCGAGTGTTTCGGCGTACTTGGCGGCGGAGAGGTGAATGGAGGAGGCGGACTGAGTCACATTGAGGCCGAGAAAATGGGTGACGACGTGGTTGATTGTCACCACCAATTTCTCTTTGATGTCAGCCTCAAACTGGTCCAGCAGCTCCGTGTCGTTGCCGGTGTAGAGAAGGTCGTCGACGTAGGCGACGAGGAGTACGAATTTCTCACGCGATTCCTACCTGTACATTTTGAGGTCGTGCGGCAGCTGAGTGAAGCTGAGCTCAAGGAGGACGGAATGGAGGTACTGCTGCTATAGACGAGGCGCCTGCTTGATTCCGTAGAGGGATTTTTGGAGGAGGCACACGACGCCATCATTTTCTTCGAATGCGTGCGGCTGCTCGACGAAAATGATGGCATCAACGGGAGCGTAGAGGAAGGCGCTGCCGACGTCGATTTGCCGGAGCGGTCGCTGTTTGACGGCGGCGATGCAGATGAGAATGCATACCGAGGTGTGGCAGCCTACAGGAGCGTAGGTGAGAGTGAAATCCACCAGGTGTGTTTTCTCAAATCCCCGCACTACCCAACGCGCCTTGTACTTGTCGACCGAGCCATCTGCGAGAGTTTTGATACGAAAAACCCATTTGCCGCTGAGAATTTTTCTCCCCTTTTGCCGATGACCGAGGGAATAGCTTCCAGGTGCCACGTTTCTTCAGCGACGTGATTTCGGCTGCCATGGCTGCTCTCCATTTTTCACTGTCGGGGCTAGACAGGGCTTGGCGGACTGTGGTTGGTTCCTTGGGCGAGGTGTGGCGAACAGCGACGGCGAGGCCGAGAACTCGGAGACCAGTTTCGTCAGTCTTTTCGTAGTGAAGTCTGTCATAGACGTGGAAGCTGGTAACTTCGACCACGTCGTCATCGCTGTCGTTGCCGAGGCGGAGGGTATCCTGCGACATGTTGGGTTGTGGTAACTCGGCATCAGGTGATCGGCGCGCCTCACTGTTGTAGTCATGAGCCGCGCGAGTTGTATCGTTAGGATCGGGTTGGTGTAGAGGTACGAATATCGGAGTCCCGAATTGGCTTGTGAGGGGGATGCTCGTAGCGGAGTCCATTGGGGTGACATCAGGTGCGTCTGTATCCTCGGCCAGGTCAGCTTCGTCGTGTGACGTGGCGAAGCTGCGGTGGCCCTCGAAGAGCCTCTCGGGAAGTTTGTCGGCTTCCTGGTGCTCCTTAAAAAGGGGCAGAGTCAGCTTTTCGTAGAAGATGCAGTCACGTGATTTCGTCACCTCGTGTGTCGCGTAGTCCAGCACGATCCACGCCTTGAATTCCTTCTCGATCCCGAGGTGAATGCCCCATCGTGCGCGGTCAGCAAATTTTCCGGTTCTCATAGTGTGGGGTCTGTACTGTACCATGCAGCCAAACACCCGAAGCAGGCGTGTATCTGCTTTTCTGCCCGTCCATGCCCGGTAGGGAGAGTTGTTGTTCTCGAGGCTTCACGAGGACAGCAAGTTGTGCAGCCGAACAGCGTGATTCATCGCAAATGACCAATATTTTGTTGGGATGGCCGACTGCTTCATCAGAGCCCTCATCCGCGTGGCGAGGCTTCTGTTTGTCCGTTCTGCTACTCCTTGCTGTTGGTGAGCATAGGGCAGGGACACCAGGTGCTCAATCCCCTTCTACTTGAGGAGCTTCTTGAACTCGTTTGAGAAGAACTCCAGGGCTCCATCCGTCTGCCAGGTTTTGAGTTTGAGACCGGACTGTCGCTTAGCCCGCTTCATCCACGCAATGAAGCACTCGAAGGCCAGAGACCTACTGTCGGTGTTGACGACCCAGACGTAGCGAGTAGATGCGTCGATGAAGGTAAGTGTATACCGCTCCCTGTCGAGCCCCTCCTGGCTGAGCACCATGAAGTCGCTGTAAACTTTGTCCAGCGGCTTGTAGCGTTCATACCCTGGGGGCAAATCGGGGAACGGCTGGTGATTGAGCGACGCGGTTGGGCAGACGATGCATGGCGGGCTAGGTGAGTCCGCGGTGAGGGAACCGTTTCGAGGAAGGAGGAGCGCGTCGTTGTCGAAGACTCCGGCCTTGAGCGAGTTTTTGAGAGTGGCGTGGGAGGGATGGCTGAGCCGTTGGTGCCATGTTTCTGGGTCCGCACGGTAACGGACTGTCTTTTGATAATATTTTTGTCGCGCTGCTTCGTCGTTTGCCTCCCCTTCAGGTCCTGCGTCGGTGGCGAGCGCGCGAATTGCTTTTCGCTCCAGAAGCACGCGGGGAATACCAATAATTTCGTCGATGTCGCCGGCTTCGACTTGGTCTCCGGTAACGAGCAGGCATTGGTTGGGCCATTCCCGAACTGGGAGTCCCTTCACGGGGATTCTGAAGTAACTGTATTCAGCGTCGATGACCTCAATTTCTTGTGGTCCTTGTACTGGCGGCTCCGGCCCCTCGGTAGGTTTGGGTAACTCTGTTGGTTCTCCCATAAATTCGTAGGCTTCTTCTTCTTCTGACCCTTTTTCCATTTGCTCGGGTGTGTCAGGGGCGTATTGATCTGGGAGAGGTGGACCTCCCCACCAGATGCCGCGAGTTGCCCAGTATGGGTCGACGACGGCAACTTTCGCAGGAGGGAAACCAGCTGCTTCCGCGTGCCCTTGTTCTGCTTCGGCCGTGGTGTCCCATCCTCCTCTGGCGCCCCATGTGTCTTCAGCGGTCTCTGCTTCTCCAACTGCTTCTCCTGCTGTTGCGCCAACTTCCTCTGCTGGAACTGCGCCCCTTCCACTTGCGGCTGCTTCTTCTGGAGTTACTACTTCTCCCCAGGGTCCGAGCGCGCGCTCGGAAGTGTTCCAGCCCGGCCAGTGAGTCTCCGCTGTCTTGTTTTCCTCGGTTTGTTGGGTTGCAGGTCCTGACGTGCCGCTGTCTTCTTCCATTGTGGCAGGTCCGGTTTCTGCAGGGTTGGAGGTCAAGGCAGTCGGGACAGTGCGCAAGCGTAGAAGGCCATCGGAGGCTGGTCGCTCGAGGTCTATCTCGTCGGGATGTGACCATGTTGGTGGCTCCGTGGGAGTTGTTTTCAGTAGCAGTGTGCGGTGGGAGTCGCCGATGGTGCCCTGAGCCGGAAATTGCAGCACGAAGACTCCATCATCATCGACCCCCTTTCCGATGTAAGTTTCGTTGTGGAAGAGCTCGAAGGTCTTTTCCTTCCGATTGCTGCGAATGTCGATTCCGCACCGCATGAGTTGAGCTGATGAGAGTAAGTTGTATTGTAGGTCAGGGGCGACGAGAACGTCCCCGATGTGAATGGTGAACTTCGTGTCATCGGCCTCGAGGTAGATTTCGCCAATCTCATATGCCTTCATTTTTCCGTTGTTGGCGGCGGTGATTTCGCAGGGTCGTCGCATGCGTCGAGAGTTGCTGATGAACCTTGGCGATCCCACCATGTGTTGTCCGCAGCAACTGTCGAGGTACCACGTGTCAAGATCCTCGTAGCGCTGGCGGGCAAGGTTGGCAATCTTGGGCGTGACGATGCGATCAAGGTCGCCGGTGTACGGTGAGAGGGCGAAATATCTGTTTGCGGAAATGCTCGGCGGCGATTCCGGAGTAGGGGGAGGGAGCTCAAAGTCAAGAGGAATGTCTGAAGGGCGAGAGGACCAGGTAAAAGCTATTGGGTCATTGTCTGGACTGGGCGCAACGGGGTTGATGGGATTGTCGCGAGTGAATGTTACTTGATCCCAGTAACGGGACCCTCTGTTGCGTCAAGCCATGCAGCTTATGATTGTTCCTTTTCCTTTGTCCTTCGCCGTGATGAGGGCAGGGGATTGTGAAGTGCTCGCGACGGAAGGAGGCGACACAGTGGCGGAGGGCTTTGCCTGCGTCGATGGTTGTTGGCTGGAGGCGTTGCGCCGCTCGTCAGCGGCCTGACGCTTGTAGCACTGGTCGATAGAGTGGCCAGACTTCTTGCAGTATTTCCAGAAAGCTCCCTTCTTTCCGCGTTGTTCCCCTTGTGCCGCTCTTCTGTAGAAGACTAATTTCTCCCGTTTAACATTCTTCTCGTTGTACAGGTTGATTTCCTTCTGCTCCGAAAGAAGCGTGTGAGAAAACTGAAACGAGAATGAATGCACTATGAAAGAGTTGGGTACAAGTACTAACCCTAATTGGGTTGTACCCTATATCGGCTACCCCACTACAACCTACACAAAAGCATAAGCTATAATGTTCTGACACACCCCCATAGGCAAAGTGGGGGAGTACAAGGGGTCACAAGACCCGTCAAGCAAAGCAAAGCAAAGCAAGCTCAGGGTGGATCACAAAGTCACCACACATTCCGAGCACAAGGTCAAGGCCACAAGGCCAGTTCACATGCAGGAGTACATATATATATAAAAGGCTAGACAAGAAAGAGCAGGTGTATATATATATGTAACAGTGCAAGCAAGGACAAGAGGTGAGCAAGTGAGGCAAGGCAGGCACAAGACCCAGCTGAGTACAGAAGCGCTGATGATCACAAGGCGCAAGTGCCTTGGTGAAGATATCAGCAGTGTTGGCCTCAGAGGCCACGTACGCAAGATGTAGCTAACCACGCTGCTGCAGCTCACGAGCAAGGAAGTAGTGAAGAGCAATGTGCTTCGTTCTGTGCTCTAGTCTCTGCTCTCGACACAAGGCCACCATGGCCTTGTTGTCTACGTATAGCACTGGAGGAGAACGAGGCGGCTCTCCGAGGTCAGTCAGCAGGTAGGTGAGCCAACGAAGCTCCTGAGCAGCCATGGCCCCGGCGTAGATCTCAGCCTCACAACTGGAGCCGAGAACAGAAGACGAGCGGGTAGCCCGCCACGAAACAGAGCCAGAACCAAGGCTGAAGGTGTAACCCTGTGATGACCGCTGCGTAGCCTGGTCATCAGCCCAAGAAGTGTCTGCGTGCCCACTGAGGACCACTGGACTCTGCCCTCCAAGCACAAGCCCCATGCCCGACGCACTGCACAAGTAGCGCAACACCCTCTTCGCTGCAGCCATGTGCTCCGGTCTGTGTCTCCCAGGAGCAACATAGCGTGCAAGAATGCTACGAGGGTATGCAAGGTCAGATCGAGTGCAGGTCATCAGGTACATGAGGCAGCCAACAAGCTCTGGGTACGGGCCACTCAACTCTACTTACTCATCCGAAGGCAGAACTGAGAGCGAGTGGCGAGTAGGCGAAGGAGTGGCCTGAGGCGAGGAGTACGTGAAGCCGAAGCGCTGAAGGACCTGCTGCACCATGTGTGACTGAGTCAGGGTAATGGTGCAGCGTGCTCTGTCCTGGGTGATCTGCAAGCCAAGGTAGCTATGCAGTTCACCCAGGTCTGTGCACGTGTGTCTCTTCTGCAGCTCGGACTTCACGTGGGCGAGTCCAGTAGTGTCAGCTGTGGCAAAGACCAAGTCGTCGACGTACACGAGGATGTAGAACGGCGGCAAAGAATTGTCGGTGCGCAGAAACAACGACGGGTCAGCAGTAGAGGGAGCAAACCCAAGAGCCGCAAGTGTAGTCCTCAGTGTGTCGTGCCACTCACGCGGTGCCTGGCGGAGACCGTAGACTGGCCGCCAGAGGCTCCACTGGGTGCCAGGAGGAAAAGACTCAGTGAAGCCAGGTGGGCGGCGCAGCCAGATCTCCTCGTGCAGGCTGCCCTGCAAGAAAGCAGTGTTGAAGTCAAGAGAGTGCAGCTTGTAGTCATGGTGAGCAGCTATGTGCAGCAATACCCGAAGAGTGGTCATCTTCCGGGTGGGAGAGAAGGTCTGAAAGTAGTCAACTCCCTGCCGCTGACTGAAGTCACGAGCCACGTAGCGCGCCTTGAAGACACGCGGAGAACCCGGCGGCCGCTTCACCCTGAAAATCCACATGCCACTGACGATGTTCGCCCCAGGCGGGGGAACCTCGTCAACGTAGGTGCCTGTGGACTTCCAGGAAGCCATCTCTGCGTCCATAGCTGCCTGCCACAGAGAGGAGTAGAGACCCTCTATCGCCTCTTCGTAAGAGCGCGGAGTCGGGATGTCAAGTGCATCCGGGTCTCCCTCAGGGGTAAGCAGTACGGACACGAGATGAGGTGAAGCAGCAGCCAGACACTGGAACTCCTCCTGCCTGTCCTCAAGGACGTCCGTGCCCAGGGCACACTCACCCCCGACGGACGGAGGACAGACAGACTTAGACTCAGCGACAAGACTAGCAGCGTAGTCTAGAGGACAGCGAGCAGCAAAGTCGACGAGCTCAGTAACTAGGGCAGACGCAGCAGTGGACTCAAAGGAAGGGTCAGTGACAACAGTAGCAAGGAGACGCGTGACAGTAGGACTGGCAGCACGAAGAGAGTCTGACTCCGGGTCGGCAAGAGCAGGAAGAGAGGAAGCAGGAGGAGAAGGCAAAGGGGCACGCAGAGGAGCAGTGGACGGACGCAGAGACATCCGGTGCGTGCCAGGGAAAGGAGGAGGACGCTGACGCGAACAACGACCACTAGTGCGAGCACGGCGGACAAGCGACGCAAGGCGAGACGCAGGCTCACGACGCTCAGCAAGACCTCCAATAGGACCAGTGTAGGGAGAAGGAGCAGGCAGTGGGGAGGCCGGCTGTAACTGTGACGGGACAGGCTGTGGACACTCGAAGGGAGGAGAAGGACCAGTAGAAGGCGAGAGACCAAGAACCTGCTGAAGGAGCGGAACGAAGTACGGCCGAGGCCGCGCGGCGACTCCAGACACAGCAGGGACAGCACCAGTACCCCCAGCGGCAGCACCAGCGCCAGGAGCACCTCCAGCTCCAGTACCTCCAGCAGCACCAGTAGTACCCCCAGCAGGACCGCCTCCAGGACCGACAGCAGTAGCCGCAGCGCCAACACCCACAACAGCTCCAGCTCCACTCGCACCCGCAGGCCCAGCAGCTCCAGTACTCCCAGCACGAGCACCTTCGGGACCCGCGGCACCAGCACCCTCAGCAGCCGGAGAACTTCCAGCTCCAGCAGCATGCCTCCAGCGCCGAGCAAACCACTCACGCAACTCATGTGGAGAGAGGGGCTCCCGTCGAGACGAAGCACCCGGAAAACCTCCAGGCCCAGCACCGCCAGATGCCACACGAGTAGGCCCAACTCCCTCAGGCTCCGCACCTCCAGGCTCAGCACCTCCAGGCGTAGCACCCCCAGGCTCAGCACCCCCAGTCGCAGCACCACCGCGCTCAGCACCCCCAGGCTCAGCACCCCCAGTTGCAGCACCCCCAGGCTCAGCAACCCCTGTAGTAGCACCCGCAGGCTCAGCACCCCCTAGCGCAGCACCCACACGCTCAGCACCCCCAGAGTCAGCACCCCCAGGCTCAGCACCCTCAGCAGCACCAGAGTCATTAGTAACCTCGACAGGCTCGACTGCGTCTACCTGGGACACACCTGAAGGGGCAGGACCCTGAGGGGGGAGGGGGTCTACCGGGGGGGGACCTGGTACAAGGAAGAGCGGCAGCGGGGGGAGGGACAGAGTGCGGTAGGGGAAGAGGCGGTAGTAGAGGACCGACTCGTCAAACGTGACGTCCTGGGAGGACAGAACATGACGAGAGGTGGGGTGGTAGAACTGCCACCCTGGCGCGTCAGGGGGGAAGCCAAGGAAGACGCAAGGAGCAGCACGAGGGGACAGCTTGTCCGCAGACAAGTAGCGAACAAACGCCCGAGATCCCCAGACACGGAACGCAAACGCATCGCCAACCTTCCCCGTCCACAGCAAAGCTACGGAGGTCTCCGGCATGGAGACCCTGGGGTGAAGGTTGATCTGATGCGCCGCGTACCGAACCGCAAACGGCCACAGAAAATGGGGGGCACCCGCATGCATCATGGACGTACGAGCGACATCCATGACCATGCCAATGCGGCGCTCAGCAATCCCATTTTGCTGTGGGGAATCCGGAAGCGTGAAGGTCTGGCGGATGCCTCGTGCACGACAGTAGGCTCGCAAAAGGCCAGAGGAGAACTCCCCGCCTCTGTCAGAGTGCAAACGCAGAACAGGAAAGTCCGAGCCGAAGCTCTGCCTGAGCTGGAGACGAGCTGCGTGAATCCAGTCGATCAACACCGCAGTGACATCACCCTTGCTGCGCAAGGGGAAGACTGTGGTGTAACGCGACTAGTCGTCAACCACCAGCAGGAAGTAGCGCTCGTGACCCTGTCCACGGCCGCGGGCCGGGCCCCACACGTCCATGTGAAGCGTCTGCAGCGGGGTCTCTGTCGGAGGAAACTGGGAGGAGTGAGGGGCAGCCCGCTGCCGCCCCTCGACACAGGGGGCGAAGGTAGGGCCAAGCCCCAGAGGAAGGGGAGGGAGGGACCGGGGAAGACCAGAGACAAGGACACGGGAGGCCATGCCTGTGAGACGAAGTTGGGAAGGGTGACCAAGGCGGTGGTGCCAGAGGAGAGTCTCGTGAGACAGGAGGCGACATGAGCAGGGGGCAGACTCAGGACCAGACCTGGACGCTGCAGCAAACACCTGACCCGACACAGCTACCTGACCAGACGCAGTGACTGGAGGAGACGTAGTTGTCAGTGTGTACAGGCTCGACCCCGGCCGACGTGTAAACGTGGCCAGGTGTCGGCCTGTACGAGCGTCCGTGCAGTGGGTCACCCGCTGACGCGCAGGAATGAACTGGTGAACCCCCGCATCCTGTAGGTCAGTACCACTCACCAAGTTTGTAGAGAACGAGGGGAGGTAAAGACCAGACAGGGTGCCAGAGGGGGCCGCCGGACACGGGAGGACAGTGGAGTAGTGAGCAAGGATAGGACCCCCAGAGGGGTCTGCTAGAGAGACTGCAACTGGCCGGCCAAGCGGCGTGAGTGTGGTGCGGTCTCGAAAGAAGGAGCGAGAAGCCCCCGAGTCAAGGGTGAAGGTGTGGGAGGCCGAAGCCGACGCAGTACCTGAGAGAGCAGACTCACAAGCACCTGAGGGAGCAGACGCACAAGCACCTACAACAGCAGCCTCACCAGTACCTAGAGCAGCAGTCACAATGCCCGGGTCGGGCGGAAAACACCGGTAACAGTCACCCTCATCACTAATAGTCATAGCATACATGGCAGCAAGAATAGCATCAAAGTCAAGGTCAAAGACAACTACTCCCGCCCTAGACAGCTCACCCCAGCGGGGGATCTCCGTGGTCTCCGGGAACTGGTGACGCCAAGCGTCCGTCAGGCGGCCAAAGCAGCTTTGGGTGGAGTGTGCACCCCCGCACTGCTCACCCGCGCGGTCGCCGGTGCGTAGGACGTAGGTGCACGGACCAGTACCCCCACCCTGCTAGCGTGCAGTGTACCACTCACGGAGCTGCTGAGGGGAGGGGATGTCACGAGTGCGCTGCTGCTGCTGCTGGTGCTGGCGCTGACCACCACCGGAGCCGACCCTCTGCGCAGCGCCACCCCGACCAGCTCCACCTCCTGCGCCACCGCCTCCCCGCCGCCACCTCCGCCACCACCTGCTCCCACCGTCACCGCCGCCGCCTCCGCCTCCACTGCCGCCACCGACACCTCCGCCCCTGCCACCACCCCCACCGCCACCCCCACTCCCTCCGCCGCCTCCACCGCCGCCTCCACCGCCCCCGCTAGCTCCTCCAGCGCCCCTGCCCCCCTTGCCCTTGCCACGGCGGCGTCTCCCGCTAGGGGTAGACGCCGCTCCGACTGACTCAAGCCCAACGAGGTCGGCCGCAGCAGCAGAGGAAACAGAGGGTAAAAGGGGGGAGGGGGAACACCCCTCAAAGATGGGGGTGCGAGGGTCACCACGAGAGGCTCCTACAGCGACTATGCTCTTCTGCGCTGCTAGGAGGGCCTTCTCGAGGAGGTCAATGGTGAGGGTGGTGGGGCAAACTGAGAGGAAATGGTCCCTGACTACGCAAAGGGAGTTAGGGAGGCGGGTGACTATGTAGTAGAGAGTGATGTACATGGGGGGGGGGGGTTCTTGGTGCAGACTTCAGTAGGAAGCGCAGCGCGGTAGCGAGTGTCACTAGTGCGGAGGTGCGTAATGAGGTCAGCGACTGTGGGAAAGGCATCAAGGTCAGGGAAGAGGTACGGTAGCATGAGGCGGCTCAATGCAGCAGTGTTAGGGGAGGAGTAGCGTGCAACTACAGCGTCGTACAAGGTCTGAGCACTCTTGTACTGGCTAAAATGCGCACGCTCAGAGGTAGGCAGGTGGCGACGCACAGCAAGACGTGCAGCAGCATTGCGTGTGGCCCACTGTGAGCTAACAGTGGCGTCAGCATCAGCAGCAAGGGCAGGAGAGGCATTAGAGGTGAGGTCAAAGAGGGAGAGACCGTCTGCCCTATCACACTGTAGGAAAAGCTGCAGGTCATCTACCCAGACATCAAAGTCAATGGCCCGACCCTCAGCGTCAAAAGCGAGGACACTAGGGGTAGCCATGACAGTATTAGACTAGTAGCGCGAACAGTGGGGTAAGGGCAGTGCAGTGACAGGGCGGCTTCGGCGGCTCGGCGGCTCGGCAGCTCGGCAGGAAGTGCAGCTCAGCGGCTCGGCAGGAACTGCAGCTCGGCGGCTCGGCTGCTTTGCGGCTCGGGCGGCTCGGTCGGCTCGGGCGGCTCAGGCGACTCGGGCGGCTCGAGCGGCTCGGCGGGACGGCGGCTCGGGCGGCTTGGGCGGCTCGTGCGGCTCAGGCGGCTCTGCAGGACGGCGGCTCATGCAGCTCAGGTGGTGCGGCGGCTCGGGTGGCGCTGACGGCTCGGCAGTAGTTCGGCGGAGCCGCGTGAAGGCGGGGTCGGGGCCGGGAAGGGCGTGCGACGGGGCCAGCAGGGGCTGGGCCGGGGCCGGGAAGGGGCGGCGCCGGGGCCGTAGGGTAGGCGACAGGGCCAGCAGAGACTGGGCCGGGTCGGGAAGGGCGGCGTTGGGGCCGAGAAAGGGCGGCGCCTGAGCTGGGAAGGGCAGCGACGGGGCCGCAGGTAGGCGGCGGGGCCGCAGATAGGCGACGGGGCCGCAGGTAGGCGGCGGGGCCGCAGGTAGGCGACGGGGCCACAGGTAGGCGGCGGGGCCGCAGGTAGGCGGCGGAGCCGAAGTTAGGCGACGGGGCCGCAGGTAGGCGACGGGGCCGCAGGTAGGCGGCGGGGCCGCAGGTAGGCGACGGGGCCGTAGGTAGGCAGCGGAGCCGCAGGTAGGCGGCGGAGCCGCAGGTAGGAGACGGGGCCAGCAAGGGCGGGGTGAGGAAAGTAGAACGAGGATCAATGACTATGGAATGGAAGTGATACATATATGCAACCCTAGAAATGTGTACCCCATATGGGCTACCCCACTATAGCCTACACAGCATTATAATTTGACACACCCCCATAGGCAAAGTGGGGGAGAACAAGGGGTCACAAGACCAGTCAAGCAAAGCAAAGCAAGCTCAGGGTGGATCACAACGTCACCACACAATCCGAGCACAAGAGCAAGGCCACAAGGCCAGTTCACCGTAGACTGGCCGTCGGAGGCTCCACTGGGTGCCAGGAGGGAAAGTCCCAGTGAATCCAGGTGGACGGCGCAACCAGATCTCCTCGTGCAGGCTACCCTGCAGGAAAGCAGTGCTGAAGTCAAGGGAGTGAAGCTCGTAGTCACGCTGAGCGGCTATGTGTAGCAGCACCCGAAGAGTGGTCATCTTCGGGGTGGGAGAGAAGGTCTGAAAGTAGTCAACTCCCTGCCGCTGACTGAAGCCACGAGCCACGTACCGCGCCTTGAAGACAGGTGGAGAGCCCGGCGGCCGCTTCACCCTGAAGATCCACATGCCACTGACGATGTTCGCCCCAGGTGGGGGAACCGCGTCAACGTGGTGCCTGTGGACTTCCAGGAAGCCATCTCTGCATCCATAGCTGCCTGCCACTGAGAGGAGTAGGGACCCTCTACGGCCTCCGCGTAAGAGCGCGGAGTCGGGATGTCTAGTGCATCCGGGTCTCCCTCAGGGGTAAGCAGTACGGACGCGAGATGAGGTGAAGCAGCAGCCAGACACTGGAACTCCTCCTGCCTGTCCTCAAGGACGTCCGTGCCAAGAGCACACTCACCCCCGACGGACGGAGGACAGACAGAAGCAGACTCAGCAACAAGACTAGCAGTGTAGTCTAGACGACAGCGAGCAGCAAAGTCAACGAGCTCAGCAACAAGAGCAGACGCAGCAGTGGACTCAAAGGAGGGGTCAGTGACGACGGTAGCAAGGAGACGCGTGACAGTAGGACTGGCAGTACGAAGAGAGTCCGACTCAGGGTCGGCAAGCGAAGGAAGAGAGGACTCAGGAGGAGAGGGCAAAGGGGCACGCAGAGGAGCAGTGGACGGACGCAGAGACATCCGTGCGTGCCAGGGACAAGAGGAGGACGCTGATGCGAACTGTGACCACTAGTGCGAGCAGCACGAACAGGCGACAGAGGACGAGACGTAGGCTCACGACGCTCAGCAAGACCTCCAGTAGGACCAGTGTACGGAGAAGAAGAAGGCAGTGGGGAGGCCGGCGGTAACTGTGATTGTGACTGGACAGGCGGTGGACACTCTACGGGAGGAGGAAGACCAAGAACCTGCTGAAGGAGCGGAACAAAGTACGGCCGAGGCCGCGCGGCTACTCAAGACACAGCAAGGACAGCACCAGCACCCCCAGCGGCAACACCAGCGTCAACAACACCTCCAGCTCCAGTACCTCCAGCAGCACCCGCAGCACGACCGCCGCCACGACTGACAGCAGTAGCCTCAGCGCCAACACCCTCAGCAGCTCTGACTCCAGTAGCACCCGCAGGTTTAGCACCTCCGAGACCGGCGGAACCAGCACCCTCAGCAGCCGAAGAAGCACCAGTTCCAGTAGTACGCCTCCAACGCCAGGCAAACCACTCGCGCAGCTCCTGTGGAGAGAGTGGCTCCCGCCGAGACGAAGCACTCGGAGAACCACCAAGCCCAGCACCGCCAGACGCCACACGAGCAGGTCCAGCGACCGCGGGCTCCGCACCCCCAGGCTCAGTAGCTCCAAACTCAGCACCCCCAGGCTCAGCAGCTCCAGACGCAGCAACCCCAGGCAAAGCACCCCCAGGATCAGCACCCCCAGGCTCAGCACCCCCAGTCGCAGCACCCCCAGACTCAGCACCCCCAGGCTCAGCACCCACGCGCGCAGCACCCCCAGAGTCAGCACCCCCAGGCTCAGCACCCGCAGTAGTACCAGAGTCACCAGCAACCTCGACCGGCTCGACTGAATCTACCTGGGACACACCTGAAGGGGCAGGACCCTGAGGGGGGAGGGGGTCTACCGGGGGGGGACCTGGCACAAGGAAGTGCGGTGGCGGGGCGAGGGAAGGAGTGCGGTAGGGGAAGAGGCGGTAGTAGGGGACTGACTCGTCGAACGTGACGTCCTGGGAGGACAGAACACGACGAGAGGTGGGGTGGTAGAACTGCCACCCAGGGGCGTTCGGGGGGAAGCCAAGGAAGACACAAGGAGCAGCACGAGGGGACAGCTTGTCCGCAGACAAGTCGCGGACAAACGCCCGAGATCCCCAGACACGGAACGCAGACGCATCGCCGACCTTCCCCGTCCACAGCAAGGCTGGGGAGGTCTCCGGCCTGGAGACCCTGGGGTGAAGGTTGATCTGATGCGCCGCGTACCGAACCGTAAACGGCCACAGAAAATGGGGGGCAGCCGCATGCATCATGGACGTACGAGCGACGTCCATGACCATGCCAATGCGGCGCTCAGCAATCCCATTTTGCTGTGGAGAGTGCGGAAGCGTAAAGGTCTGGCGGATGCCTCGCGCACGACAGTAGGCTCGCAGAAGGCCAGAGGAGAACTCTCCGCCTCGGTCAGAGTGTAGACGCAGAACAGGAAAGTCCGAGTCGAAGCTCCTCCTGAGCTGAAGACGAGCTGCGCGGATCCAGTCGATCAACACCTCAGTGACATCACCCTTGCTGCGCAAGGGGAAGACTGTGGTGTAACGCGGGTAGTCGTCAACCACCAGCAAAGTAGCGCTCGTGACCCTGTCCACGGACGCGGGCTGGGCCCCACACGTCCATGTGAAGCGTCTGCAGCGGGGCCTCTGTCGGGGGAAACTAAAAGGAGTGAGGGGCAGCCCGGAGCCGCCCCTCGACACAGGGGACACAAGAAGGACCAGGCCCCAGAGGAAGGGGAGGGAGGGACCGGGGAAGACCAGAGACAAGGACACGGGAAGCCATGCCTCAGAGACGAGGCAGGGAGGGGTGACCAAGACAGTGGTGCCATAGGAGAGTCTCGTGAGACAAGAGGCGACACGAGCAGGGGGCAGACTCAGGACCAGACCTGGACGCCGCAGCAAACACCTGACCCGACGCAGCTACCTTGCCAGACGCAGGGACAGGAGGGGACCCAGTGGTCAGGGTGTAGAGGCTCGACCCCGGCCGACGCGTAAACGTGGCCAGGTGCCGGCCCGTGCGTGCGTCCGAGCAGTGGGTCACCCGCTGACTCGTAGGAGTAAACTGGTGAACCCCCGCATCCTGCAGGTCAGCACCACTCACCAAGTTCGTCGAGAACGAGGGGAGGTAAAGACCAGACAAGGTGCCAGAGGGGGCAGCCGGACACGGGAGGACCGTGGAGAAGTGAGAGAGGAAAGGACCCCCAGAGGGGTCTGCCAGGGAGACTGCAACCGGCCAACCAAGCGGCGTGAGTGTGGTGCGGTCTCAAAAGAAGGAGCGCGAAGCCCCTGAGGCAAGTGTGAAGGTGAGGGAGGCCGAAGCCGACGCATTACCTGAGAGCGCAGCCTCACCAGTACCTGAGGGCCCAGACGCGCTGGCACCTAGAGCAGCAGCCTCACTAGCACCTAGCGCAGCAGTACCAATGCCCGGGTCGGGCGAGAAACACCGGTAACAGTCACCCTCATCACTAATAGTCACAGCATACATGGCAGCAAGGATAGCATCAAAGTCAAGATCATAGATAGCAACACCTGCCCTAGACAGCTCTCCCTAGCGGGGGATCTCACTAGCCAGCGGGAACTGCTGACGCCAAGCGTCCGTCAGGCGGCCAAAGCAGCGCTGGGTGGGGTGGGCACCCCCACACTGCTCACCAGCGCGGTCGCCGGAGCGAAGGACGTAGGTGCACGGACCGAAACCCCCACCACGCTGACGCTGCGTGTACCACTCACGGAGCTGCTGAGGAGGGGGGATGTCCCGAGAATGCTGCTGCTGCTGCTGCTGCTGGCTCTGACCACCACCGGAGCCGCTCCGCTGCGAAGCACCACCCCGACCAGCTCCACCTCGTCCACCACCGCCGCCTCCACCTCCGCCACCACCGCTGCCTCCGCTCCCACCGCTACCGCCTCCGCCGCCTCCGCCTCCGCTGGTGCCACCGCCACCTCCACCCCCGCCGCCACTCCCACCGCCACCCCCACTCCCTCCGCCGCCTCCACCGCCACCTCCACCACCCCCGCTAGCTCCACCCGCGCCCTTGCCCCCCTTGCCCTTGCCAGAGCGATGTCTCCCGCTAGGGGCAGACGCCGCACCGACCGACTCAAGACCAACGAGGTCGGCCGCAGTAGCAGAGGCGACAGAGGGCAACAGGGGGGAAGGGGAACACCCCTCAAAGATGGGGGTGCGAGGGTCACCACGAGAGGCTCCTACAGCGACTATGCTCTTCTCCGCTGCTAGGAGGGCCTTCTCGAGGAGGTCAACAGTGAGAGTGGTGGGACAGACTGAGAGGAAGTGGTCCCTGACTACGCGAAGGGAGTCAGGGAGGCGGGTGACTATATAATAGAGAGTGATGTACATGGGGGGGGGGTTCTTGGCGCAGAACTCAGCAGGAAGCGCGGCGCGGTAGCGAGTGTCACTAGTGCGGAGGTGCGTAATGAGGTCA
Organism: Closterium sp. NIES-65; assembly: GCA_948144175.1. Lineage (NCBI taxonomy): Eukaryota > Viridiplantae > Streptophyta > Zygnematophyceae > Desmidiales > Closteriaceae > Closterium > Closterium sp. NIES-65. Next base: position 1,824,924 of record CANXME010002388.1, on the reverse strand, counting down.
GCGACTGTGGGAAAGGCAGCAAGGTCAGGGAAGAGGTACGGTAGCATGAGGCGGCTCAGTGCAGCAGTGGCAGGGGAAGAGTAGCGCGCAACGACAGCATCGTACAAGGTCTGAGCACTCTTGTACTGACTAAAGTGCGCGCGCTCAGTGGTAGGCAGATGGCGTCGCACAGCAAGACGTGCAGCAGCATCGCGTGTGGCCCACTGGGAGCGAACAGCGGGGTCAGCATCAGCAGCACGGGCAGGAGAGGCGCCAGAGGTGAGGTCAAAGAGGGAGAGACCGTCTGCCCTATCGCACTGTAGGAAGAGCTGAAGGTCATCTACCCAAACCTCAAAGTCAATGGCTCGACCCTCAGCGTCAAAAGCGAGAACACTAGGGGTAGCCATGACAGCAGTAGACTAGCAGGACCAACAGTAGGATAGGGGCAGTGCAGTGACAGAAGCGCTGCTCTTACCGGACAGGGTGGGTCGGGCAGCTCAGCAGTGCAGTAACACGGCAAGACGGCTGCTTGGACGGCACAGCAGCGACTACGGCTCCGCGGCACCAGCGGCTCGGCTGATCAGGCGGCTCGGGCGGCTCGGGCTGGTCGGGCGGCTCGGGCGGCTCGAGCTGGTCGGGCGGCTCGGGCGGCTCAGGAGATTCGGGCGGCTCGGGCTGGTCGGGCGGCTCGGGCGGCTCAGGAGAGTCGGGCGGCTCGGGCGGCTCGGGCAGCTCGGGCAGGTCGGGCGGCTAGGGCGGCTCGGGTGGCGCGGGCGGTGTAGGGCGGCAGGGCCGCTGGTGAAAGGGGTGGCGGGGCCGCTGAGGAGGGCGGCGGGGCCGCAGTAGAAGGGCGGCGGGGCCGCTGAGTAGGGCGGCGGGGCCGCTGAGAAGGGCGGCGGGGCCGCAGTAGAAGGGCGGCGGGGCCGCTGAGTAGGGCGGCGGGGCCACAGGAGAAGGGTGGCGGGGCCGCTGATGAGGGCGGCGGGGCCGCTGAGTAGGGCGGCGGGGTCGCAGGAGTAGGGCGGCGGGGCCGCTGAGTAGGGCGGCGGGGCCGCAGGAGAAGAGCGGCGTGGCCGCTGATTAGGGCGGCGGGGCCGCTGCAGAAGGGCGGCGGGGCCGCGGAGTAGGGCGGCGGGGCCGCTGAGTAGAAGGGCGGCGGGGCCGCTGAGTAGGGCGGCGGGGCCGCTGAGTAGGGCGGCGGGGCCGAAGTGTGGGGCGACGGGGCCGCCGAGAAGGGCGGGGCCGCAGCAACGGGCGGCGGGGCCGCGAAGACGGGCGGCGGGGCCGCAATGCGGGGCGACGGGGCCGCTGAGAAGGGCGGCGGGGCCGCTGAGACGGGCGGCCGGACCGCACGAAAGGGCGACGGGGCCGAAGCGACGGGCGGCGGGGCCGCTAGGGGAAGGGGCCGCTAGGGCGATAGGGCCACTAGGGCGTAGGGGCCGCTAGGGCGGCTCGACGAGGTGAGATCCCGAAGCGCGACTCGGGCGGAGCGCGCTTTGGGCAGGAAAAAAAAAAGAGTCGATGTGGTGGGCCCTAGGCACAGTTCCCACGGGGGAACCTGCTCGATACCATGAGGAAAGTAGAACGAGGATCAATGACTATGGAATGGAAGTGATACAAATATGCAACCCTAGAAATGTGTACCCCATATGGGCTACCCCACTATAGCCTACACAGCATTATAATTTGACACGGGGCCGGGTTGGGAAGGGCGGCGCGAGGGCCGCGGGGTAGGCGACGGGGCCGAAAGGGCGGTGGATCGGGGCCATCAAGGGCGGCGCGATACAGCCGCTAGGGCGGCGCGACACAGTGAGAAAGGGGAGCGCGACTCGGGCAAGGGCTGAGCGCGCTCCGGGCAGGGAAAAAAAAATTCGAATCGGTGGGCGCTAGGAACAGTTCCCACGAGGGAACCTGCTCGATACCATGAGAAAACTGAAACGAGAATGAATGCACTATGAAAGAGTTGGGTACAAGTACTAACCCTAATTGGGTTGTACCCTATATCGGCTACCCCACTACAGCCTACACAAAAGCATAAGCTATAATGTTCTGACAGCGTGGCGCACAGAGCTGACTCTGATATGCTTGCTCGGGCGCGAAGGAGTGACTTGTGAAGAATGAGGAATGAAGAAGAGAGGGGGTTCACTAGCAAACATTGGGATACACATAGCAAACCCTAAAAGGGTTGTACTCACTATAGAGTACCCCACTGCAGACTAGAGAAACATAATATTCTGACACACCCCCATAGTCAAAGTGGGGTGTAATCATCACAACAAGCAAAGCAGAACAAGCTCAGGGTGGATCACAATGTCACCACACATTCTGAGCACAAGTACAAGAAGCAACAGTTTAAAGTTCACAAATGTAAGCACAGCTAGAGGCTATCGTAGAGGGCAAGTGTGGAGGAGGAGGGACTATGAGAGGAGAGGACGTAGTGGGCGGCAGCTGAAGCTGCTGGCACACGGCGCAACTGGAGCAACTGGCACACGGGCAACTGGAGCAACTGGCACACTGGCAACTGGAGCAACTGGCACATGGGCTACTGGAGTAACTGGCTCCGCGGCTAACTCTGAGCGGCAGGAGCAACGGACTCACGGGCGACTGGAGCAACGGGCTCACGGGCGACAAGCGCAACGGGCTCACGGGCGACTGGCGCAACGGTCTCACGGGCGACTGGAGCTGCGGGCTTCACGGCGGCCACCCCTTTCAAACTCCCCAAACTATCCCACCCCCATTTCACACACCCCCTACTGCACCCCTAGATTCACTCACACCCCACCCCCTAGCACCACTCCGTCGATTCCCACACACCCACCCCCCTCAGCGGCAGCTGCAGTAGTGGGAGACAGAGGAGGAGGAGGAGGAGCAGGGGAGACCACACACCCGCCACCCCCCACTCGCCACCCCCAGACCCGAACACAGGGCAGGGCGGGACGGCGGGTAGGGAGGTTACGGGGGGGGGGGGGGGGGGGGGGGCGACGCGCGGCCTCTTAGGGCGCCAAAACAGGCGGCAGAAGGGGCGGCGCTCGCCCACCCCCCCCCCCCCCCCGGGTCGCCGCGGCCCCCCAGGGAGCCGCGGCGGGCGACGGGAAAAGAGGGGGGGGGTGGAGCACGGGTCCCCGGTGCACCGCGCCAGGCGACGAAGCATGGCCGGGGCGGGGCCGGGGCAGGGTCGGGGCAGGGCCGGGGCAGGGCCTCGATAGGGGCGGCGACGGGGCCGCAAAGGGCGGCGACGGGGCCAGTAGAGGCGGCGACGGGGCCGCGAAGGGCGACGGGGCCGCTAGAGGCGGCGACGGGGCCGCGAAGAGCGGCGACGGGGCCGCTAGGGGCGGCGACGGGGCCGCGAAGGGCGGCGACGTGGCCGCGAAGGGCGGCGACGGGGCCGCGAAGGGCGGCGACGGGGCCGTTAGGGGCGGTGACAGGACCGCTAGGGGCGGCGACGGGACCGCTAGGGGCGGCGACGGGGCCGCGAAGGGGCCGCGAGGGGCCTGGAAGGGCGGCGACGCGCCGCGAAGGGGCCGCGAGGGGCCGAGAAGGGCGGCGACGGGGCCGCGAAGAGGCCGCGAGGGGCCTGGAAGGGCGGCAACGGGGCCGCGAAGGGGTAGCGCGAGGGGCACGCCACGGGGCGTGAAGTACACAGAGTGGCAGCGGAAGCAGTTAGGTGGGCCCACAGGCCAGGAGCGTAGATGCTCTGATAGCATGTGAAAAATGAGGAATGAAGAAGAGAGGAGGTTCACTAGCAAACATTAGGATACATATAGCAAACCCTAAAAGGGTTGTACTCACTACAAAGTACCCCACTGCAGATTAGAGAAACATAATATTCTGACATGACTGGCATTGTCGCCGGTCGGGGCCGAGGCCAGAGATGACCATCGAGATGAGCATGTCGCCGGGGACAGTCCCACCGCATTTCTTGACTTGGTCACGCAAATTGCGGCACCGGTTGACATACGGTCCCGCTTTCTCCCCTTGCTTCATTTTAACCGAAGTCAGTTGGTTGAGTAGACGGCTCATCGTAACTGGATTTGTTGCCATGTATGAGTTGCGCAGGTGCTCCCAGGAGGCTTGCGCGGGAGCCCACTCCGTCTTATAAGGGCGAATGCCGAGCTGCTCTTCAGGTGAGAGATTGCGAAGGAGAGCGGTGTACGCGAGGAGGGATTCGTGGTAGTATTGATGCTTCTCCCGGATGGTACCTTCCGAGGGAAAAGGAAGGCTTCCGTCGTAGTACATCCAGATTTGAGTAGTTGTCGCGAGAAGCTCGAATTCGAAACTCCACGTGTAGAAATCCTTTCCGTCGAAAGGAGTTGAGGTCTTCAATTTTGAAGTCAGTACAAATTTGGTTTGCACTGAAGCAAAGTCTGACTGTGAGCGCTGTGGGTTGTCTTGTGCAGAAGCTGACCCTTGACGATTGTCAAAGGTGAAGGATCTCTCGGAGTTGACGCGGCGGTCTTCTCCAGGGAGAGGAAGTCCAGCGATGCCACGTGCATAGCTTCAGCCGTCAACGCTCATTGCTTGATGTCTTTCAAGGGCGTTGATGCGTGCGACTAGTTCCTCAACGATAGCGGTGCTGACTGAGGTCACCGCCGATGGCGCGCTAGGCGTTGTTGGTGGTGGGCCCGGTGAGTCTGCAGTAGCTTTTCCTTCAGGAGCCATAGTATTGCAGACTTTGAGGTGTAATGAATAACTTTATTAAGAAGAACGAGGACTTGACAGATCGTATAATCCACTCTAGCTCTCATACCATGCTGATATAACCAAGGTGTCAGAATGAGGAATGGATGTTGCATTGATGTTGGTTGGGGTACATATGACAAACCCTAACTTCTGTACCCCCTAAGACAAACCTCACTACAGGCTACAACATTTGACACACCCCCATAGCCTAAGTGAGGGGTGGCTAGCAAAAACAAAAAAATAGTACGGTCACAAGACCAGTCCAAAAGAAAACAAAGCTCAGGGTGGATCACAACGTCACCACACACTCTGAGCACAAGCAACAGTGGCCACAAGGCCAGTCCAAGAGATCACAAGTATATATAGTAAGTGTACAGACGAAGCAGGCAATAAACTCAAGTCTACGCATGACTAGAACCTGTGTCAACAAGGCCTAACTGCACACAACACCTCTGGTGGTCACAAGGCGGAAGCGCCTTGGTGAAGATGTCTGCAGTGTTGGCCTCGGACTCTACAAACTCGAAGCGAGCCTGTCCACACCTCTGCAACTCTCGCAGAAGAAAGTACCTGACGTGAATGTGCTTCACTCTGCTCTCCAGTCGCGGCTCACGACAGAGGAGGATCGACGCCTTGTTGTCAGTAAACAAGGTCGGTGCAGAGCTCGGCCGCTCACCAAGGTCGGCGAGCAAGAAGGTCAACCACCGTAACTCCTGTGCCGCCATGGCACCAGCGTAAATCTCAGCCTCAGCTGTAGAGGTCGAGACAGAAGAGGAGCGCGTGGAACGCCAGGAAACAGCTCCAGAACCCAAACTGAAACAGTACCCCTGAGTAGACCTGTGAGTCTCAGCGTCGTCAGCGTAAGAGGAGTCACAGTGACCAGTGAGTACGACAGACTGCTGCCCTCCAAGAACTAGCCCCACGCCTGATGTAGTCGCTAGGTACTTCGCCACCCTCACAGCTGCCGTCCAGTGAACAGGACGGTGTCTCCCTGGCGCAACAAAGCGCGCAAGGATGCTGAGAGGGAAGGCGAGGGCCGGGCGAGTACAAGTCATCAGGTACATGAGGCAACCCACAAGCTCTGCGTAGGGACCACTAGGCTCAAACGGCTCGTCAGGAAAGGGACCAGTGAGTCTGTGGTCAACAGCTAGAGGTGTGCGCTGTACGGTGGAGTGCTGAAGCCCGAACCGCTGAAGGACCTGCTGCACCATGTGTGACTGTGAGAGTGTAATGGTGCGAGCGGCTCTGTCCCTGGTGATCTGCAGGCCAAGGTAGTGGCGCAGCTCACCAAGATCAGTGCACGTGTGTCTCTTCTGCAGTTCGGACTTCACGTCTGCCAAAGCAACTCTGTCCGGAGTGGCGAAAACGAGGTCGTCGACGTAGACCAGGACAAAGAACGGTGTGGAGCCACGACGAACGAACAGCGACGGGTCGGCAGAAGACGGTTGGAACCCAAGGTCAGAGAGGGTAGAACGCAGAGTGTCGTGCCACTCACGAGGGGCCTGGCGAAGACCGTAAACAGGTCGCCTCAGCCTCCACTGGGTCCCAGGAGGGAAAGTGCCAGTGAAGGCCGAGGGACGACGTAACCAGACCTCCTCGTGTAGGCTGCCCTGAAGGAAAGCAGTGGAGAAGTCGAGAGAGTGTAACTCGTAGTCTCTCTGTGCTGCTACGTGTAGTAACACCCGAAGAGTGGTCATCTTCGGGGTAGGTGCGAAGGTCTGAAAGAAGTCAACTCCCTCGCGCTGACTGAAACCTCTAGCCACGTAGCGCGCCTTGAAGACCGGGGGAGATCCCGGTGGCCGCTTCACCCTGTAGATCCACATGCCGTCGACTACGTTCGCCCCAGGGGGGGGAACCTCATCGACGTAGGTGCCTGTGGATCTGTAGGAGGCCATCTCTGCGTCCATGGCAGCTCTCCACTGAGAGGCCCAAGGCCCTGACACTGCCTCAGCGTAAGTGCGAGGAGTCGGAATGTCAAGGGCGTCGGGGTCACCCTCAGGGGCGAGGAGCATGGCACAGAGATGAGGGGAAGCGGCCGCCAGGAACTCTAGCTCAAACTGCCTGTCCTCTAGGGCGTCACAGCCAAGGGCAGACACACCCCCGACGGCCAGAGGACTGGTAGGAGGAGCAGCCACAAGCGTGGTGGCGTAGTCAAGGCGGCGGGTAGAGGCAAAGTCAGTAACTGCGGCAGTAACAGCGGACACAGAGGACACAGAGGCACGAGGGTGAGTAACAAGAGAGGCGAGAACACGAGAGAGAACAGGACGGTACGTGCGGTAGTAGTCAGTGACAGGAGTAGGGAGCGACACAGTGAGGGCCGACTCAGGAGGAGACGGAAGCACAGACTGAGACGGACGAGGTGGACTAGAAAGAAGGAAGGCAGTACGAAGGTCAGTGAAGGGAACAGGAGACGAGGGACGAGCACGAGGGGAGCGACGAGTAGCCCAAGAACGAGACGGAGGAGGAGAGGACAAAGGCGGAGAACTGGGGAAAACAGCGGGGGAGGAGTCAGGAGGAGGAAACGTGGGACCGTAGACAGGAGGAGAGGCGGAGGAGGGAGGAGAAGGGGAGGGGAGACCAAGGATCCGAAGACCCGAGACAGGAGGAGGAAGTGGCTGCTGCTGCTGCGGCTGCGACTGCTGCTGCTGCGGACGCGGCTGCTGCTGGGACTGCTGCTCCTGCGGGTCCAACTGCTGCTGCTGCTGCTGCTGCTGCGGCTCCAGCTGCTGCTGCTGCTCCTCCAGCCGCTGTAACTCCCTCTCCTCTCTCTCCAACTCCAGCTGCTCGTCACGGGCACGGCGAACACGAGCCTGGTGCCTAGTCGGGTAGGGGTGGGGGGGTGGAGTAGTGTCCGAAGCAGCGGCAGCTCCAGAATCCACCTCAGAAGAACTAGGCGCACCACCCCCAGAGGCAGCACTAACACCAGCTCCAGAACCAGGCTCACCTGAACCCGAAGGAGGCGCACCCTCACCCCCAGACGCAGCACCCCCAGTGTCCGCGCGGCCAGCACCAGCTCCCGGACGACAAGAGTCCTCTGCACCCACCGGGTCAGCTCCAACTCCAGAACCAGAAACTCCAGCTCCAACCCCAGCTCCAACTCCAGCACCCCCAGAACCAGAAACTCCAGTGCCAACTCCAGCTCCAACTCCAGCTCCAACTCCAGCACCCCCAGAACCAGAAACCGGTACAGGAACAGGCGCCGCACCAACCTCTCGAGAGCTAGCACCAGCGGCACGCTGCGAGGAGGACTGTGGGGAGGGAGGCTGTACCGGAGGGGCTACCGAAGGAGGAGGGGTAGCCTGGGACACACCTGACGGGGCTGGACCAGGGGGGGGAGGCTGTACCGGGGGAGCAGGAGGGGGAACGGCAGTCAGGAAGAGGGGGGGAGGAGGAACCGGGAGACCTCGACTGGGGTACCTGACGTAGTACGGAGTGGACTCCTCGAAACGGACGTCACGGGAGTCAAAGAACCGGTGAGAGGGAGGGTGGTAAAAGGTGAAGTCAGAGGAGTCCTCACGGAAACCAAGGAAGACACAGGGGACGGCACGAGGCGAGAGCTTGTCCGCGGAGGTGTCGCGGACAAGAGCCAAGCACCCCCAGACACGAAACCGCGACGCAACACCAGGGGACCCTGTCCAAAGACTGGTCGGTGAAACCTCTGGTCGAGAGACACGTGGCCAGAGGTTCAGCTGGTGCGCGGCGTACCTGACCGCGTAGGGCCACAGAAAATGGGGGGCACAGGCGTGAGTCAGGGAGGTGCGGGCGATCTCCATGACCAGGCCTATGCGGCGCTCAGCAACCCCATTCTGCTGTGGGGACTCTGGAAGCGTCCAGGACTGACGAATGCCCTGCTCGCGACAGAATCCAGCGAGAATGCCGGAGCGAAACTCACCCCCACGGTCGGAGTGGAGACAGCTGACACGACGACCACGAGTGTCCTCAGTGGTGAGCAACCACCTGATCAGCGTAGAAGTCACCTCAGACTTCTTCGCCAGAGGGAACACTGTGGTGTAGCGGGAGAAGTCGTCAACTACCACCAGAAAGTAACGCTCACGCTCAGGGCCTAGACGAGGGGCTGGGCCCCAGACGTCCAAGTGAAGCGTCTCAAAAGGCTCGGTGGCCGGACGAAGGGAGGAGGAGTGAGGGGTGGCGCGCAGCCTACCCTCGACGCAGGGACGACACGGCGGCGCAGGCGAAGGCGGCAGCGACGGCAAGACACGTGGGAGGCCTAAAACAAGACGCTGACTAGACATAGCGCGCAGACGTGGAAGGGACGGGTGCCCCATCCAGTGGTGCCACAGAACGGTGGGGTGGGCAAGCGACCGGCAGGAGCACGACGCAGCGACTGGAACAGACGTAGGAACCTGACACGACACAGACACCTGGGGGGACGTAGCAACCTGGTGAGACGCGGGGACCCGAACGGGGGGGGGAACCGGGGGCAGTGGCAGTAGGGGGGGCTGCTGGTGCGGCCGCTGGTGCTGCTGCTGCTGCTGCTGCTGCTGCTGCTGCTGCTGCTGCGGCTGCTGCTGCTGCTGCGGCTGCTGCTGCGGCGCACGCGGGCCAGTGTGAAGAGTGTAGAGACCCGAGCCCGGCTCAGCAGTAAAGGTAGCAAGAGGCTGGTAAGAGTCTCCGTCAACACACACCGCAGTCTCTCCAGAAGGCTCAAACCACACACCCACGTGCTGACTCACGAGGGGTCGCACGCCCACCAAGTTCCGGGAGAACGAGGGGACGTGAAACCCAGTGAGAGACCCGGAGGGAGCAGCAGGACACGGTAAAGTGGTAGTGTGACGTGCAGTGACTGGTCCCGTAGTGGGATCAGCCAACGCTACAGAAACAGGCGCAGGAAGTGGTGTAAGTGTCGTGCTGTCCCGAAAGAAGCAGTGGGAGGCTCCAGAGTCCAGTGTGAACGACAGCGAAGCGTCCTCTGAGGTAGTCGCTGGTCTAGAGTCTACACAAGTACCTACACTAGCAACAGGCAACTGAGCAAGACTAGCACCTAAGCTAACAACACCAGAGTAAACAGAGTCAGAAACACTAGAGTCAACAACAGCATACATAGCATGAGGAGCACTAATCAGATCAACTAACTGCTCAGCAGACATGCCCCACAGAGCGGAGCCGTAGCGCTGAACCAGAGGAAGCCAGTCAGGAGCAGGACCGCCAACCCCGTAGGTCAACCGGACCGTGTCAGTGAGCTGAGCAAAGCACTGACCAGGGGGGTGAAAGCGGCCACAAGGGTGGCCCCGACGAGGACCTGTCTGAACCTGGTAGGGGCAGGGAGGGTAATTAGCACCGCGCTGGGGCTGACGCAGCCCCGACCCCGGAGCCAGCTGCTGACGCTGCTGCTGCTGAGGCTGCTGGGAGGAAAGGGGCTGCTGCTGCTGCTGAAGGTGCTGCTGACGCTGAGCCTGGTACCACGCCGCTGCTCCACCTAGCGGGGCCGGCAGTACAGGAGGCGACTGACGAGCTCGAGGGTCGCCGCCACCAGCAGGTGCAGTGGAGTCACCAGCTGCTGCACGAGGGGTCTCTCCAGACGCTGCACTCCCACCACCGCCAGTCGCAACAGCACCCCCACTACCTCCGCTACCCCCACCTCCACCTCCACCGGAACCACCTTTCTTGCCCCCCCTGCCGCGGGACCGCGCCGCAGTCGTAACAGCAGCCGCAGTCGCGTCAGTAGCGGCAGTGGCAAGAGAGGCAGTGAAGGTGGGTAACTGCGGGACTGTGCACCCGTGGAAGAGTGGGGGGGACACAGTACCAGAGGCGGCAGCTACCGAACGAAGGTTGCTCTCGACGTCCTTGAGTGCAGACTCAAGGACCTCGATAGTCAGCTCACTAGGGTGCTTCAGCAGAAGCGCGTCACGAACGGAGGCAAGGCGGTTAGGGAGGCTAGTGGCGATGAAATAGACAGTAATCGCCATTGGGGGAGGAAGCAGTGCAAGCTGTGCCTCAGTGCAAGCAGCGCGGTAACTAGCGTCGAGCGAGCGGAGGTGAGCGATCAAGTCAGCAGAGCGCTCAAACGAGGCAAGATCAGGAAACAGGAACGGGAGGAAAAGACGGCCGAGAGAGACAGTAGCGGGAGTAGAGTAGCGGGCCTTAATCGCAGTGAGGTACGCAGCAGCGGTGCGAACCTGAGTAAAGTGGACCTCCTCGGACTCAGGGAGGAGGCTGCTGAGTGCGATGCAGGCCGCAGCGTCACGCGACGTCCAAGCCGTCCAGTCAGCGCACTGACGGGCAAAGCGAGCCGTAGCAGCGTCGTCAGGAGCAGGGCCTAAAGCGGTAGGCTCGGGGGGCTCGGGGAGGTCACCAGTAGCGTGTGACCAGAGGGTCTCGCCCCCCTGGACCTGACTCTCTAACAGACGACGAGCGCGAAGAAGCCAGACGGAAAAGTCAAGGGGTCTACCGTCAGCGTCGAAACGAAGAACTCGCGGAGTCGCCATAGTGAGAACCAACGCGAACGAACAGGCGAGTAACAACCGGGGGGGAAGAGGACTCAGTCGCAGCGGAAGAGCGGGCTAGGGCGACGGGCCAAAACGTAGGGTAGGGCAACGGGCCAGGGCCTAGGGTAGGGCGACGGGCCAGAGCCTAGGGAGGGCGACGGGCCAGGGCCTAGGGAGGGCGACGGGCCAGGGCCTAGGGAGGGCGACGGGCTAGGGCCTAGGGAGGGCAACGCGACGGGGGAAAGGGCGGGAGCGACGCGACGGGGCAGGGCGACGCGACGGGACAGGGCGACGCGACGGGGCAGGGCGGCGCGACGGAGCAGGGCGACGGGACAGGGCAGGGCGACGCGACGGGGTAGGGCGACGCGACGGGACAGGGCGACGGGACGGGACGGGACGGGACAGGGCGACGCGACGGGACGGGACAGGGCGACGCGACGGGACAGGGCGACGGGACGGGACAGGGCGACGCGACGGGACAGGGCGACGGGACGGGACAGGGCGACGCGACGGGACAGGGCGACGGGACAGGGCAGGGCGACGCGACGGGACAGGGCGACGGGACGGGGGGGGGAACAGGCGGGCGCGACGCGACGGGGGAAACAGGCGCGACGCGACGGGGGGGAACGGGCGCGACGCGACGGGGGGAACGGGCGCGACGCGACGGGGGGAACGGGCGCGACGCGACGGGGGGAACGGGCGCGACGCGACGGGGGGAACGGGCGCGACGCGACGGGGGGAACGGGCGCGACGCGACGGGGGGGAACGGGCGTGACGCGACGGGGGAGATGACGCTAGGCTCGGTACTAGGCGCGGTAACAACTAAACTGGTACGAACGAGAGGTAGGATCAGGCTCGGGAGGTACGAACGGAGAACGGAGGAACGGGATCCCACAGGATCCTAACCTAGCTGATACCATGTCAGAATGAGGAATGGATGTTGCATTGATGTTGGTTGGGGTACATATGACAAACCCTAACTTCTGTACCCCCTAAGACAAACCTCACTACAGGCTACAACATTTGACACAAGGATCCAGTGGATAGGATAGAATCTGTTGAGTCTAGGAGGAGACAATGAAGTCTCTGTAGTGACCTTGTTGAATAATAATTGAAAGAGAACAAGATGATTGAAAGATAGGAGTACAAGAGATTAAATAGAAATCTAGTTAGCCATGTACTCTGAGGGGTGCATTCCCTTATTAACTGTATAGCATAGCTACAGTAACCGTGACTATTGCTATCCTCGACAGTTACCATGTTGTAGTGAATTAACTGTCGCGCGGTTACTGGATTGTCAAGGGTCACGGCCGTTGACTTCCTCAGACGGTTGACCTTCAGGTGACCCTCGACATTCCGCAGGCTCTATATGAGCTATTGCGGTACTGGTGCAGTGGAACAGCTTCGGGAATGCTTTATATAACCCTTCGGTTATTCCAACAACCAGCCTGGCTCGGGAGGTCAACTGTGGGTTCGGTAGGCAAACTGTGCACAGTTTGTGTTCCTTTTTTTGTAATTCAGGTCTTGGGCTTTAAGGCCTCCTAGATAACTCCGACCAGTTCTGGTGATAATCTCGATGTGTGTTGCCGAAGTGCTGACAGAAAGTGTAGTTGGGGGGACCGATTTGTAAGTGGCACAGGTCCGTCTAAAGTTGGTTTCTCAATAAAGAGCTTATTTATTCCCTCACAATTGAAAGCTATCTGCTATCTCAGCCTAAACATTTACAAGCAGTCAGTTTGGTTTGGTAGTGAACCTAAAAGTGGATAAGGGCAGAACCCCTGATCCAGCATATTCCAGGAAACGCACTGTCACGTGCTCATGGAACAAGGGTGGCAACACAAAAAACAAAAGCATAAAGGCTAAAAACAACCCACACCAGTAAAAATTATAATACGGTAGGCAAAGATCTCCCGTCCCGTTTGTGTGCAACGTCATGAGATATGATTGCTCACCCTTCACTTGCTGCTGCTTCACTTTCTAGCTTGTGAAAATCCACTCATGCCAGCCCAGACACTTAGGACAGGAGGAAGAAACACATCCCTCTTGACAGGGGCATATTCCCCTCACCCTCAGTGATGGGCTCACATCTAGCCCACTCACATCAGTGGCTCAATCTCACCTCACCCTCACCACGTGTCCATTCCACTCGCATCTTCACTCTCATCGACTCTCATTTTCACTTCATCCCCAACCACTCCAGCCATCTTTCATGCTCCCTTACTCAGAACCAACAAACCACCCCTCCATATACCCCTCTTTACCAACCAAACCACCCTTGCCCACCACCACCACCACCACCACCACCTCTCTATACCCCTTACAAGATCACCCACGTTCTTTTAGTGAGTGATGCCCCCGCCGCGCCCCCCCTGCTGCCCCATCAGTTGATTTAACAGAGAGAGGTCATTACCTCCCCCCTGCCCTCCCCCTCCCCCATGTCTCGCACCTGACAAGTAATCCTCCGCCCCTCCCAACCCCACTCCACCTGCACCCGCCCCTCCCAGCTCCTGCGCAAACAGCAGGCTCTCGTTCAACCCTAAACGCCCCGCCAAAGGGTTTACCCCTTCCACTAACCCAAGGCTCCCTGCTCCTCCACCTCCCCCTCCCGTGCCGCCCGCACCTCCTCCCATCTGGAACAGCGATGCCGCGTTCTGACTCCCCATCGGAAGCCCTGACGCAGCCATACTCGCACGCAATGCAGCAACGTCTTGCATATTCGCAGCAGCCGCTGCTGCCGCCGCTGCAGAGCCACCGGCACCACCACCACCCCCCCCAGCCCCACCCACTCCTCCCCCAAGCAGGCTCACTAGCCCTGCAGCACTCAACCCATACGCTCCCCCTCCTCCTCCGCCCCCTCCCCCTCCTCCGCCTCCCCCCCCTCCTCCCCCACCAGCACCCCCCAGAGGACTACCCCCACCAGCCCCACCCAACGCGCCCAGATTCCCCCCCAGGGCCTGCAGAGTGAGAGAATCAACCGTCCCTAAGCCACCTAGCCCAGCCGAGCCTCCACCAGCTCCACCTCCCCCTGCTCCTCCCGTGCCCATGCGTTGCCGTGCCGCTCCCTCCTGCTGCGCCTGCAGCAATAAACTGATCTCATACCCAGTCAAGCCCTGCAGGCCTAATGCCTGGGCTAGCCCATTCGCTCCGCCTAGCCCCGCCAAGGCGCCGTTGCCGCTGCTGTTCCCGCCTGCTACTCCTGTGCCCGCGGCAGCAGCAGCAGCCGCCGCAGCTGCAGCAGCAGCGGCTGCGCTTGAGCCTTGCCCGCCAAGCAACCCTGCTGCTGCTGCAGCTGCAATGGCTTGGTTGCTTAGTCCTCCTGCCCCTCCAAGACCTGACAGGCCTGCAAACGAATGCGAGCCTACAGTCGACGACGCTGCCTCCTGCTGCTGCTGCTGCTGCTGCTGCTGCTGCTGCTGTTGCTGCTGCTGTTGTTGTTGCTGCTGCTGCTGCTCCTGCTCCTGCTGCTGCAGAGCCTGCAGCTGTGCTATTGTGGCTAGAGTGGAGGGGTCCAGACCCCCTCCAGCAACCAGCGCTGCCGCTGCAGCTGCAGCGGCCGCCGCAGCCGCAGCACCGCCACCACCCATCCCAAGATTCCCCAGCCCTGCAGCAGCAGCAAGCCCAGAAAGCACATCCGCCCCTGCCCCCGCCCCTAACCCCCCACCAGCTCCCCCCAGCCCCATCCCCCCTCCCGCTCCCCCTCCCCCTCCCCCTCCTGCTCCCCCGCCGCCACCAGTCAACCCAGCAGAGGAAGCAGCAGCAGCAGCCGCGAGGCTCATGGCAGGGGCTTTGGTGGTGCGGGTGCCAGCAGGCTGCACCTGCAGGGTGCCTCCAAAGAGACTGCCCTCTGTGGCTTGGAAGGACGCCACTGGGTGCGGCTGGGGGTTCACCCCGCTTAGCCGCTTCAGATACAGCCGGTATTTCTGCGATAGGGAGGGGGGGGGGTGTGGGGAAGGAGACGGGGAGATACGCTCCCCGAATGTCTCTTCGCTTTCCTTCAACCTGTCTCTTCCGCAGCAGGCCCCCTTTCCTTACCAGCCCCGTCTCCTGGAAGCCCTACCCACTACCCCTTTCCCCCTTCCCGCCACCCCCCCTTTCCTGAGCCCATGGAGCAGCAGCCTATTAAACGCAGCAGCAGCCAGGGATTCAGTCTACTAGCAGCGAGCAGGGTAACCAGAGGAACCACGGACGCACCTGCAGATGAGAGGCGACGTTCTCCCGAGTGAGTCCCTGCACGTTCATGATCTCCAATATGCGCTTGGGCACCGCCTCTGGTGGGGGACGGGGGAGGGAGGGGAACGGAGCGAGGGAGAGGAGGGCGCAGTGAGATACAGGTGAGACGTGCGGGTGTCTTGAGTGAGTCCCTGCACGTTCATGATCTCCAAAATGCGCTTGGGCACCGCCTCTGGTGGGGGGCGAGACGCGAGGAAGAAGGGGAACGGAGCAAAGTGGCAGGGTTCAGGACCAGGCGGTGAGGTGAGCTAGAGCCTGGAGGTTTAAGACATGCGGGACTCCCGCGTGAGACCCTGCACGTTCATGTTTTGAGTCGAGTCAAAACACGACATGCGGGACTCCCGAGTGAGTCCTTGCGCTTTCATGATTACCAGTATGCACTTGGGCTCCGCCTTTGGTGGGGACGGGCGGGACAGGGGTAAAAGGGAAGGGCGCGAAGGGAAAGGCGGGAAGAGCATTGAGCATGCCCGTGTTCTGAGTGAGTCCTCTTGTAATCACTTTTGAGAAGCACTTTTGACATGCAAATCTCAAGAGCACGTTCATACGTCCAATATTCGCTTCGGCACCGCCTCTCTTGAAGAACGTCCACTAGAATGACCGCACTCATGCATTCACCTTCTCATGCGCCTCATCAAGAAGAACGAAATACACAAGAAAAAGAAAAGAAAATATATGTACATATATATCTCTCAAGGTAAAGGAAGGAACAGGCAGCAGGCAGCAAGCAGCAGGGGCACTTACTGTCCACGCCGAGCCTGTTAACAGCATTAACGAACTGCTGGTGCAGCTCGATGGACCACACCACACGCGCCTTCTTGAGCATCATCGAGCAGGCAGGAGGCAGAGGGCAACACTCACAACAGGCAGCACACAGCAGGCAGCACACAGCAGGCAGCACACAGCAGGCAGCACACAGCAGGCAGCACACAGCAGGCAGCACGCACTATCGACGCAGGCGAGGGGCAGCACAGGCGGGGGGGAACACTCAATGCACGCAGCAAGCAGCACTTACTGTCCACTCCAAGCCGATTAACAGCATTAACGAACTGCTGGTGCAGCTCGATGGACCACACCACACGCGCCTTCTTCAGCGTAGACGCGTCCTCCAGATACTCCTCCTTCTTGCGCTTGCTCCCCGCCCCGTCCCCATCACTCTCCCCCGCTCCGCCCCCGCCCCCGCCCCCGCCTCCGCCACCTCCCCCCCCGCCTCCACCATCCCGCCCCTGATTCAGCAACCCGCCGCCGCCACTCCCTCCCGCTCCCCCTCCGCCTCCGCCTCCCCCGACCATGCTCGTCGCGCCTGTCGCGCCCCCGCCTCCGCCACCCCCCCCGCCTGCAGCCGTCTCGTCCCAGTCCCCCCCCGGCTCCTGTTTGAAGGGGTCGCGCGGGGGGGCGGCAGCGGAGGAGGAGGAGCGCTTGCGCACGACGTGCTGCCAGATGTTGCGCAGCTCCTCTATGCGCACGGGCTTTAAGAGGTAGTCGCACGCGCCGTGCGTTATGCCCTTCATCACCGCGCTCGTCTCCCCGTTCGCGCTCATCACTGGGGGAGGGGGGGAGGGTGGGGAAGGGATGGGGGAGGGGTGGGGGAGGGGTGGGGGAGGGGTGGCGGGGGGTTGAGCAAGGGGGTTGGAGACGGGAGGAACGGAGGTGGAGGGAGGAGGAGGGGGAGATGGGTGCGTAGAGTAAGAGAGAGGAGGAGGAGGAGCGCTTGCGCACGACGTGCTGCCAGATGTTGCGCAGCTCCTCGATGCGCACGGGCTTTAAGAGGTAGTCGCACGCGCCGTGGGTTATGCCCTTCATCACCGCGCTCGTCTCCCCGTTCGCGCTCATCGCTGGGGGAGGGGAAGGGGGCGAGGGGGGGAGGGGGGTGTGGGGGTTGCAAGGGGAAGGAATAGGGAGGGTAGGGTTGTTTGGAAGAGGGGAGAAACAGGGGTGCCTCCAGCAGCAGCACTATTGGAGTCAACGAAATGGTAGGCTGCATAGACGGAAGGAAGAGGTAAGCTGCATACACAGAGAAACCACGGAGCGACAAATGGAGCGCGGGGGACGTGGAACAGTTGGAAGGGGGGAGGGAGGGGGGACAGAGAAGAGAGTGAGAACGAAAGAAAGGACGAAAGAGACAGAAGAAGAGAGCAAGAGAAACAGGGCAGTGCGGAAGGAGGAGTAACAACGATACGCAGAGGAGAGCGCACGCGCGCGAGCGCGGGCGGGCGGGCGAGAGAGAGAGAGAGAGAGAGAGAGAGAGAGAGAGAGAGAGAGAGAGAGAGAGAGAGAGAGAGAGAGAGAGAGAGAGAGAGAGAGAGAGAGAGAGGGAGAGAGAGAGAGAGAGAGAGAGAGAGAGAGAGAGAGAGAGAGAGAGAGAGAGAGAGAGAGAGAGAGAGAGAGAGAGAGATAGTGCAACTGCAAGTGCAAGTGCAAGTGCAAGCGCAAGCGCTCGTGCACGTGCAAGAGAAGGCGAGCGCACTGATAACGGGGAGGTCGAGCTCGAGGCCGATGAGCTCTAGGAGCTTAAAGCCGTCCATGTCGGTTGAAGCATGTACAAGTCGCTGATCACCTTTAAGCCGACTCAACTCAACAGAGAGTGCACGCGCTCACCGCCCACCCGGTCGAGCTCGCCGCGATTCTCCCGCAGCACGGACGCAGGGAGAAAGAAAGGAAAAGCGAGCGAGAGCGGACGGGCGGGCGGGCGGAAGGGAGCGAGGGCGCGAGGGAGAGAGCGAGGGCGCGAGGGAGAGAGCAAGAGCTCACGGGAAGGGGAGCGCAACGCACTGATAACGGGGAGGTCGAGCTCGAGGCCGATGAGCTCGAGGAGCTTAAAGCCGTCCATGTCCGGCATGTACACGTCGCTTATCACCAGGTCGAACTTGTCCCGGTTCTCCCGCAGCAGCGCCAGCGCCGTTGCTGCGCGGCTGCATGTTGTCACTGGCGGGGGGGGGAGAAGGCGGGGGGCGGAGAAGGGGGGGGGGGGGGGGGGCGGAGAAGGCAGGGGGAAGGCGAAATGAGAACATCAGCCAATGCACGCCCGCACGCGCACACGATAACAACAATAGGGAGAAGTAATAACAACAATAAAAACAGAAAGCAATAGCACGTACGCCAATGACCCTAAGCATGTGCCTACTACAAAAAGCGGTATCGGCGAATGGAAACTGCCTGTGAGCACTGCGGAAAGCGAAGCCACAAAAGGCATGCGATTATCCAACCGGCCGGCGCATGAACACGGCAACGCACAGCGCACATGAGTACGTTTTTTCAGGTGACATTTGAGTCGACTCAACAACCGGGGGGAAAGGCGGCGCCGACGGAAGGAGTAACATTAGGCAAACAACAAACAGGACCGGAACACGCAATACCTTTAGGACCTGAACCCTCCAGACGCGAGCTGCCCCCGTTCGACACGCCTCGGCACTGTACCGCACTATAACATTGTTAACCACTTTGGAAATTCGAACTCGAGCCTATTTAAACCCTATGTTCCACACAACCGCCCATCCCCCCCCCACTCCCCTCTTCCTCCCCCTTCTCCCCAACCTGTTGTCCTCCCCCCACCACCCCCCCCCCCTCACCCCAGAACAGTTCTCTCTGGAACGATACTCGCTAAAAGTAGAAACATGCATTGGAGTAAGCAGCATGGGTTGCTCTAAAGAGCGAGGGCTTTTGAACCGACTTAAAAGTCATTTTCGCTGAAAGTAGAAACCGAAACTGGACTATGTGGCACAGGTTGCTCGAGCGAGCAGGACTGCCGCGTAGACTTGACCCGAACCGACTCGTGTTACGCCTTCGACCAGCGGCGGGGAATGCCGTGACGCGCATCCGTCGCGCACTCGCTAGTCGCTCAGGGCGATACGCGAGCTACATTCGCCACAAACGACGAAATGCGACGAAACAGGGCGACACGCCGACTGGCGGGGGACTCAAGAGAGCGCGGGAACAAGGGCGCGGTCGCGACGTGGGAGAGAAAAAAAAAACGTCGCGAAAATTAAAATTGAAAACCGGGTTACAGCGTAACAGGCGTACCAGTGTAGGCGCATTGGCGAAGCATGCGCTCGAGAATCATGAGGCAGAGCGGGTCATCATCGACCACTAGTACCCTCAGTCCCGCCGGGAAGCTGCTGCCGCCAGTGCTCGTGTTGCCCGTGCCGGCCGCCGGTAGGCTCTGCGGCGACGGCTCGAGATCAGCGGAGTTGTCGTCTTCTGTGACCCCCAGCTCCTGCTGCAATCCGGAGTACATGCTGGCGAACTAGGGCGAACTGCAGCAGACTTTGGCGAATATGCCGTTTGGCGAAAGTAACGGATGGGGAGCGAGAAAGCGCCTGCTTCCCCTCCGCGGACCGAGGAACAGTTAAGAAGCTTAAGACCTAAAACTATGGCAACGCGAAACTAATTCATTTACCCCCCAAGGAGAAAATAAAGACCAGTGAACGAGGGAGTATTTACATGACGAGCGTATCTACAGAAAATCCAGCACATTTTCGGAACAGGCTACAGCAGTAAACCTGGCTGTAAATAGGGTTCGGGGAAGGAGCTACCCACGATTTACATGATTGTTTGATAATCGCGGATCCTTCGTTATCTCGGCAAGGAAAAAGTTCCACTCACACGCATAATCAGCAAGCAGAAAGGAGCAGGACGGCGCGGAGCATAGGGAAAAAAATTACGGGGACCAAGCGAGCGAGGAACCTAATAAGAGCTGTAAGAGGACGGGCATAGTGAAATATGCGAAGAGCAGAAAGCAGAGAATATAGAGCAGAGAGCAGCAGACGGAGCAAGGAGCTATCCCGAGGGTGAAGGGTGCTGTTGCTGTCCCTGCAGTGCAGCACAGGCGGAGTTGCGATTGCGGGCCAGATCCATTGACGTACAGTACGATTGCGGTGTTGCTACTGTGCTCTGCTCCCCTCTCCACTGTTTCTGTGAGGCAGAGGAGAGCAAAGCAAACCCTACTAACGGCTGACCCAGCCCAGCTAAGGACAGGTCAGCAGAGTGGTGAGTTGGTTGGTTGAAGCGGTATTTCACCGCTGAATTATTCGCAGATGTTCGTGTAAGCTGGTTTGTGGCGGTGGTTGTGTGGTTTGTTACACGTCGCCATCGTCGTTAGCCGACCAGATGCTTTTGCGAACAGATCTGCGAATCCTGAGGGTTGGGGAAAGTGGCAGTTTGTGTGTGGTGCTTTCTGTCGGGAGACCAACAACGACACACGCTGGCCATCCATCCATTCTATCAGACTTTTCGAAAGCTGCGAAATGTTGAACGGTCAGCGACGCAGCTTCGTGCAATGGAACACGACTCGTGCGAAGCAGCAGAATGTTACAAATTGTTACAAATTGCACACCCAGAATAAAAAAAACTTGATAATAAGCATTTTAGTCAAACATTTCAGCTCCTCCATGTGGGCATGTTTCAAACAGACCCTTCTTGATGGCCTGAAATAACTTTGTAAGCGAAAAAATAAATCCGAATAGCATCCCCGTTCATAATCAAGTTGGAGAAACAAAACCATAGCCAATAAAACATCATCTACTGACACACATTACAGCCTCATCTTCATGCGCCTCCGTACATTATCCAGCAGGCGTTTCAAGAGATTTGACTGCTCTTGCGTTGAAGAAGGCAAATAGCCTAGCACAGGCGACTTCCAGATGCTCGTAGGGAACCGATGAGAAGCAGAGGCGGAAATACCCTGGCTCAGGGGCACGACACGATTCGCCTGAAGAGAGCGTGGAGCGAGGGGTTGTGGGGAAGAGGGAGAGGAGGGCCGGGAAGGGTAGTGGAAGAAGCAGAGAAAATGCCGTATTGCATGGTATGTCGAATAATGAGCCCATCCCGTTGCCAAGTCGATGCTCCAATAACCACACACACAAACCTCCAAGCATTTTTCAAGAAAGGGAAATAATCACAAAAACACCACCTCCACATTCGCCTAGACTTGTTCCAATGCTTTCACAAGATAGAAAGGAACTGAAAGTGATCCTTTAGCTAACTCAGACACCAACACCATCCAAATATTCACCAAGTATCTTCCCCATTGCTTTCATTGGAAAGAGAAAAAGAGCGGCCATGAGTGTACGACTCTTGCCCTGACGAGCTTGGCTCAGACACTCACCGGGTACCATGACAAGCTTGGCCCCGTCCTTGATGTCGGTCCACAGCTGCTTCTCCGCCTCAAAGGTGGGCGCAGAGAGGAAGCGACGCATGTCCGCAAACACAAACATGGCTGCTCCTGATGGCACGAAGGGGATCGAGAGCTCCTGGTGGTGTGAGGGGGCAGCGGGAGAGGAGGAGGAGGATTGCAGGGGAAAGGGGAATGAGAGGTGGAATGGAAGAGAAGAGACAAACGAAGCAGCCCCTGATGGCACGAAGGGGATAGCGAACTCCTAGTGTGGGTGTACCAGGAGGGTGGGTGGAGGAGGATGGGGAGGAGAGGAGAGGGGAGGAGGAGGGAGGAAGGAGGAGGAGGAGGGGAGGAGGAGGAGGAGGGGGGAGGAGGAGGAAGTGGAGGAGGAGGAGGAGGAGGAGGAGGAGGAGGAGGAGGAGGAGGAGGAGGAGGAGGAGGAGGAGGAGGAGGAGGAGGAGGAGGAGGAGGAGGAGGAGGAGGAGGAGGAGGAGGAGGAGGAGGAGGAGGAGGAGGAGGAGGAGGAGGAGGAGGAGGAGGAGGAGGAGGAGGAGGAGGAGGAGGAGGAGGAGGAGGAGGAGCAGCAGCAGCAGCAAAAGCATTTCTCAGTTCTCTGAACAGCTCTCCAAGGAGCCCCACCACCAAGGGTGCTGCAGATGTTCGGCGAAAACAAAGCCCAGTTTTTGAGTCGACTCAAAACCTGCAATGAAAAAGGCTATCATGCAACCCCACCTCTGGGACGCAGCAGCTGGATCGCAGTTTCCGCTGACAAGTTTGGTCAATACTCCCAACACGTATCCAGAAAACCCACCTGTAGTGTGCTGCAGATGAGTTGGTGTGAGCGGTGCAGTCGCTTCTTGTTCTCTGCCAAAAACGCGTCCACCCACGCGTCATCCTCAAGCAGTGAGCTCAGCGCCCATTGCGTGTCCTGCGACACCCACGAGAAGATGTTCACCATGCGTAGCGCCTGGGGGTGGGGGAGAAAAGGGGGGCGCACATCGAAGAGTGGGAGGAATTTGCAAGAACGGGGCTGAGGGAAAACGCTGGTGTGTCTGCGACACCCACGAAAAGATGTTCACCATGCCTAACGCCTGTGGGCGAAAGGGGGAAAGTGTCAGAATCACAGTCACTAACCACTGAAATAAAAGGGCTTGTTAAGTGGCGGATGAGTGCACACATAACCTCCAGACTGGCGAACCTGTAACCATTCCCTATGATCAAAGAGCATCTCCAGTGCAGGTCTTCTAACACCCTCTCTCACAGGTATGCTCTAGGGCGCGACACAACGGCAAAGACACCAAGGCGCCTGCATGTGGCACATAGGGATTCGAACCCGAAACCTTTGCTTTTATAACATGTCAGAATCTCAGTCATTAGCCACTTGGATAAAATGACTTGTGAAGTACCGGTTGAGTGAGCCCATAACCCCCAAGCTAGCGAGTCTGTAACCCTTCCCTATGATCAATCGGACATCCTCAGAGTATCTTCTGACAGAAACGAGAGGGGAGGGGGGTCAGTGAGAAGCACCCAGCAACCAACCCACTACGCAGTACCCACAACACTCACCCACAAGAGGCACCATTGACAGCCAGAAGCATGAGTACTCACAGTGAGCAGCTTCCGGTTGCGCGAGAAGAGGATGCCGACCCGGAAGCCATTGAGTGTGAAGTCCTTGCTCATGCCGTACGTCAGATGCACCCTGTCATCCACCTCCTCTCGTGAGGCCTTCCCCTCCGCCACAAGTCGCTCTGCCAGCTCCACCCCGCTCACACACTCTGTGTTGGGAGGAGTGGAGAAGGACGGGAGGGGTGAGATGATAAAAGTTGAGTTTTGAGACGTCTCAAAATTCACATTTCATCACGTGGGAGGCATGGAGAAGGATGGGAGGGGTGTGGTGGGGAGCTGTGAGGCGGAGATGGGCGAGGCTGTGGGGATGGGTGAGGCAGGCCGAATCGGCGCTGCAAAGTACAACAACCCCAACTGTTCTTCCCTCAACTCTTGCACGCGTACTCAGCACATCATCCAATATAAAAACTGTGGGTAGAGAGACGACTTTTGAGGCGCCTCAAAATCTTCTCCCAACTCTTGCGCACTTACTCAGCACATCATCCTTTTTCACACACTCACTCACCCGGAACACCATCCCCAAACACCGATGCAGAGTACACCTCGTCCGCAATCACATGCAGGCCCGCCTGCAGCGCCCACGCCACCAGCGCCGCCACCGCTGCTTCGGGCCACACAGTGCCGTGCGGGTTGGTGGGGTTGGTGAGCACGATGGTTCGCACGCACACGCCCCTCGCTGCTGCTGCTTCCAGTGCGGATTGGCAGTCTTCGGGGGTGGGCTGGAAGAGACGCTGGTCCGCTGTTGCGACTGGTATGATCTCCACTCGATTTCTGAGGGTGGGAGTAGAGCAAGGGAGAGGACGTTTTAAGCGCCTTAGCATTTGTGTTGTGACACCTTGGAGGAACTCGGAGGAACTCGAAGGAACTCAGAGGAACTCGATGGGAATATTAGTCTGACAATCTTCGCGCAACTACCACACTCGTTGAAAGCCCACAAGGAAACCCGGGGTGATGACGCACACGGCATGGGAAGCGCGCGGCACAATGAGCACAACTGTTCAAGCGAAATCAGCTTCAGCATCAGGTGATAAATTACGTCACTAGCACCACTTTCAACCCAGCCCAGCCCAGCCCAGCCCAGCCCAGCAGCAGCAGAGCACCTGAGCTGGGAGTGCCCAATGAAGCCTGGCTAGAAAAGAGCAGGGATGATAATCGACCACTCTCAACCCATCCCAACCCAGCAGCACCTGAGCTGAAAGTCGCCAATGAAGCCTGGGTAGAAGGGCGCGGGGATGAGCACCCCCTCGCCCGCATCACACAGGGTGTACGCCAGGTGCTCCACTATAGCACTCACTCCTGCTCCCACACAAATGTTCTCTGGTGATACCTGCATGGTGGTGAGGGGGGAGACAGTGGAGTTACTTGAGGGGAAGCGGTGGTAAGGTGAGAGAGTGACCGTCAGGGGCTTGTGCTGTAATAGTGGTAAGGGGAAAGAGAGCAATGGTAAGGGGAAAGAGAGAGCAGTGGTAAGGGGAAAGAGAGTGGCACTGTGTGAGGTGACACAGTGTGAGTGACATGACACTTAGTGTAACGCAGGCTAGGCACACTCACACTCACACTCACACTCACAAATCCACAACCCCTCATCCCGCTTCACCGTAACTCACCAGCCCCGGGCAGCGTGGCAGCAGCAGCCGCTGCACGGTGTGCGCTACAGCCGCCTTGAAGCGCGGCATGCCCGTGATCTGGTTGTAGCGCGCCACCTCCGGCTCTATCGGGGCGCGATTGGCCAGCTTCTCCTGGTGGGGGAAAAGGAGACGAAGGGGGGGTGGGGAGGTGGGGAAGAGGGTTTGGGGCGGGGGAACGAGGAGAGGAGATTTTGTGGAGAAAACGGTGAGGAGAGGTGGGGTGTGGTGGAATGCGTGCGACCAGGTTGTAGCGCGCCGCCTCGGGCTCTATTGCTGCACGATTGGCCAGCTTCCCCTCCCTGGTAGGGAAAGCGGGGGAGGGAGGAGTGGGGAGGGGAGAAAGGGAGGGGGTTGGAAGGGAGTGGGGGAAAGGGAATTTGCAGGTGAAACGGTGAGTAGTGGGGGGTGGAATGCCTGTGACCAGGTTGTAGCGCGTTACCTCCGGCACTATTGTTGCATGCATGCCTAGCTTCTGCTGGTAACGGCAGGGTTGGGGGGAAAGGAGAAAGTGGAAAGCGGGGGGGGGGGGACGAGGACAGGGGAGAGTGAGAATCGGGAGGATGATTGGTGGAAAGAGAGGAGATAAATGAATGGACTAATGAGACCAAACACTATCTATGAGGCCAGCATTCTTAGGCAAAGAAAAGCCTTAATATCTTTTACCGACTGAAAAAAAGTATGATGTAACACAACAAGGAACCTGACGACGCAACACAAAACTGCAAACTTGCAAGCTCCCTCTCGCGGGACTCTCAGTCATCACACTCTCGTTACAATCGCCCTCGATAATAGCCACCTCCCAACAACAGTCACACACACCTGCAGCCAATCGAACATGAGCATGTTCTCCGCTATAGACACATTGATGAACCCGTTGGGGTTAGTCGTCGGCGAGTACATGTCCTTAGCGGCTTCCATAGACGCTGAGAAATAGTACAACCCGGGAATAGGCTGCAAAGCACGCTCGCCGCGACTCGAGAGCTCCCCTATCTCTCGCTTGCTATTAACTCGGACCGCCTCCGTGGCTGATTCCGACCATAAGGCGTTATTCGAAGCAAGGGTTGTAGAGACGTCCTTAGAAGCGGAAACTAGTACGGGGCGGTCCGAGAGGCCGGGAGATTGCCCGCACTCGCAGCGCGTTAAGAGACACGTGTCGTCGCTAGATTTGCGAGAGCTGAAACTACTCGATGCCGCTCCTTTGCCGTTTGTTTTAACAGCAAGCATGTCATTCCCGAGAGCGCTTCGGATCCATCTGAAAACCGGCCCAGCAGCCACTACCGCGGAAGAGCCAATCGCGATTCCTATCAGCCGACCATCCATGGCTCTTTGTCAAAGAGTGATGCAGAAAAAAGCGACGGGTTTCGCCCTGCTCACAGGTAAGCACGAGAAAATCGCGGAGTAGAGGGAAATGTGGTCACGGAGAAGCCTAAAGAGAGCAACTGCGAAGGAATGCGCATCTCGATGAGCTGTTGAATTGAAACGCCTCAACTCAACCCCCTTGAGCCTACAGCATCACCAGGGTTGGCTCTCAATTGTTTTGGGGGAGCCTGAGGGTGCATTCTTGCCTCGTGTCTGACATCAGGTCATCCGAGACTAAGGGCGGATGACCTGATGTCAGACACGAGGCAAGAATGCACCCTGAGGGGTCCATCCGAGATGTCAGCGAGGGTGTGAGAAAGTTTTTGAAGGTTCTCGCTGTTGGAGAATCGAGTTTCTGCCGCCCCAGCCCTTGGCACACAAGCAGCAGCAAGGGGGAATGTCGGCGATGAATCAGAGGCTTCGGGAAGTACTTCGAAAGTTCCACCACCAATCAGATTTCAGCCGAAGACTAGATACAGTTCAAAGCTGCCTTCAAACCGAAGTGTTGGCAGTTTCTACACGTTTCCACACATCAGAATCAGCTATAACAGAAATATCCAGAGTTTTCTTATTCATGCACCTCATGTGGCACTCAAAGTCACTCAAGGTCCATCCAATCTAGATTGTGCCCAAGTTACCAGGGAAGTTACATTGTCTATCAGCCTAGTTTGAGCTTTCAATCTGTCTTGTTTGTGATGCCTAAAGAGTTGTGCTTTAGTGGGCTTGTTAATCTTGAACATAGTGAAGTTTTACCTCATCCAGTCAATTCCAGCAGCCCTGCTAAGACTTTCCAGCCAAGTTTCCAGCCCTCCAGTAGTCACAGCTACTCTGTTTTACAAGTTGGTATCAGAGCTCGTTGTTTCGATCAACCTAGCCCACCACGTTCCTATCTGTCAAATGTTGTAGCCTGTAGTGAGGTTTGTCTTAGGGGGTACAGAAGTTAGGGTTTGTTATATGTACCCCAACCAACATCAATGGATCATCATTCCTCATTTTGACATGGTATCAGCTAGGTTAGGATCCTGTGGGATCCCGTTCCTCCGTTCTCCGTTCGTCCCTCCCGAGCCTAATCCTACCTCTCGTTCGTACCGGTTCCGTTGTTACCGCGCCTAGTACCGAGCCTAGCGCCCTCTCCCCCGTCGCTTAGCGCCCTTTCTCCCCGTCGCCCAGCGCCCTTTCCCCCCCCCCCCCCCCGTCGCGTCGCGCCCTTTCCCCCCGTCGCCTAGCGCTCTTTCCCCCCGTCGCGTCGCGCCCGTTCCCCCCGTCACGTCGTGCCCGCCCTTTCCCCCCCGTCCCGTCGCCCTGTCCCGTCGCGTCGCCCTGCCCCGTCCCGTCGCCCTGCCCCGTCGCGTCGCCCTGCCCCGTCCCGTCACCCTGTCCCGTCGCGTCGCCCTGCCCCGTCCCGTCGCCCTGCCCCGTCGCGTCGCCCTGCCCCGTCCCGTCACCCTGCCCCATCGCGTCGCCCTGCCCCGTCGCGTCGCCCTGCCCCGTCCCATCACCCTGCCCCATCGCGCCGCCCTGCCCCGTCGCGTCGCCCTGTCCCATCCCTACGCCCTGGCCCGTCGCCCTACCCTACGCCCTGGCCCGTCGCCCTACCCTACGCCCTGGCCCGTCGCCCTAGCCCGCTCTTCCGCTGCGACTGAGTCCCCTTCCCATCTGAACCCTAATTTGCCTCTTCTCCCCGGTTGTTACTCGCCTGTTCGTTCGCGTTAGTTCTCACTATGGCGACTCCGCGAGTTCTTCGTTTCGACGCTGACGGTAGACCACTTGACTTTTCCGTCTGGCTTCTTCGCGCTCGCCGTCTGTTAGAGAGTCAGGTCCAGGGGGGCGAGACCCTCTGGTCGCACGCTACTGGTGACCTCCCCGAGCCCCCCGAGCCTACAGCTTTAGGCTCTGCCCCTGACGACGCTGCTACGGCTCGCTTTGCCCGTCAGCGCGCTGACCGGACGGCTTGGACGTCGCGTGACGCTGCGGCCTGCATCGCACTCAGCAGCCTCCTCCCTGAGTCAGAGGAGGTCCACTTTACTCAGGTTCGCACCGCTGCTGCGTACCTCACTGCGATTAAGGCCCGCTACTCTACTCCGGCTACTGTCTCTCTTGGCCGTCTTTTCCTCCCGTTCCTGTTTCCTGATCTCGCCTCGTTTGAGCGCTCTGCTGACTTGATCGCTCACCTCCGCTCGCTCGACGCTAGTTACCGCGCTGCTTGCACTGAGGCACAGCTTGCACTGCTTCCTCCCCCCATGGCGATTACTGTCTATTTCATCGCCACTAGCCTCCCAGACCGCCTAGCCTCCGTTCGTGACGCGCTTCTGCTGAAGCACCCTAGTGAGCTGACTATCGAGGTCCTTGAGTCTGCACTCAAGGACGTCGAGAGCAACCTTCGCTCGGTAGCTGCCGCCTCTGGTACTATGTCCCCCCCACTCTTCCACGGGTGCACAGTCCCGCAGTTACCCACCTTCACTGCCTCTCTCGCCACTGCCGCTACTGACGCGACTGCGGCTGCTGTTACGACTGCGTCGCGGTCCCGCGGCAAGGGGGGCAAGAAAGGTAGTTCTGGTGGAGGTGGAGGTAGCGGAGGTAGTGGGGGTGCTGTTGCGACTGGCGGTGGTGGGAGTGCAGCGTCTGGAGAGACCCCTCGTGCAGCGGCTGGTGACTCCACTGCGCCTGCTGGTGGCGGCGACCCCCGAGCTCGTCAGTCGCCTCCTGTACTGCCGACCCCGCTAGGTGGAGCAGCGGCGTGGTACCAGGCTCAGCGTCAGCAGCACCTTCAGCAGCAGCAGCAGCAGCCCCTTTCCTCCCGCCAGCCTCAGCAGCAGCAGCGCCAGCAGCTGGCTCCGGGGTCGGGGCTGCGTCAGCCCCAGCGCGGTGCTTCTTACCCTCCCTGCACCTATCAGGTTCTGACAGGTCCTCGTCGGGGCCACCCTTGTGGCCGCTTTCACCCCCCTGGTCAGTGCTCTGCTCAGCTCACTGACACGGTCCAGTTGGCCTACGGGGTTGGCGGTCCTGCTCTTGACTGGCTTCCTCTGGTTCAGCGCTACGGCTCCGCTCTGTGGGGCATGTCTGCTGAGCAGTTAGTTGATCTGATTGGTGCTCCTCATGCTATGTATGCTGTTGTTGACTCTAGTGTTTCTGACTCTGTTTACTCTGGTGTTGTTAGCTTAGGTGCTAGTCTTGCTCAGTTGCCTGTTGCTAGTGTAGGTTCTTGTGTAGACTCTAGACCAGCGACTACCTCAGAGGACGCTTCGCTGTCGTTCACGCTGGACTCTGGAGCCTCACACTGCTTCTTCCGGGACAGCACGACACTTACACCACTTCCTGCGCCTGTTTCTGTGGCTTTGGCTGATCCCACTACGGGACCAGTCACTGCACGTCACACTACCACTTTACCGTGTCCTGCTGCTCCCTCCGGGTCTCTCACTGGGTTTCACGTCCCCTCGTTCTCCCGGAACTTGGTGGGCGTGCGACCCCTCGTGAGTCAGCACGTGGGTGTGTGGTTTGAGCCTTCTGGAGAGACTGCGGTGTGTGTTGACGGAGACTCTTACCAGCCTCTTGCTACCTTTACTGCTGAGCCGGGCTCAGGTCTCTACACTCTTCACACTAGCCCGCGTGCGCCGCAGCAGCAGCCGCAGCAGCAGCAGCAGCCGCCGCCGCAGCAGCAGCAGCAGCAGCAGCTGCACCAGCGGTCGCACCAGCAGCCGCCCCTACTGCCACTGCCCCCGGTTCCCCCCCCCGTTCGGGTCCCCGCGTCTCACCAGGTTGCTTCGTCCCCCCAGGTGTCTGTGTCGTGTCAGGTTCCTACGTCTGCTCCAGTCGCTGCGTCGTGCTCCTGCCGGTCGCTTGCCCACCCCACCGTTTTGTGGCACCACCGGATGGGGCACCCGTCCCTTCCTCGTCTGCGCGCTATGTCTAGTCAGCGTCTTGTCCTAGGCCTCCCACGTGTCTTGCCGTCGCTGCCGCCTTCGCTTGCGCCGCCCAGAGGAGAGGGAGTTACAGCGGCTGGAGGAGCAGCAGCAGCAGCAGCAGCTGGAGCCGCAGGAGCAGCAGCAGCAGCAGCAGCAGCAGCTGGACCCGCAGGAGCAGCAGTCCCAGCAGCAGCCGCTTCCGCAGCAGAAGCAGTCGCAGCAGCAGCAGCAGCAGCAGCCACTTCCTCCTCCTGTCTCGGATCTTCGGACCCTTGGTCTCCCCTCCCCTTCTCCTCCCTCCTCCGCCTCTCCTCCTGTCTACGGTCCCACGTTTCCTCCTCCTGACCCCTCCCCCGCTGTTTTCCCCAGTTCTCCGCCTTTGTCCTCTCCTCCTCCGTCTCGTTCTTGGGCTACTCGTCGCTCCCCTCGTGCTCGTCCCTCGTCTCCTGTTCCCTTCACTGACCTTCGTACTGCCTTCCTTCTTTCTAGTCCACCTCGTCCGTCTCAGTCTGTGCTTCCGTCTCCTCCTGAGTCGGCCCTCACTGTGTCGCTCCCTACTCCTGTCACTGACTACTACCGCACGTACCGTCCTGTTCTCTCTCGTGTTCTCGCCTCTCTTGTTACTCACCCTCGTGCCTCTGTGTCCTCTGTGTCCGCTCTTACTGCCGCAGTTACTGACTTTGCCTCTACCCGCCGCCTTGACTACGCCACCACGCTTGTGGCTGCTCCTCCTACCAGTCCTCTGGCCGTCGGGGGTGTGTCTGCCCTTGGCTGTGACGCCCTAGAGGACAGGCAGTTTGAGCTAGAGTTCCTGGCGGCCGCTTCCCCTCATCTCTGTGCCATGCTCCTCGCCCCTGAGGGTGACCCCGACGCCCTTGACATTCCGACTCCTCGCACTTACGCTGAGGCAGTGTCAGGGCCTTGGGCCTCTCAGTGGAGAGCTGCCATGGACGCGGAGATGGCCTCCTACAGATCCACAGGCACCTACGTCGATGAGGTTCCCCCCCCTGGGGCGAACGTAGTCGACGGCATGTGGATCTACAGGGTGAAGCGGCCACCGGGATCTCCCCCGGTCTTCAAGGCGCGCTACGTGGCTAGAGGTTTCAGTCAGCGCGAGGGAGTTGACTTCTTTCAGACCTTCGCACCTACCCCGAAGATGACCACTCTTCGGGTGTTACTACACGTAGCAGCACAGAGAGACTACGAGTTACACTCTCTCGACTTCTCCACTGCTTTCCTTCAGGGCAGCCTACACGAGGAGGTCTGGTTGCGTCGTCCCTCGGCCTTCACTGGCACCTTCCCTCCTGGGACCCAGTGGAGGCTGAGGCGACCTGTTTACGGTCTTCGCCAGGCCCCTCGTGAGTGGCACGACACTCTGCGTTCTACCCTCTCTGACCTTGGGTTCCAGCCGTCTTCTGCCGACCCGTCGCTGTTCGTTCGTCGTGGCTCCACACCGTTCTTTGTTCTGGTTTACGTCGACGACCTCGTTTTCGCCACTCCGGACAGGGTTGCTTTGGCAGACGTGAAGTCCGAACTGCAGAAGAGACACACGTGCACTGATCTTGGTGAGCTGCGCCACTACCTTGGCCTGCAGATCACCAGGGACAGAGCCGCTCGCACCATTACACTCTCACAGTCACACATGGTGCAGCAGGTCCTTCAGCGGTTCGGGCTTCAGCACTCCACCGTACAGCGCACACCTCTCGCTGTTGACCACAGACTCACTGGTCCCTTTCCTGACGAGCCGTTTGAGCCTAGTGGTCCCTACGCAGAGCTTGTGGGTTGCCTCATGTACCTGATGACTTGTACTCGCCCGGACCTCGCCTTCCCTCTCAGCATCCTTGCGCGCTTTGTTGCGCCAGGGAGACACCGTCCTGTTCACTGGACGGCAGCTGTGAGGGTGGCGAAGTACCTAGCGACTACATCAGGCGTGGGGCTAGTTCTTGGAGGGCAGCAGTCTGTCGTACTCACTGGTCACTGTGACTCCTCTTACGCTGACGACGCTGAGACTCACAGGTCTACTCAGGGGTACTGTTTCAGTCTGGGTTCTGGAGCTGTTTCCTGGCGTTCCACGCGCTCCTCTTCTGTCTCGACCTCTACAGCTGAGGCTGAGATTTACGCTGGTGCCATGGCGGCACAGGAGTTGCGTTGGTTGACCTTCTTGCTCGCCGACCTTGGTGAGCGGCCGAGCTCTGCACCGACCTTGTTCACTGACAACAAGGCGTCGATCCTCCTCTGTCGTGAGCCGCGACTGGAGAGCAGAGTGAAGCACATTCACGTCAGGTACTTTCTTCTGCGAGAGTTGCAGAGACGTGGACAGGCTCGCTTCGAGTTTGTGGAGTCCGAGGCCAACACTGCAGACATCTTCACCAAGGCGCTTCCGCCTCGTGACCACCAGAGGTGTTGTGTGCAGTTAGGCCTTGTTGACACAGGTTCTAGTCATGTGTAGGCTTGAGTTTATTGCCTGCTTCGTCTGTACTCTTGCTATATATACTTGTGATCTCTTGGACTGGCCTTGTGGCCACTGTTGCTTGTGCTCAGAGAGTGTGGTGACGTTGTGATCCACCCTGAGCTTTGTTTTCTTTTGGACTGGTCTTGTGACCGAACTCTTTTTTTTATTTTGCTAGACACCCCTCACTTAGGCTATGGGGGTGTGTCAAATGTTGTAGCCTGTAGTGAGGTTTGTCTTAGGGGGTACAGAAGTTAGGGTTTGTTATATGTACCCCAACCAACATCAATGGATCATCATTCCTCATTTTGACACTATCCTAGCACCATACGAACATGGCGGGAGACAATCCATCTGGTCCTGCACTCTAGCCAGTCGGAGGAGCTTCAGAGTCAACATCAACAGCTACTGGATTAGTGGAAGCAGAGTCCTTCAACAACATACTCACCACTCACCTCCTTCATGCCTAAGCTTCACCTCCCCAAGTTCAACGGCAAAGATTTTCCAACATGGGCAACTCAGTTTGAGCTCACTGCATCCCTTCTGGATCTGTGGCCTTACTACACTGGAGAAGCAGCCAAACCAGCAGCAGATGCTTCAGAAGCTGAAAAACGACTTCACGAACGACGCAACAAGGAGGTCTTCCTCTACCTACTCAATAGCATTCACGAGCAGCAGTTGAAGTCGCTCCTGCCCTGTTCTACCAAGGCAAACAGTGCAGAGGAAACATGGAGCCGACTGAAGACTATGCACCAGTCAAAATCCGAGAGCAGCCAAGCCGAGATGTGGAGCCGCTTCATGAATCTGAAGATGGAAGAAGATGAATCAGCACAAGCCTACCTACAACGAGCTGAAGCAATGTTGGAGGAAGCAGCAGCGATCGGCTTGGAGATTCCAGAGTCTCTTTTCAAGACCGTCATCCTCACCGGCCTTACACCGGAGTGGGACACTTTCCGTGCAACACTACAAGCGCTCCCGCAGTCAATGAAGAGTCGTGCGTTCATCTTTGAGTCCCTTGTCAACGAGCAGCAGAGTCGAGACCTTGCACGGAACAAGCGGAGTGACGAAGGTGCGTGGAGTGCTGCAGCAGCCACAAGATATGGCAACCAATTCCAGAGGCAAGGAAATTTCAGCCCAAACCGCCCTCAACCCTACTACGGTACGAAATTTCAGTCGCCTTCCAACCCATACAAACCCTCTCGTTTTCCTCAGTCAAGTCCTCCCTATAAGTCCAGTCCCTATGTCCAGCCAAGGCCTTCGATTCCCAATCAATACCAGCCTAGGAATGCAAGAGTCAATACGCCAAGAGTCAATAATTTCAGCCAAGCCCCGAATGCTAAAAAGTTTAATTTTGAGTGTTTTTGTTGTCATGAGTGGGGTCACCTGTGATATGCTTGTCCTAAGAAGCCTCCTAATTGGGTCCCCCCACCTCAGCTACTATCTGAAAAAGGTAAGGCAGCCATAGCAAATATAGCAAGTCATTCTACAAGTCAAGACGAGTCCGATGGTCCTGTCCTTTTTAACGCTGCTACTTGCATGCACGTTTTCTCTACTAGTAGTGAGGAGTTTATTCTTGATAGTGGCTGCTCTGAAACCATGACTCCCTATCAGTCCATTCTCAAGGATTTTCAGCCCTCATATGTCTCAAAAGCTGTGACTCTTGCTGATCTTGGCAAAGTACCAATCAAAGGAGTCGGCAAGCTTGAGTTCGAAAAGGATGGTAAGTCATTTTGTGTCAATAAAGCTTTGTTTGTTCCTGATTTGGGAGCAAACTTGCTCTCGGCCGGACAACTCGAAGAGAAAGGTGCCTCCGTTCTCTTGCAAGGGGGGAAAGCCAAAGTGTGGGACAGTGCAGGAAATCTGGTGGCTGAAGGCGAGTGTACCGGGCGGCTCTACAAGATGAAGTTGGAGATTAAGCGTGGTGCTAGCAACACGAAGAACGACGTTGTCTCGCTTCCCGCTGTTTCAACCGATCAAGTCAACAACAAAGGGAGTATCTCCCAAGCTGAGGTATGGCATGCACGCTTGGGGCACGTGGGAGTGCAAGCATTGAAAGAGTTGGTAAATCACAAGAGCGTGGAAGGATTGAGTTTGAGTGAAAGTGCAGTCAAGTCCCTTTCTTCCGTTCCATGTCCATCTTGTGTGGAAGGTAAGCTAGCTAGAAAGCCATTCTTCCCTTCTAAGTCTCAGTCAAGGGACCTCATAGAGTTGGTCCACACTGATGTCTTCGGCCCCATGCGAGACCCTACTCGAAACGGTAAGAGATATTTGGTGTCTTTCATTGATGACAAGAGTCGTTTCTCGTGGTCCTTTTTCATCAACACCAAGGATGAAGTTCACAAGTGTTTCAAGCAATGGCTAGCACTTGTTGAGAGAGATTCAGGGAAGAAGTTACTCACCTTGAGGTCAGATCGAGGAGGTGAGTACATGGGGAAAGCGTTTCAGGGGGAGTTGTTGGCATTGGGCATCAAACAACAGTTCACTTGTCCCTATAGTCCTCAGCAAAATGGAGTGGCAGAGAGGTTTCATCGCACTATCCAGGCTATAGCTACCACTTTCCTTCAGTTCAAAGGCCTTGACAAGCTCTGGTGGGGTGAGGCAATCACTATGGCAATTTATGTTCGCAACAGGAGACCCACAAGGCCCTTACCGGATGGTGTAACGCCATATGAGGCTTGGTTTGGAGTTAAACCAGATCTGTCTATGCTTCGTGTTTTTGGTTCCATGGCCCAATACCGTGTTCCAGATGCAAAGAGACTCAAGCTGGACAGCAAAGCTCATTGGGGCCTCTTCATCGGCATGAGCAATGAGAGCAAGGGATGGGTCCTTTGGGATCCTGTCACCAAGCGAGAAGTGGTTTCAAGGGATGTTGTCTTCTATGAAGACATGTCCCTTGCAGGTTGGCATAAGTTTTCCTCTTCCTCCTCTCTACCCTCTATCCAACAGGAACCAGCAAGCGCACCTGAGGAAACAACACAAGAGGAGGAAGAAGATGACACCGATTCTGACCATAGCGGACCGATCATGGATCTCCCTCAAGCCGTCGTCAACGAGTCCAGCCGTGCCACGCCAGTGCCACCAGCAGCTACTCAACCAAGTGGAGATGAAGTTCAGCCATCAAATGAAGACAATCCACCGCAGCAAGTCACCGTTCCATCACCACCAAAGGAGCAGCAGCCAACAGTCACAAACCAGCCAGCTATATCAACACCAACCTCACAATTTCAACGCCAACCGGATCAGCCCACCACTACGCCATCAAACCCATCACCAGCCATCACTCCAGAGGCAACTACAGAAGTTCATCATCATCCCATGCAGCAGCAATCAACAGCTACAAGACCCCAAGTACCTACATCAACACCATCTACGACTCTTCCTAGCAACAAGTCAACCGTCACCGCAACACCTCGTTCTCATACCACACGTTCATCACATGTTCCAACGTCAAGCCAGCTCATAGCACGAGGATCACTTCAGCGAGTCACCACCAACACCAGCTCCAACAGTCCACTTCTTCACCCAAGACCTTTCTCAACTTCACCCCCACGTCCCGGATTCGGTCGTCATCAGTTACCACCATCTTCAACACCGAGCAACAACACCAACCAGCCCCAACCATCACCACCTCTCGACAAGGCAGCGTCATCATCAATTCCCAAGCTTCTAGTCTCAAGATCCCCACCAAGAGCATCTTCACAACCAACTATGCCGACAAACGTTTCAGCTTCACCGCCACGAGTCACCATACCTAATCCTCAAGTTTACACCGATAATCAAGATATTTCCACGCCAGGAGAAGAACAAGCAGCCGTGCCGCCGTCGCAGCCGATGTCGCAGCCGTTGTCTCAGCCGCAAATGACCGCATCAACACAATCAAACACTGTGAGACCGAACCCTACCACTAATGTGTCTCAACCAAGTGAGGAGTTTGGTAAAGGTAAACGAGTCCGCAAGGTAAAAAAACCCTTCACTTTCATGGTTGACATGTCATCAAGGTGCACATGTGAGGAGAGTGAGAATTGCATTCACAAGAAGGTAGAGGCAATATGCATGGCAGCATCACACCTTCCGCGAGAGCCCTTGAGTCGTCGTGAGGCAATGGCAAGTCCCGAGAGAGAGCATTGGTTGAAAGCCGAGGAAGAAGAGATTGAGAGTCTCATGAAGCGAGGTACATGGCGTCTTGTTGAGCCACCTCCAGGGAAGAAGGTAATTGGTGTCAAATGGGTGTACAAGATCAAGGTAAAATGTGATGGCAGCCTCGATAGTGTTGAACAAGAATGAATGAACTAAGAGTGAAATGAGTACAAGTATCAAAACCTAGGAATGTGTACCCCCTATAGGCTAACCCACTGTAGCCTAAACAACTTCAACAACATATATAATGTTTGACACACCCCCATAGGCGAAGTGGGGGAGAACTAGGGGTCACAAGACCAGTCAAGTAAAGCAAAACAAAGCAAGCTCAGGGTGGATCACAACGTCACCACACAATCCAAGCACAAGTGCAAGGCCACAAGGCCAGTTCACATGCAGGAGTACAGATATATATATAAGACTAAACAAGCAAGAGCAGTGATATATATATGTAACAGTACAAAGAGGGTCAAGAGGAGAGCAAGTGAGGCAAGACAGACACAAGACCCAGCTGGGTACAGCAGCGCTGATGATTACAAGGCGGAAGTGCCTTGGTGAAGACATCAGTAGTGTTGGCCTCAGAGGCCACATACGCAAGTCGCAACTGACCACGCTGCTGTAGCTCACGAGCAAGGAAGTAGCGGAGAGCAATGTGCTTTCTTCTGTGCTCCAGTCTCTGCTCCCGACACAAGGCCAGCATGGCCTTGTTGTCGACGTACAGGACTGGAGGAGAACGAGGCGGCTCTCCAAGGTCGGTCAGCAGGTAGGTGAGCGAGCGAAGCTCCTGAGCAGCCATGGCCCCTGCGTAGATCTCAGCCTCACAACTGGAGCCAAGAACAGAAGACGAGCGAGTAGCCCGCCACGAAACAGAGCCGGAACCAAGGTTGAAGGTGTAACCCTGTGACGACCGCTGCGTAGCCTGGTCGTCAGCCCAAGAAGCGTCTGCGTGTCCAGTGAGGACCACTGGACTCCGCCCTCTAAGCACTAGCCCCATGCCCGACGTACTGCACAAGTAGCGCAACACCCTCTTCGCTGCAGCCATGTGCTCTGGTCGGTGTCTCCCAGGAGCAACATAGCGTGCAAGAATGCTAAGAGGGTATGCAAGGTCAGGTCGTGTGCAGGTCATCAGGTACATGAGACAGCCAACAAGCTCTGGGTACGGGCCACTCGACTCTACGGACTCATCCGAAGGCAGAGCTGAGAGCGAGTGGCGAGTAGACAGAGGAGTGGCCTGAGGCGAGGAGTACGTGAAGCCGAAGCGCTGAAGGACCTGCTGCACCATGTGTGACTGAGTCAGGGTAATGGTGCGGCGTGCTCTGTCCCGGGTGATCTGCAAGCCAAGGTAGCTGCGCAGTTCACCCAGGTCAGTGCACGTGTGTCTCTTCTGCAGCTCGGACTTCACGTAGGCGAGTCCAGTAGTGTCAGCTGTGGCAAAGACCAAGTCGTCGACGTACACGAGGATGTAGAACGGCGGCAGAGAGGTGTCGGTGCGCAGAAACAGCGACGGGTCGGCAGTAGAAAGAGCGAACCCAAGAGCCGCAAGCGTAGTCCTCAGTGTGTCGTGCCACTCACGTGGCGCCTTGCGGAGACCGTAGACTGGACGCCGGAGACTCCACTGGGTACCAGGAGGGAAAGACCCAGTGAAGCCAGGTGGGCGGCGCAGCCAGATCTCCTCGTGCAGGCTGCCCTGCAGGAAAGCTGTGCTGAAGTCGAGAGAGTGCAGCTCGTAGTCCCGGTGAGCAGCAACGTGCAGCAGTACCCGAAGAGTGGTCATCTTCGGGGTGGAGGAGAAGGTCTGAAAGTAGTCAACTCCCTGTCGCTGACTAAAGCCACGAGCCACGTAACGCGCCTTGAAGACAGGCGGAGAACCCGGCGGCCGCTTCACCCTGAAGATCCACATGCCACTGACGATGTTCGCCCCAGGAGGGGGGACAGCGTCAACGTAGGTGCCTGTGGACTTCCAGGAAGCCATCTCTGCATCCATAGCTGCCTGCCACTGAGAGGAGTAGGGACCCTCTATCGCCTCCGCGTAAGAGCGCGGAGTCGGGATGTCAAGTGCATCCGGGTCTCCCTCAGGGGTAAGCAGTACGGACACGAGATGAGGCGAAGCAGCTGCCAGACACTGGAACTCCTCCTGCCTGTCCTCAAGGACGTCCGTGCGAAGGGCACACTCACCCCCGACGGACGGAGGACAGACAGACTCAGCGACAAGACTAGCAGCGTAGTCTAAGCGACAGCGAGCAGCAAAGTCGACGAGCTCAGTAACGAGAGCAGACGCAGCAGTAGACTCGAAAGAAGGGTCAGTGACAACAGTAGCAAGGAGACGCGTGACAGTAGGACTGGCAGCACGAAGAGAGTCCGACTCAGGGTCGGCGAGAGCAGGAAGCGAGAACGCAGGAGGAGAAGGCAAAGGGGCACGCAGAGGAGCAGTAGACGGACGTAGAGACATCCGGTGCGTGCTAGGGGCAGGGGGAGGACGCTGGCGCAAACTACGAGCACTAGCACCTGTACCCCCAGCGGCAGTACCAGAACCAGCAGCAGCTCCAACGCCCAGGTCCTCACTACTAGCCTCAGCACCAACGCCCGAGTCCTCAGCACCAGCAGAGGCTCCAACACCAGGGTCCACAGCACCTGCCGCAGCTCCAACGCCCGGGTCCTCAGCACCAGCAGGGACTCCGACACCAGGGTCCACAGCACCAGTCGCAGCTCCAACGCCAGGGTCCGCAGCACCAGCCTCAGCCCCAACGCCCGGGTCCTCAGCACCAGCAGCACCTCCAACCCTCGGGTCCGCAGCACCAGCAGCAGCTCCAACGCCAGGGTCCGCAGCACCAGCAGCAGCTCCAACGCCCGGGTCCGTAGCACCAGGGGCAGCCGGGTCTGTGAGACGAGGCGCACCACTCCGAAGTGTGCAACGGCGCTCGTACCACTCACGGATCCGCTCACGAGAGGGGAGCTCCCGACTAGGAGGAGAAGTACCAGCCCCAGTCCCTGTAGTGCGCCTGGTCCCAGAGGTAACACCCCGGAGGCTGTAGTACTGTAAGTACCACTCACGCAACTGCTCCGAGGAGAGGTCGCGTCCAGGTGTAGCACCCTCAGGCCCAGCACTGCAAGGCTCAGCACCCCCAGTCACCGCACCCCCAGTCACCGCATTCTCAGGCTCAGCACCCCCAGGCTCAGTACCCCCAGTGTCCGCACCCCCAGGCTCAGCACCCCCAGAGTCCGCACCCCCAGGCTCAGCACCCCCAGAGTCAGCACCCCCAGGCTCAGCACCCCCAGTGTCCGCACCCCCAGGCTCAGCACCCCCAGCAGGACGAGAGTCGACAGCAACCTCAACAGGCTCGACCGGGTCTACCTGAGACACACCTGAGGGAGCGGCACCCTGAGGGGGGAGGGGGTCTACGACAGCAGCACCTGGCGCGAGGAAGAGAGGCGGGGGTGGGAGCGGGGCAGTGCGGTAGGGAAAGAGGCGGTAGTAGGGGACAGACTCGTCAAAAGTGACGTCCTGAGAGGGCAAGACCCGGCGCGAGGTGGCGTGGTAAAACTGCCAACCAGGCGCGTCCGGAACAAAGCCGAGGAAGACGCATGGAACAACACGAGAGGAGAGCTTGTCCGCAGACGAATCGCGGACAAAAGCTCGAGATCCCCAGACCCGGAAACGTGACGCATCGCCAACCTCCCCCGTCCACAGCAGTGTGGGCGAGGTCTCCGGCAAGGAGACACGGGGCCAGAGGTTGAGCTGATGCGCAGCGTACCGGACCGCAAACGGCCACAGAAAGTGGGGGGCAGCCGCATGGATCAAGGAGGTACGAGCGACCTCCATGACCAGGCCAATGCGGCGCTCCGCAACCCCATTCTGCTGTGGAGAGGCCGGAAGCGTGAACGACTGCTCAATGCCGTGCTCAGCACAGTAGGCTGCCAAGAGGTCGGAGGAGAACTCACCACCTCTGTCAGAGTGCAAGCGCAGGACAGGAAAGTCCGAGCGGAAACGCTCGCTGAGCTGGAGACGAGCTCTGCGGATCCAAGGGATCAAAACATCAGGGACCTCACCCTTGGCTCGCAAGGGGAAGACCGTGGTGTAGCGCGAGTAGTCGTCAACAACGATCAGGAAGTACCTCTCCTGACCCTGACCACGGACGCGAGCTGGGCCCCACACGTCCATGTGGAGCGTCTGCAAAGGAGCAGTCGTCTGGGGAAACGAGGAGGAGTGAGGAGCGGCGCGCTGCCGCCCCTCGACACAGGGAAGACAGGGAGGAGCAGGCGAGGGTGGGAGGGGAGGGAGGACCCTGGGAAGACCAGAGACAAGGTACCGGGAGTGCATGGCACGAAGGCGCTGCACAGACGGGTGGCCCAGTCGGTGGTGCCAGAGGACAGTCTCGTGCGCTAGAGAGCGACACGAGCAGGGGGCGGACAGCTGACCTGACGCGGACGCAGACGCAGACGCAGCGACCTGAGGGGGGGCAGTAGTCAGTGTGTACGGATCCGACCCCGGCTGCCGGGTGAAGGTAGCCAAGTGGCGGCCTGTACGGGCACACGTGCAGTGTGTGACACGCTCGTAGGCAGGGGTGAACTGGTGAACACCCGCGTCCTGTAGTGCACAACCTGCCACCAAGTTCGTAGAGAACGAGGGGAGGTGGAGACCTGACAGTGTGCCCGACGGGACCGCAGGACAGGGAAGGACAGTGGAGGAGGTCGCAAGGACCGGACCCCCAGAGGGGTCAGCGAGGGAGACAGCAACTGGCCGAGCAAGGGGCTCAAGGGCAGTGCGGTCACGAAAGAAACAGTGAGAGGCACCTGAATCTAGTGTGAAGGTGTGCAGTGCTGCAGTCGACACAGTACTAGGGGGGGCAGACGTACACGCACCTAGAGCAGCAGACTCACCAGCACCTGGGGTAGCGGACACGCGAGTACCTGGAGTGGCAGACGCACTAGTCCTAATGCCCGGGTCGGGCGGGACACTCAGGTACTCAGCACCCTCTCCACTAGTAGACATCACATACATGGCAGTGAGAATAACATCAAAGTCTAGAGCATAAATATCAATCCCCTTCTTCAAGAGATCAACCCAGCGGGGCAGCTCAGTGGCCTGAGGGAACTGAACACGCCAAGCGTCGTTCAGACGAGCGAAGCAACGCTGTGTGGCGTGCGGTCCCCCACACGGCTGGCCAGTGCGGTCACCAGTGCGAATGACATACGTGCAGCTAAGGCCACCCCCCCCCCCCCCCCCGTGCTGAGAGTACCACTCACGGACCTCCTGGGGCGACGGAGTGTGCTGCTGGCCCTGGCCACCGCCAGCGCCTCCACGACCACCACCGCCGCTACCACCTCCTCGACCACCCCAACCCCGGCCGCTGCCTCGTCCACCGCCACCCCCACCACCTCCTCCGCCCCGGCCACCTCCCCCGCCGCTGCCGCCACCCCCCCCCACTGCTGCCACCTCCCCCACCCGCGCCACCCCCCCCCGCCACCACCACCTCCCCCACCACCGCCACCCCCGCTGTCACCACCACCGCCCTTGCCCCCCTTGCCCTTGCCGTTGCGGCGCCCACTTGAAGCAGACGCAGTCCCGACCTTCTCAGCACCAAGGAGGTCGACAGCAGCAGCAGAGGCGACAGAGGGAAGAAGGGGGGAGGGAGAACACCCCTCAAAGAACGG
Source organism: Closterium sp. NIES-65 (assembly GCA_948144175.1). Lineage (NCBI taxonomy): Eukaryota > Viridiplantae > Streptophyta > Zygnematophyceae > Desmidiales > Closteriaceae > Closterium > Closterium sp. NIES-65. Next base: position 1,782,730 of record CANXME010002388.1, on the reverse strand, counting down.
GGTACGGGGGTCACCGCGAGAGGCACCTACAGCGACTATGCTAGCCTCAGCTGCAAGCAGTTCCTTCTCGAGGAGGGCAATGGTGAGCTCGGTGGGGCAGCGAGCTAGGAAGCGGTCCCTGACTGAGTGCAGAGTGTCAGGGAGGCGCGTGACTAGGTGGTAGAGAGTGAGCCAGAGCGGGGGTGGGTTCTTAGCAAGGAACTCATCAGACATAGCGGCGCGGAAGCGAGCCTCACTAGTGCGGAGGTGGGTAATGAGATCAGCGACAGTGTGGAAGGAAGCTAGGTCGGGGAATAGGTAGGGAAGAGAGAGACGGCCTAGAGTGGCAGAGGCCGGCGAGGAGTAGCGGGCAACGACAGCAGTGTACAGTGCCTGTGCAGTCTTGTGCTGCCCAAAGTGCTCGCGCTCATCTATCGGCAGAGAGTTGCGAATAGCGAAGCGAGTATGGGCGTCACGAGTCTGCCACTGTGAGCGGGCAGTGCTGTCAGCAGTAGCAGCAAGAGCAGTAGCGTTACCTAATGCATGATCGTACAGTGAGATGTCTTCCTTGGCAGTGAGCTGTAGGAAGAGGTGTAGGTCATCAAGCCAGGTGTCGAACTTCACTGGGCGGCCCTCAGTATTGAAGGCTAGGACAGGAGGGCTAGCCATGGTAGCAGCAGTAGGAAAAGCAGTAGGAGCAGTAGGGTAGGTAGGGCGGCGCGGCTCGGTACAGGTAGGGCGGCGCGGCTCGGTATAGGTAGGGCGGTGCTGCTCGGGTCGGGCGGCGCGGCTCGGTTCGGGTCGCGCGGCGCGGCTCGGGTCGGGCGGCGCGGCTCGGTTCGGGCGGCTTGGGTCGGGCGGCGCGGCTCGGTTCGGGCGGCTCGGGTCGGTTAGGGCTGGCGGCTCGGGTCGGGCGGCTCGGTTCCGTTAGGGCTGGGCGGCTCGGGTCGGCTCGGTCCGGGCTGCTCGGTCTGGGTGGGGCCGTTCGGGGTCGCTAAGGGCGAGCGCGGGGAGCGGGTGGGGCCGTGAGGGACGAGCGCGGGGCCGACGTGGGTGCTAAGGGCGAGCGCGGGGCCGACGTGGGTGCTAAGGGCGAGCGCGGGGCCTATCGGGGCCGTGAGGGACGAGCGCGGGGCCGATCGGGGCCGTAAGGGACGAGCGCGGGGCCGACGTGGGCCTCTAAGGGCGAGCGCGGGGCCTATCGGGGCCGTGAGGGACGAGCGCGGGGCCGATCGGGGCCGGTAAGGACGAGCGCGGGGCCGACGCGGGCCTCTAGGGGTAAGCGCGGGGCCGATTCGGGGCCTCTAAAAGCGAGCGCGGGGCCGACCGAGGCCTCTAGGTGCGAGAGCGCGGGGCCGACGGGGCCTCTAGGGGCGTGAAAGCCGAGGCGCCCTAGGGCGCAGGTAGGTAGGTAGGTAGTGGTGGGCCCTAAAAAATCGGTCCTAGGAAGGACCTGCTCTATACCATGTTGAACAAGAATGAATGAACTAAGAGTGAAATGAGTACAAGTATCAAAACCTAGGAATGTGTACCCCCTATAGGCTAACCCACTGTAGCCTAAACAACTACAACAACATATATAATGTTTGACAGATAGGTACAAGGCAAGGTTAGTGGCAAAAGGTTATTCCCAAATTCCGGGTCTTGACTTCACCGAAACCTTTGTCGCGGTAGCAAAATACACCACGGTACGAGTCCTCCTCGCCATAGCCGCATATCTTGGTCTCCATATCCATCAAATGGATGTCAAGAACACATTTCTCTACGGTGTCTTGGAAGAAGAAGTATACATGGCACAACCCGAAGGTTATGATGACGGTACGGGTCGAGTGTGTCGCTTGGTAAAGTCCCTTTATGGTCTCAAACAGTCCCCACGGGTTTGGTATCATGCTCTTGAGCAGGTACTTTTCAAGCATGGTTTCACAAGGTCCATGAGAGACAACGCTCTGTACTTCATGCATACGAGTGAGGGGGAGTACATTTGGCTCTTAGTATATGTCGATGACCTCCTCTTAGTCTCAGGTTCTCTTGATCTTCTCAACAAGGTGAAAGGTATTCTCACAAGTGCATTCACGATGACCGATCTTGGTGAGCCGAGTCATTATCTTGGTATGAACATTGTGAGAGATCGTAAGTCACGGTCCATCTTCCTATTCCAGCAAAGGTACATCCAAAAGGTCCTCGAGAGGTTTGGTCTTGATGATAGCAAAACATCACCTACCCCACCTCCTTCTAACTTTGTCCCTTTGTCTTCACATCAGCCCTATGAAGAGAGAGAGAGTCAAGCCTTGATATCATAGGTATTAACGAGTTGTGTCTTGAGGAGAGTGAGCATCATGGTGAGAATTCACTTAAGGTATCCCCACAAGACCTAGCTCTCTACCAAAGTCAGGTTGGGTGTCTCATGTATGCAGCCCTATGCACAAGGCCCGACTTAGCATTCACGGTATCTAAGCTAGCTCAACACATGAGTGCCCCTTCACCTATTCATATGCATGCAGCCAAGCGAGCTCTTCGGTATCTCAAAGGTACTTCTAATCATGGTCTTCTCTTCCAAGCCAGCCCATATGCAAGCTCCCTCCAAGGCTTTACCGATGCAGATTGGGCGGGAGAATTGAGCACACGCAAGTCTACCGGCGGCTACATCTTCCTCATGTGTGGTGCCGCTGTTTCTTGGCAATCGCGCAAGCAAAGTTGTGTGGCACTTTCAACAACCGAAGCTGAGTACATGGCAATGACCGAAGGAGCAAGGGAGGCAATCTGGTTACGTGGACTCTTGGAGGACTTGAGGCAGCCGCAAACTCAACCAACTCCGCTCTACGTGGACAACACTTCAGCCATAGCTCTTTCCAAGAACCCGGTTCATCATGGGCGTACAAAACACATCGAGGTGCAATACCACTTCATTTGTGAGCAACTAGAGAAGGGAGTTCTCGTCGTCAACTTTTGCCGTTCATTCGATCAAGCAGCAGATTTCATGACCAAGGTTCTTCCACATGATGCATTCAACATGTGCAAGGCAAGAGCAGGCCTCATGACACTTCATGAAGCAGTGGAGCAATTTGAGGAGAATGAGGAGTGTGAGGGGAAGAGACGTGGGCAGCAGCATGAAGTGTATGCTAAGGAGATGTGAAAGGAGCATTAGCATGGGTGTATGTGTGCTTCGGGTCTGGTGCGAGGGGGAGTGTTGGAGAATCGAGTTTCTGCCGCCCCAGCCCTTTGCACACAAGCAGCAGCTAGGAGGAATGTCGGCGATGAATCAGAGGCTTCGGGAAGTACTTCGAGAGTTCCACCACCAATCAGATTTCAGCAGAAGACTCGATACAGTTCAAAGCTGCCTTCAAGTGGCACTCAAAGTCACTCAAGGTCCATCCAATCTAGATTGTGCCCAAGTTACCAGGGAAGTTACATTGTCTATCAGCCTAGTTTGAGCTTTCAATCTGTCTTGTTTGTGATGCCTAAAGAGTTGTGCTTTAGTGGGCTTGTTAATCTTGAACATAGTGAAGTTTTACCTCATCCAGTCAATTCTAGCAGCCCTGCTAAGACTTTCCAGCCAAGTTTCCAGCCCTCCAGTAGTCACAGCTACTCTGTTTTACAAGTCTCGCGACGATTCGTGTCGCTGACGTCACCCGAACCAGTTGCCGAGTCGACATTCCACTAAGACCTCCGCCCTAAGGACATGGTACACCTAGCTAGGGTTCAGTGAGATCGTGCAAAACAGTAGTCGATCTTACAAAACAGTAGCAGATCTTACAAAACAGTAGGCGATCTTTCAAAACAGTAGGCGATCTTTCAAAACAGTAGGCGATCTTTCAAAACAGTTTCGTAACCACTTCTGCCAGAGAATTTGTCACTTTATCCTAACATACCGTAATACCCCGGATAGAAGCGCACCTGCGCTTATAATAAAACATTGTTTTTTGGGGGGGTGCGCTTATAATTGAGTCAGATTTATAAGCGCATGCGCTTGTATAAAGGGAAAAATGAAAATCAATTTTGAACACACCATTGTGAAGCTCTCAATAAGGCGAATTCAACCGACCATGCACCAAGTGGGATCGTGCATGGTTTTCAGGCAGAAACCGCAGCGGTTCGGTTTACCACCGCACAATGTTGTCTGGAAACATAGAATGTGACAGCCGTGACGATGATGTTGTCGTGCGGCCCAATCAGAGCCGCATGCGCTGCGAGGCATGTGCATTCGGGCAGAACCATCTCGAAGGTTCGGCAAGATTCTCTGCCAGCGCAGCGTAGATGCTGCCACGCAGGCGCCTCTACGGGAGTGGGCGGGGGTTTCCTGCCTGTCATCGACGAGGAACCCGAGCCGTCACACAGCAGGGGTCACCGTCGTTGCCCATTTCTTCACCCTCTTCTCTGATTTTTTCATTCAGTTCCTTGTCAACCCCGCCTGGCAGGCGAAGCCATGGCGGAATTTAGTGGGACGAGCATCCTCTTCAAGAAAAAGCCACGCCGCACATGGCGACTTACCGAAGACGGGTGGTATACCCGTGAGCCACCAGCGCCTCCAGTGCCACCGGATCCCCCTGCACCCCCTGCTCCTCCTGCTCCCCCTGCACCCCCTGCTCCACCCGCTCCTCCCGCACCTCCCGCTCCTCCGAATCCGCCTGCTTTTGCCACGGCAGGTGCTCACCAACGGCCCGTGCTCCAACTGTATTTACCAGCCACGTTCGACGAATGGTTGGCTGAAGCGGACACACCGAAGGCCCGCGATGCACGCATCCAAGCTCCAGCGACTGCACCACGGTGGGGACAACCAGAATCCTGCGCGTGGGATGAGTCGGCTGTGGGCGCCGACGATGATGTGGCTACCAATAAACATGACAGCGGCGCCGGCGAAGCTGGAGGCGACGGTGAAGCTGGTGGCGACGGTGCAGCGGGCGACGAGGAAGACGTGTTCCCCGACCGTGACGAGGACGAGGACGGTGTGGAGTCCTGGTGGCGCGACGCACCACGCGCGAAGATGCCGGTACCGACATATCCGCCCCTTAATAAAAAACGCCCCCACCCGTCTACCGAGAATCGAGATGCCCGCCCCCCCTCCCCCAGGCACAAGCTGAATCAACATAAGCGGCAGTCCTACACCGCCCAGGAGAAGTTGAGGTGGCTCGTGCGGCTCGAGCTTGCGGCTTCGGTGAGCGAAGTGGCGCGGGAGTCAGGCATTCACCGAAAATGTCTGACAGAATGGAAAGCCCAAGCGGATGCGCTCAAGGCTGCACACGGAGCACGGATGCGACTTCACGGGCGCGGGAGGTCGTCTTGGTACCGCCCCATGGAGTTAAAGGTGTACGCGCAACTCCTCGACTGGCGACGCCGCGGAGTTGCGGTTTCGGTCGGCCGGCTGCAAGAGTGGTCCAAAGAAGTGATGAAGGTTCTATACCCGGACGTCAAGTGGAAAGCCAGTCAGCGGTGGACGGAGCGGTTCCGCAGGCGGTGGAACCTCAGCGTGCGCATGAAAACAAAGGTGGCACAGAAAACAAAGGACGGCATGAACATCCTGACCCCGGCAGGTGAGTGACGGCATGTGCTCCCGTCTGCAAATCTTGAGCTTGAATGCATGTTTACTTGTCTCATGTTTTCCCCGCCCCACTCCGTGTGATGCAGGGAACATCAAGAAACCACCTCCGGAGGTGGTGCTCAAGTGGATTTCACGGGCCTGGAAGGCGGTGCCCGCCGACCTCATCAAGAAAGCCTTCCTCACTTGCGGCATCAGCAACGCCCTTGATGGGAGCGAAGACAAACTGGTGCTAGCGCACCGAAGGTGCCAGTTGTCCCATGAGGTGGAGGTGGACGACGACATCCAGGCAGATGGGTTCTGGGGCAACAACTCCACGGAGCCTGAGTCGGACGAGGAGGAAGAAAAGGCAGTAGGGTAGACTAGGCAGGTTGAAAGGTGTAGTGCAGGACAGCAGAGACCACCCTTGTATGTGATAGTCATTCTTGATGGAAAGTTTAGAACATGTAGGCTAGGTAGGTTAAAAAAAATGAAATTCTTTTTTTTTTTTAACTAAACGAGTGCGCTTATAATAAGTCAAGAATTCCAAAGGGGTGCGCTTATAATTGAGGATCGGCCATAAGCGCATTGCTCCAGATACAAGCGCATGCGCTTAACATAGGCCTGCGCTTCTATCCGGGGCCATACGGTATCTAACAGATGTATATATAAATATGATTTGACATTCCTCTCCATGCGCCGCCATTTGTACGGTTATCTACACAGCAGGCGTGTCCAGAGGTTTGGCTGCTCTTGCATTGAAGAAGGCGAAGAGCCTAGCACAGGCGACTTCAAGGTGCTCATAGGGGAATGATGAGAAGCAGATGCGGAAATACCCTGGCTCAGAGGCACGGCATGATTCTCCTGAAGAGTGGGTGGAGTGAGAGAAGAGGGGAAGGGAAGGGAGTGGGGAGGAGGAGGGGATGGGGGATGATGGAGTGGAAAAGGAGGGTAGCAGAGAAATCATCTGGAACAATACACCAATAACCATACACACCAACCTCCAAAACTTTCGCCAAGAATGGGAAACAAAATCACAAACATCACCTAGAGATTCACCTGCACTCATTCCCACTTCTTTCACTAGATAGATGGGAAGAAATGGTGATTTTAGCTGGATCAGAAACCAGCACCGTCTAGGATTTCATCACGACTCTTCCCCATTGTTTTCATTGGAGCAAGAGAGAGAGAGAGAGAGCGACCACAACAAGCCTGCCATGTCAGCCCATCATACGAACATCGACACACCTGAGACCCAGCCAAACAAGAGACACAACAGAACAAGCCAGCAGCAACAGGAGGAGCAACAGGAGCAGCAACAGCAGCAACGGTAGCAGCCACAGTAGCAGCAACGGGAGCAGCAACGGGAGCAGCAACGAGAGTTATAACAGAAGCAGCAGCATAAGAAGGAACGGAAGCAGAAACAGAAGCAGCAACGGAGCAGCAAAAGAAGCAGCAACGGAGCAGCAAGAGAAGCTAAGCTCACCGGGTACCATGACAAGCTTGGCCCCGTCCTTGATGTCGGTCCACAGCTGCTTCTCCGCCTCAAAGGTGGGCGCAGAGAGGAAGCGACGCATGTCCGCAAACACAAACATGGCTGCTCCTGATGGCACGAAGGGGATCGAGAGCTCCTGGTGGTGTGAGGGGGCAGCGGGAGAGGAGGAGGAGGATTGCAGGGGAAAGGGGAATGAGAGGTGGAATGGAAGAGAAGAGACAAACGAAGCAGCCCCTGATGGCACGAAGGGGATGGCGAGCTCCTGGTGGTGTGAGGGGGTGGAAGGGAAAAGAAGGGCGGATTAGGTGCTGCTGTAAGGAATGACGCACGTCCACAAAGACAAACAAAGGCTCTAGGGTAGTGCAGATGAGCCAATGAGCGGAGAGCCCACCTCTAGGGTGCTGCAGATGAGCGGAAGGTCCCGATGATTCCACAAGGAAAGGTTCCCAAAAGCCCCAGAGAGCCCACCTCTAGGGTGCTGCAGATGAGTCGGTGTGAGCGGTGCAGTCGCTTCCTGTTCTCTGCCATAAACGCGTCCACCCACGCGTCATCCTCCAAGAGAGCACTCAGCGAGGCCACTGTGCATCAAGCTAGCCTCAACCAGCCCAAACCGGCCCAGCCAAACGCTGCACTGCGCCCTCAGTTTTCCAGCCCGCTCACACCCTAGCAACTGAATCGGGTTTTGTTGTTGTTGTTTTTTTTTTTTTGGCCCAAAAAACCCACCTCTAGGGTGCTGCAGATGAGTCGGTGTGAGCGGTGCAGTCGCTTCCTGTTCTCCGCCAGAAACGCGTCCACCCACGCGTCATCCTCCAAGAGAGCACTCAGCGCCCACTGCGTGTCCTGAGAGACCATCGAGAAGAGGTTCAGCATGCCTAGCGCCTGGGGGAGTGGGAGGCAAGAAGGAAGGGAGGAGGGGAGGGGAGGGCGAACGGGGGGCGAGGGGAGGGCGAAGGGGGGGGGAAGGGGGGGCGAAGGGGGGGCGAAGGGGGGGATGTAAGGGAGGAGCTAAGCAAAGCCCTCACCCATAAACGCGTCCACCCACGCGTCATCCTCCGAGAGGGCACTTAGCAGCGCCCACTGCGTGTCCTGAGAGACCATCGAGAAGAGGTTCAGCATGCCTAGCGCCTGGGAGAGTGGGAGGGAAGAAGGGGGAAGGGGAGGGAGGAGGGTGCGTGGGGGCGGGACGGACAGGGTGTAGTATTGAGGAAGGGTGGGTTAGTGGAGTGGGGGGTTGGGGGGGAGGTGGAGGGGGTTGTGAGGAAGGGGGGGGGAGAGGGCCAGAAACGCGTCCACCCACTCGCAATCTTCCAGCAGCGCGCTCAGCGCCCACTGCGTGGCACGTGACGAGATAACAGAGAGCTTTTGAGGCGTCTCAAAACCGGTCAGCGCCCACCCACTGCGTGTCCTGAGAGACCCACGAGAAGACGTTCACCGTGCCAGGAGAGGGGAGGGGGAGGGTGTTGTGTTGAGAAAAAACGGTAACAAAGGAGGAGGGAAGGGGGGGGGGGGGAGGAGGTTGTTAGAGGGGGGAGGCTATTGCGTGCCGCGGCTCGTGACGAGCCGGTTTGGCTGGAGCACTTGCTCATGCCGAGTAGAAAAAGGGTTCGAGACCTTGCTCATGCCTCACTCACAGCGCACAGTGCTAGAATAACCAGCAGCGACAGAAAGGAGCACCCCCCGCACTAAGAAGAGGTAGTACCCACAGCACCCACAGCCTCAGTCACAGAAAGCAGTGTTAGAATAACCAGCACGCACAAGAGGCAGGGCAGCAGCACTCACCCTAAGCAGCTTCTGGTTACGGGAAACGAGAATGCCAACCCGGAAGCCATTGAGTGTGAAGTCCTTGCTCATGCCGTATGTCAGATGCACCCTCGCATCCACCTCCTCCCGAGAAGCCTTCCCCTCCGCCACCAGTCGCTCTGCCAGCTCCAACCCGCTCACAAACTCTGTGATGGGAAGAGGTGAGGAGGACAGGGGAGGGGAAGGGAGAGGTGGGAAGGGGTGAGGCGGAGATGGGTGCAGTGGGGTTGGGTAAGGCAGGCTGGGTGGGGGGTAGCGTCCACCTCCTCCCGAGAGGCCTTCCCCTCCGCCACCAGCCGTTCTGCCAGCTCCAACCCGCTCACACACTCTGTCTTGGGGGGGGGGGGGGGGGGGGGGGGTTTGGGGGGGGTGGGGGGGGGGGGGGGGGAGGAGAGGGGAGGGGAGGGGAGGTGAGGGAAAGGAGGGAAGAAGGGTGCTGGCTGAGGGAGGGAGGTATGGATGGATCACCCGGCACACCATGGGCACACCATGGGCACACCATGGGCACACCATGGGCACACCATGGGCACACCATGGGCACACCATGGGCACAGCATGGGCACAGCATGGGCACAGCATGGGCACACCATGGGCACACCATGGGCACACCATGGGCACACCATGGGCACACCATGGGCACACCATGGGCACACCATGGGCACACCATGGGAACACCATGGGCACAGCATGGGCACAGCATGGGCACAGCATGGGCACACCATGGGCACACCATGGGCACACCATGGGCACACCATGGGCACACCATGGGCACACCATGGGCACACCATGGGCACACCATGGGCACACCATGGGCACACCATGGGCACACCATGGGCACACCATGGGCACACCATGGGCACACCATGGGCACACCATGGGCACACCATGGGCACACCATGGGCACACCATGGGCACACCATGGGCACACCATGGGCACACCATGGGCACAGCATGGGCACAGCATGGGCACACCATGGGCACACCATGGGCACACCATGGGCACACCATGGGCACACCATGGGCACACCATGGGCACACCATGGGCACACCATGGGCACACCATGGGCACACCATGGGCACACCATGGGCACACCATGGGCACACCATGGGCACACCATGGGCACACCATGGGCACACCATGGGCACACCATGGGCACACCATGGGCACACCATGGGCACACCATGGGCACACCATGGGCACACCATGGGCACACCATGGGCACACCATGGGCACACCATGGGCACACCATGGGCACACCATGGGCACACCATGGGCACACCATGGGCACACCATGGGCACACCATGGGCACACCATGGGCACACCATGGGCACACCATGGGCACACCATGGGCACACCATGGGCACACCATGGGCACACCATGGGCACACCATGGGCACACCATGGGCACACCATGAGCACACCATGGGCACACCATGAGCACACCATGGGCACACCATGGGCACACCATGAGCACACCATGGGCTCACCATGAGCACACCATGGGCACACCATGGGCACACCATGGGCACACCATGGGCACACCATGGGCACACCATGAGCACACCATGGGCTCACCATGAGCACACCATGGGCACACCATGGGCACACCATGAGCACACCATGGGCACACCATGGGCACACCATGAGCACACCATGGGCACACCATGAGCACACCATGGGCACACCATGAGCACACCATGGGCACACCATGGGCACACCATGAGCACACCATGGGCACACCATGAGCACACCATGGGCACACCATGAGCACACCATGGGCACACCATGGGCACACCATGAGCACACCATGGGCACACCATGGGCACACCATGGGCACACCATGGGCACACCATGAGCACACCATGAGCACACCATGAGCACACCATGGGCACACCATGGGCACACCATGAGCACACCATGAGCACACCATGAGCACACCATGGGCACACCATGAGCACACCATGGGCACACCATGAGCACACCATGAGCACACCATGGGCACACCATGAGCACACCATGGGCACACCATGAGCACACCATGGGCACACCATGAGCACACCATCCCTAAATACACTTACTTGGCATATCATCCCCAAACACCGATGCGGCAAACACCTGTCTGCCCACACGCAATCACATGCGGACCCGTCTGCAGCGCCCACGACACCAGCCAAGACGACCCACCCACCTACCCTTTTTCCCCTGCCCAACTTCGCACTGGCCTCGCCGCTCGCTCACGTCAGTCACACCCTGCCTTCCTCACACATGCACTCGCCCGGTGCGTCATCCCCAAACACGGATGCGGAATTACACATCGTCCGCAACCGCATGCGGACCCGCGTGCCTGCACTGGCTTCACCCCTCGACCGTAAACTAACCCTGACCTGCCTTCCTCACACGTGCACTCACCCGGTGTGTCATCACCGAACACGGAAGCAGCATACACAACGTCTGCAACCACATGCAGACCTGCGTGCAGTGCCCACGCCACCAGCCAAGACGACCCGCCCACCCACCAACGCCCCCCACCCCACCCACATGCACTCACCCGGTGCATCATCCCCAAACACCGTTGCGGCATACACGTCGTCCGAGATCACATGCAGGCCCGCCTGCAGCGCCCACGCCACCAGCGCCGCCACCGCTGCTTCGGGCCACACAGACCCGTGCGGGTTGGTGGGGTTGGTGAGCACGATGGCTCGCACACACACGCCCCTCGCTGCTGCTGCTTCCAGGGCGGACTGGCAGTCCTCGGGGGTGGGCTGGAACTGCCGCTGGTCGGCTGTGGTGACTGAGGCGATCTCCACACGGTTTCTGCGAGTGGGGTGGGATGGGGCAGGGAGGGAGGAAGGACAGAGGGAGGTGGCGAAGCGAGAACCAGGGGGGTTGGGGAAGTGGAAGACCGGGACGGGAGGTGGGGGAGAGGGAACTGGGGCGGTTGGTAGGGCTGGTGGGGTTGGTGAGCACGATGGCTCGCACACACACGCCCCTTGCTGCTGCTGCTTCCAGCGCGGGCTGGCAGTCCTGCGGGGTGGGCTGGAAGAGACGCTGGTCCGCTGTTGCGACTGAGACGATTTCCACACGGTTTCTGCGAGTGAGGGGGGGAGGGGGAAGGGGAGAGGCGGGGGAGGAAGGGATGGATTGGCAGTCCTGCGGGGTGGGCTGGAAGAGACGCTGGTCTGCTGTGGCCACTGGGGATGATTTCCACATGGTTTCTGGGAGTGAGGGGGGGGGAGGGGGAGAGGGGGGGGCGGAGGGGTAATGATCACTACGCGATCTGGTGGGCTGGAACAGATGCTGGTCTGCTTTGGCTACTGCAATGATCTCCACACGGTTTCTGCGAGTGGGAGTCCGGGATGGGTTGAGGGGGGGGGACGGAGGGAGGAAGGAAAAGGAGAGAGGCATGGAAGCGAGAACTAGGGGTGTTGGGGAAGAGGAAAACCGGAAGGGAGGGAGGAGGAGAAGAGGGGACTGCGGGGGTTGGTGGGGTTGGTGAGCACGATGGCTCGCACGCATACGCCCCTCGCTGCTGTTGCTTCCAGCACGAATTGGTATCCCCCTGGGTTGGCTAGGTGACAGTTGTGATACCCATAGGGTGCTATTACTATATGCATGGCTGTGTGAGTCCATGTGTGCACGTTTTCCCCTATGCCACAGTGTGCATGCACGTGAGCATGCGTGTCTGAAGGTAGGGTGCGCATGTGCTCGGCGGCGCATGCCTGCGTCTGCGTGCATGCATGTGCTCTCAAGGCACGCATCTCTCACTATCTCTGACTAGCATCACAGTCAACCCATCCCAACCCAGCAGCACCTGAGCTGGAAGGAAGTCGTTTATAAAACCGGGTTACAAGGGAGCAGGGATGAGCACACCGGTTCAAAAGGCGAACAGACTTCAGCATCATGGTAATGCAACACTTGCACCACCCATCCTATCCCAGCCTAGCAGTACCGTACCGCACCTGAGCTGGAAGTCGCCAATGAAGCCGGGGTAGAAGGGAGCGGGGATGAGAACCCCCTCGCCTGCATCACACAGGGTGTACGCCAGGTGCTCCACTATAGCACTCACTCCCGCCGCTGCACAGATGTTGCCTGGTGATACCTGCATGGTGGTGAGGGGAGAGAGGGGAGCGAGAGTGTCACTCTCGGGGGAACGTGATATTGCTGCCAGGTGCTCGACTGTAGCGCTCACTCCCGCCCGCCGCCACACAGAGGTTGCCTGGTGATACCTGGATGATGGTGGGATCGGAAAGGGTGACACTTCAGGGGGGAATAATATGGCTCAGGCAAGCCTCAGACAGGCACGGAACCCCCAGGGTTTTTTTTTTTTTTTTTTTTTTTTTTTTTTTTTTTTTTTTTTTACCAGGCACTTGTCCCGACCATACATAGATGCTAACCCCACGTGATACTGAGTAAGGGCAGGCTAGGCACACTTGGTGTATCCATGCATGCATGGATGGATGGATGTATGGTGGAGTGACGGCACTGCTCCACCACGGCATGCCGACACGCACACGGTGACTTTTGCGTCGACTCAGAAGTCACCTCAGTAGTCGCTTGCAGCACATGCTGCATTGCATTGCGCCAGGCCAGCCTCGCACCCCCACAGCACCCCTCATTTCACTTCACTGCAAATCCAAAAGTCCGAGGTGTTGTGCAGCAAATATGTCCCGGAGGGTAGATTCTCACCTGTGGTCTTAGAGGTTGTGGGTTCAATTCTCAGTAGCTGCAGATTCCCTTCTCATTATGCTCCACATTACATGTCCACACTCTACCACACTCCACCACAGTGAAGTGTGGTCACAGCTGGCATTGCCACCTGTCTACTCATCCCACACTCACCTTGCTGGCCTCTATGGTGTGCCATATGCTGTCATGTGGGCTGTTGTTCCAGCCTGGCCCACATGTGCAACATGTGGCCTCACTTGCTAGCTTGGCAAGGTTGGCTAGCCTAGCCCTCAGCATTGAGGTGCTGCAGCTAGCCTCAAGAGTTCAGCCACATATATGTGGCTTCCCACTTCACAAGGGATTATCCTTGACAAGGACCTTGCTCTACTCTTTAAGACTTGTACCATTTTCTTGCTAAGGAGATTTCTTCTTCGTATCGTGCCCTAAGTTCACCGATCCACTTTCTTCATGCTATCAGAGCTAGGCTTCTAGCTTTGTGAACGTCGCACACTTGATGGCTCAAGTTGAGACGCCTCTCGGTCGGCACACCCTTCCTATCTTGGAACCGGATGGTTCCAACTTCATTCCATGGAAGAAAAAGATATGCTACATCTTTAATGTCCTTGGGCTGATCTCCTTTCTTGGAGATCCCAAGGTTGCTTCCCGCCCTTCCATTTCCTCCTCCACAACCAGCAGTGGAGATGCTACTGAAGGCAACAATGGTGCAGCCCCTAAAACAGCCCACTCGATTGCGTCGCTGCCGGATGAAGAAAAAGAGGAGCATGCGTACTATCTTCTCATGTCACCCGTCCATCCTCAGCTCTCGCTCACACTTGCTCAAGCCAACACGACGAAGGACATGTGGGGATGCCTCATGGTGCGGTTTGACTGCATGGGTAACCATGCACAAGTGGCTCTCCTCCGAGATCTCATCACTACACGGATGGACCCAACAATGAGTCTTCGCTCCTACTTCGATCGAGTTGGAAATCTTACGCACCAACTCAAATCTGCCGGCTTCGAGTTACCATCTTGGGTGGTGGTAATCTCCATCATTCTCAGTCTGCCGGACTCCTTCAAGACTCTCACAGAAACTATTTGCACCGTGAAAGACATCAAGTCTATGACGGATGAATACCTGCAGTCACGTCTACTCGATGCCGATTGGGAGCGGTCACAATCTGGTACAAGCCGCAACATGGAAGGTGCATACAACCTCCATTCCCAGCCCTCCCACCCTATTCGCTCCGGTTCCCGCCAGTCCCCTACTTGCCGCTACTGCAAGAAAACCGGACACACTATTGACGAATGCTTCAAGTTGAAGAAGAAGAAAGAGATCGAAGAAAGCTCTCGACGGGAAAAATCTGTCATCCAGCCTTCGGTGCATGTGTCAACAAGCTCCTCCGCCGACATCCCTTCGACCTCCACAACACCTACTGCCCTATCAGCCTCTCAGTCCATACCTGATTCCCGGTACGTTGACATTGCTTTCAGCACCAGCCACGGCTCCATCCTCCCCACCTGGACTCCTCTCGTCGCTACTCTCTTCATCTTCACCATCCTCCTCCTCCTCCTCCTCTTCCCTTATGGTGCTCCCTATGCATTGGCATTCACGGCCTCTTCATCAAACCTGGTCCGGACGTCTTCCTAGCTGGTGGACAGTGGCGCATCTTCCCATATCTGCTCCGATCGCTCGCTGTTTTCATCTCTCCAGCAGCCAACTGATGATATTATCGTTCGCTTAGGTGGCGGAGAGACTTACAAGGTCTTGGGAGTCGGCACGGTGGTGGCTACTCTTCGTTCCCAAACCTCGGAAACCACCATCCAGCTAGACAACGTTCTGTTTCTCCCTTCATCGGTTCACAATCCGCTCTCAGTTCGTGCACTTGGAGCTGCCGGCATTGCCGTTTCCTTCCCCATTGCTGGGCGGGTTGAGCTCAAGACTGATGAGGCTCTTATTGGCGAGGGCTTTACCCGCAACAATCTGTTCTATCTTCAGCTGCATCATGGAAAGAGTGCCGCCCCCCCAATCAACCCATCGGCATGTCCAGTCTCCACCACCTCCTCCTCATACCTTTGGCATCGCCGTTTCGGGCATCTTAACATGCGGGACTTGTCAACACTTCATCGGCAGCAGCTGGTCTCCGGTCTTAACCTCTCCTCCTCCTCAATTCCTCAATGCATCTCGTGCTATCGTGGGAAACAAACGCGTCAACCATTTGGTGTGTCCCATTCTCGCACCACCGCACCGCTCCAACTCATTCATTCGGATATTGCTGGACCCTTTTCATATGGAACTACCATTGGAGGCGCTCGCTACCTTCTCACCTTCATCGACAACTATTCCTGCCACATTACCATGTATCTACTACGCCATCGTTCAGAGGCATTGTCGTGCTTCAAAGCGTACGTCACTCGGGTGCACAATATGCATTCTCCAAGGACCATCAAAGCGTTTCCCTCCGATGGTGCCTTGGAGTTCAATTCCGAGGCCTTCACTTCATTCCTTAATGCTCATGGCATCGCTCGACACCCCTCTACGCCATACACACCCGAACAAAATGGAGTTGCTGAACGCGCCAATCGGACTATACTTGAGATGGTCCGTTCCATGCTTCATGACGCACACATGGACAGAGGATGGTGGGGTGAAGCCGCTCTCACTGCTGCCTATATCCGAAATCATGCTATTAGTCGGGGTGGTTCAGCTTCCAAGACTCCCATAAAACTATGGACCGGTGCACGTCCGGACGTATCCCACCTCCGCATCTTCGGTTCACCCGTTTCAGTCCTCGTTCCTCCGCAACGCCGCTCCAAACTCGACGACCGAAGCACGGCCGGCGTCATGGTTGGGTATGGTCATCTTGACGGCACCAAAGCTTATCGCATCTATATCCCAACTCAGCACCGTGTCACACTTTCTCGTGATGTCATCTTCATGGAGCCCTCTTCGCCACCTTCGGATGACCCTCGAGAACCTCCATCGTCATCTCCACCACCCATATCATCCTCTCCGCCTCCTCCTCCACCCCCTTCCCTCTCAGACCCAACCTCCCCTCCCTCTCGTTCACCTCCCATGACCTCTTCCACCACCCTCCTCCCCCCATCTCCAAATCTGCCAGCACCAGCAACCTCTTCTCCTCCTCCTTTGTTTTCCAATCTTCCTCTGCCCTCGACGCCGCAAGACTTCCGCCTTCCATCCCTCTCCTCTCCTTCTTCAGCTCGTCCTCCCCCTTGCACCTCTAGTTCCTCACCACCATCCCTTTCAGCTCCTTCCAATCCTTCACTTTTCTCACTGCTCAAGGTCCTACCCTCTCCTTCTGAACCCATTGACTTCACCCTTCCTCCTCTTTCCAAGCCCTCTGCTAATGCCGCCCTTCATCTTCATTACGAACCTCAAAACATTCATGAGGCCCGCACCGGCCCTGATGCTGCTGAATGGATCAAGGCTGCTGATGCGGAACTCGCTGCCCTGCACGCTAATGACACTTACAGCGTTGTTCCTCGACCACCCAAGTGCAAACCGATTCCATGCAAATGGATTTTTAAGGTCAAGGAGCATGCTGATGGTTCTATCGAACGCCGCAAGGCCCGCCTTGTTGTCAAAGGTTTCAAACAACGCGACGGTGTTGATTTCCATGACACCTTTGCTCCTACCGTTCGCTTCGCCACCCTCCGCCTCTTCCTCACCATTGCTGCCGCTTTCGACCTGGAAGTCCATCAGCTGGACATTTCCAACGCCTTCCTCAACGGAACTCTTGATGAAATTCTCTACATGATGCAGCCTCCCGGTTATGAGCTTCCGGCGGTCCATGGTGTTGAGCAAGTTTGTCTCTTGCACAAACCGTTGTACGGGTTGAAGCAAGCGCCGCGGTGCTGGTACCGCAAACTTCGTGAAGAGCTTGCTACATTTCACCTTTTTGCTGCCCGTGCGGACCCCGGCCTCTTCATTGCTACTCCACAATCTCCTTATTGGCCTACAGCTGCATCTTTCTTCATGCTTCTCGTCTATGTTGACGACCTCATCATTCTTTCCTCCTCTTCTCTTCTCTCCTCATTCAAGCGTGCCCTTTCATCTCGCTTCAAGCTTCGTGACCTCGGTCCTCTTTCCTACTACCTTGGCTTTCACATCACTCGTGATCGGACCTCACGCACTCTCCACCTTCATCAATCCAAATTCATCACCTCCATCTTAGACACCTACTCATTCACACCACTTAACCCTGCTGCCACCCCCATGGACACCAAGTTTCAGCCGCCCGTGACTTCCTCACCACACTCCTCCTCCTTTCCTTACACCTCGTTTGTCGGATCCATCATGTATGCCATGGTGGGTTCCCGTCCCGACCTCGCATATAGCGCTGGAGTTCTTGCTCGTCACCTTCATGATTGGTCTACTCCTCACGTCTCGGCTGCCAAACGCGTTGCTCGCTACTTGAAAGGGACTACCTCACTCGGGCTTCTCCTTGGCGGCATTCCCAACACCCTTGAACTCCATGGGTGGTGTGATGCCTCTTGGGGACCGGAGGGCGAGCTCCGACGCTCCGTTACGTGCTACTTGTTCTTCCTCGGTCCGTCACTCATCTCTTGGCAGTCCAAACGTCAAGCTGTCGTCGCTACCTCCTCATGTGAAGCTGAATACTATTCTCTGGGCGCCGCGGTGCATGAGGCCTTATGGCTTCGATCCCTCCTTACTGCACTTGGACTTCCCCCACCCGGCCCCACCCGCATCTCGTGTGACAACAGCGCCGCCATCATTCTGGCCAAGGACGACGGCGTCTTTCATCCCAAGGCCAAACACATCGACATCAAGCACCATTTCATTCGTGATCATGTCGCCGACCACTCCGTCACCCTTCACTATGTTCTTACTCAAGACAACCTCGCTGACATTGGCACCAAACCTTTGCCCCGTGACCCTTTTCTACGCATCCGTGGTCTTCTCGGTCTCACCCATGTCTCCGCTTGAAGAACCCTACCCCGGGGACATCCTTGAGGGGGGGTGTTGTGCAGCAAATATGTCCCGGAGGGTAGATTCTCACCTGTGGTCTTAGAGGTTGTGGGTTCAATTCTCAGTAGCTGCAGGTTCCCTTTTCATTATGCTCCACATTACATGTCCACACTCTACCACACTCCACCACAGTGAAGTGTGGTCACAGCTGGCATTGCCACCTGTCTACTCATCCCACACTCACCTTGCTGGCCTTTATGGTGTGCCATATGCTGTCATGTGGGCTGTTGTTCCAGCCTGGCCCACATGTGCAACATGTGGCCTCACTTGCTAGCTTGGCAAGGTTGGCTAGCCTAGCCCTCAGCATTGAGGTGCTGCAGCTAGCCTCAAGAGTTCAGCCACATATATGTGGCTTCCCACTTCACTAGGGATTATCCTTAACAAGGACCTTGCTTTAGTCTTTAAGACTTGTACCATTTTCTTGCTAAGGAGATTTCTTCTTCGTATCGTGCCCTAAGTTCACCGATCCACTTTCTTCACGAGGCAGCAAGGCAGCAGCAGTTGTAGCGCGCCTCTAGAGTCGACTCAAAACATCACTGCAACTCACCAGCCCCGGGCAGAGAGGAAGCAGCAGTCGCTGCACGGTGTGCGCTACAGCCGTCTTGCAATCAGGTGAGCATGCAGGTGGTGCACAGGCTGCATTGCATCGCACTGCACTGCATTGCACATCACTGCAACTCACCAGCCCCGGGCAGCGTGGCAGCAGCAGGCGCTGCACGGTGTGCGCTACAGCCGCCTTGAACCGCGGCATGCCCGACACCATGTTGTAGCGCGCCACCTCCGGCTCTATCGGCTCTCGCTTCGCCAGCTTCTCCTGGTGGGGGGAGGTGGCGGGCGGCGGAGGAAAAGGGGAGGGAAGGGCGGAACGAGGTGAGGAGAGAGGGAGGTGGACGATGGCACGCCTGTCACCTGGTTGTTGTAGCGCGCTACCTCCGGCTCTATCGGCTCTCGCTTCGCCAGCTTCTCCTAATAAGGGGAAAGGGGGGCGGGCGGAGGGGAGTGGAGGAGGGAGGGGTGGGGGAAGGTTAGGCGGGGTGGAATATGGAATTCGAAACACAAAACTGCAGATTTGCAGGCTACCTCAATTCCAGACCCTTGTTACAATCACCCCCGATAATAGCCACCTCCCAACAACAGTCACACGCACCTGCAGCCAATCGAACATGAGCATGTTCTCCGCTATAGACAATGTAATAAACCCGTTAGGGTTACTCGTCGATGAGTACATATCCTTAGCGGTTTCCATAGACGCCGAAAAATAGTACAACCCGGGAATAGGCTCCAAAGCGCGCTCGCCGCGACTCGAGAGGTCACCTATTTCCCTCTTGCTATTGACTCGGATCGCCTCCATGGCAGCGTCATTTGCTGAATCTGACAATAAGGCGTTGTCCGAAGCAAGGGGATTAGAGACGTCCTTAGAAGCGGAAGCTACGGGGATGGTCGAGAGGCCGGGACACGTGTCGTCGCTAGATTTGTGGGAGTTGAAACTGCTCGATGCCGCTCCTTTGCCGTTCGTTTTAACACCACGCGAGTCACGTCCGAGAGCGCTTCGAATCCATTTAAACACCGGCCCAGCAGCCACTACCGCGGATGAGCCAATTGCGATTCCTATTAGGCGATCGCCCATAATGCTTCGTTACGGCGTTACAGCGTTACAAAGATACCGAGGTAACAACGGTAACGGCCTTGCTCACAGGCAGCAAAAGCGAATCGTGGAGCAGAAACAAGCTGCGGTCTGAGGGGATCCCCAAGAAAACCAGAAACCACGGAAGTTGACGACGAAGAACTACTTTGGCCTCGTGGAAGCAGCTCGACCAGCCTCCCTCGAGATTCCAGCAAATGACTCATCACTAGTCAGCTGGGTTGCTTTTAGGCCCCGACCGAAACGGCAGCAATCAGCTTCAAGCTCGCTGAACATGGATTCGCTTAATACAGGGTAACCCTGTTCCGACCAGCTGTCGCTACCTAGAGAGTCTAATACAGGGTAACCCTGTTCTGTTGCCGTGTGTTATGAGTTGTGCAGAATAACGAATGAGTGGCTAGCCTAGTTAGGAATGCAAGGTTAGGTGCAGGTTAGGCGAGCGGAAAACCGAAGGCGACGCGGGGCAGCCTCGCAATCGTGGATGTAGGCCGAAGAGTGTTCGAAAACCGTTTCGAGAGTGGTGCTAGAAAATAGCGCAGAACTGGTTTACATACCCGAAATCGGCGCTTTCGTCGTCGCCCCCGCGGTTTTAAAAGCTAGGTTTTATCGGTCAAGAGACTTCACGTGTAAATAGGCTCTGATTACCAAGTGTGAGGATCTAGGATCGAGCTCACGTAAGAGATTTTGAAATGAATTATTCACCTGGGTACAACATGGGGCTATATATGGTCTCGACACAAGCCGGGTAACCCAGGTGTTACGCAAATGTCCTGAGGGTCACGAAGCGTCCCGAACAGAACCTTCCCGAACTCGGTAAAAAGCAATTCGGTGGAAACTGAACAGGCTTGAGTTCGGTACACGTAGCCTGGTTCAGTGCTATAACTATAATAACATATAGGAATGCACCTAACCTAGGAAATCAAGCATATCTATGCATGATAAATAAAACCCAAGCTAGTAATAGCATCATAAAGTTCAGGCAAGCTAGCAAAGCCAGCATAAGCCGTCATATTCTCACAGGCATACCCTCAGCGTCAAAGCGTAGGACATTAGGGGTCGCCATAGCGGCAGCGTAGAGGTGGATACTGCTGCTATCGAAACCCTAAATGCCTAGAGGGTCCGGGCAGGGCGCGACAGGCTGAGCGGAAGGCGCGACACGACGGGACGGGTAGGACGAGACCCGACGGCACAGCATGGCGCGACGCGACGGGCTGGGGGCGACTTGACGGGAGGGGGGGGACGATACGCGACGGGCAGGGGACAGGACGACGAGCAAGGGACGAAACGCGACGCGCAGGAGACAGGACAGGCAGCGCGACGCGACGGCCAGCGGATGCGACGCGCAGGGGACGGGACGGGCAGACGCGATGGCCAGCGGAAGCGAGGGGCAAGGGATGGGACGGGCAGCGCGACGCGACGGGCAGGGGATGCGACGTGCAGGGGATAGGACAGGCAGGGCGACGCGACGGCCAGCGGACGCGACGGGCAGGGGACGGGACGGGCAGAGGATGGGACGGGCAGGGGACGAGACGGGGACAGGACAAGCAGCGCGATGCGACGAGCAGGGGACGCTACGGGCAAGGGACGGGACGGGCAGAGGACGGGACGGGCAGGGAGGCGCGTCGAATAGGTGACGGGACGGGCAGGTGAGGGTGCGACGCGACGGGCAGGGGACGCGACGCGACGGTTAGGGGACAGGCGCGACTGGCACTACATGCGCTACGTGCGCTTCGTGACGGAATGGGCAAGTGCTAAGGGCGCGACAGGATGGAACGAACGGCCACAACGGGCACTACGGGACGAAATAGGCGCAGCGGGAATGGTAGACTACGTGCAACGGGCGCGAGAGGCTCTAACTGGATCCCATAGGATTCTAACCTTGGTGATGCAATGTCAACAATGAAAGTGTTGGTTTTGACTTATGATGGTTGGGGTACATAAACCTAACCCTAACAGTTGTACCCCTTACAACACACATTACTAAGACTACAACATTTGACATCCTGTTGAGATAGTAAGAGTAGGGCCTAGGCTTAGTAGCCTAGGCCAAAGGGAGTCGAGAGAGTTTAGGCAAAGAGTGGGGAGTTCACTATTGAGCGAGGTACAAATAGCAAACAAAGCATGCAAAGAAGGTGCACCACCAACAAGTTTATAATAACTACACTAACTACAGCTACAGGCAGTTACAGATATATTCTAACACTCCCCCATAACTGCCTGCAGCAGAAGCTAATGCAGAGACACCCCCTGAAGGGGTACACCAAGCGCAGCAGAAGGAGAGGGCAAGTGAGGAGGAGGGACTACATGAGGAGAAGCTGCTGGCTCCAAGGCAGTTGCTTCCTTGAACCTTCCTCAGTCCTCCAACTCCCCCTTCCACACTCCTCGACAACCCTAGCACCTCTCCCCCAGCTCCCCCACACCCTCACACCCACCCCCCCCCCCCCCCGCGGCAGCTGCAGCAGTGGGAGAGAAAGGAGGAGGAGGGGAAGGGGATCACACACACCCATCACCCCCATACCCGCCACCCCCATAGCCTCCGTTCCACGGCTGCACGCGCAGCAGGGAGACGAAGAAGGGGGAGGGGGAAGAGCAGCGGTAGCATAGGCACGGGCAGAGCAGCCGCGCGTGCAGGGCAACAGTGCGGATAAGGGCAGGGCAGCCGCGCATGCAGGGCAACAGCGCGGAGCAGAGCAGGGGCAGCAACAGGCGGCAACGGGCAGCACAGGCACGGGCAGCAACGGGCGGCGACGGGCAGCACACGCACGGGCAGCAACGGGCGGCAACGGGCAGCACAGGCACGGGCAGCAATGGGCGGCAACGGGCAGCACAGGCACGGGCAACAACGGGCAGCACAGGCACGGGCAGCAACGGGTGGCAACGGGCAGCACTGGCACGTGCAGCAACAGGCGGCAACGGGCAGCACAGGCACGGGCAACAACGGGCGGCTCGGCAGTAGCTCGGCGGCGCCGGCGGCTCGGTGGTGACGGCGGGGCCGGGTGGGGACGGCGGCGGGGCCGGTAGAGGCGGGGCCGGGGCCGAGAAGGGTAGCACCGGGGCCGCAGGGTAGGCGACGGGGCCGCAGGGTAGGCGCCAGGGCCGCAGGGTAGGCGCCGGGGCCGCAGGGTAGGCGACGGGGCCAGCAGAGGCAACGCCGAGGCCGGGAAGGGCGGCGCCGGGGCCGGAAAGGGCGGTGCCGGGGCCGCAGGGGTAGGCGACGGGGCCGCTAGGGCGGCTAGGAGGGGGGGGGGTCGCGAGGGCGGCTTGAAAAGGCCGCGAGGGTGGCACGAAAGGGCCGCTAGGGCGGCGCGAACGGGCCGCGAGGGCGGCGCGACGCGACGGAGCCGCGAGGGCGGTGCGACGGGGCCGCGAGGGCGGCGCGACGCGGCCGCTAGGGCGGCGCGACGTGACGGGGCCGTGAGGGCGACGCGACGGGGCCGCAAGCGCGACGCGACGGGGCCGCTAAGGCGGCGCGACAGGGTCGAAAGAGAGGAGCGCGACTCGGGCAGAGTAGATCGCGCTCCGGGCAGGAAAAAAAGGTGGTGGGCCCTAGGAACAGTTCCCACAGGGGAACCTGCTCTGATACCATGTTGAGATAGTAAGAGTAGGGCCTAGGCTTAGTAGCCTAGGCCAAAGGGAGTCGAGAGAGTTTAGGCAAAGAGTGGGGAGTTCATTATTGAGCGAGGTACAAATAGCAAACAAAGCATGCAAAGAAGGTGCACCACCAACAAGTTTATAATAACTACACTAACTACAGCTACAAGCAGTTACAGATATATTCTAACACATCCACCCACCATTATTTGATGGGCAACATAATAGTGCCTAATTGAACAGGGTGCAACCAAGCAAACGGATATTGCACTAAGGGGTCAACGAATAGTAATTATGTTAGAGAAAGCATGAGAAGGAAAACGCTTTTTCCTACTTCGGTTCACACTACATATCGCGTATACGATTGTCCCCACCACTTAACACCCAACGGTAGTTTCGTTACCACTCGCCTTGACTGTTCCCTATTAGAATAAGGGCATTAGATAGGATGGGTCTGAGTTGGTATTAGAGGTCTTTTAACAGTAGTGGGAGCTTTGATGCATAGTGAATGTTGTCAGAGGTCCACTGGTGATCCCCGATTGATCCTAGGGAAGGGTTACAGGCACGTTGGCCTTGGGGGTTATGGGCGCACTGACCCGCTACTTAACAAGCCCTTTTATCCCAATGGTCTAATGGTTGGGATTCTGACATGATATCAGAGCGAAGGTCTCGAGTTCGAATCCCAGTGTGTGCATCTCGGGCATCCTAGTGCGGGGGGGTGTCAGAGGTCCACTGGTGATCCCCGATTGATCCTAGGGAAGGTTGCAGGCACGTTGGCCTGGGGGGTTATGGGCGCACTGACTCGCTACTTAACAAGCCCTTTTATCCCAATGGTCTAGTGGTTGGGATTCTGACAAATGTAAATTACACGATCGATCAAAATGTCAAAAGACTAAGCGAGAATGATGCATAGAGAATAGAACTGGGTATACGAGTGCTAATCCTAATTGGGTTGTACCCCTTATGGGCTACCCCACTACAGCCTACACAACATAGGCATCATTATAGTTTAACACACCCCCATATGCAAAGTGGGGGAGAACAAGTGGTTACAAGACCAGTCAAGAAAAGCAAAGCAAGCTCAGGGTGGATCACAAAGTCACCACGCACAAGCAAATCGCCACAAGGCCAGTTTACATGCAGAGTTATACAAATGGGAACAAGCGGTACAATGATCACAACCTAGCAAGTGTAAGCATGCAGGTATAAGTATATAGATCGCAATACAAGCAAAGTCACGAAGTGAGCAAGTGAGGCAAAGTAGGCACAAGGCCTAAAACAGTACAGAAACATTAATGATCACCAGGCAAAAGTGCCTTGGTGAATATATCAGCAGTGTTGGCCCGAGTGGACGTAAATAAGACAAAGCTAACCATGATGCTACAGCTCTCGAGCAAGGAAGTAACGCAGAGCGATCTGCTTCGTCCTGTGCTCCAATCTGTGCTCCTTACACAAGGCAATCATGGCCTTATTGTCTACGTACAGAAGTAGATGAGAACTAGGCCCCTCTCCCAAGTCGGTTAGCAAGTAGGTGAGCCAGTGTAAATCCTGTGTAGCCATGGCCCTTGCGTAGATCTTAGCCTCATAACTGGAACTAAGAACAGAAGACCAGCAGGTAGACCGCCAAGAAACAAAACCAGAGCCAAGGCTGAAGGTGTAACCTTGTGAGAACCGCTGCGTAGCCAAGTCATCAACCGAAGACGCGTCTGCGTGGCCAGTGAGAACAACTTGACCCCGTCCTCCAAGCACGAGCCCCATGCCCGATTTACTACACAAGTAGCGCAACACCATCTTAGCGACCTCCCAGTGCTCTGGTCGGTCTCTCCCAGGCGCAACGTAGCGTTCCAGGATGCTAAGAGGGTAGGCAAGGTCAGGTCGAGTGCAGGTTATCAGGTACATGAGGCAGACCACAAGCTCTGGATATGGCCCACTCGGCTCTACGGACTCGTCCGAAGGTGGAGCTGAGAGCGAGTGACCGGTAGCCAGAGGAGTGGACTGTGGTGAGGAGTACTGGAAGCGGAAGCGTTGAAGGACCTGGTGCGCCATGTATGACTAAGTCAAGGTAATGGTGTGCCGTGCTCTATCCCGGATGATCTGCAAGCCAAGATAGCTGCGCAGTTCACCTAGGTCTGTGCACGTGTGTCTCTTTTGCAGCTCCGACTTCACTAGGGCCAGTGCCTCAGTGTTAGCAGTGGCAAAAACCAAGTCGTTAACGTACACGAGGATGTAGAACAGCGGCAACGAAGTGTCGGTGCGCAGAAACTGCGACGGGTCAGCAGTCGAAGGAGCAAACCCAAGAGTCGCAAGCGTCGTCGTCAGTGTGTCGTGCCACTCGCGAGGCGCCTGGAAGAGTCCATAGAGTGGCCGCCTGAGGCTCCACTTGGTACCTGCAGGAAACGAGCCAGTGAAGCCAAGTGGGCGGCACAACCAGATCTCCTCGTGCGGGCTAACTTGTAAGAAAGTTGTGCTGAAGTCAAGAGACTGAAGCTCATAGTCCCGCTGAGCGGCGACGTGGAGCAGCACCCAAAGAATGGTCATTTTCGGGGTAGGGAGAAGGTCTTGAAGAAGTCAACTCCTTGTCGCTGACTAAAGCCCCGTACAACGTCACGAGCCTTGAAGACAGGCGGAGAACCCAGCGGCCGCTTCACCCTGGAAATCCACATATCACCAAATATGTTCGCCCGAGGAGGGGGAACTGCATCAACGTAAGTGCCCGCGGACTTCGAGGATGCCATCTTTGCGACCATGGCTGTCTGCCACTAAGAAGAGTAAGGACCCGTAATCGCCTCTGCGTAAGAGCGCGAGGTCGGGATGTCTGGAGCATCCGAGTCTCCCTCAGGTGCAAGCAACATGGACACGAGATGAGGTACAGCGGCTGCAAGACACTCAAATTCATCCTGCATGTCCTCAAGGACGTCCGTGCCAAGAGCATACTCACCCTCGACGGACGGAGGAGAGTAAGACTCAGACTCAGCAACAAGACTAGTGGCGTAGTCAAGACGACAGGCGGCGGCAAAGTCAACAATCTCAGCAATAAGTGCAGACGCAACAGTGGACTCAAACGAAGGGCCAGTGACAACAGTGGCTAGAAGACGTGTGATAGTAGGCCTGGTAGCACGAACTAAGTCAGACTCAGGGTCCGTACCGTCAGGAAGGGAGGACACAGCAGGAGACAGTAGGGGAACTTGCAGTGGAACAGAGGAAGGACGAAGTGTCATAGGGTGAGTGGCGAGAACAGGAGGAGGACGTGGACCCGGAACTCGACGACCATCGCGAATAGGCAAGGCAAGGCAAGACAGAGGCTCATGACGCTCTGTAAAAGAGTCTGACTGCTCTGTGTAAGGAGAAGGAGCAGGTAGTAGGGAGGTTGGCTGTAACTGTGGTTGCGACTGGTCTGGCGGTGGACACAGTAGAGGTGGAGTAAGGCCAAGAGAAGACGGGAGACCAAGAACCTGGCAAAGCAGTGGAGCAAAGTACAGTCGCGGCCGCACAGTGCCTCCAGCACCAGTACCGATAGCTCCAGCACTCCCAGCGCCAGCACCTCCAGCTCCAGGGTCTCCACCTCCAGTACCTGCAGTACCACCAGCTCGAGCAGCTCCAGCACCTCCAACAGCAACACCACCACCAGCTCCAGCAGCTCCAATACCTCCAGCATGAGCACCTCCAGGACCAGCAGCTCCAGCACCTCCGGGACCTCCAGCTCCAGCAGGAACGCCATCACCTCGAGCACCAGCAGCACCGGCGCCTCCAGCTCCAGTGCCTCCAGCGGCAGTGTCTCCAGCGGCAGCCCCCCCTGCTCTAGCAGCGCCACACCGAAGGCGGGTGCGCCGAGCAAACCATTCGCGTAGCTGCAGTAGAGAGAGAGGCTCCCGCCGTGACGAGGCACCCGTAGGATTTCCAAGAGACACAGTACCTCTAGGCTCAGCACCCCCATACTCAGAACCCCCAGGCTCCGCACGCTCAGGCTCAGTACCCCCAGGATCCGCACGCTCAAGCTTAGCCGCCCTAGGCTCAGCACCCCCAGGCTCCACACGCTCAGGCTCAGCACCCCCAGGCTCCGCACCCTCAGACTCAACAACCCCAAGCTCAGCACCCCCAAGCTCCGCACGCTCAGGCTCAGCACCCCCAGACGCAGCACCTCTAGTAGCACCCCTCCAAGCAGCACCAGATTCGACAGCTACTTTGACAGGCTCAGCCAAGGGGAGTGGGTCTACCTGAGACACACCTGAGGGAGGAGGGGGTCTACCGGAGGAGGACCTTGTGCGAATAAGAGCGGGGGGAGGGGGGGGGGGGGAGAGGGGCAGTGCGGTAGGGGAAGAGACGATAAAAGGGAACCGACTCATCAAACGTGACGTCGTGAGAGGGAAGGACACGGCGCGAGGTGGGGTGGTAAAACTGCCAGCCAGGCGCGTCAGGGGGGAAGCCAAGGAAGACGCAGGGAAGGGCGCGGAAGGAGAGCTTGTCCATGGAAGTATCGCGGACAAAGACACGAGAGCCCCAGACCTGGAACACCTACGCATCGCCAACCTCCTCCGTCCAACGTAGTGTAGGCGAGGTGTCCGGCAAGGAGACACGGGGCCAGAGGCTGAGCTGATGCGCAGCGTACCGGACCGCAAACGGCCATAGAAAACGGGGAGCAGCTGCATGGATCATGGAGGTACGAGCGACATCCATGACTCAGCCAATGCGGTGCTCAGGAACCCCATTCTGCTGCCGAGAGGCCAAAAGTGTGAACGACTGGCGGATGGCCTCCCTACGACAAAAGTCCCGCAAGAGGTCAGAGGCAAACTCACCACCAGTGTCACAGTGCAGACGCTGGACACGAAGGTCCGTGTGGAACCGCTCGCGGAGCTGGAGACGGACAGCGCAGATCCAAGGGATCAATACATCAGGGACCTCCCCTTGCTGTGCAAGGGGAAGGCCATGGTCTAACGCGAGTAGTCGTCAACAACCAACAAAAAGTATCGCTCGAGGCCATGTCCACGGACGTGGGCTGGGCCCCACACGTCCATGTGGAGAGTCTTCAGGGGAGCAGTCATCGCGAGAAACGAGGAGTGAGGAGCGGCGCGCTGCCGCCACTCGACACAGGGAAGGCGGGGAGGGGCATGCGAGGGTGGGAGGGGAGGCGGGTTCCTGGGAATACCAGAAACAAGGAGGCGGGAGTGCATGCCACGGAGGCGTGGCAAGGAGGGGTGATTAAGGCGGTGGTGCCAAAGGAGAGACTGGTGCGACAGGAGGCGACACAAACTGGGGGCTGCTAGCTAACCTGACGCGGACGCAAATGTAGCTATCTGAGGATGCTTAGTAGTCAGTGTATACAAACTCGACCTAGTCCGACGGGTGAACGTGGCCAGGTGACGGCCCGTCTGTATACACGTGCAGATCGACACTTGCTGAACCCCAGGAGTGATGGTAGTGACCATCGCATCCTGGAGGGCAGCGGTACTCACCAAGTTTGTAGTGAATGAGGGGAGGTGAAGACCCGAGAGTGGGCCGGACGGAACCGCCAGACACGGGAGAACAGTGGAGGAATGTGCAATAACTAGGCCCACTGAGGGGTCAGCCAGTCTGACTGCAACAGGTGCAGGGAGTGGTGTGACTGTGGTACTGTCGCAAAAGAAACTGCGGGAAGCTCCTGAGTCGAGCGTGAAGGTGTGCAAGGCCTCAGCAGGCGCAGTACCAAGGAGAGCAGACTTACTAGCACCTAGAGCAGCAGCCTCTATACCTGAGTTGGGCGGCATACACAAGTAACAGTCACCCTCTGCACTAACAGTCAATGCATACATGGCAGCAAGGATAGCATCATAGTCAAGAGCATGATCTCCACACCCTGCCTAAGCAGCTCTAGCCAGTGGGGGGGCTCAGTCGCGTTGGGAAACTTTGCGCGCCAGGCTTCAAGACGGGAGAAGTGAGGCCAAGTAGGCACAAGACCTAGCATAGTACAGAAGCACTGATGATCACAAGGCGGAAGGGCCTTAGTGAAGATATCAGCAGTGTTGGCCTCAGAGGCCACGTAGGTGAGACAGAGCTGACCACGCTCCTGCAGCTCACGAGCCAGGAAGTAGCGGAGAGCAATGTGCTTCGTCTGTGCTCCAGTCTGTGCTCCCGACACAAGGCCAGCATGGCCTTGTTGTCTACGTACAGAATTGGAGGAGAACGAGGCGGCTCTCCTAGGTCAGTCAGCAGGTAGGTGAGCCAGCGTAGCTCCTATGCAACCATGGCCCCCGCGTAGATCTCAGCCTCACAGCTGGAGGTGAGAACAGAAGACGAGCGGGTAGACCGCCACGAAACAGAGCCGGAGCCAAGGCTGAAGGTGTAACCCTGTGACGACCGCTGTGTCGGCTGGTCGTTAGCCCAAGAAGCGTCTGCATGACCTGTGAGAGCCACTCAACGTCGCCCTCCAAGCACTAGCCCCATGCCCGACGTACTGCACACGTAGCGCAACACCCTCTTCGCTGCAGCCATGTGCTCTGGTCGGTGTCTCCTAGGAGCAACATAGCGTGCCAAGATGCTAAGAGGGTATGCAAGGTCAGGTCGTGTGCAGGTCATCAGGTACATGAGGCAGCCAACAAGCTCTGGGTACGGGCCACTCGGCTCTACGGACTCATTCGAACGCAGAGCTGAGAGCGAGTGGCGAGTAGACAGAGGAGTGGCCTGAGGCGAGGAGTACGAGAAGCCGAAGTGCTGAAGGACCTGCTGCACCATGTGTGACTGAGTCAGGGTAATGGTGCGCTGTGCTCTGTCCCGGGTGATCTGCAAGCCAAGGTAGCTGCGCAGTTCACCCAGGTCTGTGCACGTGTGTCTCTTCTGCAGCTCTGACTTAAGTGGGCGAGTCCAGCAATGTCAGCAGATGCAAAGACCAAGTCGTCGACGTACACGAGGATGTAGAACGGCGGTAAAGAGGTGTCGGTGCACAGAAACAGTGACGGGCCGCCTGTAGAAGGAGCAAACCCAAGAGTCGCAAGTGTAGTCCTCAGTGTGTCGTGCCACTCACGGGGCGCCTGCGGAGACTGTAGACTGGCCACCTGAGGCTCCATTGGGTACCAGGAGGAAACGACCCAGTGAAGCCAGGTGGGCGGCGCAGCCAAATCTCCTCGTGCAGGCTGCCCTGCAGGAAAGCTGTGCTGAAGTCAAGAAAGTGAAGCTCGTAGTCGCGCTGAGCGGCTATGTGCAGCAACACCCGAAGAGTGGTCATCTTCGGGGTGGGAGAGAAGGTATGAAAGTAGTCAACTCCTTGCCGCTGACTGAAGCCTCGAGCCACGTAACGCGCCTTGAAGACAGGCGGAGAACCCGACGGCCGCTTCACCCTGAAAATCCACATACCACTGACGATGTTCGCCCCAGGTGGGGGAACCTCGTTAATGTAGGTGCCTGTGGACTTCTAGGAAGCCATCTCTGACTGCCACTCAGAGGAGTAGGGACCCTCGATCGCCTCAGCATACGATCGAGGAGTCGGAATGTCTGGTGCATCTCGATCTCCCTTAGGGGAAATCAGCGTGGACACGAGATGAGGCAAAGCAGCGGCAAAACACTGGAACTCCTCCTGCCTGTCCTCAAGGACGTCCGTGCTAAGAGCTCACCCACCCCCGACGGACGGAGGACAGACAGACTCGGACTCAGCAACAAGACTAGTGGCGTAGTCTAGACGACAGCGAGCAGCAAAGTAGACAAGCTCAACCACTAAGGAAGACGCAGCAGTGGACTTAAAGGAAGGGTCAGTGACAATAGTGACCAGGAGACGCGTGACAATAGGACTGGCAGCACGAATAGAGTCAGACTCACGGTCAGGAAGGACAGGAAGAGAGGACTCTGGAGGAGACGGCAACGGGACACGCAGAGGAGCAGTGGAAGGACGCAGTGCCATCTGGTGTGTGCTTGGAACCGCAGGAGGACTCAGAACACGACGACTAGTGCGAGTAGTGCGAACAGGCGACGCAAGACGAGACGCAGGCTCACAACGTTCAGTAAGACCTCCAGTAGGACCAGTGTAGGGAGAAGGAGCAGGACGAGGGGAGGCGGGCTGTAACTTTGACTGCGACTGGACGGGCAGTGGACATTCTAAGGGAGGAGCAGGTCCAGTAGAGGGCGGGAGACCAAGAACCTGCTCAAGGAGCGGAACGAAGTACGCCCTCGGCCGCATAGCGCCTCTAGAACCAGCAGGGACGGCACTAGTACCCCCAGCAGCAGCACCAGCGCCAGCCGCACCTCCAGCTCCAGCAGCGTCAGCTCCAGCACCCTCAGAAGCACCAGCGCCAGCAGAAACACCAGCGCCAACACCCCCAGTAGCTCCAGCTCCAGCAGCTCAAGTAGTACCAACTCCAGCAGGACCGGCAGCTCCAGCACCGCCAGCAGGACCAACTCTAGCAGCTCCAGCAGCACCCCCAGTCCAAGCACCAATAGTAGTGCCTCCAGCTCCAGCAGCACGATTCCAGCGCCGGGCAAACCACTCGCTCAGCTCCTGCAGAGAGAGTGGCTCCCGCCTCGACGAAGCATCGCCGGCAGCCACACGGGCAGACCCAGCGCCCCTAGGCTCCCCACCCCCAGGCTCCACACCCCCAGGCTCCGCACCCCCAGACTCAGCACCCCCAGGCTCAGCACCCCGAGTCTCAGCACCCCCAGACTCAGCACCTCTAGCAGCACCAGAGTCAACAGCTACCTCGACAGGCTCGACTGCGTCTACCTGGGACACACCTGACAGGGCAGGACCCTGAGGGGGGAGGGGGTCTACCGGGGGAGGACCTAGCACAAGGAAGAGCGGCGGCGGGGGAAGGGGCGCAGCGCGGTAGGGGAAGAGACGGTAGTAAGGCACTGACTCGTCAAAGGTGATGTCCTGGGAGGACAAAACACGGCGCGAGGTGGGGTGGTAAAACTTCCACCTAGGCGCGTCAGGGGGGAAGCCGAGGAAGACGCAGGGAACAGCACGGGGGGGCAGCTTGTCCGCAGACAAGTCGCGGACAAACGCCCGAGATCCCTAGACCCGAAACGCAGACGCATCGCCAACCTTCCCCGTCCACCGCAAGGTGGGGGAGGTCTCTTGCAAGGAGACCCGGGGCTGAAGGTTGAGCTGATGCGCCGCGTACTGAACCGCAAACGACCACAGAAAATGGGGGGCAGCCGCATGGATCATGGACGTACGAGCGACGTCCATGACCATGCCAATGCGGCGCTCAGCAATCCCATTTTGTTGTGGAGAGGCTTGAAGCGTGAAGGTCTGGCGGATGCCGTGTGCACGACAGAAGGATCCCAGAAGAGTAGAGGAAAACCCCCCGCCTCTGTCCGAGTGCAGACGCAGAACAGGAAAGTCGGAGCTGAAACTCTCTCTGAGCTGGAGACGAGCTGCGCGGATCCAGTCGATCAACACTTCAGCGACGTCACCCTTGCTACGCAAGGGGAAGACTGTGGTGTGACGCGAGTAGTCGTCAACCACCAACAGGAAGTAAACGGCCCTGCTGGGCGGCTCAGCTGCTTGGCTGGTGGGCGGCTCGGCTGCTCGGCAGGTGGGCGGCTCGGTTGCTCGGCTGCTGGGCGGCTCGGCTGCTGGGCGGCTCAGCTGCTTGGCAGGTGGGTGGCTCAGCTGCTGGGCGGCTCGGTTGCAGGGCGGCTCGGCTGCTCGGCAGGTGGGCGGTTCGGCTGCTGGGCGGCGCGGCTGCTGGGCGGCTTGGTTGCTGGGCTGCTCGGCGGCTCGGTCGCTGGGCGGCTGAGCGGTGACAGGGCCAGTAGAGGCGGCAACGTGGCCACTAGGGGAGGACGACGGGGCCGCAGGTGATGGCGATGGGGCCGCAGGTGGCGGCGAGGCCGCAGGTGGCGGCTGCGTGGCCGCAGGTGACGGCGACGGGGCCGCAGGTGGGGGCGAGGCCGCAGGTGGCGGCGACGGGGCCGCAGGTGGTGGCGACGGGGCCGCAGGTGGCGGGGGGGTGGCCGCAGGTGACGGCGACGGGGCCGCAGGTGACGGCGATGGGGCCGCAGGTGGCGGCGACGGGGCCGCAGAGGGGCCGCAAGGGGCCTAGACGGGGCCGTAGAGGGGCCGCACGGGGCCTAGACGGGGCCGCAGAGGGGGCCGCAAGGGGCCTAGACGGGGCGGCGACGGGGCCGTAAGGGGCCCAGACCGGGCGGCGACGGGGCTGTAAGGGGCCTAGACGGGGCGGCGACGGGGCCGTAAGGGGTCTAGACGGGGCGGCGACGAGGACGTAAGGGGCCGTAAGGGCGCCGCAAGGGGGGGGGGGGGGGGGCTACGAGCGTCGCGAGGGGCCGCAAGGGGCCGTAAGGGCGGCGCGAGGGGCCATAGAGGGCGGCGCGAGGGTCCGTAAAGGGCAGCGCGGGGGGGCGTAAGGGCGGCGTAAGGGGCTGTGAGAAGGGCCGCTAAAGGCGACGGTAGGGATGGCACACAGAGCGCAACTCGGGCAGGAGCGAAGCGCTCTCCGGGCAGGAAAAAAATATATCGTGGTGGGCCCTAGGAATCGTTCCCACTAGGGAACCTGCTCGATACCATGATAAGAAACGAGGAATGAATGCATTGAGCAGAATGAGGAGTACAAGTAGTAAACCCTAAAGTGTTGTACCCCATATGAACTGCCCCACTACAAAATACACAGACTATAGCATATATGCCTGACAAATATTGCGATACTTCAGTTACAAAATTGCTTTTTGTTACTACAAAGACGGTTGCCACTTCTGCAATTCATTGCTACTGCTTGGTCCAGGTCAGTGAATAGTCTCTACAGTTGACTAGCGGCTGTTAACCTGCGCGCCCTATATGGGCTAACGTGCTAGTGGTACAGGTGCAGCTTCAATAGCAGCGGGTGCGATATAGCCGCACCTTCACAAATGCTCAGGGTAATTCTCTCTTGACTCCAACACTCGCCAACACGACCAACGCGCCCAAATCATGCCGCTCAAGTGGTAACCCGTGACCCATCCTTACGCTTCGAAATTTCCTAACCTCGACAACAGGCTTGACAAGGCACCCTTTCGCAAGCGCGTTACTGCTGCTGAAACACTTCCCCTATACAAAAATTTGCTCATGCATTCGCTCATTGTATTATTTTGCTTCGATATGTTAGAATCAATGAACAGGAATGGATGAACTAAGAGTGAAAACAGTACAAA
This sequence comes from Closterium sp. NIES-65, assembly GCA_948144175.1. Taxonomy (NCBI): domain Eukaryota; kingdom Viridiplantae; phylum Streptophyta; class Zygnematophyceae; order Desmidiales; family Closteriaceae; genus Closterium; species Closterium sp. NIES-65. The sequence goes on along the minus strand of CANXME010002388.1, from coordinate 1,747,924 downwards.
TACCTAACCCTAGAATTGTGTACCCCCTATAGGCTAACCCACTGTAGCCTAAACAAGCACAACAGCATATATAATGTTTGACACAACCCCATAGGCGAAGTGGGGGAGAAATAGGGGTCACAAGACTAGTCAAGGCAAAGCAAGGCAAAACAAGCTCAGGGTGGATCTCAAGGATACCACACAAATTCCGAGCACAAGCAAGTGGTCACAAGACGAGTTCACATGCAGGTTTATAATAGAACAAGAGGTACAATGATCACAACCTAGCAAGAGGAAACATGCAGGTATATATATAGAGATCACAGTACAAACAGACTCAAGAAGTAAGCAAGTGAGGTCCAGTAGGCACAAGGCCTAGAAGAGTGCAAAAGCGCTGATGGTCACAAGGCTGAAGCGCCTTGGTGAACACATCAGCAGTGTTGGCCTCAGAGGCCACGAAACGCAGACAAAGCTGACCACGCTGCTGCAACTCTCGAGCAAGGAAGTAGCGCAGAGCAATGTGCTTCGTTCTGTGCTCCAGTCTGTGCTCCTCACACAAGGCAATGGCTGCCTTGTTGTCGACGTACAGCACTGGAGGAGAACGAGGCTGCTCTCGAAGGTCGGTCAGCAAGTAGGTGAGCCAACGTAGCTCCTTGGCCGCCATGGCTGTGGCGTAGATCTTAGCCTCACAACTGGAGCTGAGAACAGAAGAAGAGCGAGTAGAATGCCAAGAAACTAAACCAGAGCCAAGATTGAAGGAGTAACCCTGAGACGACCGCTGAGTAGCCTGGTCGTCTGCCCAAGAAGCGTCTGAGTGCCCAGTGAGAACAACTGGGACTCGCCCTCCAAGCACTAGCCCCATGCCCGACGTACTGCACAAGTAGCGCAACACCCTCTTAGCTGCATCCATGTGCTCCTTCCGGTGACGGCCGGGAGCGACATAGCGTGCAAGAATGCTAAGAGGGTATGCAAGGTCAGGTCAAGTGCAGGTTATCAAGTACATGAGGTAACCCACAAGCTCTGGATACGGGCCACTCGGAACTACGGACTCATCCGAAGGCAGAGCTGAGAGCGAGTGACCGGTAGGCAGAGGAGTGGGCTGAGGCGAGGAGTATGTGAAGCGGAAGCGCTGAAGGACCTGCTGCACCATGTGTGACTGAGTCAAGGTGATGGTGCGGCGTGCTCTGTCCCGGGTGATCCGCAAGCCAAGATATCTTGTCAGTTCACCCAGGTCTGTGCACGTGTGTCTCTTCTACAGCTCCGACTTCACGTGAGCGAGTGCCACAGTGTCAGCAGTGGCAAAGACCAAGTCGTCGACGTACACGAGGATGTAGAACAGCGGCAGTGAGGTGTCGGTGCGTAGAAACAGCGACGGGTCAGCAGTAGAAGGAGCGAACCCAAGAGCCGCAAGTGTAGTCCTTAGTGTGTCGTGCCACTCACGTGGCGCCTGGCGGAGACCGTAGACTGGCCGTCGAAGGCTCCACTGGGTACCAGGAGGAAACGACCCAATGAAGCCAGGTGGACTGCGCAGCCAGATCTCCTCGTGCAGGCTGCCCTATAGAAAAGCAGTGCTGAAGTCAAGAGAGTGGAGCTCGTAGTCACGTTGAGTGGCGACGTGCAGTAGAACCCGAAGAGTGGTCATCTTCGGGGTCGGGGAGAAGGTCTGGAAGAAGTCAACTCCCTCTCGGTGACTGAAGCCTCGTGCAACGTAACGCGCCTTGAAGACAGGCGGAGAGCCCGGCGGCCGCTTCACCCTGAAAATCCACATGCCACTGACGATGTTCGCCCTACGCGGAGGAACCTCGTTCACGTAGGTGCCTGTGGACTTCCAGGAAGCCATCTTTGTGTCCATGGCCGACTCCCACTGAGAGGAGTAGGGACCGGCCATCGCCTCTGCGTAAGAGCGTGGGGTCGGGATATCTAGTGCATCCGGGTCTCCCTCAGGGGCAACAAGCATGGACACGAGATGGGGCAAAGCGGCAGCAAAGCACTCAAACTCCTCCTGCCTGTCCTCAAGGACGTTAGTGCCAAGAGCACACTCACCCCCGACGGACGGAGGACAGACAGACTCAGACTCAGCAACAAGACTAGCAGCATAGTCTAGACGGCAGCGAGCAGCGAAGTCGACAAGCTCAGCAACTAGGGCAGACGCAGCAGCGGACTCAAAGGAAGGGTCAGTGACAACAGTGGCTAGGAGACGCGTGATAGTAGGACTGGCAGCACGAAGGGAGTCTGACCCCGGGTCAGCAAGAGCAGGAAGAGAGGAAGTAGGAGGAGACGGTAGTGGGACACGCTGTGGAGCAGTGGACGGACGAAGTGCCATCCGGTGAGTGCCTGGGACAGCAGGAAGACTCTGACGCGGGACACGACTACTAGTGAGAGCCGTACGAACAGGCGACGCAGAACGAGAGTAAGGCGAGGCAGGACGAGACTCAGGCTCACGACGCTCAGTAAGACCTCCAGTTGGACCAGTGTAAGGAGCAGGACCAAGGAGAGAGGAGGCAGACGGTAGCTGCGATGGCTGCTGGGCAGACGGAGGACACCCTAAGGAGGGAGGAGGACACGGAGGAGGGAGCGTACCAAGAACCTGCTGAAGGAGCGGAACGAAGTACGGCCGCGGCCGTGCAGCGACACCAGAACCAGTAGAAACACCCGTGCCAGTGTCCGCAGCACCAGGAGTAGCACTAGTGGCAGGGTCCTCAGCACTAGCACCAGCACCAACGCCCGGGTCCCTAGCACCAGCAAGAGCTCCAACGCCTTGGTCTGCGACACGAGGCGCGCCACTCCGAAGAGTGCAGCACCGCTCGTACCACTCACAGATCCGCTCACGGGAGGGGAGCTCCCGACTAGGAGGAGAAGCACGAGCACCACTCCTAGTAGCACTCCTGGCTCCAGAGGTACCTCTCCTGAGGCTGCAGTACTGTAAGTACCACTCACGCAGCTGCTCCGAGGAGAGGGCTCCTCCAGGTGTAGGACTCCCAGGCTCAGCACCTCCAGACTCAGAACCCCCAGACTCCGTACTCTGCGGCTCAGCACCCCAAAGCTCAGCACCCCCAGGCTCAGCACTCCTAGGCTCCGCACCCCCAGGCTTCGCACCCCAAGGCTCCGCACCCCCAGGCTCAGCACCCCCAGTCCCGGCACCCCCAGGCTCAACACCCCCAGGCTCAGCACCCCCAGCAGGACGAGAGTTGACAGCTACCTCAACAGGCTCAACCGGGTCTACCTGAGACACACCTGAGGGAGCGGCACCCCGAGGGGGGAGGGGGTCTACAACAGCAGCACCTGGCGCGAGGAAGAGAGGCGGGGGGGGGGGGGGGGGGGGGGGGCAGTGCGGTAGGGGAAGAGGCGGTAGTAGGGGACGGACTCGTCAAAAGTGACGTCATGAGAGGGCAAAACTCGGCGCGAGGTGGCGTGGTAAAACTGCCAACCAGACGCGTCCGGGACAAAGCCGAGGAAGACGCAGGGAACAGCACGGGAGGAGAGCTTGTCCGCAGACGTATCGCGGACAAAAGCTTGAGATCCCCGGACTCGGAAACGCGCCGCATCGCCAACCTCCCCCGTCCACAACAGTGTGGGCGAGGTCTCCGGAGCGGAGACACGGGGCCAGAGGTTGAGCTGATGCGCAGCGTACCGGACCGCAAACGGCCACAGAAAGTGGGGGGCAGCCGCGTGGATCAAGGAGGTACGGGCGACCTCCATGACCAGACCAATGCGGCGCTCCGTAACCCCATTCTGCTGTGGAGATGCCGGAAGCGTGAACGACTGCTCAATGCCGTGCTCAGCACAGTAGGCTGCCAAGAGGTCGGAGGAGAACTCACCACCTCTATCAGAGTGCAAGCGTAGGATAGGAAAGTCCGAGTGGAAACGCTCGTTGAGCTGGAGACGGGCTCTACGGATCCAAGGGATCAAGACATCAGAGACCTCACCCTTGGTGCGCAAGGGGAAGACCGAGGTGTAGCGCGAGTAGTCGTCAACAACTATCAGGAAGTACCTCTCCTGACCCTGACCACGGACGCGGGTTGGGCCCCACACGTCCATGTGGAGCGTCTACAAGGGAGCAATCGTCGGGGGAAACGAGGAGGAATGAGGAGCGGCGCGCTGCCATCCCGCGACACAGGGGAGACAGGTAGGAGCAGGTGAGGGAGGGAGGGGAGGAAGGACCCTGGGAAGGCCAGCGACAAGGTACCGGGAGTGCATGGCACAAAGCCGCTGCACAGACGGGTGGCTAAGGCGGTGGTGCCAGAGGACACTCTCGTTGGCCAGAGAGCGACACGAGCAGGGGGCGGACAGCTGACCTGACGCGGATGCAGACGTAGACGCAGCAACCTGAGGGGACTTAGTGGTCAGTGTGTACAGGTCCGACCCCAGCTGCCAAGTGAAGGTAGCCAAGTGACGGCCCGTACGAGCACACGTACATTGTGTCATGCGCTCGTAGGCAGGGGTGAATTGGTGAACACCCCCGTCCTGGAGCGCACATCCTGCCACCAAGTTCGTAGAGAACGACGGGAGGTGGAGACCTGCAGTGTGCCCAACGGGACCGCAGGACAGGGAAGGACAGTGGAAGAGGACGCAATGACCGGACCCCAAGAGAGGTCAGCAAGGGAGACAGCAACTGGCCGAGCAAGCGGCTCAAGGGCAGTGCGGTCACGAAAGAAGCAGCGAGAAGCACTTGAGTCTAGTATGAAGGTGTGCAGTGCTGCAGTCGACTCAGTACCAAGGGGGGCAGACGCAGAAGCACCTAGAGCAGCTGCCTCACCAGCACCTGGGATAGCCGACACGCGAGTACCTGGAGCGGCAGACGCACTAGTCCTAATGCTCGGGTCGGGCGGCACACACAGGTACTCAGCACCCTCTCCACTAGTAGACATCACATACATAGCAGTGAGAATAGCATCAAAGTCTAGAGCATAGATATCAATCCCCTTCTTTAGGAGATCAATCCAGCGGGGCAGCTTAGTGGCCTGAGGGAACTGAACACGCCAAGCGTCGTTGAGACGAGCGAAGCAGCGCTGTGTGGCGTGCGGTCGTCCACACTGCTGACCAGTGCGCTCACCAGTGCGAATGACGTACGTGCAGCTAAAGCCACCCCCCCCCCCGTGCAGAGAGTACCACTCACGGACCTCCTAGGGCGGCGGAGTGTGCTGCTGGCCCTGGCCACCGCCAGCGCCTCCACGACCACCACCGCCGCCGCCACCTCCTCGACTACCCCAACCCCTGCCGCCGACTCGTCCACCGCCACCCCCACCACCGCCACCGCCCCTGCCACCTCCCCCGCCGCTGCCGCCACCACCCCCACCGCTGCCACTAGCCCTTCCAGTCGCGCCACCACCCCCACCGCCTCCACCGCCCCCACCACCGCCTCCCCCACCGTCACCGCCACCACCCTTGCCCCCTTTGCCCTTGCCGCTACGGCGCCCGCTCGAAGTAGACGCAGTACCGACCTTCTCAGCACGAAGGAGGTCGACAGCAGCAGCAGAGGCGACAGAGGGAAGAAGGGGGGAAGGAGAACACCCCTCAAAGAACGGGGTACGGGGGTCGCCACGAGAGGCACCTACAGCGACTATGCTAATCTCAGCTACAAGCAGTTCCTTCTCGAGGAGGGCAATGGTGAGCTCAGTGGGGCAGCGAGCTAGGAAGTGGTCCCTGACAGCACGCACTGTGTTAGGGAGGCGGGTGACTAGGTGGTAGAGAGTGAGCCAGAGTGGGGGGGGGGTGTGTGGCAAGGAACTCAGCGGGCATGGCGGCACGGAAGCGGGCCTCACTAGTACGGAGGTGCGTGATGAGGTCAACGATTGTGTGGAACGAGGCCAGGTCGGGAAATAGGTAGGGGAGGGAGAGACGGCCTAGCGCGGCAGAGGCAGGTGAGGAGTAGCGAGCAACGACAGCTGTGTACAGTGCCTGTGCAGTCTTGTGCTGGCCAAAGTGCTCGCGTTCGTCTATCGGCAGGGAGTTGCGAATAGCGAAGCGAGCGTGGGCATCACGAGTCTACCAGTGTTAGCGAGCAGTGCTGACAGCAGTAGCAGCAGGGGCAGTGACATGGCCTAGGGCGTGGTCGTACAGTGAGATGTCGTCCTTGGCTGTGAGCTGTAGATAGAGGTGCAGGTCATCTAGCCAGGTGTCAAACTTCACTGGGCGGCCCTCAGCATCGAAAACTAGAACCTGTGGGCTAGCCATAGGAGCAGTAGAGGTAGCAGCAGTAGGAGGAGGAGGAAGCAGGTAGGGCGGCTCGGTTCAGGTAGGGCGGCGCGGCTCAGGTGGGGCGGCGCGGTTCAGATCGGGTCGCGCGACTCGGCTTGGGTCGCGCGGCTCAGCTCGGGTCGCGCGGCTCGGTTGGGTCCCGGGCTGTGGCGGTCACGGGCCACTCGGAGCCTCTAGAGGCGAGCGCTGGGCCTTTCGGGGCCTCTAGAGGCGGTGGGCGCGGGGCCGACGGGGCCGTTCGGGGCCTCTAGGGAGGTGAGCGCGGGGCCTTAAGAGGGCCTGTAGGGGCCGACGGGGCTGTTTGGGGCCGCTAGGGAGGTGAGCACGGGGCCGTAAAGGGGCCTCTAGGGGCCGACGGGGCCGTCTGGGGCCTCTAGGGAGGTGAGCGCGGGGCCGACGGGGCCGTAAGGGGCCTCTAGGGAGGTGAGCGCGGGGCCGACAGGGCCGTTCGGGGCCTCTAGGGAGGTGAGCGCGGGGCCGACGGGGCCTCTAGGGAGGTAAGCGAGGGGCCGACGGGGCCGTTAGGGGCGATCGCGGGGCCGAAAGGGGCCGCTAGAGGCGAGCGCGTTGGCCGTTCGGGGCCTGTAGGGGCGGGCCGACGGGGCCTTAAAGGGCCGTGAAAACCGAGGTGCCCTAGGGCGTAGGTAGGTAGGTAGGTAGGTAGGTAGGTAGGTAGGTAGGTAGGTAGTGGTGGGCCCTAAAAAAAATCGGTCCTAGTGAGGACCTGCTCTATACCATGTTAGAATCAATGAACAGGAATGGATGAACTAAGAGTGAAAACAGTACAAATACCTAACCCTAGAATTGTGTACCCCCTATAGGCTAACCTACTGTAGCCTAAACAAGCACAACAACATATATAATGTTTGACACGATAGCGCAATCATTGTTCGCTCATTCAAGTACTCGTAATAATAGCCAACAAAAAACAGTAGCGCATGAAGGCAATGTCAAAATAATATATAGTTCTATATATTGTTCTATAACTACATGTAGTGTAGAATACTGTAGTCATATAAATTTCTGTTTGGTGGTGCACCTTTCTTCATTCTTACTTATTTGTACTGCTTGCTCTATAGTGAACAGCCTCTTTTGTTGGTGAAACTTCTCCCTCGCTACTCTCGTCTTCCTAAAAACCTAGCTATGGCGCCTAAGATTAATCTACTCTTCTGATAGGCAAACTAGAATAAGCTGAGTTAGCAGCGGTATTGGGGCTTGCCCAAAAGTGTATGCCAACATGGCCTTGTACAACATTGTGTGGTTTGGAAAAAAAAATTTCGCGATGTTGCAAAAACCGTTAGTAATTGACACGTGAAGAGGTTGTCGGTCCATGAGCAGATTTGTACATAGCGGGTACTGTCAAACATTTATGCTATAGTCTTGTTAGGCTGTAGTGGGGAAGACAGTATGGGGTACAGTTTTCTGGGGTTAATTATTTGTACCCAACTCCTTTTCTAGTTCATCATTCCTTGTTCTTTCACATGGTATAGAGCAGGTTCCCTAGTGGGAAGGTTTCGTAGGGCCCACCACGAAAATTGAAAAAAAAAAAAAAAAAAAAAAAAAAACAATTCCTGCCCGGAGCGCGCTTCGTTCCTACCCAAGTCGCGCCCCGTGTGCCTGCCCTCCCGTCGCGTCCCCTGCCCTTAGCGGCCCGTCGCGCCCTCTTACGGCCCCGTAGCGGCCCCTCTCACGGCCCCTCGCGGCCCCTTCGCGGCTCACTCGCGGCCCCTCCACAGCCCTTTCGCGGCCCCTCTCACGGCCCCTCGCGGCCCCTTTGCGGCTCCCTCCCGGCCCCTTGCGACCCCTTGCGGCCGCTCGCGGCCCCTTCGTGGCCCCTCGCGGCCCCTTCTCGGCCTCGTCGCCGCACCTTCGTGGCCCCTCGCGGCCCCTTCGTGGCCCCTCGCGGCCCCTTATCGGCCCCGTCGCCGCCCTTAGCGGCCCCTTCGTGGCTCCTTCACGGCCCTGCCGCCCCAGCAGCAGCTGCCGTCGCGCCGTGACAGCCACCGCCGCAGCTGCCCGGGCCGCAGCAGCCGCCACCGTCGGCAGCACCCGCCGCCGCCGGCGACAGCAGCAGCTGCTGCCGCCGACAGCAGCAGCCGCCACCGCCACCGACAACACCAGCCGCCGCCGCCGCCGTCGCCGCCGCTGCCGTGTCAGCCGCCGTGGCGCCCTGCCCTATCGCGCCCTGGCCCTTGGATTAGCCGCCTCTGCAGCAGCCGCCCCTGGCCCCTGGAGCAGCTGCCCCTGCAGCAGCCGCCCCTGGCCCTTGGAGCAGCCGCGGAGCCCTCACCCTGTGGTGGTAGCGACCTTCCCGTTGCCGCTGTCGTACGCCTGCCTTCTTGCCACTGGTGAGCACTGCCTTGCTCGTACTGCTGTTACTGCTGCTCTTGCTGCTACTGCTCTTTCTACTACTACTACTGCTCCTAGCGTGCCCAGATGCAGCTCCAGCGCCGTCCGAGTGAGTCCCTCGCCCCCCACCAGCTTAGTAAGTGGTACGCTAGTTGGGGTTGTAGGGGTGGCCGCTCTGCTACTACTGCTACTGCTGCTCCTGACGGTAACCAGATGCAGCTCCAGAGACGTCCCCGTGAGTCCCTCACGCCCCAACAGCTTTGTGAGTGGTACGCTACTTGGGGTTGTCGGGGTGGCCGTAGTGGGAGTCGTCCTGGAGTGAGTAGTTCGGGAGCTAATTGTAGTGGCCAGGTGCAGCAACACCGTCGTCTGCGCGCGGTTCTTTTGCCCCAGCAGCTTCGTGAGTGGTACGCTCAGCGTGGAGGGTCACGATGTACTGCTCGCTGTCCGTACGTCATAAGCAATGGTGCTCGGACTGGTCAGCCTTGCGGGACGTTCAATCACACAGAGTCCCGCTGCTTCGCCCGTCTAAGCGACGCCTGGCGTACGGAGTTTGGCGACGCGGCTGAGCTCCCCGACTAAGTGCATCTGCTTGGGCAGAGGGTAGATATCTATACTCTTGACTATAATGCTATCCTCATTGCCATGTATGGATTGCCTACTAGTGATGAGGGTGACTGTTACCTGTGTGCTCCGCCTGACCCGAACACTGAGGCTGCTGCTCTTGGTGCTGGTGAGGGAGCTGCTCTAGGAGCTAGTGCGTCTGCTACTCCAGGTGTTGGTGAGTCTGCTGCTCCAGGTATTGGTGAGTCTGCTGCCCAAGGTGCTGGTGAGTCCGCTCTCTCAAGCACCACATTGGCTCAGGTTTTGCTCACCTTCACCCTTGACTTGGGTGCTTCCCGCTCCTTCTTTCGAGACCGCACCTCACTCACGACGCTTAGTCGGCCGGTTGCAGTCTCCCTGGCGGACCCCTCTAGGGGTCCTGTCCTTGCCCACTTCTCCACTGTCTTACCGTGTCCGGCGCCCCCTTCTGGCACCCTGTCAGGTCTTTACCTCCCCTTGTTCTCTACGAACTTGGTGAGTGGTGGTGACCTACAGGATGGAGAGGTTGACTAGTTCACTCCTACGAGTTAGCGATTGACCCATTATACGTGTGCTCGGACCGGTCGACACTTGGCCACGTTTACCCGTCAGCCGGGGTCGAGCTTGTACACACTGACTTTTGAGTCTCCTCTATTGCTGCGTCTAGTCAGGTAGCTGCGTCGGGTCAGGTGTTTGCTGCAACGTCGAGGTCTGGTCCTGAGTCTGCCCCCTACTCGTGTCGTCTCCCGTCTCACCAGACTCTCCTCTACACCACCGCCTTGGTCACCCCTCCCTGCCTCGTCTCCGAGGCATGGCCTCCCGTGTTCTTGTCTCTGGTCTCCCCCGGTCCCTCCCTCCCCTCCCTCCGGGGCCTGCCCCTACCTGCGTTCCCTGCGTCGAGGGGCGGCAGCGCGCCGCCCCTCACTCCTCCGAGTTTCCTTCGACAGAGGCTCCCCTGCAGACTCTTCACATAGACGTGTGGGGCCCCGCCCGCGTCCGTGGCCAGGGTCACGAGCGTTACTTCCTGTTGGTGGTTGACGACTACTCGCGTTACACCACGGTGTTCCCCTTGCGTAGCAAGGGTGACGTCACTCAGGTGTTGATCGACTGGATCCGCGCGGCTCGTCTCCAGCTTAGAGAGAGTTTCGGCTCGGACTTTCGTGTTCTGCGTCTGCACCCTGACAGAGGCGGGGAGTTTTCCTTTGCCCGTCTGGGAGCCTTCTGTCGTGCACAGGGCATCCGCCAGACCTTCACGCTCCTGGCCTCTCCACAGCAAAATGGGATTCCTTAGCGCCGCATTGGCATGGTCATGGGCGTCGCTCGTACGTCCATGATCCATGTAGCTGCTCCTCATTTTCTATGGCCGTTTGCGGTTCAGTACGCAGCGCATCAGCTCAACCTTCAGCCCCGGGTCTCCTTGCAAAAGACCTCCCCCACCTTGCGGTGGACGGGGAAGGTTGGCGATGTGTCTGCGTTTCGTGTCTAGGGATCTCGGGCTTTTGTCCGCGACTTGTCTGCGGACAAGCTGTCCCTCCGTAATGTTCCTTGCGTCTTCCTTGGCTTCCCCCCTGACGCGCCTGGTTGGCAGTTTTACCACCCAATCTCGCGCCGTGTTTTGTCCTCCCAGGACGTCATGTTTGACGAGTCGGTCCCCTTCTACCGTCTCTTCCCCTACCGCACTGACCCGCTCCCCCCTCCGTCGCTCTTCCTCACGCTAGGTGCTGCCTTGGTAGACCCCCTACCTTCCCAGGGTCCTGCTCCCTCAGGTGTTTCCCAGGTAGACCCAGTCGAGCCTGTCGAGGTAGCTTTCGACTCTAGTCCTACGTGAGGTACAGAGCGTGCTGGGCCTGGTGGTGCTGGGTCTGGGGGTACTGAGACTAGGGGTGCTGAGCCTGGCAGTGCAGAGACTGCGGGTGCTGAGCCTGGGGGTGCAGAGCATGCAGGTGCTGCGCCTGGGGGTGCTGTCCCTGGGGGTGCTGAGTCTGGAGGTCCTGAGCCTGGGGGTGCTGCGCCTGGGGGCGCTCGCTCTTCTCAGCAGCTGCGTGAGTGGTACTCTCGGTACTGACGCAGCCTCCGTCGTGTTGCTAGAGGTGGAGCTGAGGGCGCTGAGCCTACTGGAGTTGGTGTTGCTGCTGACCTTGGGGTCGGCGCTGGAGGTGCTGGAGCCACTGGTCCTGGAGGTGCTCGTACTAGCGGTACTGGAGCTGCTGGGACTAGGGGTGCTGCTAGAGCTGCTGGCGGTGTTGGAGCTGGCGGTACAGCTGGAGTAGGTGCTGCAGGAGCTACTGGAGCTAGAGCTGCTGGGGGTGTTGGTGCTGGAGGTGCAACTGGCGCTGGTGCTTCTAAGGGTGCTGGAGTTGGCGCTTTGGAGCTAGAGGTGGTGCTGGCACTGGTGCTGCCGCTGGGAGTACTGGTGTTGTCCCTGTTGGTTCTGGAGGCGCTGCGCAGCCGCGGCCGTACTTCGTTCTGCTCCTTGAGCAGGTTCTTGGTCTCCTGCCTTCTGCTGGTCCTACTCCTTCCTTAGAGTGTCCACCGCCTGTCCAAACGCAGTCACAATTACAGCCCGCCTCCCCACTGCCTGCTCCTTCTCCCTACATTGGTCCTACTAGAGGTCTTGCTGAGCGTCGTGCGCCTGCGTCTCGTCCTGCGTCGCTTGTTCGTGCTGCACGCACTAGTCGTTGTGTTCCGCTTCAGCGTCCTCCTGCGGTCCCAGGCACACACTAGATGGCACTGCGTCCTTCCACTGCTCCGCAGCGTGTCCCGTTGCCGTCTCCTCCAGAGTGCTCTCTTCCTGCTCTTGCTGACCCGGAGTCTGACTCTCTTCGTGCTACCAGTCCTACTGTCAGGCGTCTCCTGGCTACTGTCGTCACTAACCCTTCCTCTGAGTCCACTGCTGCGTCTCCCTTAGATGCTGAGCTGGTCGGCTTCGCAGCTCAGTGTCGTCTAGACTACGCCGCTAGTCTTGTTGCTGAGTCTGCATCTGTCTGTCCTCCGTCCGTCGGGGGTGAGTGTGCTCTTAGCACGGACGTCCTTGAGGACAGGCAGGAGGAGTTCCAGTGTTTTGCTGCTGCTTTGCCTCATCTCGTGTCCATGCTGATTTCCCCTGAGGGAGACCCAGATGCACCAGACATCCTGACTCCGCGCTCTTACGCAGAGGCGATAGAGGGTCCCTACTCCTCTCAGTGGCAGTTTGCCATGGACGCAGAGATGGCTTCCTGGAAGTCCACAGGCACCTACGTCGACGAGGTTCCCCCACCTTGGGCGAACATCGTCAGTGGCATGTGGATTTTCAGGGTGAAGCGGCCGCTAAGTTCTCCGCCTGTCTTCAAGGCGCGTTACGTGGCTCGAGGCTTCAGTCAGCGGCAGGGAGTTGACTACTTTCAGACCTTCTCTCCCACCACGAAGATGACCACTCTTCGGGTGCTGCTGCACATAGCCGCTCAGCGCGGCTACGAGCTTCACTCTCTTGACTTCAGCACAGCTTTTCTGCAGGGCAGCCTGCACGAGGAGATCTGGCTGCGCCGCCCTCATGGCTTCACTGGGTCGTTTCCTCTTGGTACTGAGTGGAGTCTCCGGCGACCAGTCTACGGTCTCCGCTAGGCGCTCCGTGAGTGGCACGACACACTAAGGACTACACTTGCGGCTCTTGGGTTTGCTCCTTCTACTGCCGACCTGTGACTGTTTCTACGCACCGACACCTCTTTGCCACCGTTCTACATCCTCGTGTACGTCGACGACTTGGTCTTTGCCACTGCTGACACTGCTCGACTCGCCCACGTGAAGTCAGAGCTGCAGAAGAGACACACGTGCACAGACCTGGGTGAACTGCGGAGCTACATTGGCTTGTAGATCACCCGGGACAGAGCATAGCGCACAATTACCCTGACTCAGTTACACATGGTGCAGAAGGTCCTTCTTCACTTCGACTTCACATACTCCTCGCCTCAGGCCACTCCTCTGTCTACTCGCCATTCGCTCTCAGCTCTGCCTTCAGATGAGTCCGTAGAGCCGAGTGGCCCGTACCCAGAGCTTGTTAGCTGCCTCATGTACCTGATGACCTGCACTCGACCTGACCTGGCATACCCTCTAGCATCTTGGCACGCTATGTTGCTCCTGGGAGACAACGACCAGAGCACATGGCTGCAGCGAAGAGGGTGTTGCGCTACTTGTGCCGTATGTCGGGCATGGGGCTCGTGCTTGGAGGGCGGCGTTCAGTGGTCCTCACTGGTCACGCAGATGCTTCTCACGCTGATGACCAGGCTACGCAGCGGTCGTCACAGGGTTACACCTTCAGCCTTGGTTCCGGCTCTGTTTCGTGGCGGTCTACCCGCTCGTCTTCTGTTCTCGGCTCCTGCTGTGAGGCTGAGATCTACGCAGGGGCCATGGCTGCACAGGAGCTACGCTGGCTCACCTACCCGCTTACTGACCTAGGAGAGCCGCTTCGTTATCCTCCAGTTCTGTACGTAGACAACAAGGTCATGCTGGCCTTGTGTCGGGAGCACAGACTGGAGCATAGAACGAAGCACATTGCTCTTCGCTACTTCCTTGCTCGTGAGCTGCAGCAGGGTGGTCATCTGCGCCTTGCTTACGTCGCCTCTAGGGCCAACACTGCTGATATCTTTACCAAGGCATTTCAGCCTTGTGATCATCAGCGCTTTTTTACGATGTTAGGTCTTGTGCCTCACTAGCTCACTTTTTGACTTTGCTTGTACTGTGATCTATCTATACCTGCACTTGCTTCTTTACCTTGATATATAATCGTGCATGTGAACTGGCCTTGTGGCCTTGAACTTGTGCTCGGAATGTGTGGTGACGTTGTGATCCACCCTGAGCTTGCCTTGCTTGACTGGTCTTGTGACCCCTTGTTCTCCCCCACTTTGCCTATAGGGGTGTGTCAAACATTTATGCTATAGTCTTGTTAGGCTGTAGTGGGGAAGACAGTATGGGGTACAGTTTTCTAGGGTTACTTGTTTGTACCCAACTCCTTCTCTAGTTCATCATTCCTCGTTCTTTCATAGGTACAGGTGCGACATAATGAATTGTAAGTAACTGTGAAAGGAATGAACAGGAAATGAATTGACTAAGTCAGAGGTGGGTACAAATACAACCCTAGCAAACTGTACCCCATATGTGCTACCCCACTATAGCCTACAAACATGCATCAGCTATAATAATCTGACACACCCCCATAGGCAAAGTGGGGGAGAACAAGGGGTCACAAGACCAGTCAAGCAAAGCAAAGCAAAGCAAGCTCAGGGTGGATCACAAAGTCACCACACAGTCCGAGCACAAGAGCAAGGCCAGAGGCCAGTTCACATGCAGGAGTACAGACATATATATAAAACTAGACAAGCAAGAGCAGGTATATATATGTCAGAGTACAAGTAAAGTCAAGAAGAGAGCAAGTGAGGCAAGACAGGTACAAGACCCAGCTGGGTACAAAAGCGCTGATGGTCGCAAGGCGCAAGTGCCTTGGTGAACACATCAGCAGTGTTGGCCTCAGAGGCCACGTAAGCAAGTCGCAACTGACCACGCTGCTGCAGCTCACGAGCAAGGAAGTAGCGGAGAGCAATGTGCTTCGTTCTGTGCTCCAAGCGCTGCTCTCGACACAAGGCCAACATGGCCTTGTTGTCTACGTACAGCACTGGAGGAGAACGAGGCAGCTCTCCAAGGTCAGTCAGCAGGTAGGTGAGCCAGCGAAGCTCCTGTGCAGCCATGGCCCCGGCGTAGATCTCAGCCTCACAACTGGAGCCGAGAACCGAAGACGAGCGAGTAGACCGCCACGAGACAGAGCCGGAACCAAGGCTGAAGGTGTAACCCTGTGACGACCGCTGCGTAGCCTGGTCGTCAGCCCAAGAAGCGCCTGCGTGCCCAGTAAGGACCACTGGACTCCGCCCTCCAAGCACTAGCCCCATGCCCGACGTACTGCACAGGTAGCGCAATACCCTCTTCGCTGCAGCCATGTGCTCTGGTCGGTGTCTCCCAGGAGCAACATAGCGTGCAAGGATGCTCAGAGGGTATGCAAGGTCAGGTCGTGTGCAGGTCATCAGGTACATGAGGCAGCCAACAAGCTCTGCATACGGACCACTCGACTCAACGGACTCATCCGAAGGCAGAGCTGCGAGTGAGTGGCGAGTAGGCAGAGGAGTGGCCTGAGGCGAGGAGTACGTGAAGCCGAAGCGCTGAAGGACCTGCTGCACCATGTGTGACTGAGTCAGGGTAATGGTGCGGCGTGCTCTGTCCCGAGTGATCTGCAAGCCAAGGTAGCTGCGCAGTTCACCCAGGTCTGTGCACGTGTGTCTCTTCAGCAGCTCGGACTTCACGTAGGCGAGTCCAGCAGTGTCCGCTGTGGCAAAGACCAAGTCGTCGACGTACACGAGGATGTAGAACGGCGGCAGGGAAGTGTCGGTGCGAAGAAACAGCGGCGGGTCAGCAGTAGAAGGAGCAAACCCAAGAGCCGCAAGCGTAGTCCTCAGTGTGTCGTGCCACTCACGCGGTGCCTGGCGGAGACCGTAGACTGGCCGTCGGAGGCTCCACTGGGTGCCAGGAGGGAAAGTCCCAGTGAAGCCAGGCGGACGGCGCAGCCAGATCTCCTCGTGCAGGCTACCCTGCAGGAACGCAGTGCTGAAGTCGAGAGAGTGAAGCTCGTAGTCGCGCTGAGCGGCAATGTGCAGCAGCACCCGAAGAGTGGTCATCTTCGGGGTGGGAGAGAAGGTCTGAAAGTAGTCAACTCCCTGCCGCTGACTGAAGCCACGAGCCACGTAACGCGCCTTGAAGACAGGCGGAGAGCCCGGCGGCCGCTTCACCCTGAAGATCCACATGCCACTGACGATGTTCGCCCCAGGAGGGAAAACCGCGTCAACGTAGGTGCCTGTGGACTTCCAGGAAGCCATCTCTGCATCCATAGCTGCCTGCCACTGAGAGGAGTAGGGACCCTCTACGGCCTCCGCGTAAGAACGCGGAGTCGGGATGTCTAGTGCATCCGGGTCTCCCTCAGGGGCTAGCAGTACAGACGCGAGACAAGGTGAAGCAGCGGCTAGACACTGGAACTCCTCCTGCCTGTCCTCAAGGACGTCCGTGCCAAGGGCACACTCACCCCCGACGGACGGAGGACAGGCGGACTCTGACTCAGCGACAAGACGAGCAGCGTAGTCTAGACGACAGCGCGCAGCAAAGTCGACAAGCTCAGTGACAAGGGCAGACGCAGCAGACGACTCGAAGGAAGGGTCAGTGACAGCAGTAGCAAGGAGACGCGTGACAGTAGGACTGGCAGCACGAAGAGAGTCCGACTCCGGGTCGGCAAGAGCAGGAAGAGAGGAAGCAGGAGGAGAAGGCAAAGGGGCACGCAGAGGAGCAGTGGACGGACGCAGTGACATCCGGTGCGTGCCAGGGACAGGAGGAGGACGCTGACGCGACCCGCGACCACTAGCGCGCTCAGTACGAACAGGCGACGCAGGACGAGACGCAGGCTCACGACGCTCAGTAAGGCCTCCAGTCGGACCAGCGTAGGGAGAAGGAGCAGGCAAAGGGGAGGCAGGCTCTAGCTGTGGCTGTGACCGGACAGGCTGCGGACCCTCTAAGGGAGGAGGAGGAGGAGCAAGACCAAGAACCTGCTCTAGGAGCGGAACGAAGTACGGTCGAGACCGCGCGGCGACGCCAGAAACAGCAGGAACAGAACCAGCAGCTCCGGCCGGAGCACCCACTCCAGCAGCACCTCCAGCAGAACCACCAGAAGCTCCAGAACCTCCAGCAGCAGCACCAGGAGCACCGTCAGTCGGACCACCAACCGCAGGCTCAGCGCCAACGTCCTCAGCAGGACCAGCTCCAGGAGAACCCTCAGACCCAGCAGCCCCAGCACCCACAGGACGAGCACCGCCAGGTCGCGTGGCAGCAGCGCCCTCCGCAGCCGAAGAACCACCAGCACCAGCGGCACGCCTCCAACGCCGGGCAAACCACTCACGCAGCTCCTGTGGAGAGAGCGGCTCCCGGCGAGACGAAGCACCCCCAGGCACAGCACCTCCAGGCTCGGCACCTCCAGGCTCAGCACCCCCAGGCTCAGCACCCCCAGACACTGCACCCCCAGGCACAGCACCCCCAGGCTCAGCACCCCCAGGCACAGCACCCCCAGGCTTGACACCTCCAGGCTCAGCACCCCCAGGCACAGCACCCCCAGGCTCAGCACCCCCAGACACTGCACCCCCAGGCTCAGCACCCCCAGACTCCGCACCCCCAGGCTCAGCACCCCCAGGCTCAGCACCCCCAGGCTCAGCTCCCGCAGCAGCACCAGAGTCACCAGTGACCTCGACAGGCTCGACCGCGTCTACCTGAGACACACCTGAAGGGGCAGGACCCTGAGGGGGGAGGGGGACTACTGGGGGGGGACCTGGTACCAAGAAGAGCGGGGGTGGGGGGAGGGACGGAGTGCGGTAGGGGAAGAGGCGGTAGTAGGGTACCGACTCGTCGAACGTGACGTCCTGGGAGGACAGAACACGTCGAGAGGTGGGGTGGTAAAACTGCCACCCAGGGGCGTCGGGGGGGAACCCGAGGAAGACGCAGGGAGAAGCACGAGGGGACAGCTTGTCCGCAGACAGGTCGCGAACAAACGCCCGAGATCCCCAGACCCGGAACGCCGACGCATCGCCAACCTTCCCCGTCCACAACAGAGCTGGGGAGGTCTCCGGTCGAGAGACCCTGGGGTGGAGGTTGATCTGGTGCGCAGCGTACCTGACCGCAAACGGCCACAGAAAATGGGGAGCAGCCGCATGCATCATGGACGTACGAGCGACGTCCATGACCATGCCAATGCGGCGCTCAGCGATCCCATTCTGCTGTGGTGAGTCCGGAAGCGTGAAGGTCTGACGGATGCCTCGCACACGACAGTAGGCACTCAGGAGGGCAGAGGAGAACTCTCCGCCTCTGTCCGAGTGCAGACGCAAAACAGGGAAGTCAGAGCCAAAGCTTCTCCGAAGCTGAAGACGAGCTGCGCGGATCCAGTCGATCAACACCTGAGTGACCTCACCCTTGCTGCGCAAGGGGAAGACTGCGGTGTAACGCGAGTAGTCGTCAACCACCAGCAGGAAGTAGCGCTCCTGACCCTGTCCACGGACGCGGGCTGGGCCCCACACGTCCATGTGAAGCGTCTGCAACGGGGCCTCTGTCGGAGGAAACTGGTAGGAGTGAGGGGCAGCACGCTGGCGCCCCTCGACACAGGGGACACAGGCAGGGCCAGGGCCCGGAGGAAGGGGAGGGAGGGACCGGGGAAGACCAGACACAAGGACCCGCGAGGCCATGCCTCTGAGCCGAAGCAGAGAGGGGTGGCCAAGGCGGTGGTGCCAGAGGAGGGTCTCGTGAGACAGACGACGACACGAACAAGGGGCAGACTCAGGACCAGACCTGGACGCTGCAGCAAACACCTGACCAGACAAAGGGACCCTACCAGACGCAGTACCTGGAGGAGAAGCAGTGGTCAGTGTGTACAGGCTCGACCCCGGCCGACGTGTAAACGTAGCCAGGTGGCGACCTGTATCCGCCTCCGTACAGTGGGTCACCCGCTGACGAGCAGGGGTGAACTGGTGGACACCTGCATCCTGGAGGTCAGCACCACTCACCAAGTTCGTCGAGAACGAGGGGAGGTAGAGACCAGTCAAGGTGCCAGAGGGGGCCGCCGGACACGGGAGGACAGTGGAGAAGCGAGACAGGACAGGCCCCCCAGAGGGGTCCGCCAGGGACACCGCAACAGGCCGACTCAGCGGCGTGAGAGTGGTGCGGTCCCTAAAGAAGGAGCGAGACGCTCCAGAGTCAAGGGTGAAGGTGTGAGAGGCCGAAGCCGACACAGTACCTGAGAGGGCGGACTCACCAGTACCTGAAAGCACAGACGCACTGGCACCTAGAGCAGCAGCCTCACTAGTACCTGACGCGGCAGAACCAATGCCCGGGTCGGGCGGGAAACACCGGTAACAGTCATCCTCATCACTACCAGTCACAGCATACATAGCAGAGAGAATAGCATCAAAATCAAGATCATAAATAGCTACACCAGCCCTAGACAGCTCTCCCCAGCGGGGGATCTCAGCGGCCTCCGGAAACTGCCGACGCCAGGCGTCGGTCGGGCGGCCAAAGCAGCGACGGGCTGTGTGGGCGCCTCCACACCTCTCCCCTGCACGGTCACCAGTGCGAAGAACGTAGGGGCAGGGACCAAGCGCACCACCGCGCTGACGCTGCAAGTACCACTCACGGAGCTGCTGAGGGCCGGGGACGGTGCGAGAGCGCTGCTGCTGCTGCGGTTGCTGCTGCGGCTGCTGCTGCTGCTGCTGCTGGCGCTGACCACCCCCAGAGCTGCTCCGCTGGGACGAGCCACTCCGACCCCCTCCTCCACCGCCACCCCCGCCTCCACCGCCACCCCCGTCGCCACCGCCACCTCCCCCACCAGGACCGTCGCTCCCACCGCTCCCACCGCCTCCTCCGCTACCACCTCCGCCGCCACCTCCGCCTCCACCGCCGCCACTACTACCTCCACTCCCGCCACCACCCCCCCCGCCACCCCCACTCCCCCCTCCACCCCCACCGCCTCCTCCACCGCCCCCTCTGGCTCCACCCGCTCCCTTGCCCCCCTTGCCCTTGCCAGCGCGGCGTCTGCCACTGGGGGCAGACGCCGCGCCGACCGACTCAAAACCAACGAGGTCGGCCGCAGCGGCAGAGGCGACAGAGGGCAGCAGGGGGGAGGGACCACACCCCTCAAAGATGGGGGTGCGAGGGTCACCCCGAGAGGCCCCTACAGCGACAATACTCTTCTCAGCCGCTAGCAGGGACTCCTCAAGGAGGTCGACAGTGAGAGTGGTGGGACAGACAGAGAGAAACTGGTCCCTAACGACACGAAGGGACTCAGGGAGACGGGTGACGAGAAAGTAGAGAGTGATGTACATGGGAGGAGGGTTCGCAGCGCGGAACTCAGCAGGAAGGGCAGCGCGGTAGCGGGTGTCACTAGCGCGGAGGTGGGTAACGAGGTCAGCGACAGTGGGAAAGGAAGCGAGGTCAGGGAAGAGAAACGGTAGCATGAGGCGGCTAAGGGTAGCGGAGGAAGGGGAGGAGTAGCGCGCAACTACAGCGTCGTACAAGGCCTGAGCGGTCTTGCACTGACTAAAGTGGGCACGCTCAGAGGAAGGGAGGTGGCGACGCACAGCAAGACGTGCAGCAGCATCGCGGGTCGCCCACTTGGAGCGAACGGCAGAGTCAGCATCAGCAGGCGGGGCAGGGACAGCGCCAGAGACAAAGTCAAAGAGAGAGACCTCATCTACCGCATCACACAGTAAGTACAGCTGCAGGTCCTCGATCCAGACGGCAAAGTCAATGGCCCTCCCCTCAGCGTCAAAAGTGAGAACATTGGGGGTGGCCATGGCAGCAGCTGAAAGTCTCACCGGGATGGGAGAGTCGGGAAAATCAGCAGCAGGCGGCTCGGGCTGCTCGGGCGGCTCGGGCGGCTCGGGCGGCTCGGGCAACTCGGGCGGCTCGGGCGGCTCAGGTACCGGGCGGCTCGGCTGCTGCTGGGCGGCTCGGCTGCTGCTGGGCGGTTCGGCTGCTGCTGGGCGGCTCGGCTGCTGCTGGGCGGCTCGGCTGCTGCTGGGCGGCTCGGCTGCTGCTGGGCGGCTCGGCTGCTGTTGGGCGGCTCGGCTGCTGCTGGGCGGCTCGGCTGCAGTGTAGTGGCGGGGCCGGGACAAGGGACGGCGGGGCCGTCAGGGTGCAGCGGTGGAGCCGAGACAGGGGACGGCGGGGCCGTCAGGGTGCAGTGGCGGAGCCGGGACAGGCGCAGTGGCGGGGCCGCAGGGTGCAGCGGCGGGCCGTCAGGATGCAGCGGAGGTCCGCTGGAAGCACCCGCGGCTGAGCAGGCTGCGGGGCCGCGTCGTAGGAGGCGGCAGGGCCGCGGCTGAGCAGGCGGCAGAGGCCGCGTCGTAGAGGGCGGCGGGGCCGCGGCTGAGCAGGCGGCGGAGGCCGCGTCGTAGCGGGCGGCGGGGTCGCGGCTGAGCAGGCGGCGGAGGCCGCGGCGTCTGCAGGCGGCGGAGGCCGCGTCGTAGAGGGCGGCGGGGCCGGGGCTGAGCAGGCGGCGGGGCCGCGTCTTAGCAGGCGGCGGGGCCGCGTCTTAGCAGGCGGCGGGGCCGCGTCTTAGCAGGCGGCGGGGCCGCGTCCGAGTAGGCGGCAGGGCCGCGACTGGGTGGCGGGGCCGCGTCTTAGTGGCGGGGCCGCGACTTAGTGGCGGGGCCGCTACGTAAGGGCGGGGCCGCGACGTAAGGGCGGGGCCGCGACTGGACGGCGGGGCCGCGAACGAAGGGCGGCGGGGCCGCAGGGGAAGGGCGACTCGGGGGGGGTCGCTAAAAAAAAAGGATCGCGCGCCTCGGGGCGCGCTTCGGTGGGCCCTAGGCGAAGTTCCCACAGGGAACCCGCTCTATACCATGTGAAAGGAATGAACAGGAAATGAATTGACTAAGTCAGAGGTGGGTACAAATACAACCCTAGCAAACTGTACCCCATATGTGCTACCCCACTATAGCCTACAAACATGCATCACCTATAATAATCTGACAGTAACATGATTCAACAGGATTAGTCGATGAGGGTCGGTTGGGTTGGGCGAGCTGCAATTCAACAGTAAAGGATTTAGAGTTCTACTCGCTTCCTAGGATTCCCAACCTTTCGGACTCCTTCCGTCATTGGGCTCCCTGACTCTTCTCCTAAACTCACCTTTGCGATGCACGAACCGGTTGCACGGCTACAACGTCCAACATAGGATGCACACTAGTCCCCCAAGAACGATGCTCCCAATTGTTTTAGAGCCCTAGTTTCTATCGTCCCAGAACAAACATTCTTGTGCGCCATCGCTACGATAGCATAGAAATTTTGTGATGCCGATTGTCAGTATTTTTTGTGGCATTTCGAGCTCGATGTCTCCAACGTAGCGATTACTTTTTTCCGCCTCATGCATATAGCCCATTTGCTTGTACATCATCAAAATTCCGGTCATGTAGTCCAAGACCGATCCAAGCTATCACCAAGTATACCGATTTTTATATGCCGAGATAGATGCCATGGGTGGCTCGGATCTTGGCGTATACCTGGGCCCCGCCATCCCATGTCTGACACTTGGTCACTCCGCAATACGGAATTCAGGAAGGTCCCTACCTTAGCTACAGTGCTCGTTTGGCCCAATCCATCATTGTTGAATTTTCGATTAAACTGCCAGGCCGCTCCGTTGAATGGGATGGTACATGGTGGCGTTCTGGCTTTAGCAGCATGGGTGGTGAAGGCAACATCAGAGGTTCCAACGTGGTATTGACACGACGGCAATCCCCACAAGGCAACCTAGTCACAATCGTTCCCTCGTTGCGCATTGTACCATATATGTCGTGTGCCTCGTGCGCAACGCCACCACTAGCAATGGTCAAGCGTTGTCCCGCCCTCTTACGTCGGAATGACATTGTCGTTGTTGGTGTTGCCATCGGTTTAAAGGTGTGGCGTATTGAATCTTCGCTGCGTCTGACTTAGCGAAATTATAAACAAAAGAAAATACGTTAGTCATGAAAATCCACGATCAAAATGTCGGACCACCCTCTTGAATGGGGTCGAAGCTGGGGTTCACTGCTGCTTGAGTGGCATGGACGTTGAGATGGCAACATTTAGGTTTCATCGTCGTTTTGGCACGATTACAGTCCCCACGTGGCAGCTCAGCCGCAATCGTTCTCTGTTGTACCGTATACACCCTGTTTCTCACTATACTGAACTGTGCCGAACTGGTGGAAGACCTTGTTATCTTCGATTTGTCTGATTGAACCATACGGAGACTTAATCTAACCACCGTTAACCGTGCTTTTTCCATCTTGACTTCACTATAACCGAGTTTACAATGGCGAGAAAGAGGGTGTACGTCTTATGCTTTACGCGCAACGCCATCACTCTCATGTCGGTATGACATTGTCGTTGGTGCAAGGGCACATATGCAATGGGTGGCAATTTCCCTGCTGTGGGTATGGCAATCTCAAGAGATTTGTCATGCACGGTTCATTCACGTGCTCCTGCGTGAGTTCCGTGAGATCTGTAATATGGCACTTTGAAGTACGGTAACAGCGTGTCAAGAACCCCAAAAGTGGTTCATCCTTCCTAAGGTTGGTTGGATGTTACCCGGTTTCCCTCGAAGGCAACTTCTCTAACACACAAACCTGGTCGTGAGCTTCGCCAACCCCCAACACTACAGCAGCGACAAGAGCTCGGTTTGGAAGGATCGCACGGTACTGTCGCCCAACACCACGTATTTCTTTCCAAGGGAGAGAGGCAAGAGAAATTTGTCCCAAAAACGTTAGTGATTATTCCCGAGTTTCTATGACATGTCTTAGACACGCGCAGCCTGCCGACTATCCCGCATACCGACTTCCTGGCGCGTGCAAATCTCAAATTATACAAGATAGGGAAGGGAAGAAGTGGCATTAACTGACATTGCGGGAAATATAGCCGTAGGGAAAGACGTTAGTCGACCCGAGCTAACAATTTGACTGGCATATCAATGCGACGTCGCGTGAATGGTCACGAATTGCAATGCTGGGTAATGCGGCGGACCCAGTTTGGTCTCGATTAGCCCAGCAGGGCAACGCGACTGCGCCCTTAGGTCACTCATTGCCCTGCAGATGAACTCGACGGCGCCCTTAGGTAACAAATTTCCGTGCACATGAACGCGTCGAGGCCCTTAGGTCACGCATTAGCCATGCAGATGAACGCGACCGCGCCCTTGAGACACGCATTGCCCTGCAATGCGTGTCGGCGGCGCTCTTAGGTCGCGAGTTGCCTTGCAGTTCTTGTCGCCGGCGCCCGAAGGGCACGAATCTCTCTGCAGGACAACGCGAAGGCGCCCTGCAGGTCACGAATTGCCCTGCAGGGCAACGCGACTGCTCCCCTAGGTCACGACTTTCACTGCAGGGCAACGCGACGGCTCCTTTTGGTCCCGATTTGCCCAACATCGTAACGCGACGTGGTCCTCCCGTCACAATTTGCCATCGCGTTGGCAATGCGAAGGGGTAGGCAGGCGGAGGTGCATCCATATTGAGGCAGCGCGTGCGGGGGGGAAAAGCACCTGCCGCACCCTAGCCTGGCAGTCGGCGCTGCCTTGTCTGCTCCCCTTCCCCACCCCCAAGTCCCTCTCCTCCCTCCATTTGCTCCCCACCAGGTGCGCGATTGCAGAAACAGGGGCCTGGCAGTCGGTGCTGCCTCGTCTGCTCCCCTTCCCCACCCCCACGTCCCTCTCCTCCCTCCACTTGCTCCCCACCAGGTGGGGGATGGATGCGTGAGGGGAAGGGGATGGATGCGTGAGGAGAAGGAGATGCATGCGTGAGCAGAAGGGGATGCATGCGTGGTCTGAACTGCATCCGCCCATGCTCGCGGAAGGGGATGCACGCGTGAGCGGTGGGGGGTGGAGGCGTGAGGGGGAGGGCATGGTCGCGTGATAGGCAGTAACTGGAAGGGACGGCAAGAGAAAGGATGGGACGGGTTGAGAGGAGAAGGGAAGGGAAAGGAGGGGTAGGACAGGGAAGGGAATGCGTGTGTAGAGAGAGGAACAAAGGGGTTGCTGGGACGACGGGAGTGAGTCGGACGTTAGCGATGTGAGGAAATTGAGGTGTGAGGGGAGGGTGGTGCAGTGGCATGAATGAGTTCCTATGCATCAGCGTGAGAGTAACTAAAACGCGGCCTGAGCTTCTTGTGAATCGCGGCGAATGGGACGGGGTGTGCTTGACCGTGAGGAAGGGGGCATCGAGGTGTGAGGACTACCGATTAGCGGCGTGAAGAGTTCCGAATCGTGCCCTCTCATTCACTCCCGCCACTCACTCACCGCTACCTCTCAATCGCCTCTTCATCCCACTCACCTCCACCATTCACCTACCGCTGCCTCCCACTCCCCTCCGTCCCCTCATAACCCCGCCCATCCTACTCAGCAAGCTGTTCTCACTCCCCCTTTTTGCTCGTACTAAATCACTCCTCCCCTGCCATCTGAACTCCCACTCCCCCATTGCACCCTTCCTCTCTCCCCACATAGCAACTTGTGTTTGCAGCATGGGTAAACTGAAGTTGGGGTCTTATTTGCTCGTAGGTGGTTCCATTATAATGCGGAGATGCATCGGCGGGGGTGCTAGCTTGTGCACAGGGAGATGAATCGGCAGGGGTGGTAGCTTGTGAACAGGGACATGAATCGGCAGGGGTGGTAGCTTGTGCACAGGGAGATGCATCGGCAGGGGGGTTAGCTCGGGCACGGGGAGATGCCACCCATTCACATCCGCCTCTCACTCACTGCCACTCACTCACATCTGCCTCGCACTCATTACTGCCACTCACTCACATCCGCCTTGCACTCCCCTACGCTGCCCACTCCCTTCCGCCACTCACTTACTATCTGCCGCTTCTTTGACTTTGCAGTTCCCACCCTCTTATTTTTCATCGTATTTTTTCACTCCCCCCTGTGGCAGCTTGTGTTTGCAGCATTTCGAAATGGTAAGTTGCTGATTGTACCGTATTGCACACAGATGGCTTGTGATATTTTCAGTTAGGGGCACATGTGTGAGGTACTTCTGCCCGTTGCAATATTGTGTGAATATAATTTGCTGATTCAACGTAACAGTTTGTATCAACCAAACACAAATTAGGCCACCATCACCATGTGTTGAGACTAAGCCTTGCTAATAATTATTATATTATTATAAAAATAAAGAACACCAACAATGACAAAAGGTTGTAATTGTTGGGAATAATAAGTCTTAAGCGCCTCTGTCGTGTCGAAACCCAGGACACTAGCGAAGCATCGCGAGTCAACCCTCGGAGGTTAGGGTAACCGCCTGGAGGTTACGAGAAGGTCAAAGGTCAGCGACCTTTGACTTGACAAATACAGCGCGACAGCAAGGACACACAACTGACTCGACATTGAGCAGTTGCCCGAGTCGCACTGTATCGAATCGCAACAGTAAAACGGTTTTAACTTATCTAGTCGTATTCCTTGTACTCTTATATAAACCTCTGTATTTGCTTGTTTAACTAACTTACTTTGCCCTCACATACTAGCGCAATGTGGTTCAAGTATTTTTCATTCAAACGCTTCCGCTACTACAATTCTACTCAGACTTAAAACTCTACAAAGATCCTAGGGCACTTCAGCCCAACATGGTATGAGAGCAGTTAGAGTTTTAAAGTTGTTTTCCTTTTAACACTCAATACAAGAAGACATGTCTGCAAGGAACGAGAGGAGCTCCTCCAACGGCTCTCCAGGCACTACTCCTACTCCACCTCCTGTCTCTGGTCTACAGACAGAGGAAGGGACTACCACGAGACCAGCAGCTGGGTCTACGGAAACGCCCGCAGGCTTCGATCCAAGCATGATGGAAAAGTTCTTCTCCTTCATGTCCTTCTACGAGCAGCACCAGCAAGGAGCACCTGCGCAATCAAACAACAGCAACAACAACAACAACGTGACGCCTATGAGTCTCGATGGCTCATCCTACGCACGCGGGATTCAACAACAACAACAACAGCCTACCTTTGCGCCATACGAGCCCCAGCGTGGCTCCGTCAGCTTCATGCCGCAACCGCAACCTGCACCAGGACAAGAAAGGGCATTAGATGCGTTACAAGTTCAATCGCAATTCGCGCATGTCTTAAAACTACAAACGACAAAGCCTTTCGATGGCAAAGATTTCTTCACCTGGTCGTTCGAGTTCGAACTGATGATGGAAGGAGCACAGATTCTCGGCTTCTTCGACGGGTCCCTGCCATATCCAACAAACGGGACGCAATATGAGAAGCAGCAATATACTTATCAATCGATGATGGCGTACACGATACTGCTGAGGAACATCACCCCGACCCAGCAGCAGAACATCAGGACTTACCGAGGCTACGGCAACTCCGCGGAGCTCGCGTACAACCACCTGAAGAACCTGTATCAAGCAATAGACAGCGTAAATCAAAGCAGGTTAATGGCGCAGCTGACAACGATTGAAATGAAACCAGGCGAGAAAGGCATGGCTTATATCAGCCGCTGTCGCGAACTGCGCGACAAGCTTCTTCGATGCGGCGGGTCGATTTCAGAAGACGCCTTTGTCACGGTGGTCATCGGCGGTCTCAGCCCCCACTGCGCTCCACTCGCGCCATATTACGAGCACACGGGAGGATTTCCGAAGCGGCACTCTGCGCCGAAATTCATGTTGAGCAGCAAGAAATGGACCTGCAAGAAGAAAGACACAAGAAGAAAGCATTAGCACCAGAGTTCGCGTTTCACACTCAGCGACGATACAACGGCAACAACAACCGTCAACAACAAGTAAAGACAGTACCTCCGTTCTGCCACATCTGCAAGACTTCGGGCCATCCTCGCACGCACTGCCCGTCTCGTCAGACAACACCACAGCGACAACTCCGGCCTTCAAGCTCCCAAGTTGCTTTAACGCAAGCAAGTCCGACGACCACAATCCAAGCTTCAACGACTTCAACTGGACAACCTGCACAAGGAACAAGAAGCATCGTCAATTGCATGGTGAAGATAATCGATTCGTGCACAACCAAGTCACCACCCCACTACTCACCGGAAGAAGAGCTCGACAACAGGACGCCTTGCCGTGAATCACTCCAGCCGAATCCGACGTACGCCGCCATTGCTCAAAGCGAACCATCCGGCCAAGACACTTGGTTCTTGGATAGTTGCTGCGGACAACACATGTGCTCCTCCGGGCGCTTCGTTCAACGCGAACATCGACTCCAGCGAGAAGTAGTCATCACGGTCGCCAACAATCTAAACCTGCGCACACGACGACAAGGAGCGGTACAGCTTCAGTCACGAGAAACAAATGTCATATTACACATGTCAAAGGTACTTATCGCGGAGGGACTAGGCTACAACTTACTGAGCATCAGCCAGTTGATGGCGAAAGGCATCCACTTGGAAGCCGACAGCACCACCCAGGAGTTTAAGTTATACCACGGGAAGGGCGGCCTCTACATCGGAAAAGCAGTGTTGAAGAATAACGTCTTCGTCCTCGATTTCGTCCCCGACCTGGGCACTGCAGACAGCGACGCCATCGTCAACTTCACCGACTGGACTCATCCTCCGGATCTCGATCCCAACTTCAGCCCAGGAGGTTTCTGGTACTCGCACACCATCCCTGAAGCAAAACGAACACGAGCATTAGCAACGATTCAACAAACGACAGCAGTAGAGACAACATCGACAGCAGCAGAGACAACATCGACAGCAGCAGAGACAACATTAGCAGCAGCAGAGACAACATCGGCAGCAGCAGAACCATCATCGGAAGCAGCAGGACCAACGACACCAGTCATCGAAACACCACCAACACCCGCACAACAGCTGAACCCGACTCAGCGAGAAGTCCACCGAAGCGCAAACATCGTCGCCAACTTCTACTCCAACTCTGACGCGTATCAACGCTCACCCGGACATCGCGCTCCTGAAGACATCTGGCACGCACGCACAGGACATCCAAGCAATACGGTGTTAAACAACACGATACGAGCAGGAGTTCTAGACAAGGATTCGCTACTACTACTCGACGGCAGAGAACTTCAACGTGCACGAGGGACTTGCCTCATCTGCCCCGAAGCCGACTTACCCCATCGACCGTTTTCCTCTCACCACAACCCGAGCGCACCTGCATACGCACCACTCGAGAAAGTTTACAGTGAGATCCTCTACAATCGAGAACCAGGACAAGTCACCTACAATTACACGATCACCTTCATCGACGCCGCCATTCGATACGTCTGGCATCGCAACCTACCCAGCCGCGACATGGCACTCGCAGCATTCGCCGCTTGGCTACCCGTAGCAGAGAGGGAATCAGGAACACAACTGAAAAGCTTCCAGTCAGACGGAGGAGGAGAGTACACCTCTCAGCGCTTCAAGCAGTACCTGGCGGAAAGAGGGATCAAGCAACTCCTCTCCCTTCCCTACGCACATCAGCAGCAAGGTGTAGCAGAAAGAATGAACAGGACTCTGCAGAACGGCATGCGCAAACTGCTACGTGGCATGCGGCTACCCAACCACCAGTGGCCTGCAGCAATGGACCATGCTGTCATGCTGCACAACTTGTTGTCGTCGTCGTCACTCCCGAAAAACGCCTCACCGCATCTGCTGTGGACAGGGAAGTTGGGCAGCACAAGAATGTTACGAGTTTTCGGATGCATGGTACAGTACAGACCCCCAGAAGCACGAGCGGGAAGATTTTCACAACGGGCACAGTGGGGACTACACCTCGGCATCGAGAAACATTACAACGCGTGGAAAATCTTCGACGTCCACACAAAGGAAACAGTAGCAGCACGTGATGTAATCTTCTACGAGCGACTCGCCCTTCAGACGTACCTCGCCAACTTGCACGAGAATCGGGACCTCACAGGTGGCTTTCGTGGTGACCGAGCCTTCGCCTCAGCAGCGAACGAAGCAGACTGGGATGAACAGATTGTCGACAACGCATCAGAAGAAGCCGGACCTCTCCCGTACTGCTCCGTCGACGTGCCCATGGACGAAGAAAATCCTCGCGACAGTAACAACGCCGAAGTCTTCTATCACTTCGCCGACAACAGTTACGTAACACCTGTGATAGTCAACACAAATGAAGCAGAAAGGATAGGGCCAAATTTCATACCCCATCCAGAAGCAGGAGACGAAGCAGCTTATCCCGAGGATACAACACTCCCCCGATACTCACAGACTGGGCTGCAAATCCTTGGTCTCGTCACCGCAGTCCACGTGAACACAGGCAGCACGCTTCCTAAAGAGCCTGCGACGGTTCAGCAGGCTTTGGGGGGGGAACACAGGGAGAAATGGCGTGAAGCCATGGACAGGGAATTAAAAGCATTAGAGGAACGCAACACCTGGAAGGTCGTTCCCGCAAGCGTGGCACGAAACAAGACCATTCTCACCGGGAAATGGGTCTTCCGCATCAAGACAAAAGCTGACGGCACAATCGAGAAGTTCAAAGCACGCTGGGTCGTGCGTGGATTCGACCAGGAACAAGGACGAGACTTCACCGAAACATTCGCCCCAGTCAGTCGACATACCTCTCTCCGAATCCTTCTCGCCGTCGCCGCCATGAAGAAGAAGAAGCTGCGACAAATCGATGTTGCCAACGCATTCCTCTACGCACACGTCGACGCCGAAATCTTCGTCGAACTCCCTCACGGAAATCCTAATCAGATCTGCCAACTACTGAAATCGCTCTACGGAATCAAACAAGCCCCGCAACTGTGGCAACAGCACCTACACACCCGCCTCACTCGCATCGGATTCCACCAACTGCCTCACGACCAAGGAATGTACCGCCTCACCAAAGGCGCAGACTACATCCTACTGATCGTCTATGTCGACGACTTGCTCTACATCGGCTCCACCGACGACGTCACCACCTGGTTCGAAGGGGAGCTGCAGAAAGACCTCACGCTCACGGTCTCTTCTACCGTGACCCAGTACCTCGGGCTCAACATCCGCGAAGAAGAAAATGCGATCTACCTAAGCGCCGAGAAATACGCCGACACCATCGCCAAACGTCTTTCACTCACACCTACCGCCATTGCCACACCATACCGCTACACGGCAGGAAACGACAAGGGAAATTCCGCCCCACTCAAAGCTGCCGGAATACGAGACTACCAAAGGAAACCGGGCTGCCTTCTCTTCGCAGCTGTCACCTGTCGCCCGGATCTATCCTACTCCGCAAGCCAACTCGCCACCTATCTCAAGAAATCCGAAGCAAAGCATCTGGCGGAGCTCGATCGCGCACTACACTACTTCGTAAGCACACCGACGATCGGCCTGACTTACTACAAAGGCGAAGCTACGACGACGAATCTAATCGGCTACGTCGATGCTGACCATGCCGACGATTCTGATAACAGGCGCTCTCGCACTGGCTACGTCTATCGTCTCGAGCCTATCGGACCTATCTCCTGGCAGTCGAGTAAGCAGGAACTAATCGCTCTCTCTTCAGTTGAAGCAGAATATATCGCCCTCTGTTCAGCCACCAAGGAAGGACTCTACCTTCGCGAACTGCTGGAAGAAGCAAAGTTAGCCGAGTTACCCAACTTCACCCTATACTGCGACAACCAATCTGCAATTCGCATCACCAACAAAAGCGGATTCACGAACTGAACGAAGCATATCGCTTTGCGATACTTCTTCGTGAAGGACGAGATCGAGAAAGGGAAACTCGAATTATCCTACTATCCCACGTCCGAGATGGCAGCCGATTATTTGACCAAGAAACTCGGAAAACAGAAGTTCGAGTACTGCATGATGCTGACCGGACAAGGCCACGTCACCATCAGCGACACTCCAGAAGCGAAGGGGAGTGTTGGGAATAATAAGTCTTAAGCGCCTCTGTCGTGTCGAAACTCAGGACACTAGCGAAGCAGTCCGAATCGAAGCATCGCGAGTCAACCCTCGGAGGTTAGGGTAACCGCCTGGAGGTTACGAGAAGGTCAAAGGTCAGCGACCTTTGACTTGACAAATACAGCGCGACAGCAAGGACACACAACTGACTCGACATTGAGCAGTTGCCCGAGTCGCACTGTATCGAATCGCAACAGTAAAACAGTTTTAACTTATCTATTCGTATTCCTTGTACTCTTATATAAACCTCTGCATTTGCTTGTTTAATTAACTTACTTTGCCCTCACATACTAGCGCAAGGTGGTTCAAGTATTTTTCACTCAAACGCTTCCGCTACTACAATTCTACTCAGACTTAAAACTCTACAAAGATCCTAGGGCACTTCAGCCCAACAGTAATGAATCTAGATTCCTACGCGCAACTCCTTGGATTACGCTGCTGGGAAACTTCCACTCTTGACTAGGGGTATCGATGTGCGATACTCTGTCGCAACTTTGGGTTTGTGCGATACTCAGTAAGACTCAGGTAACGCCCACGATGCTAATATAACCAAAGGATCAAGTAGATATGATAAGATCCGTTAAGTCTGAGAGGAGACAATGGAGTCTCTGTAGTGACCTTGTTGGTAAATTAAAAGGAACAAGATAATTATAAGAGACCAAAGAACAAACTAGCTAGCCATGTACTCAGAGGGGTACATTCCCTTATTAACTGTATTACATAGCTACAGTAACCACGACTATTGCCATGGTCGACAGTGTGAGAGTACGACGGTTTATGATGACTTTGCTAGCTTGCCTAGACTTCATTACACTATATCTAGCTTGGGTTTATTCTATCATGCATAGATATGCTTGATTTCCTAGGTTAGGTGCATTCCTATATTTTATTATAGTTATAGCACCAAACGAGGTTACGAGTACTAAACTCAAGCCTATTCGGTTTCCACCGAATTGCTTTCTACTGAGTTAGGGAAGGTTCTATTCGGGGCGTTTCGCGACCCTCATAACATTCGCGTACACCTGGGTAACTGGCCTTGTGTCTGTCAGAACATTATAACTTATGCTTTTGTGTAGGCTGTAGTGGGGTAGCCCATATGGGGTACAACCCAATTAGGGTTAGTACTGTCAGAACATATAGCTTGTGCTTATTGTGTAGGCTATAGTGGGGTAGCCCATAAGGGGTACAACCCAATTAGGGTTGTCAAACATTATATATGTTGTGTTAGTTTAGGCTACAGTGGGTTAGCCTATAGGGGGTACACAATTCTAGGGTTAGGTACTTGTACTAATTTCACTGCTAGTTCATCCATTCCTGTTCAGTGATTCCAACATGGTATAGAGCAGGTCCTTCCTAGGACCGAAATTTTCTAAGGGCCCACCACTGCGTAACAACCTACCTACCTACCTATCTGTGCCCTAGGGCGCCTCGGCGTGTCACGCCC
Source organism: Closterium sp. NIES-65 (assembly GCA_948144175.1). Classification (NCBI taxonomy): domain Eukaryota; kingdom Viridiplantae; phylum Streptophyta; class Zygnematophyceae; order Desmidiales; family Closteriaceae; genus Closterium; species Closterium sp. NIES-65. Next base: position 1,714,952 of record CANXME010002388.1, on the reverse strand, counting down.
CTAGAGGCCCCTCTTGATGGCCCCGCGCTAGCCCCGTTCAGGCCCCGTCGGCCCCACGCCCGCTCTCCCTAGCGGCCCCGTTCAGGCCCCGTCGGCCCCTTTCAGGCCCCGTTCAGGCCCCGCGCTAGCCCCGTTCAGGCCCCGTCGGCCCGTTTCAGGCCCCGTCGGCTCCGCGCTAGCCCCTCTCAGGCCCCGTCGGCCTCGTTTCAGGCCCCGTCGGCCCCGCGCTAGCCCCTCTCAGGCCCCGTCGGCCCGCGCTAGCCCCGTTTCAGGCCCCGTTGGCCCCGTTTCAGGCCCCGTCGGCCCCGCGCTAGCCCCTCTCAGGCCCCGTCGGCCCGCGCTAGCCCCGTTTCAGGCCCCGTCGGCCCCGCGCTAGCCCCTCTCAGGCTGCGTCGGCCCCGCGCTAGCCCCATTCAGGCCCCGATCGGGCCGCGCTAGCCCCATTTCAGGCCCCGTCGGCCCCGTTTCAGGCCCCGTCAGCCCCGCGCTAGCCCCGTTCAGGCCCCGTCGGCCCCTTGCTAGCCCCGTCAAGGCCCCGTTTGGCCCCGCGCTAGCCCCGCTCAGGCCCCGATCGGCCCCGCGCTCGCCCCTCTAGGGCCCCAACCGGCCCCGTGCCGACCTCGCCGACCCGTGCCCACCACCTAAAGGCCTCGGGCGGCCCTTTGCCACCGCAGCACACGAGGGAGAGCGGGCGGCCCGTCCCCGCCGTGATCCGAGCCGCGCGACCCGAGCCGCGCGCCCCGAGCCAAGCCGCGCGCCCTGAACCAAGCCGCGCCACCGAGCCGAGTTGCGACCCGACCTGAACCGAGGCGTGCCGCCCTGCCCTACCTGGTTCGTCCTACCTGCTTCTCCTACTGCTACTGCTGCTATTTCTACTGTTCCTATGGCTAGCCCACAGGTTCTCGTATTCGATGCTGAGGGCCGCCCTGTGAAGTTTGACACCTGGCTCGATGACCTGCACCTCTACCTACAGCTCACAGCCAAGGATGACATCTCACTGTACGATCACGCCCTAGGCCATGTCACTGCCCCTGCTGCTACTGCTGACAGCACTGCTCGCTCACAGTGGCAGACTCGTGATGCCCACGCTCGCTTCGCCATTCGCAACTCCCTGCCGATAGACGAACGCGAGCACTTTGGTCAGCACAAGACTGCACAGGCACTGTACAAAGCTGTAGCTACTCGCTACTCCTCACCTACCTCTGCCGCACTAGGCCGTCTCTCCCTCCCCTACCTGTTTCCGGACCTGGCCTCCTTTCACACAGTCGCTGACCTCATCACGCACCTCCGTACTAGTGAGGCCCACTTTTGTGGCGCCATGCCTGCTGAGTTCCTTGCCACGCACCCCCCTCCACTCTGGCTCACTCTCTACCACCTAGTCACCCGCCTCCCTGACACAGTGCGTGCTGTCAGGGACCACTTCCTAGCTCGTTTCCCCACTGAGCTCACCATTGCCCTCCTCGAGAAGGAGCTACTTGCAGCTGAGACTAGCAAAGTCGCTGTAGGTGCCTCTCGTGGCGACCCCCGTACCCCGTTCTTTGAGGGGTATTCTCCTTCCACCCTTCATCCCTCTGTCGCCTCTGCTGCTGCTGTCGACCTTCTTGGTACTAAGGAGGTCGGCGCTGCGTCTGCCTCGAGCAGACGCCGCAGCGGCAAGGGCAAAGGGGGCAAGGGTGGTGGCGGTGACGGCGGGGGAGGCGGCGGTGGGGGCGGTGGAGGCAGTGGGAGTGGTGGCTCGGCTGGAGGGGCGAGTGGTAGCGGTGGGGGTGGTGGCGGCAGCGGCGGGGGAGGTGGCAGGAGTGGAGGCGGCGGTTGGGGTGGCGGTGGACGAGGCGGTGGTAGGGGTTGGGGTGGTCAAGGAGGTGGCAGCGGTGGTGGTGGCCGTGGAGGCACTGGCGGTGGCCAGGGCCAGCAGCACTCTCCCTCGCCCCAGGAGGTCCGTGAGTGGTACTCTCAGCACGAGGGTGGGGGTGGTCTTAGCTGCACGTACGTCATTCGCACTGGTGACCGCACTGGTCAGCAGTGTGGACGACCGCACGCCACACAGCGCTGCTTCTCTCGTCTCGACGACGCTTGGCGTGTTTAGTTCCCTCACGCCACTGAGCTGCCCCGCTGGCTTGATCTCCTGAAGAAGGGGATTGATATATATGCTCTAGAATTTGATGCTATTCTATCTGCCATGTATGTGATGTCTACTAGTGGAGAGGGTGCTGAGTACTTGTGTGTGCCGCCCGACCCGGGCATTAGGGCCAATGCGTCTGCCGCTCCAAGTACTCGCGTGTCGGCTACCCCAGGTGCTGGTGAGGCTGCTGCTCTAGGTGCTCGTGTGTCTCCCCCCCTTGGTACTGCGTCGACTGCCGCACTGCACACCTTCACACTGGACTCAGGTGCTTCTCGCTGCTTCTTTCGTGACCGCACTGCCCTTGAGCCGCTTGCTCGGCCAGTTGCTGTCTCCCTTGCTGACCCCTCTGGGGGTCCGGTCATTGCGACCTCTTCCACTGTCCTTCCCTGCCCTGCAGTCCCGTCGGGCACACTGTCAGGTCTCCACCTCCCCTCGTTCTCTACGAACTTGGTGGTAGGATGTGCACTCCAGGACGGGGGTGTTCACCAGTTCACCCCCGCCTACGAGCGCGTGACACACTGGACGTGTGCTCGTACGGGCCGTCACTTGGCTACCTTCACTCGGCAGCCGAGGTCGGACCTGTACACACTGACTACTGAGTCCCCTCAGGTTGCTGCGACTGCGTCCGCGTCCGCGTCAGGTTAGCTGGCTGCCCCCTGCTCGTGTTGCTCTTTGGCACACGAGACTATCCTATAGCACCACCGCCTTGGCCACCCGTCTGTGCAGCGGCTTCGTGCCATGCACTCCCTGTACCTTGTCCCTAGCCTGCCCAGGGTCCTTCCTGCCCTCCCACCCTTGCTTGCTCCTACCTGTCTCCCCTGTGTCGAGGGACGGCAGCGCGCCGCTCCTCACTCCTCCTCGTTCCCCCCGACGACTGCTCCTTTGCAGACGCTCCACATGGACGTGTGGGGCCCAGCCCGCGTCCGTGGTCAGGGCCAGGAGAGGTACTTCCTGATAGTTGTTGACGACTACTCGTGCTACACCTCGGTCTTCCCCTTGCGCACCAAGGGTGAGGTCCCTCATGTGTTGATCCCTTGGATCCGCAGAGCCCGTCTCCAGCTCAGCGAGCGTTTTCACTCGGACTTTCCTGTCCTACGCTTGCACTCTGACAGAGGTGGTGAGTTTTCCTCCGACCTCTTGGCAGCCTACTGTGCTGAGCACGGCATTGAGCAGTCGTTCACGCTTCCGGCTTCTCCACAGCAGAATGGGGTTGCGGAGCGCCGCATTGGCCTGGTCATGGAGGTCGCCCGTACCTCCTTGATCCATGCGGCTGCCCCCCACTTTCTGTGGCCGTTTGCGGTCCGGTACGCTGCGCATCAGCTCAACCTCTGGCCCCGTGTCTCCTTGCCGGAGACCTCGCCCACGCTGCTGTGGACGGGGGAGGTTGGCGATGCGTCGCGTTTCCGGGTCTGGGGGTCTCGAGCTTTTGTCCGCGATTCGTCAGCGGACAAGCTCTCCTCCCGTGCTGTTCCCTGCGTCTTCCTCGGCTTTGTCCCGGACGCGTCTGGTTGGCAGTTTTACCACGCCACCTCGTGCCGAGTCTTGCCCTCCCAGGACGTCACTTTTGACGAGTCCGTCCCCTACTACCGCCTCTTCCCCTACCGCACTGCCCCGCTCCCCCCCTCGCCTCTCTTCCTCGCGCCAGGTGCTGCTGTTGCAGACCCCCTCCCCCCTCAGGGTGCCGCTCCCTCAGGTGTGTCTCGGGTAGACCCGGTTGAGCCTGTTGAGGTAGCTATCGACTCTCGTCCTGCTGGGGGTGCTGAGCCTGGGGGTGATGAGCATGGGGTTGTGGAGCCTGGGGGTGTGGAGCCTGGAGGTGTGGAGCCTGGGGGTGTGGAGTCTGGGGGTGTGGAGCTTGAGGGTGCTGAGTTTGGGGGTGTGGAGCGTCGTGGTGCTGAGCTGCGGAGTCTGGAGTCTGGGGGTTCTGAGTCTGGAGGTACTAGGCCTGGGAGTCCTGCACCTGGAGGAGCCCTCTCCTTGGAGCAGCTGCGTGCGTGGTACTTAGAGTACTGCAGCGTCCGGAGAGGTACCGCTTGAGCCGGACGTACTACTGGGACTTGTGCTAGTGCTTCTTCTCCCGTTCGGGAGCTCCCCTCCTGCGAGCGGATCCGTGAGTGGTACGAGCGGCGCTGCACTCTTCGGAGTGGCGTGCCTCGTGTTACGGACCCCGCTGCTGTTGGAGCTGGTGGTGGTGCTGAGGACCCGGGCGTTGGAGCTGGTGCTGGTGCTGAGGACCCGGTCGTTGGAGCTGCTGCCGGTGCTGAGGACCCGGGCGTTGGAGCCGCTGCTGGTGCTGAGGACCCGGGCGTTGGAGCTGCTGCTGGTGCTGAGGACCCAAGCGTTGGAGCTGCCGCTGGTGCTGCGGACCCGGGCGTTGGAGCTGCTACTGGTGCTGAGGACCCGGGCGTTGGAGCTGCCGCTGGTGCTGAGGACGTGGGCGCTGGAGCTGCTGCTGGTGCTGCGGACCCTGGTGCGGGTGTCCCTGCTGGCTTTGGTGTCGCTGCTTGGTCTCGGCCGTACTTTGTTCCGCTCCTTCAGCAGGTTCTTGGTCAGCTTCCTCCTCCTTTTCCTCCTCCCTCCTTAACGTGTCCTCCGCCTGTCTAGCTGCAGTCGGCGTTACCGTCTGCCTCCTCTCTCCCTGGTCCTGCTCCTTACACTGGTCCGACTGGAGGTCTTACTGAGCGGCGTGAGCCTGCGTCTCGTCCTGCGTTGCCTGAGTCTCGTCCTGAGTCGCGTGTCCGCACCGCTCTCTCTAGTAGTCGAGCCCAGCGTCAGCGTCTTCCTACTGTCCCAGGCACTCACCGGATGGCGCTTCGTCCGTCCACTGCTCCACAGCGTGTCCCACTGCCGTCTCCTCCTGCTTCCTCTCTTCCTGCTCTTGCTGACCCTAGGTCAGACTCTCTTTGTGCTACCAGTCCTACTGTCACGCGTCTCCTGGCTACTATTGTCAGTGACCCTTCCTTTGAGTCTGCTGCTGCGTCTGCCTTAGTTGCTGAGCTTGTCGACTTTGCTGCTCGCTGTCGTCTAGACTACGCTGCTAGCCTAGTTGCTGAGTCTGAGTCTGTCTGTCCTCCGTCCGTCGGGGGTGAGTGTGCTCTTGGCACTGACGTCCTTGAGGACAGGCAGGAGGAGTTTGAGTGCTTTGCTGCCGCTTTGCCCCATCTCGTGTCCATGCTTGTTGCCCCTGAGGGAGACCCGGATGCACCTGACATCCCGACCCCACGCTCTTACTCAGAGGCGATGGCCGGTCCCTACTCCTCTTAGTGGCAGTCAGCCATGGACACAGAGATGGCTTCCTGGAAGTCCACAGGCACCTACGTCGACGAGGTTCCCCCACCTGAGGCGAACATCGTCAGTGGCATGTGGATTTTCAGGGTGAAGCGGCCGCCGAGCTCTCCGCCTGTCTTCAAGGCGCGTTACGTTGCACGAGGCTTCAGTCAGCGAGAGGGAGTTGACTTCTTCCGGACCTTCTCCCCGACCCCGAAGATGACCACTCTTCGGGTTCTGCTGCACGTCGCCGCTCAGCGTGACTACGAGCTCCTCTCGCTTGACTTCAGCACTGCTTTCCTGCAGGGCTGCCTGCACCAGGAGATCTGGCTGCGCCGCCCACCTGGCTTCACTGGGTCGTTCCCTCCTGGTACCCAGTGGAGCCTCTGACGGCCAGTCTACGGTCTCCGCCAGGCGCCTCGTGAGTGGCACGACACACTGAGGACTACGCTTGCGTCTCTTGGGTTCGCGCCTTCTACTGCTGACCCGTCGCTGTTTCTACGCACCGACACCTCACTGCCGCCGTTCTACGTCCTTGTGTATGTCGACGACTTGGTCTTTGCTACTGTTGACACTGTGGCACTCGCCCATGTGAGGGGGTACACAATTCTAGGGTTAGCCTATAGGGGGTACACAATTTTAGGGTTAGGTACTTGTACTCATTTCACTGCTAGTTCATCCATTCCTGTTCAGTGATTCCAACAAGGGTTAGTATTTGTACTCAGTTCATTCATAGTTCATTCATTCTCGTTTCAGTTTTCTCATGGTATCAAGCAGGTTCCCTAGTGGGAAGTGTGCCTAGGGCCCACCAAGTCGAAACGTTTTTTTTCTGCCCGGAGCGCGCTCAGCCCGAGTCGCGCTCCTCTCTCTCATCTCGTCGAGCCGCCCTAGCGACTGCGTCGCACCGCCCTAGCGGCCCAGTCGCCCTAGCGGGACCGTCGCCCTGGCGGCCCCATCGCCCTAGCGGCCCCGTCACCTAGCCCTACGGCCCCGTTGCCTAGCCCTACGGCCCAGGCGCCGCCCTGTCCGGGCCCCGCTACCCTTCGCTGCGGCCCCGCTGCCCTTCGCTGCGGCCCCGCTGCCCTTCGCTGCAGCACCGCCGCTCTTCGCTGCGGCCCTGCCGCCCTTCGCTGCGGCCCCGCCGCCCTTCGCTGCGGCCTCGCCGCCCTTTGCTGCGGCCCCGCCACCCTTCGCTGCGGCCCCGCCGCCCTTCTCTGCGGCCCCGCCGCCCTTCTCTGCAGCCCCGCCGCCTCTCTCGCTGTGACCCCGCCGCCTACCTTGCGGCCCTGCCGCCCTTTGCTGCGGCCCCGCCGCCCCTCTCACTGCGGCCTCGCCGCCCCTCGCTTCGGCCCCGCCGCCTCTCCCGCTGCATCCCCGCCACCTACCTCGCGGTCCCGCCGCCCTCCCAGCGGCCCTGCCGCCCTACCATTGGCTCTGCCGCCCTACTTCACCGAGCCGCCCGTTATGCCCGAGCCGCCCGAGACGCCCGAGCCGCTCGTGCCGCCCGAGCCGCCCGAGCCGCCTAAGCCGCTGAGGAGCCGAGCCGCTGGTGCCGCAGAGCCGCATTTGCTACCGAGCCGTCCGAGTCGCCCGAGCCGCCGTGTTTCCGAGCTGCTGTGCTGCTGAGCTGCCCGAACCGCCTTGTCTGGTGAGAGCAGCGCTTCTGTCACTGCACTGCCCCTGTCCTACAGTTAGTGCTGCTAGTCTACTACTGTCATGGCTACCCCCAGTGTTCTCGCTTTTGACGCTGAGGGTCGGGCCATTGACTTTGAGGTCTGGATAGATGACTTGCAGCTTTTCCTACAGTGCGATAGGGCAGACGGTCTCTCCCTCTTTGACCTCACCTGCTGCTGACGCTGACGCCACTTTTCGCTCCCAGTGGGCCACGCGCGATGCTGCTGCACGTCTTGCTGTGCGTCGCCACCTGCCTACCACTGAGCGCGCGCACTTTAGTCAGTACAAGAGTGCTCAGACCTTGTACGACGCTGTAGTTGCGCGCTACTCTTCCCCTGCCACTGCTGCACTGAGCCGCCTCATGCTACCGTACCTCTTCCCTGACCTTGCTGCCTTTCCCACAGTCGCTGACCTCATTACGCACCTCCGCACTAGTGACACCCGCTACCGCGCTGCGCTTCCTGCTGAAGTCTGCGCCAAGAACCCCCCTCCCATGTACATCACTCTCTACTACATAGTCACTCGCCTCCCTGACTCCCTTCGCGTAGCCAGGGACCACTTCCTCTCAGTCTGTCCCACCACTCTCACTATTGACCTCCTCGAGAAGTCCCTCCTAGCGGCCGAGAAGAGCATAATTGTTGTAGGGGCCTCTCGTGGTGACCCGCGCACCCCCATCTTTGAGGGGTGTTCCCCCTCCCCCCACTGCCCTCTGTTGCCTCTGCTGCTACGGCCGACCTCCTTGGTCTTGAGTCGGTCGGTGCGGCGTCTGCCCCTAGCCGGAGACGCCGCTCTGGCAAGGGCAAGGGGGGCAGGGGCACTGGAGGGGCGAGCGGGGGCGGTGGAGGTGGAGGTGGAGGCGGCGGGGGGAGTTGGGGTGGCGGTGGGAGTGGTGGTGGGGGTGGAGGTGTCGGTGGCGGAAGTGGAGGTGGAGGCGGCGGCGGCGGTTGCGATGGGAGCGGAGGTGGTGGAGGTGGCGGCGGTGGAGGAGGCGGCGGAGGCGGCGGTAGTAGCGGAGGAGGCGGAGGCAGCGGAGGCTGCGGGGGTGGCGGTGGAACTGGTCGCGGGTCTACGCAGAGGAGTAGCTCCGGTGGTGGTCCGCGCCAGCAGCAGCAGCGCGGTCGTGAGACCCTGTCCCCTCAGCAGCTCCGTGAGTGGTACACTGCACGCCAGGGGGGTGGGGGTTTTGGTCCGTGCACCTACGTCCTGCGCACCGGCGACCGTGCGGGTGAGCAGTGTGGGGGTGCGCACCCCACTCAGCGCTGCTTTGGCTGCCTGACGGACGCGTGGCGTCACCAGTTCTTGGAGGCCTCCGAGATCCCTCGCCGGGGCGAGCTGTCTAGGGCGGGTGTTGCCATCTATGATCTTGATTTTGATGCTATTCTTTCTGCCATGTATGCTGTATCTATTAGTGATTAGGGTGACTGTTCCCGGTGTTTCCCGCCCGATCCGGGCATTGAGACTGCTGCTCTAGGTACTGGTGAGGCTGCTGCCCTAGGTGCTTGCGACGCTGCTGCTCTAGGTGCTAGTGCGTTTGCGTCCTCAGGTATTGGTGAGCCTGCGCTCTCAGGTACTACGTTGGCTTCGGCCTCCCTCACCTTCACCCTTGACTCTGGGGCTTCTCGCTCCTTCTTTCGGGACCGCACCACACTCACGTCGCGTAGTCGGCCGGTTGCGGTGTCTCTGGCTGACCCCTCTGGGGGTCCTGTCCTGTCTCACTTCTCCACGGTCCTCCCGTGTTCGGCGACTCCCTCGGGCACCCTGACTGGTCTCTACCTCCCCTCGTTCTATACGAACCTGGTGACTGGTGCTGACCTGCAGGATGGGGGACTACACCAGTTCACTCCTGCGCGTAAGCGGGTGACCCACTGCACAGAGGCTAGCACAAGCCGACACTTGGCTACGTTTACCCGTCGGCCGGGGTCGAGCCTGTACACAATGACCACTACGTCTCCTCTAGTTGTTGAGTCTGGTAGGGTCAATGCGTCGGGTCAGGTGTTTGCTGCAGCGTCCAGGTCTGGTCCTGAGTCTGCCCCCTGTTCGTGTCGTCTCTTGTCTCACAAGACTCTCCTTTGGCACCACCGCCTTGGTCACCCCTCTCTCCTTCGGCTCAGAGGCATGGCCTCCCGTCTGCTTGTTTCTAGTCTCCCTCGGTCTCCCCTTCCTCAGGGCCCTGGCCCTACCTGTATCCCCTTTGTTGAGGGGCGCCAGCGGGCTGCCCCTCACTCCTCCCAGTTTCCTCCGACAGAGGCCCCGTTGCAGACGCTTCACATGGACGAGTGGGGCCCCGCCCTCGTCCGTGGACAGGGTCACGAGCGCTACTTCCTGCTCGTTGACAACTACTCGCGTTACACCGCAGTCTTCCCCCTACGCAGCAAGGGTGATGTCACTGAGGTGCTGATCAACTGGATCCGCGCAGCTCGTCTCCAGCTCAGGCAGAGCTTTGGCTCGGACTTTCCTGTTTTGTGTCTGCACTCGGACAGAGGCGGAGAGTTTTCGTCTGGCCTTCTGAGAGCCTACTGTCGCGCACGAGGAATCCGTCAGACCTTCACGCTTCCGGACTCCCCGCAGGAAAATAGGATTGCTGAGCGCCGCATTGGCATGGTCATGGACGTCGCTCGTACGTCTATGATGCATGCGGCTGCTCCCCATTTTCTGTGGCCGTTTGCGGTGAGGTACGCGACACATCAGATCAACCTACACCCCAGGGTCTCCAGGCCTGAGACCTCCCCAGCCTTGCTGTGGACGGGGAAGGTTGGCGATGCGTGGGCGTTCCGAGTCTGGGGATCTCGGGCGTTTGTCCGTGACTTGTCTGCGGACAAGTTGTCCCCTCGTGCTGCTCCTTGCGTCTTCCTGGAGTTCCCCCCTGACGCGCCAGGGTGGCAGTTCTACCACCCCACCTCTCGCCGTGTTCTGTCCTCCCAGGACGTCACGTTTGACGAGTCGGTCCCCTACTACCGCCTCTTCCCCTACCGCACTCCGTCCCTCCCCCCGCCGCCGCTCTTCCTTGTACCAGGTCCCCCTCCGGTAGACCCCCTCCCCCCTCAGGGTTCGTCCCCTTCAGGTGTGTCCCAGGTAGACGCAGTTGACCCGGTCGAGGTCACTGGTGACTGTGGTGCTACTGAGGGTGCTGAGTCTCGGGGTGCTGACTCTGGGGGTGCTGAGCGTGGGGGTGCTGAGCCTAGGGGTGCTGCGACTGGGGGAACTGAGCCTGGGGGTGCTGAGCCTGGGTGTACTGAGACTAGGGGTGCTGCGCCTGGGGGTGCTGAGTTTGGGGGTGCTGCGCCTGGGGGTGCTGAGCCTGGGGGTGCTGAGCTTGGGGGTGATGGGCCTGGGGTTGCTGAGCTTGGAGGTGCTCCGCCTGGAGGCTCTTCGTGTGCTTCGTCTCTGCAGGAGCCACTCTCTCCACGGGAGCTGCGCGAGTGGTTTGCCCGGCGATGGAGGCGTGCTGCTGGTGCTGGAGGTTCTTCGGCTACTGAGGGTGCTGCTGTCGCGGGTTGCGGAGGTGCTCGTACTGGGAGTACTGGAGCTGCAGGGCCAACGGGTTCGACTGGAGCTGGCGCTGCTGAGGGTGTTGGAGCTGAGACTACTGCTGGCAGTCGTGCTGCGAGTACTCTTGGTTCTGCTGGAGGTTCTGGCGCTGCTGGTGGTGCAGCTGGAGCGGGTGCTGTACCTGCTGTGTCTGGCGTTGCCGCGCGGCCTCGACCGTACTTTGTTCCACTCCTGCAGCAGGTTCTTGGTCTTCCGCCTTCTACTGGTCCTCCTCTTTCTTTAGAGTGTCCACAGCCAGTCCCGTCAAAGTTACAGTTGCAGCCTACCTCCCCTTTGCCCGGGCCTTCTCCCTACACTGGTCCTACTGGAGGTCTTACTGAGCATCGTGAGCCTACGTCTCGCCCTGCGTCGCCTGTCCGTGCTGCTCGCGCTAGTGGTCGCGGTTCGCGTCAGCGTCCTCCTCCTGACCCTGGCACGCACAGGATGTCTTTGCGTCCGTCCACTGCTTCTCTGCGTGCCCCTTTGCCTTCTCCTCCTGAGTCCTCTCTTCCTTCACTTGCCGACCCGGAGTCGGACTCTCTTTGTGCTGCTAGTCCTATTGTCACGCGTCTCCTGGCTACTGTTGTCAGTGACCCTTCTTTCGAGTCCATTGCTGCGTCTGCCCTAGTTGCTGAGCTCGTCAACTTTGCTGCTCGCTGTCGCCTAGACTACGCTGCTAGTCTTGTCGCTGAGTCTGAGTCTGTCTGTCCTGCGTCCGTCGAGGGTGAGTGTGCTCTTGGCACGGACGTCCTTGAGGACAGGCAGGAGGAGTTCCAGTGTCTGGCAGCTGCTTCACCTCATCTTGTGTCCGTACTGCTTACCCCTAAGGGAGACCCGGATGCACTTGACATCCCGACTCCGCGCTCTTATGCGGAGGCGATAGAGGGTCCCTACTCTTCTCAGTGGCAGGCAGCTATGGATGCAGAGATGGCTTCCTGGAAGTCCACAGGCACCTACATTGACGCTGTCCCCCCTCCTGGGGCGAACATCGTCAGTGGCATGTGGATCTTCAAGATGAAGCGGCCGCTAGGTTCTCCGCCTGTCTTCAAGGCGCGTTACGTGGCTCGTGGCTTCAGTCAGCGGCACGGAGTTGACTACTTTTAGACCTTCTCTCCCACCCCGAAGATGACCACTCTTCGGGTACTGCTGCACGTTGCTGCTCACCGTGACTACGAGCTGCACTCTCTCGACTTCAGCACAGCTTTCTTGCAGGGCAGCCTGCACGAGGAGATCTGGTTGCGCCGCCCACCTGGCTTCACTGGGTCTTTCCCTCCTGGTACCCAGTGGAGTCTCCGGCGTCCAGTTTACGGTCTCCGCCAGGCGCCACGTGAGTGGCACGACACACTGAGGACTACGCTTGCGGCTCTTGGGTTTGCTCCTTCTACTGCCGACCCATCGCTGTTTCTGCGCACCGACACTTCTTTGCCGCCGTTCTACATCCTCGTGTACGTCGACGACTTGGTCTTTGCCACTGCTGACACTGCTGGACTCGCCTACGTGAAGTCCGAGCTGCAGAAGAGACACACGTGCACAGACATGGGTGAACTGCGCAGCTACCTTGGCTTGCAGATCACTCGGGACAGAGCACAGCGCACCATTACTCTGACTCAGTCACACATGGTGCACCAGGTCCTTCAGCGCTTCGGCTTCACGTACTCCTCGCCTCCGGCCACTCCTCTGCCTACTCGCCACTCGCTCTCAGCTCTACCTTCGGATGAGTCCGTACAGTCGAGTGGCCCGTATCCAGAGCTTGTTGGCTGCCTCATGTACGTGATGACCTGCACACGACCTGACTTTGCATACCCTCTTAGCAATCTCGCACGCTATGTTGCTCCTGGGAGACACCGACCAGAGCACATGGCTGTAGCGAAGAGGGTGTTGTGCTACTTGTGCAGTACGTTGGGCATGGGGCTAGTGCTTGGAGGGCGGAGCCCAGTAGTCCTCATTGGGCACGCGGACGCTTCTTAGGCTGACGACCAGGCTACGCAGCGGTCGTCACAGGGTTACACCTTCAGCCTTGGTTCCGGCTTTGTTTCGTGGCGGGCTACTCGCTCGTCTTCTGTTCTCGGCTCCAGTTGTGAGGCTGAGATCTACGCAGGGGCCATGGCTGCACAGGAGCTTCGCTGGCTCACCTACCTGCTGACCGACCTTGGAGAGTCGCCTCGTTCTCCTCCAGTCCTGTACGTAGACAACAAGGCCATGCTGGCCTTGTGTCGAGAGCAGAGAATGGAGCACAGAACAAAGCACATTGCTCTTCGCTACTTCCTTGCTCGTAAGCTACATCAGCGTGGTTAGTTGCGGCTTGCGTACGGGGCCTCTGAGGCCAACACTGCTGATGTCTTCACCAAGGCACTTGCGCCTTGTGATCATCAGCGCTTCTGCACCCAGCTAGGTCTTGTACCTGTCTTGCCTCATTTGCTCACCTCTTGACCTTGCTTGTACTGTTACATATACATATAGCTCTTGCTTGTCTAGCCTTATATATATGTTTACTCCTACATGTGAACTGGCCTTGTGGCCTTGAACTTGTGCTCGGAATGTGTGGTGACTTTGTGATCCACCCTGAGCTTGCTTTGCTTTGCTTTGTTTGACTGGTCTTGTGACCCCTTGTTCTCCCCCACTTTGCCTATGGGGGTGTGTCAGAACTGTCAGAATGTTATCTTATGCTCTAGCCTGTAGTGAGGTGCTCTATAGCGAGTACAACCCTTCTAGGGTTTCCTATTTGTATCCCCATTCTTGCTAGTGCAGTCCTCTCCTCTCTTCTTTCTTCTAACCTTTCACATGCTATCAGAGCTGGTCGATCCCCTTGGATCGATCCTATGGGTGGGCTTACCACCTCCTTGCTTCCGCTGCACCTACTACAACTACACTCGGTGCCGCACGCCCCGTGGCGTGTGGCAGTTTTCTTCCCGCCGTGCGCCCCGAGGCGCGCGGCGGTTTTCTGCCCGCCGTGCGTCCCGAGGCGCGCGACGGTTCTCTGCCGGCTGTGCGCCCCGAGGCGCGCGGCGGGCTTCGGCCCCGTCAACCGTCGTGTCGCCCTTGAGAGGCGCCGCGACGGGCTACGGGGACCCGTTCGTTGCCCCCCGTCGCCCGTCGTGGCCTGCGCGCGGCCCGTACAGGCAGCGCGCGGCCCGTACGAGCGGCGCCAGGCCCGCGTGCGGCTCGGGCCGCCTGTGCGCGGCTCGGGCGACCCTACCTGCGGCCCTGGCCCCGGCCCCGCCGCCCTACCTGCGGCCCCGTCGCCCTACCTGCACCTTGGCCCCGGCCCCGTCGCCCTACCTACGGCCCGGCCCCGTCGCCCTACCTACGGCACCGCCTCCCCCCCCCCCCCCCCCCCCTTTTCCCGACGCCCGTCGCGGCTCCTTCGGGGGCCGCGACCTAGGGGGTGGCGGGTGTGTAGTCTCCCCTGCTCCTCCTCCTCCTCTGTCTCCCACTGCTGCAGCTGCCGCTGAGGGGGGTGGGTGTGTGGGATTCGACGGAGTGGTGCTAGGGGGTGGGGTGAGAGTGGAGCTAGGGGTGTAGCAGCGGGTGTGTGTCAGGGGGAGTGGGATCGTTTGGGGAAGTTGAATGGAGGTTGCCGTCGTGTCGCCAGCAGCACCTGTATTCCGGGGACTTCGTCTGGTAGCCCAGTCGTAGCCAGCTGTGCCAGCCGCCCGTGGGTCCGTTGCTCGTCTGCCGCTACTTTAGCCGCGGGGCCAGTTACTCCAGTATTCCGGAGCGTTGTTCCGGTAGCCGCTGTGCCAGTGTGCCTCCTGTTGCCCGTGTGTCTGCAGCTTCATCCGTCGCCTCCTATCTCCTCTCCTCTCACTCTCTCTCCTCCTCCTCACTTGCCCGTTGTGACTACCACTAGCTTTGCTCATAATTGTTAACTTAAAACTATTGCTTCTTGAACTTGTGCTCAGAATGTGTGGTGACATTGTGATCCACCCTGAGCTTGTACTGCTTTGCTTGCTCTGCTGATTACACCCCACTTTGGCTATGGGGGTGTGTCAGAATGTTATCTTATGCTCTAGCCTGTAGTGGGGTGCTCTATAGCGAGTACAACCCTTCTAGGGTTTCCTATTTGTATCCCCATTCTTGCTAGTGTAGTCCTCTCCTCTCTTCTTTCTTCTAAACTTTCACAAGAACATATAGCTTGTGCTTATTGTGTAGGCTATAGTGGGGTGGCCCATAAGGGGTACAACCCAATTAGGGTTAGTACTTGTACTCAGTTCATTCATAGTTCATTCATTCTCGTTTCAGTTTTCTCAAGGACTTGTACCCAACTCTTTCATAGTGCATTCATTCTCTTTTTAGTTTTCTCATAATATCGAGCAGGTTCCCTCGTGGGAACTGTTCCTAGGGCCCACCAATTCGATTTTTTTTTTTTGGGTTGCGAAGCAACCTATGTCAGAATAATAGGCTAAGTTGAAAGGAAGGGCCTAGGCTTAGTAGCCTAGGCCCGTACTTAGGTATCGAGCGGGTTTTGCCCTAGGCGAGGTGTCGAGTGAGTTGAGAGAGGAATTGGTGAAAAGGGATGGTTTCACTATAGGTTCAAGGGTACATATAGCATAGAAACCAAATAAGGTGCACCACCAACAACAGTTTAAGTAACTACACTAACTACAACTACAAGCAGTTATAAAACATGACAATATATTTCGACACGCCCCCATAATGCTTGTAGGTAGATATGTAGTTACAGCATAGCAAGCAACAGCAGGTACCCCTTCCATCTCTTCACCCTCCTCCTTCCCCTCCCCCACACTGCTGCAGAGCAGCAGAGAAGGGGGGGGGAAGTGAGGAGTGGTGGAGGGACGGCTGCATGTTGCCTCACACCCGCCACCCCGGTACCACTCCCCCTGCTCCCCCACATCCTCACACCCCCCCCCCCCCCAGCGGCAGCTGCAGCGGTGGGACTGAAAGAAGGAGGGGAAGGGAGAGAGGTGACCCAACACTCCAACACCCTCCACCCCCATACCCTCCTCCCCACGGCTGCAGGGAGACAAAGGAAGAAGGGGGGTGGGAAGGAAGAAAGCCGCAGAGCGGCGAAAAGGTGTCGGTGCTGATGGGTCAGGGGCGGCTTCAGGGAGAGCAGGGGCGGAAAGGCCCGTCGCGTGCCAGTGCCACGGGGCGCACGACGGGTAGAAGAATAAAAAGGGCCCGATCGTGCGCCTAGGGGCGCACGACGAGCAAGGCACCATCGTGTGCCACGGGGCGCACGATGGGCAGATGAAGGGCACCGTCGCGTGCCACGGGGCGCGCGACGGGCAGAGTAGGAGCCACATACCCGTGGGCGGGACTAAGTAAAAATCGTCACGCGCCCTAGGCGCGCGACCGAAAAATCATCGCGGAAGCGTAAGGCGGGCCCACAGGCCAGGTCGTAAAAAAGCTCCGATTCCATGTCAGAATAATAGGCTAAGTTGAAAGGAAGGGCCTAGGCTTAGTAGCCTAGGCCCGTACTTAGGTATCGAGCGGGTTCTGCCCTAGGCGAGGTGTCGAGTGAGTTGAGAGAGGAATTGGTGAAAAGGGATGGTTTCACTATAGGTTCAAGGGTACATATAGCATAGAAACCAAATAAGGTGCACCACCAACAACAGTTTAAATAACTACACTAACTACAACTACAATTAGTTATAAAACATGACAATATATTTCGACAACCTATTACAATCGTTATGTACTTTTTTTTTTCAATCCTCCATACTTCAAAAAATAGAGGATGGAAAAAATATAGTGAACGGTACTAGCTAAGTGACTGACCGCTATGTATTTGCCGCGTCAATTTACCACGTGCTGAACCACATTCCTTCTCATTTCCTAGTTTACTTTGACTGAACCTATATTTCATGAGTTGCCAAAATGATATACTGTGAACGCGCAACTGTTTATTCTATGATGCATATGTCTGATGATGTTATGCGTAGATGAAGTAAATGCAAATGCATAAGTATAATGCATATACTACCGGTAATGAAATAAATGCATAGCATGATGGAAATGCGTAACAGTTAATTGATGCAGACCCTATGCTACCGCATCCCCTGCCTAGCATGGGGGGGAGCTCAATAGCATAATTTCTGAATCATCCAACTGTTACATGAAACAACACAATCTGTGTGATATAAAAAACGGGTCGATTCTATCAAATCTAGCTCGAATGGACACACTCACTGAGTGCGCAAAGAGCCTTCTCGGAAATGATAGTTTGATCCCAATTTTTAAAACCCACAGACATGTGTTGTTAAAGCAGTGGAAACATGAATGAAAACGCATACACACACAACACAACATATACACATGATCATACACATTCACACATACACGCACGCACGAAGCCAACTGACAAAGCATATTAACCGCAGATGAAATAGAAACCTAAATCACCAAGACATTATGTATCCTATACTGTAAGTCATAAGCAATATCAGTCTACTTCTCATATTGAGCTCGACTGCCTGGAAAGTAAGACAAAGCTGGGTTGAGGAAGGGAAGGCAAATGGGAAATAACAAGGCATAATGAAATTACGAGAGAGAGAGAGAGAACAAGAGAGAGAACGAGAGAGAGAACGAGAGAGAGAGAGAGGAAACGGGAGAGAGAGAACGAGAGAGAGAGAGAGAGAACGAACGAGAGAGAGAAAGAGAGAATGAGAGAGATAGAACGAGAGAGAGAGAGAGAGAGAACGAACGAGAGAGAGAAAGAGAGAACGAGAGAGATAGAACAAGATAGAGAACGAGAGAGAGAACGAGAGAGAAAGAGAGAACGAGAGAGAGAAAACGAGAGAGAGAGAGAGAACGAGAGAGAGAAGGAGAGAGAAAGAGAACAAGAGAGAGATAGAGAACGCGCGAGAGAGAGAACGAGAGAGAACGAGAGAGTGAGAACGAGAAAGAACGAACGGAAAAACGAATTTGTAAGAATCAGCAGATACACACTTCAGTGAATAAAGTTGGAATCAAGTACATACGACTTACAAAGCACATACTAATCTGCTGCTGCCTATAAAGAAAGGGTAAGGAAGAGCCATAGAAAGTGGACGGGAGAAAACTACATGAACTAAAAAAAACGGTAGTTTAGATGAAACCAAAATGAAGATTACAAGGCCCCTGCAGATTCTAACAAACAAACTGAAGCTTTTCTTTCGTTCTCTGGAACGCTTTCGTTCTCGCTTTCTCTATCGCTACTCTGTTGTTCTCACCTGCTCTCCCCCTCTCTCTTTCCCAAGATGATGGTCAAACACAAACTCACCGTTAATAAGAGGAGGGAGTGAGGCAACAATGTGCTTGACCGTTCCTGGAAGCAGATGGTGGGATATAGAAGCAAATCAAACAGCTACAAAAGACTTCAACCGATTATGGCTTCAAAATGAACCTATGTACTAGATAAAAAAATGGAGACCTTATTAATTAGCATTTAAGCCGGAATGGGTTGCAATCTTTCAAAACGACATAGGAGTATGAGTTGTGGCCCTTGAGAACAAACGAATGAAAACGACGTCCTGCTAGGTCGAAAAATGCTTCAAAACGAGATAATCAACAAGAAAGAATTGATGCGGGTTTATCAATGACTTGAATAGTACTTCGAGATGATAAGTAGATGTTTAGGCTGAGACATTTATCTGCTAACTAGGTTCTAGCTGGCGGCTTTAGTCTCTGACCTTGGTAGGCTGAGGGTGAGTAGCAGGAGCCAAACAGAACGACGAGAGGAAGAAGAGAAAGAAATGAAACCAAACCCTAACCAACTCACGCGCAAAACCATATCATCTATAATTTAATTTGAAATGTCGTAACGGTCGTGTAGCGTAGTTGTGTCGAGGTTAAAGCCCAAGACCTGAATTACAAACTAAAAAAGGCAAACTGTGCACAGTTTGCCTTCCGAGCCCAAAGTTGACCTCCCGAGCCAGGATGGTTACCAGACACGCGTCGCATCCCATAAGGACTGCATCGTATATCAGAACGCGTCTACTCTTAGAATCTTAAGCAAAGGTAGGCTTAGAAGCCATAGTTTAGGTGCCTAGGTGATCGAGTTCGAGAGAGTTAGGAAAGTATCGAGAGGTTTGGAAGAGGAGAAGTGGTTTCACTAGGAAGGGTTGGGATACAAGTACAATGCCCTAAATTGGGTTGTACTCATTACAGAGTACCCCACTGCAGGCTAGACAGCAAATATATTCTGACACACCCCCATAGCCAAAGTGGGGTGTAATCAGCAGAGCAGGCAGAGCAGTACAAGCTCAGGGTGGATCACAATGTCACCACACATTCTGAGCACAAGTTCAAGAAGCAATAGTTAAAGTGCACAATTATCAGCAAAGCTAGTGGTAGTCACAACGGGCAAGTTAGGAGGAGGAGGGAGAGTGAGAGGAGAGGAGATAGAAGGCGGCGGCTGAAGCTGCAGACACACGGGCAACAGGAGTGGCGAGCACAGTGGCTACCGGACTAAGCGCCCGGACTACAGGAGTAACAGGCCCCGCGGCTCAAGTAGCGGCAGACGGGCAACGGACCCTCGGGCGACTGGCGCAGCAACAAACTCACTGGGCTACCGGACTAAGCGCCCGGACTACAGGTGCTGCGGACAACAGACTGGCAACCTCCGCTCATCCTCCCGCACACAGTCCCACCCCCCGACACACACCCGCTTCTATACCGCTAGCTCCACTCCCACCCACCCCCCCTTAAACCCTAAACCCCAGTCTCCCACACATCCACCCCCCTCAGCGAGAGCTGTAGCAGTGGGAGACGAAGGAGGAGGAGGAGGAGGGGACGGCACGCACAACCGACACCCCCAAAACTAGCACCCCAACACTCACCCCCCACGGCTGCACCTGGTCCATGAGCAGCTGCTGCAGGGGCCAGGGGCGGCTGCTGCTGGTGCGGCTACTCCAGTGGCTGCCGCTGCTGGGGCTGCTGCTGGGGCGGCTGCTGCTGCTGCTGCTCCACGTGCTGGTGGGGTGGCTGCTGCAGTAGCAGCGGCTCCAGGGGCTGCTGCTGCTAGGGTGGCCGCTTCAGAGGCAGCTGCTGCTGGGGCGGCTGCTCCAGTGGCTGCTGCTGGGGCGGCTGCTCCCGGGGCTGCTGCTGCTGGGGCGGCTGCTCCCGGGGCTGCTGCTGCTGGGGCGGCTCCAGAGGCTGCTGCTGCTGGGGCGGCTGCTCCCGGGGCTGCTGCTGCTGGGGCGGCTGCTCCACAAGCTGCTGCTGCTGGGGTGGCCGCTCCAGAGGCAGCAGCTGCTGGGGCGGCTTCTCCCGGGGCTGCTGCTACTGGGGCGGCCCCAGGGGCTGCTGCTGGGGCGGCGGCTCCTGGAGCTGCTATTGCTGCGGTGGCGGTTTCAGGGGCTGCTGCTGCTGCTGCTGCTCCACGTGCTGCTGCTGGTGGGGTGGCTGCTGCAGTAGCAGCGGCTCCAGGGGCTGCTGCTGCTGGGGTGGCCGCTTCAGAGGCAGCTGCTGCTGGGGCGGCTGCTCCAGTGGCTGCTGCTGGGGCGGCTGCTCCCGGGGCTGCTGCTGCTGGGGCGGCTGCTCCCGGGGCTGCTGCTGCTGGGGCGGTTCCAGGGGCTGCTGCTGCTGGGGCGGCTGCTCCCGGGGCTGCTGCTGCTGGGGCGGCTGTTCCACAAGTTGCTGCTGCTGGGGTGGCCGCTCCAGAGGCAGCAGCTGCTGGGGCGGCTGCTCCCGGGGCTGCTGCTACTGGGGCGGCCCCAGGGGCTGCTGCTGGGGCGGCGGCTCCTGGAGCTGCTGCTGCTGCGGTGGCCGTTTCAGGGGCTGCAGCTGCTGGGGCTGCTGCAGCGGAAAGTAGGACGGAGGGGAGGGGAAGGGCGCGGCCCCCATTGTGCCCTGAAGGGTGACATGCTAGGGAGCCGCGCAGGTCCCCGAAAGTGCCGCGACGGGCGACGAGAGGGGACCGCGCGCAGGCCCCTAAGGCGCCGCGACGAGGCAACGGGAGGGGTCGGCTCGCGAGCCCCGAAAGTGCCGCGACGAGGCGACGGGAGGGACCTGCGTGCGGGCCCCCAAAACGCCGCGACAAGGCGACGGTCGGGGCCAGCGCGCGGGCTCCCAAGACGCCGCGACGAGGTAGGTACCCGCCGCGCGCTTCGGGGCGCACGGCGGGCAGAAAACCGCCACGCGCCCCGAGCGCGTGGCGGGAAGAAAAAAAGGTGGTCGTGCGCCACGGGGCGCACGACACACAATAGGGCAGCGGAATCGAGTGGGCCCACAGGCCAGGAGCGTTAAGCTCTAATACCATCTTAGAATCTTAAGCAAAGGTAGGCTTAGAAGCCATAGTTTAGGTGCCTAGGTGATCGAGTTCGAGAGAGTTAGGAAGTATCGAGAGGTTTGGAAGAGGAGAAGTGGTTTCACTAGGAAGGGTTGGGATACAAGTACAATGCCCTAAATTGGGTTGTACTCATTACAGAGTACCCCACTGCAGGCTAGACAACAAATATATTCTGACATCTACTTGGCGATAGTCCCAACCACCCTTTGCCCAAGGAAGAAGGGAACTGCCTGTGCACAGTTTGCTTGAAAATGGTAATTCAGGAAAGGCTGTGCGGCTACTACTCGAGACTCTAAACTTTTGCCCGTAGCAAATTCCTACCTTCAACCCCATTGCTCCGCGAGAGTTGTTATTGCGACGGCCCAAGCGTGAAAGGCTTGAAGCGCATATTACGAGACGTTGCTCCTTTCCGTCTCAAAAGGTGAACCTCGCTATCCCCTCACATCGTCCTCCCCCTCCTCACACCGCCAGCCTTGCTTCCCCCGTGGTCCCCGTTGCCATTGCCCTCCCATCGCCCTTACCCCTATCCCCTCCCATCGCTTCCTCGTGGTCGTCGCCGTGCCCCCTGGCATTGCTTCGCGAACCACTCCGCCACCACCCACTTTCGACGTAGTCGTGTCTCCACCACTCTATCCTGACACATTTTCTCACTCGGAAAGCCCGTGCACACCCCCACGGGTCTCCTCCCTGCGCGCGCTCCTTTCTGGTAAGCCCGCGCGGCATCCTCTCGCCACCCCGTGCGCACTCTTCTCGCCTCCCCGCGCGCGCTTCTCTTGCCTCCCCGCGCGGCCTCCTCTCACCATCCCGCGCGTGCTCCTCTCGCCTCCCCTCGCGTGCTCCTCTCGCCTTCATAGCGCGCGAATCTCTTGCCTCCCCGCGCGGCCTCCTCTCACCTCGTCTCGCGTCCTCCTCTCGCCTGCCCCACGCGTGCTTCTCTCGCCTCCCCGCGCGTGCTCCTCTCGCCTCCCCTCGCGTGCTCCTCGACCCCCCCCGCGCGCGCGGCTCTTGCCTCCCCACGCATCCTCCTCTCGCCTCACCTTGCGTGCTCCACTCGCCTCCCCGCGTGTGCTCCTCTCTCCTCATCTTTCGGTGTGACCGCGCCACCGCGCGCGTGCGCCTCTCTCCATGCCTTGCGTAATCTATCGCCTCCCCGCGCGTGCTCCTCTCTCCTCACGTTGCTTGCTTCTCTCGCCTTCCCATGCGTGCTCCTCTCTCCTCACCCTACGTGCTCCTCTCGCCTCCCCGCGCGTGCTCCTCTCTCCTCACCTTGCGTGCTCCTCTCGGCTCCCCGCGCGTGCCCCTCTCTCCTCACCTTGCGTCCTACTCTCTCCTCACCTTGCGTCCTCCTCTCTCCTCACCATGCGTGCTCCTCTCTCCTCACCATGCGTCCTCCTCTCTCCTCACCTTGCGTGCTCCTCACTCCTCACCTTGCGTGCTCCTCTCTCCTCACCTTGCGTCCTACTCTCTTCTCACCTTGCGTCCTCCTCTATCCTCACCTTGCGTGCTCCTCACTCCTCACCTTGCGTGCTCTTCTCTCCTCACCTTGCGTGCCCCTCTCTCCTCACCTTGCGTCCTCCTCTCTCCTCACCTTGCGTGCTCCTCTCTCCTCAACATGCGTGCTCCTCTCTCCTCCCCTTGCGTGCTCCTCTCTCCTCATCTTGCGTGCTCCTCTCTCCTGACCTTGCGTGCTCCTCTCGCCTCCCCACGTGTGCCCCTCTCTCCTCACCTTGCGTCCTCCTCTCTCCTCACCTTGCGTGCTCCTCTCTCCTCACCATGCGTGCTCCTCTCTCCTCACCTTGCGTGCTCCTCTCTCCTCACCTTGCGTGCTCCTCGCTTCTCACCTTGCGTCCTCCTCTATCCTCACCTTGCGTGCTCCTCACTCCTCACCTTGCGTGCTCTTCTCTCCTCACCTTGCGTCCTCCTCTCTCCTCACCTTGCGACTGCCTCTCTCCTCACCTTGCGTGCTCCTCTCTCCTCACCTTGCGTGCTCCTCTCGCCTCCCCGCGCGTGCTCCACTCTGACAGGGCAGGGTGCTCCTCTCTCCTCACCTCCCGGGTTTTGCTCTGACAGGTGGGGTGCTCCTCTCTCCTCCCCTCCCGTGCTCCACTCTGACAGGGCAGGGTGCTCCTCTCTCCTCACCTCCCGTGCTCCACTCTGACAGGGCAGGGTGCTCCTCTCTCCTCACCTCCCGTGCTCCACTCTGACAGGGCAGGGTGCTCCTCTCTCCTCACCTCCCGTGCTCCACTCTGACAGGGCAGGGTGCTCCTCTCTCCTCACCTCCCGTGCTCCACTCTGACAGGGCAGGGTGCTCCTCTCTCCTCACCTCCCGTGCTCCACTCTGACAGGTGGGGTGCTCCTCTCTCCTAACCTCCCGTGCTCCACTCTGACAGGGCAGGGTGCTCCTCTCTCCTCACCTCCCGTGCTCCACTCTGACCGGTGGGGTGCTCCTCTCTCCTCACCTCCTGTGCTCCACTCTGACAGGGCAGGGTGCTCCTCTCTCCTCACCTCCTGTGCTCCACTCTGACAGGGCAGGGTGCTCCTCTCTCCTCACCTCCCGTGCTCCACTCTGACAGGGCAGGGTGCTCCTCTCTCCTCACCTCCCGTGCTCCACTCTGACAGGGCAGGGTGCTCCTCTCTCCGCACCTCCCTTGCTCCACTCTGACAGGTGGGGTACTCCTCTCTCCTCACCTCCCGTGCTCCACTCTGACAGGTGAGGTGCTCCTCTCTCCTCACCTCCCGTGCTCCACTCTGACAGGTGGGGTGCTCCTCTCTCCTCACCTCCCGTGCTCCACTCTGACAGGTGGGGTGCTCCTCTCTCCACACCTCCCGTGCTCCACTCTGACAGGTGGGGTGCTTCCGGACCTGCTGTTTAGTTCCTGAACTGCCCACCCTCCCCTTCACAGCCAACTCAATTCAATGACATGCGTAATCCGATAGTTCTCCCCCCCCCCCCCCCCCAACCCATTCACTCCCTAACCCCTCCCTCTCCCTTCTTCTTTTCTGCCTGATGTTCCCTTTTCTCACCCTCTAAACCAGTCCACCTCATCAGCCATGTCTTCATGGAGACGTATTCCTCGGAGACGGCTGACGCTTGGATTCTGGGTTGGGGAGGAGGGTTCCGAGGAGGGAGGGATGGGTATCGGGTACGATTTATTGTGTACATGTGTTCCTCTTTTTACACAGTCTGCAATAGTTTGACATGTGGATGGATGACCATCCAGCTATGATGGATAGATCAATGAAGAAGCCCTATGTGTGCAGTCAAGTATGTTATTTGATGGGGGAGGACATGTTTCACTTCTCAGCTTCTAGCCATGGGGGAGCTTGTTGCGTCATTTGCCTACACTACTTGTGAAAAAACGGCATTCTCACGTGCACGGGATTAGTGCGAGGCAAGCACACGCTTAGAGTTGCACGTGAACACGTGTAGGTGCAGTGATGAATGGGGCTGATGGTGACTTGGCTGATGTCCAACGCTGCTTGCCCTTGCCCTTGCGGATCTGAGCACAGAGAGAGGCGGGAGGGTCGAGACAGGTGGAGACAGGTACTACGGAAACAAGTTTGCTAAAAGTGGTGCCGAGTGCATGTATCAGGCCAGACAGTACACTTGGGAGTGTGTCTCAGTGTAGTGCATGTGGTGCGGACAGAGCAGCCACGGCGAGCGGAACGTGCACTACGGACAGCATGAGCAATGCAGAGCAGACAGTGCAATGACTCACCTCCCGTGAGAGGAAGGGTGGATGAGAGGAAAGGAGGATGAGAGGAGGGGGGGATGAGAGGAAGGGAGGACGAGGGGAACAGAGGATGAGATGAAGGGCGGTTGTGGGGAAGGGGGGATGAGATGAAGGGCGGATGAGGGGGGTGGCGGATGAGATGGAGGGAGGATCTGAAGAAGGGTGGATGAGAGAAAGGAGGATGAGAGGGAGAGACGATGAGGAGTGAGGATGAGAGCGTGAAGGGCGGATGAGAGGAAGGGCGGATGAGAGGAAAGGAGGATGGGAGGAAAGGTTGGATGAGAGGAAGGGGGGACGAGTGGAATGGCAGGGGAGAGGAAGGGAGGATGAGAGAAAGGGAGTATGAGAGAATGGGAGAATGAGAAGGAGAGAGGTTCAGAGAGAAGGGCGGATGAGAGGAAGGGCGGATGTGGGGATGGGAGGATGACAGGAAAGGAGGATGAGAGGAAAGGAGGATAAGAGGAGGGGAGGACGAGGGGAACAGAGGATGAGATGAAGGGCGGATGTGGGGAAGGGAGGATGAGATGAAGGGCGGATGAGGGGAATGGAGGATGAGATGAAGGGCGGATGAGGGGGAGGGCGGATGAGGGGGAGGGAGGACGCGAAGAAGGGTGGACGAGGGTAAGGAGGATGAGAGGGAGAGACGATGAGAAGGAGAGAGGATGAGAGCGTGAAGGGCGGATGAGAGGAAGGGCGGATGAGAGGAAGGGCGGATGAGAGGAAAGGAGGATGAGAGGAAAGGAGGATGAGAGGAAGGGGGGATGAGAGGAAGGTTGGATGAGAGAAGGGAGGATGAGATGAAGGGCGGTTGAGGGGGAGGGCGGATGAGGGGGAGGGAGGACGAGAAGAAGGGTGGACGAGGGTAAGGAGGATGAGAGGGAGAGACGATGAGAAGGAGAGAGGATGAGAGCGTGAAGGGCGGATGAGAGGAAGGGCGGATGAGAGGAAGGGCGGATGAGAGGAAAGGAGGATGAGAGGAAAGGAGGATGAGAGGAAGGGGGGATGAGAGGAAGGTTGGATGAGAGAAGGGAGGATGAGATGAAGGGCGGTTGAGGGGGAGGGCGGATGAGGGGGAGGGAGGACGAGAAGAAGGGTGGATGAGAGGGAGGGCGGACGAGGGGGAGGGCGGATGAGGGGGAGGGCGGATGAGGGCGTGTGGCGAAAGAAGGGTAGGGAGGACGAGTGGAAATGAGGACGATAGGAGGGGCGGAGAGAGGGAGAGAGGATGTGAGAGAAGGGCGGACGAGAGGAAGGGCGGATGAGAGGAAGGGAGGATGAAGGGAATTGTGAGCGACAGGTAGCGAAATGTGGGCGACGGGGAGGGAAACGAGGGCGACGAGAGGAGAAATGAGGGCGACGGGAAGGGAAATGTGGGCGATGAGAGGGGAAATGAGGGCGACGGGAAGGGAAATGTGGGCGACGAGAGGGGAAATGAGGGCAACAAGAGGGGAAACGAGGGCGACGGGAAGGGAAATATGGGCGACGGGGAGGGAAATGAGTGCGATGGGAAGGGAAATTAGCGCGACGGGAAGGGACACGAGGGCAACGGGGTGGGAAATGAGTGCGACGGTAAGGGAAATTAGTGCGACGGGAAGGAAAATGAGGGCGACGGGAAGGGAAACAAGGGCGACAGCAAGGGAAGTGAGTGCGACGTGAAGGGAAATGGGGCGACGGGAAGGGATTTGTGGGCGACGGGTCCGGTAATGTGGGTTCTCGGAAAGGGAATTGAGGGCGACCGGACTCGGGAAGTGTGGGCGACTCGAAATATGGGATACGAGGGCGACAAGACGCGAAATGGGGGCGACGGGAAGCTGAAATGTGGGCGACGGGAAGCTGAAAATGAGGGCGACGGGGGGTTGAGATGAGCCCGACGGGAGGCTTCTCACCATGCGCTATGTGAAAGGCAGGCGCTCGCAATCGGCGGGGAGGGGACTTTCCCGGGCAGGGCAGGAGGCTTGATGCTGAGAGCGCCTCGAGCGCGTGGGAGTCTAAGCTGCACCGGCGGGTGGCGTAACAAGGCAATGTGGGGCAGACCGATGGATATGTCCGCCCTGTTCCCTATGTGTTGAGGGCGTTGTCGAGGGCGCTTGTTTTAGCCTACACTTTTCGAGTACCGCTGAAAATCACTAGGTCAAGCCTTGATGTGTTAGGCTAACTCACGTGCGACCTTGCGTTTAGTAACGCCATTGCCCTCCACACCCTAAAAATCGCACTTTTCCGGTACAGTCATTGCGGACATTCGTGTTGGAATCACTGAACAAGAATGGATGAACTAGCAGTGAAATGAGTACAAGTACCTAACCCTAGAATTGTGTACCCCCTATAGGCTAACCCACTGTAGCCTAAACTAACACAACATATATAATGTTTGACACACCCCCATAGGCAAAGTGGGGGAGAACTAGGGGCCACACGACCAGTCAAGGTAAAGGAAGGCAAAACAAGCTCAGGATGGATCTCAAGGATACCACACAAATTTCGAGCACAAGCAAGTGGTCACAAGACCAGTTCACATGCAGATTTATAATAGAGCAAAAGGTACAATGATCACAACCTAACAAGAGTAAACATGCACGTATATATATAGAGATCACAGTACAAACAGACTCAAGAAGTAAGCAAGTGAGGTCCAGTAGGCACAAGGCCTAGAAGAGTGCAAAAGCGCCGATGGTCACAAGGCTGAAGCGCCTTGGTGAACACATCAGCAGTGTTGGCCTCAGAGGCCACGTAACGCAGTCAAAGCTGACCAAGCTGCTGCAGCTCTCGAGCAAGGAAGTAACGCAGAGCAATGTGCTTCGTTCTGTGCTCCAGTCTGTGCTCCTCACACAAGGCCATGGCTGCCTTGTTGTCGACGTACAGAGTGGAGGAGAACGAGGCTGCTCTCCAAGGTCGGTCAGTAAGTAGGTGAGCCAGCGTAGCTCCTGGGCCACCATGGCTGTGGCGTAGATCTCAGCCTCACAACTAGAGCTGAGAACAGAAGAAGAGCGAGTAGAACGCCAAGAAACAGAACCAGAGCCAAGACTAAAGGAGTAACCCTGAGACAACCGCTGGGTAGCCTGGTCGTCTGCCCAAGAAGCGTCTGAGTGCCCAGTGAGAACAACTAGGACTCGCCCTCCAAGCACTAGCCCCATGCCCGACGTACTGCACAAGTAGCGCAACACCCTCTTAGCTGCATCCATGTGCTCCTTCCGGTGACGGCCGGGAGCGACATAGCGTGCAAGAATGCTGAGAGGGCTTGCAAGGTCTGGTCGAGTGCAGGTCATCAGGTACATGAGGATACCCACAAGCTCTGGATACGGGCCACTCGGCTCTACGGACTCATCCGAAGGCAGAGCTGAGAGCGAGTGACCGGTAGGCATAGGAGTGGGCTGAGGCGAGGAGTACGTGAAGCGGAAGCGCTGAAGGACCTGCTGCACCATGTGTGACTGAGTCAAGGTGATGGTGCGGCGTGCTCTGTCCCGGGTGATCCGCAAGCCAAGATAGCTTGTCAGTTCACCCAGGTCTGTGCACGTGTGTCTCTTCTGTAGCTCCGACTTCACGTGGGCGAGTGCCACAGTGTCAGCAGTAGCAAAGACCAAGTCGTCAACGTACACAAGGACGTAGAACGGCGGCAGTGAGGTGTCGGTGCGTAGAAACAGCGACGGGTCAGCAGTAGAAGGCGCGAACCCAAGAGCCGCAAGCGTAGTCCTCAGTGTGTCGTGCCACTCACGAGGCGCCTGGCGGAGACCATAGACTGGCCGTCGGAGGCTCCACTGGGTACCAGGAGGGAACGACCCAGTGAAGCCAGGTGGACAGCGCAGCAAGATCTCCTCGTGCAGGCTGCCCTGCAGGAAAGCAGTGCTGAAGTCAAGCGAGTGGAGCTCGTAGTCACGCTGAGCGGCGACGTGCAGCAGAACCCGAAGAGTGGTCATCTTCGGGGTCGGGGAGAAGGTCTGGAAGTAGTCAACTCCCTCTCGCTGACTGAAGCCTCGTGCAACGTAACGCGCCTTGAAGACAGGCGAAGAGCCCGGCGGCCGCTTCACCCTGAAAATCCACATGCCACTGACAATGTTCGCCCCAGGTGGGGGAACCTCGTCGACGTAGGTGCGTGTGGACTTCCAAGAAGCCATCTCTGTGTCCATGGCTGACTGCCACTGAGAGGAGTAGGGACCGGCCATCGCCTCTGCGTAAGAGCGTGGGGTCGGGATGTCTGGTGCATCCGGGTCTCCCTCAGGGGCAACAAGCATGGACACGAGATGGGGCAAAGCGGCAGCAAAGCACTCAAACTCCTCCTGCCTGTCCTCAAGGACGTCAGTGCCAAGAGCACACTCACCCCCGACGGACGGAGGTCAGACAGACTCAGACTCAGCAACTAGGCTAGCAGCGTAGTCTAGACGACAGCAAGCAGCGTAGTCTAGACGACAGCGAGCAGCAAAGTCGACAAGCTCAGCAACTAAGGCAGACGTAGCAGCGGACTCAAAGGAAGGGTCAGTGACAACAGTAGCCAGGAGACGCGTGGCAGTAGGATTGGTAGCACCAAGAGAGTCTGACCCAGGGTCAGCAAGTGCAGGAAAAGAGGAAGCAGGAGGAGACGGCAGTGGGACACGCTGTGGAGCAGTGGACGGACGAAGCGCCATCCGGTGAGTGCTTGGGACAGCAGGAAGACGCTAACGCTGGACTCGACTACTAGAGAGAGCAGTGCGGACAGGCGACTCAGGACGAGACTCAGGCGACGCAATACGAGATGCAGGCTCACGCCGCTCAGTAGGACCTCCAGTCGGACCAGTGTAAGGAGCAGGACCAGGGAGAGAGGAGGCAGATGGTAACTCCAACTGCAGCTGGACAGGCGAAGGACACGCTAAGGAGGGAGGAGGAAAAGGAGGAGGAAGGTGACCAAGAACCTGCTGAAGGAGCGGAACAAAGTACGGCCGAGACCGAGCAGCGACACTAGAGCCAGCAGGGACACCCGCACCAGGGTCCGCAGCACCAGCAGCAGCTCCAGCGCCCACGTCCTCAGCACCAGCGGCAGCTCCAACGCCCGGGTCCTCAGCACCAGTAGCAGCTCCAACGCCCGGGTCCGCAGCACCAGCGGCAGCTCCAACGCCTGGGTCCTCAGCACCAGCAGCAGCTCCAACGCCCGGGTCCTCAGCACTAGCAGCGGCTCCAACGCCCGGGTCCTCAGCACCAGCAGGAGCTCCAACGCCCGGGTCCTCAGCACCAGTAGCATCTCCAACGCGCGGGTCCTCAGCACCAGCAGCAGCTCGAGCAGCAGCGGGGTACGTATCATGAGGCACGCCACTCCGAAGAGTGGAGCGCCGCTCGTACCACTCACGGATCCGCTCGCGGGAGGGGAGCTCCCGAACGGGAGAAGAAGCACTAGCACAAGTCCCAGTAGTACGTCCGCCTCGAGCGGTACCTCTTCGGAGGCTGCAGTACTCTAAGTACCACGCACGCAGCTGCTCCGAGGAGAGGGCTCCTCCAGGTGTAGGACTCCTAGGCCTAGTACCTCCAGACTCAGAACCCCCAGACTCCGGACTCCGCAGCTCAGCACCACGAGGCTCCACACCCCCAAGCTCAGCACCCTCAAGCTCCACACCCCCAGGCTCCACACCCCCAGGCTCCACACCCCCAGGCTCCACACCCCCAGAATCATCACCCCCAGGCTCAGCACCCCCAGTAGGACGAGAGTCGACAGCTACCTCAACAGGCTCAACCAGGTCTACCTGAGACACACCTGAGGGAGCGGCACCCTGAGGGGGGAGGGGGTCTGCAACAGCAGCACCTGGCGCGAGGAAGAGAGGCGGGGGGGGGAGCGGGGCAGTATGGTAGGGGAAGAGGCGGTAGTAGGGGACGGACTCGTCAAAAGTGACGTCCTAGGAGGGAAAGACTCAGCGCGAGTAGGCGTGGTAAAACTGCCAACCAGACGCGTCCGGGACAAAGCCGAGGAAGACGCAGGGAACAGCACGGGAGGAGAGCTTGTCCGCTGACGAATCGCAGACAAAAGCTCAAGACCCCCAGACCCCGAAACGCGACGCATCGCCAACCTCACCCTTGGTGCGCAAGGGGAAGACCGAGGTGTAGCGCGAGTAGTCGTCAACAACTATCAGGAAGTACCTCTCCTGACCCTAACCACGGACGCGGGCTGGGCCCCACACATCCATGTGGAGTGTCTGCAAGGGAGCAAACGTCGGGGGGAACGAGGAGGAGTGAGGAGCGGCGCGTTGCCGTCCCTCGACACAGGGGAGACAGGTAGGAGCAGGCGAGGGTGGGAGGGCAGGAAGGACTCTGGGTAGGCCAGAGACAAGGTACCGGGAGTGCATGGCACGAAGCGGCTGCACAGACGGGTGGCCAAGGCGGTGGTGCTAGAGGACAGTCTCGTGTGCCAAAGAGCGACACCAGCAGGGGGCGGTCAGCTGACCTGACACGGACGCGGACGCAGTCGCAGCAACCTGAGGGGACTTAGTAGTTAGTGTGTATAGGTCCGACCTCGGCTGCCGAGTGAAGGTAGCCAAGTGACGGCCCGTACGAGCACACGTACAGTGTGTCACGCGCTCGTAGGCAGGGGTGAACTGGTGAACACCCCCGTCCTGGACCGCACATCCTGCCACCAACGAGAGGAGGTGGAGACCTGACAGTGTGCCCAACGGGACCGCAGGACAGGGAAGGACAGTGGAAAAGGACGCAATGACCGGACCCCAAGAGAGGTCAGCAAGGGAGACAGCAACTGGCCGAGCAAGCGGCTCAAGGGCAGTGCGGTCACGAAAGAAGCAGCGAGAAGCACCAGAGTCTAGTGTGAAGGTGTGCAGTGCGGCAGTCGACGCAGTACCTAGAGCAGCAGCCTCACCAGCACCTGGGGTAGCCGACACGCGAGTACCTGGAGCGGCAGACGCACTGGCCCTAATGCCCGGGTCGGGCGGCACACACAAGTACTCAGCACCCTCTCCACTAGTAGACATCACATACATGGCAGATAGAATAGCATCAAATTCTAGAGCATAGATATCAATCCGCTTCTTCAGGAGATCAAGCCAGCGGGGCAGCTCAGTGGCCTGAGGGAACTGAACACGCCAAGCGTCGTCGAGACGAGAGAAGCAGCGCTGTGTGGCGTGCGGTCGTCCACACTGCTGACCAGTGCGGTCACCAGTGCGAATGATGTACGTGCAGCTAAGACCACCCCCACCCCCGTGCTGAGAGTACCACTCACGGACCTCCTGGGGCGACGGAGTGTGCTGCTGGCCCTGGCCACCGCCAGTGCCTCCACGGCCACCACCACCGCTGCCATCTCCTGAACCACCCCTACCCCTACCGCCGCCTCGTCCACCGCCACCCCAACCGCCGCCTCCACTCCTGCCACCTCCCCCGCCGCTGCCGCCACCACCCCCACCGCTACCACTCGCCCCTCCAGCCGAGCCACCACCCCCACTGCCTCCACCGCCCCCACCGCCGCCACCCCCGCTGTCACCGCCACCACCCTTGCCCCCTTTGCCCTTGCCGCTGCGGCGTCCGCTCGAGGCAGACGCAGCGCCGACCTTCTCAGTACTAAGAAGGTCGACAGCAGCAGCAGCGGCGACAGAGGGAAGAAGGGGGGAAGGAGAACACCCCTCAAAGAACGGGGTACGGGGGTCGCCACGAGAGGCACCTACAGCGACTATGCTAGTCTCAGCTGCAAGTAGCTCCTTCTCGAGGAGGGCAATGGTGAGCTCAGTGGGGCAACGAGCTAGGAAGTGGTCCCTGACAGCACGCAGTGTGTCAGGGAGGCGGGTGACTAGGTGGTAGAGAGTGAGCCAGAGTGGAAGGGGGTGCGTGGCAAGGAACTCAGCAGGCATGGCGGCACGGAAGCGGGCCTCACTAGTAGGGAGGTGTGTGATGAGGTCAGCAATTGTGTGAAAGGAGGCCAGGTTGGGAAACAGGTAGGGGAGGGAGAGACGGCCTAGTGCGGCAGAGGCAGGTGAGGAGTAGCAAGCAACTACAGCTGTGTACACTCCCTGTGCAGTCTTGTGCTGACCAAAGTGCTCGCGTTCGTCTATCGGCAGGGAGTTGCGAATGGCGAAGTGAGCGTGGGCATCACGAGTCTCCCACTGTGAGCGAGCAGTGCTGTCAGCAATAGCAGCAGGGGCAGTGACATGGCCTAGGGCGTGATCGTACAGTGAGATGTCATCCTTGGCTGTGAGCTGTAGGTAGAGGTGCAGGTCATCGAGCCAGGTGTCAAACTTCACAGGGCGGCCCTCAGCATTAAACACGAGAACCTGTGGGCTAGCCATAGGAACAGTAGAAATAGCAGCAGTAGCAGTAGGAGCAGCAGGTAGGACGAACCAGATAGGGCAGGGCGGCGCGGCTCGGTTCAGGTCGGGTCGCGGCTCGGCTAGGTGGCAAGGCTCGGTTCAGGGCGCGCGGCTCGGCTTGGGGCGCGCGGCTCGTCTCGGGGCGCACAGCTCGGGTCGCGCGGCTCGGGTCATGGCGGGGACGGGCCGCCTGCTCTCCCTCGTGTGCTGCGGCGGGAACGGGCCACCCGGGGCCTCTAGGTGGTGGGCACGAGCCGACGAGGTCGGCACGGGGCCGGTTGGGGCCCTAGAGGGGCGAGCGCGGGGTCGATTGGGGCCTGAGCGGGGCTAGCGCGGGGCCAAACGGGGCCTTGACGGGGCTAGCAAGGGGCCGACGGGTCCTGAACGGGGCTAGCGCGGGGCCGACGAGGCCTGAAACGGGGCCGACGGGCCCTGAAACGGGGCTAGCGCGGGCCCGATCGGGGCCTGAATGGGGCTAGCGCGGGGTCGACGGGGCCTGAGAGGGGCTAGCGCAGGGCCGACGGGGCCTGAAACGGGGCTAGCGCGGGCCAACGGGGCCTGAGAGGGGCTAGCGCGGGGATGACGGGGCCTGAAACGGGGCCAACGGGGCCTGAAACGGGGCTAGCGCGGGCCGACAGGGCCTGAGAGGGGCTAGCGCGGGGTTGACGGGGCCTGAAACGGGGACGACGGGGCCAGAATCGGGGCTAGCGCGGGCTGACGGGGCCTGAGAGGGGCTAGTGCGGGGCTGACGGGGCCTGAAACGGGGCCGACGGGGCCTGAACGGGGCTAGCGCGGGGCCTGAACGGGGCCTTAAAGGGGCTGACGAGGCCTGAACGGGGCTAGCGCGGGGCCGTCAAGAGGGGCCTCTAGGGGCGTGACACGCCAAGGCGCCCTAGGGCACAGGTAGGTAGGTAGGTAGGTAGTTACGTAGTGGTGGGCCCTTAGAAAAGTTTGGTCCTAGGAAGGACCTGCTCTATACCATGTTGGAATCACTGAATAGGATATGAGAATGAGAACGAGAGAATGAATCAACTATGAAATGAGTGAGTACAAGTACTAACCCTTATTGGGTTGTACCCCCTATGGGATACCCCACTATAGCCTATACAAATTTATAAGCTATATAGCAAAGTGGGGGAGAACAAGGGGTCACAAGACCAGTCAAGTAAAGCAAAGCAAAGCAAGCTCAGGGTGGATCACAAAGTCGCCACACAGTCCGAGCACAGGGTCAAGGCCACACGGCGAGTTCACATGCAAGAGTACACACATATATATATAAAGCTAGACAAGCAAGAGCAGGTATATATATATGTGAGAGTACAAGCAAGGTCAAGAGAAGAGCAAGTGACGCAAGACGGGTAAAAGACCCAGCTGAGTGCAGAAGCGCTGATGATCACAAGGCGGAAGTGCCTTGGTGAAGACATCAGCAGTATTGGCTTCAGAGGCCACGTACGCAAGCCGCAACTGTCCACGCTGCTGTAGCTCACGAGCAAGGAAGTAGCGGAGAGCAATGTGCTTTGTTCTGTGCTCCAGTCGCTGCTCTCGACACAAGGCCAGCATGGCCTTGTTGTCTACGTATAGGACTGGAGGAGAACGAGGCGGCTCTCCGAGGTCGGTCAGCAGGTAGGTGAGCCAGCAAAGCTCCTGTGCAGCCATGGCCCCGGCGTAGATCTCAGCCTCACAACAGGAGCCAAGAACAGAAGACGAGCGAGTAGCCAGCCACGAAACAGAGCCGGAGCCAAGGCTGAAGGTGTAACCCTGTGACGACCACTGCGTAGCCTGATCGTCAGCCCAAGAAGCGTCCGCGTACCTAGTGAGGACCACTGGACTCCGCCCTCCAAGCACTAGCCCCATGCCCAACGTACTGCACAGGTAGCGCAACACCCTCTTCGCTGCAGCCATGTGCTCTGGTCGGTGTCTCCCAGGAGCAACATAGCGTGCAAGAATGCTAAAAGGGTATGCAAGGTCAGGTCATGTGCACGTCATCAGGTACATGAGGCAGCCAACAAGCTCTGGGTACGGGCCACTCGACTCTACGGACTCATCCGAAGGCAGAGCTGAGAGCGAGTGGCGAGTAGGCAGAGGAGTGGCCTGAGGCGAGGAGTACGTGAAGCCGAAGCGCTGAAGGACCTGCTGCACCATGTGTGACTGAGTCAGGGTAATGGTGCGGCGTGCTCTGTCCCGGGTGATCTGCAAGCCAAGGTAGCTGCGCAATTCACCCAGGTCTGTGCACGTGTGTCTCTTCTGCAGCTCGGACTTCACGTAGGCGCGTCCAGCAGTGTCAGCTGTAGCAAAGACCAAGTCGTCAACGTACACGAGGATGTAGAACGGCGGCAGAGAGGTGTCGGTGCGCAGAAACAGCGACGGGTCGGTAGTAGAAGGAGCAAACCCAAGAGCCGCAAGCGTAGTCCTTAGTGTGTCGTGCCACTCACGTGGCGCCTGGCGGAGACCGTAGACTGGACGCCGGAGACTCCACTGGGTACCAGGAGGGAAAGACCCAGTGAAGCCAGGTGGGCGACGCAGCCAGATCTCCTCGTGCAGGCTGCCCTGCAAGAAAGCTGTGCTGAAGTCAAGAGAGTGCAGCTCGTAGTCACGGTGAGCAGCAACGTGCAGCAGTACCCGAAGAGTGGTCATATTCGGGGTGGGGGAGAAGATCTGAAAGTAGTCAACTCCCTGCCGCTGACTGAAGCCACGAGCCACGTAACGCGCCTTGAAGACACGCGCAGAACCCGGCGGCTGCTTCACCCTGAAGATCCACATGCCAGTGACGATGTTCGCCCCAGGAGGGGGGACAGCGTCAACGTAGGTGCCTGTGGACTTCCAGGAAGCCATCTCTGCATCCATAACTGCCTGCCACTGAGAAGAGTAGGGACCTTCTATCGCCTCCGCGTAAGAGCGCGGAGTCGGGATGTCAAGTGCATCCGGGTCTCCCTTAGGGGTAAGCAGTACGGACACAAGATGAGGTGAAGCAGCTGCCAGACACTGGAACTCCTCCTGCCTGTCCTCAAGGACGTCCGTGCCAAGAGCACACTCACCCTCGACGGACGCAGGACAGACAGACTCAGACTCAGCGACAAGACTAGCAGCGTGGTCTAGGCGACAGTGAGCAGCAAAGTCGTCGAGCTCAGCAACTAGGGCAGACGCAGCAGTGGACTCGAAAGAAGGGTCAGTGACAGCAGTAGCAAGGAGACGCGTGACAGTAGGACTGGCAGCACGTAGAGAGTCCGACTCCGGGTAGGCAAGAGCAGGAAGAGAGGACTCAGGAGGAGAAGACAAAGGGGCACGCAGAGGAGCAGTGGACGGACGCAGAGACATCCGGTGCGTGCCAGGGACAAGAGGAGGACGCTGACGTGAACCGCAACCACTAGTGCGAGCAGCACGGACAGGCGACGCAGGGCGAGACGCAGGCTCACGACGCTCAGCCAGACCTCCAGTAGGACCAGTGTAGGGAGAAGGAGCAGGCAAAGGGGAGGTAGGCTGCAACTATAGCTGGGACGGGACAGGCTGTGAGCACTCTAAGGGAGGAGGAGGACCAGTAGAAGGTGGAAGACCAAGAACCTGCTGCAGGAGTGGAACGAAGAACGGTCGAGGCCGCGTGGCGACGCCAGAAGCAGCAGGGACAGCACCAGAACCCTCAGCAGGAGCACCCGCTCCAGCAGCACCACCAGTAGCTCCAGAACCTCCATCAGCACCAGGAGCACCCCCAGCAGGACCGCCAGCGGTAGTCTCAGCGCCAACACCCTCAGCAGCACAAGCTCCAGTCGACCCCGCAGGTCCAGCAGCTCCAGTGCTCCCAGTACGAGCACCTGCGGGACCCGCGACCGCAGCACCCTCAGCTGTCGAAGGACCTCCAGCACCAGCAGTACGACGCCAACGCCGGGCAAACCACTCACGCAGCTCCTTTGGAGAGAGTGGCTCCCGGCGAGACGAAGCACTCGGAGAACCACCAGGCGGAGCACCTCCAGGCTCAGCACCCCTTGGCGTATCACCCCTAGGCTCAACACCCCCAGGCGTAGCACCCCCAGGCTCAGCACCCAAAGACGTAGCACCCCCAGTGTGAGGATCTAGGATCGAGTTCAGAAAAGAGAATGAGAATTGAGTCGAATTGAATTGAATTGAATTGAATGTCCACCTGGTTACAACAGGAGGCTATATATAGGCTCGACACAAGGCCCCATAACCAGGTGTTACACGAAGGTTCCGCAGGTTGCGAAGCGTCCCGAACAGATCCTTACCAAATTCGGTAGAAGGCAATTCGGTGGCAACCGAAAAGCCAGAATTCGGTGCACGTAACCTAGCTCGGTGCTATAACTATAATAAAATATAGGAAAGCACCTAGCCTAGGAAATCAAGCAATTCATGCATGCATGTGATTATCCTATGCTAGAAATAGCATGCTAAAGTAGAGGCAAGCAAGCATAGCTGGCATAAGCCGTCGTACTCTCACACCCAGGCTCAGCACCCCCAGACGTAGCACCCCCAGGCTCATTACCCCTAGGCTCCGCACCCCCAGGTCCAGCACCCCCAGGCTCAGCACCCCCAGCCTCAGCACCCTCAGCAGCACCAGAGTCACTAGTGACCTCGACAGGCTCGACTGCGTCTACCTGGGACACACCTGAAGGGGCAGGACCCTGAGGGGGGAGGGGGTCTACCTGGGGGGGACCTGGTACCAGGAAGAGTGGGGGTGGGGGGAGGGACGGAGTGCGGTAGGGGAAGAGGCGGTAGTAGGGGACCGACTCGTCAAACGTGACGTCCTGGGAGGATAGAACACGTCGAGAGGTGGGGTGGTAGAAGTGCCACCCAGGTGCGTTCGGGGGAAACCCCAGGAAGAGGCAAGGAGCAGCACGAGGGGATAGCTTGTCCGCAGACAGGTCGCGGACAAACGACTGAGATCCCCATACCCGGAACGCCGACGCATCGCCAACCTTCCCCGTCCACAGCAAGGCTGGGAAGGTCTCCGGCCTGGAGACCCTGGGGTGGAGGTTGATCTGATGCGCCGCGTACCTCACTGCAGACGGCCACAGAAAATGGATCAGAGACGTACGAGCAACGTCCATGACCATGCCAATGCGGCACTCAGCAATCCCAATTTGCTGCGGAGAGTCCGGAAGCGTGAAGGTCTGACGGATGCCCCGTGCACGACAGTAGGCACGCAGAAGGCCAGAGGAGAACTCTCCGCCTCTGTCCGAGTGCAGACGCAGAACAGGAAAGTCCGAGCCAAAGCTCTGCCAAAGCTGTAGACGAGCTGCGCGGATCCAGTCAATCAGCACCTCAGTGACATCACCCTTGCTGCGCACGGGGAAGACTGTGGTGTAATGCGAGTAGTCGTCAACAACGAGCAGGAAGTAGCGCTCGTGACCCTGTCCACGGACGCGGGCTGGGCCCCACATGTCCATGTGAAGCGTCTGCAACGGGGCCTCTGTCGGAGGAAACTGGGAGGAGTGAGGGGCAGCACGCTGGCGCCCCTCGACACAGGGGACACAGGCAGGGCCAGGGCCCTGAGGAAGGGGAGGGAGGGACCGGGGGAGACCAGACACAAGAAGACGGGAGGCCATACCTCTGAGCCGAAGCAGAGAGGGGTGGCCAAGGCGGTGGTGCCAGAGGAGAGTCTCGTGAGACAGGAGACGACACGAACAGGGGGCAAACTCCGGACCAATCCTGGACGCCGCAGCAAACACCTGACCCGACGCACCTACCCTATCAGACTTAGCAGCTGGAGGAGACACAGTGGTCAGAGTGTACAGGCTCGACCCCGGCTGATGGGTGAATGTAGCCAGGTGTCGGCCTGTGCCAGCCTCTGTACAGTGGGTCACTCGCCGACGCGCAGGAGTGAACTAGTGGACACCCGCATCCTGTAGGTCAGCACCACTCACCAGGTTCGTCGAGAACGAGGGGAGGTTGAGACCAGACAGGGTGCCGGAGGGAGCCGCCGGACACGGGAGGACTGTGGAGAAGCGAGACAGGACCGGACCCCCAGAGGGGTCAGCCAGAGACACCACAACCGGCCGACTAAGCGGCGTGAGTGTGGTGCGGTCCCGAAAGAAGGAGCGAGACGCCCCGGAGTCAAGAGTGAAGGTGAGGGAGGCCGAAGCCGACGTAGTACCTGAGAGCGCAGACTCACCAGTACCTGAGGACGCAGACACACCAGCACCTAGAGCAACAGCGTCGTAAGCACCTAGGGCAGCATCCGCACCAGTACCTAGAGCAATAGTCTCAATGCCCGGATCGGGCTGGAAACACCGGTAACAGTCACCCTCATCGCTAATAGACACTGCATACATGGCAGAGAGAATAGCATCAAAGTCAAGATGAAAGATGGCAACCCCTGCCCTAGACAGCTCGTCCCAGCGAGGGATGTCGGAGGCCTCCGGGAACTGGTGATGCCACGCGTCCGTCAGGCGGCCAAAGCAGCGCGGAGTGGGGTGCGCATCCCCACACTGCTCACCCGCACGGTCGCCGGTGCGCAGGACGTAGGTGCACGGACCAAAACCCCCACCCCGCTGGCGTGCAGTGTACCACTTACGGAGCCGCTGAGGGGACAGGGTCGCACGACCTCGCTGCTGGTGCTGGCGCGAGCCACCACCTGAGCCACTCCTCTGCGAAGACCCGCGACCAGCTCCACCGCCACCCCCACCGCCTCCACCGCCTCCGCTGCCTCCACTGCCGCCGCCGCCTCCACCGCCGCCTCCACCGCCGCCTCCTCCGCCACCTCCGCTCCCACCGCCACCGCCGCCGCCGCCTCCGCCTCCACTGCCGCCACCGACCCCCCCACCCCCACCTCCACCTCCACCGCCACCCCCACTCTCCCCACTGCCTCCACCTCCACCTCCACCGCCCGCCCCTCCAGCTCCCTTGCCCCCCTTGCCCTTGCCAGAGCGGCGTCTCCCGCTAGGGGCAGACGCCGCACCGACCGACTCAAGACCAAGGAGGTCGGCCGCAGCAGCAGAGGCAACAGAGGGCAGCAAGGGGGAGGGAGAATACCCCTCAAAGATGGGTGTGCGCGGGTCACCTCGAGAGGCTCCTACAGCGACTATGCTCTTCCCTATCGCGAGGAGGGCCTTCTCGAGGAGGTCTACAGTGAGTGTGGTGGGACAGACTGAGAGAAAGTGGTCCCTGACTACTCGAAGGGAGTCACGGAGGCGAGTGACTAGGAAGTACAGAGTGATGTACATGGGGGGGGGGGTTCGCGGTGCAGAAGTCAGCAGGAAGTGCAGCGCGGTAGCGAGTGTCACTAGTGCGGAGGTGCGTAATGAGGTCAGCAAGGGAGGAGTAGCGCGCGACTACAGCGTCGTACAAGGTCTGAGCACTCTTGTACTGACTAAAGTGGGCACGCTCGGAGGTAGGGAGGTGGCGACGCACAGCAAGACGTGCAGCAGCGTTGCGCGTGGCCCACTAGGAGCGAACAGTGGCGTCAGCATCAGCAGCAGGGGCAGGGGAAGCGCCAGAGGTGAGGTCAAAGAGAGAGAGACCGTCCGCCCTATCGCACTGTAAGAACAGCTGTAGGTCATCTACCCAGACCTTAAAGTCAATGGCCCGACCCTCAGCGTCAAAAGCGAGGACACTAGGGGTAGCCATGACACTAGTAGACAAGCAGTGCAAGCAGCAGGGGAAAGGCACGCAGTGACAGAGGGTCTGTGCTCACCGGACAGGGCTGCTCGGGCGGCTCGGCTGCACGGCGGCTCGGCAGCTGGGCGGCTCGGCAACTGGGCGGCCGGCTGCACGGCGGCTCGGCTGGTGGGCGGCCGGGCGGCTCGGCTGCAGTGCGGCTCGGCGGCGGGGCGGCTCGGCTGCTCTGGTGCTGGGCGGCCCGGCTGCTCTGCTGCTGGGCGGCTCGGTTGGGCCGCTGAAGTAGGGCGGTGGGGCCGCTGCAGAGGGGCGACGGGGCCGCTGCAGAAAGGGCGGCGGGGCCGCTAGATAGGGCGGCGGGGCCGCTCCAGAGAAGCGGCGGGGCCGCTGCAGAAGGACGGCGAGGCTGCTGGGTAGGGCGGCGGGGCCGCTGCAGAAGGGCGGCGGGGCCGCTGGGTAGGGCGGCGGGGCTGCGAGATAGGGCGGCGGGGCTGCGTAATGGGGCTGCGGGGCCTCGAGGAAGGGCGGCGGGGCCGCTAGGTAGGGCGGCGGGGCCGCGCGATGAGGCAGCGGGGCCGCGAGGAAGGGCGGCGGGCCCGCTAGGTAGGGCGGCGGGGCCGCGCAGAAGGGCGGCAGGGCCGCTAGGTAGGGCGGCGGGGCCGCGCAGAAGGGCGGCGGGGCCGCTAGGTAGGGCGGCGGGGCCGCGCAATGGGGCGGCGAGGCCGCGAGGTAGGGCGGTGGGGCCGCTAGGTAGGGCGGCGGGGCCGCGCAGAAGGGCGGCGGGGCCGCGAGGTAGGGCGGCAGGGCCGCTAGGTAGGGCGGCGGGGCCGCTAGGTAGGGCGGCGGGGCCGCTAGGGCGGCTCGACGCGACCGTAAGGGCGGCACGACGGGCCGCTAGGAATGAAACAAAAAGGGAGAGCGCGACTCGAGGCGCGCTTTGGTGGGCCCTAGGAACAGTCCCTAGGAGGGGACCTGCTCTGATACCATGTGAGAATGAGAACGAGAGATTGAATCAACTATGAAATGAGTGAGTACAAGTACTAACCCTAATTGGGTTGTACCCCCTATGGGATACCCCACTATAGCCTACACAAATGTATAAGCTATATGGCATTCTGACACAGGAATGGATGAACTAGCAGTGAAATGAGTACAAGTACCTAACCCTAGAATTGTGTACCCCCTATAGGCTAACCCACTGTAGCCTAAACTAACACAACATATATAATGTTTGACAATTCGCTCCCAACGGCTCATCCCGTCGAGCTGGATGCCTGCTACATGTCCGGGGCGGCTCAACGCGTCTGCCTTGTTGTGTAGCCCAGACTTGTAGACGATGTCGTAGTGGAAGTGAGTTTCCACGAAGTCCACCCACCGCACCTGTCCTCCTGAGAGTGTCGGCTGTGACTTCAGGTATTTGAGACTGCAGTGGTCAGTATAGACTGTAGTCTTGGCTCCCTCTAGGTAACACCTCCACGCCTTGAAGGCTATGACTATCGCTAAGGCTTCCTTGTCGTGAATAGGGTAGTTTAGTTCTGCTCCATGTAGCTTCTTACTGAGGTAGGCGATGGGCTGCAAACCGCGTCCGTGATCCTGCATCAGTACTGCTCCGACTGCTTGGTCACTAGCGTCTGCTTCCACCACGTAGTCCTTGTCTGAATCCGGCAAGATGAGTACTGGCGCTGTAGTCAGTGCTGTCTGTAGCTGCTCCATGGCTTGCTGATGAAGGGTATCCCATTTGTAGGGCGTATCCTTTTTCAGTAGGTCGGTCAGTGGCGCTGCTATCTTAGCGTACTGCGGCACGAACCTGTTGTAGTAGTTGGCGAAGCCTAGGAACTGCTGTAACTCCTTCACGTTCTCTGGTACTTTCCACTTCTTGACGGCTTCGATCTTCCGTGGGTCCACGTGTACGCCCTCGGCACTCACCATGTGCCCGAGAAACTGCACCTTCTTCAGGGCGAAGTCGCTCTTTGACAGCTTCACGTAGAACTTGTTTTTCCGCAGGATCTCAAACACCTTCCGCAGATGCTCCACGTGCTCCTTCATGTTCTTGGAGTAGATGAGAATGTCGTCTAGGTACACCACCACGCACTCGTCCAGCAAGGGTCGTAAGATGTGATTCATCTCCGCTTGAAACGTTGCTGGTGCGTTGCAGAGTCCGAACGGCATCACCAAGTATTCGTAGGAGCCGTATCTGGTACGAAACGCTGTCTTGTGGACGGAGTTGTCTGCCATCTTGATCTGCCAGTAGCCCGATCGTAGGTCCAGCTTCGAAAATACTGTTGCTCCACGCAGTTGATCGAGTAGGTCGTCTATGCGCGATATGGGATATTTGTTTTTGACTGTCTGTTTGTTCAGTGCGCGGTAGTCGATGCACATCCGTAGACTGCCGTATGGTTTTGGAGTGAAGAGAACTTGTGCGCCGTAGGGAGAGGTGGATGGGCGGATCACTTGTCTGTCCAGTAGATACTCTATCTGTTTTTTCATGTCTGTCAGTTCAGTTGGACTCAGTCGGTATGGTGCACGTGAGACGGGTTTTGCACCTGGTTCCTCCACGATCTCGTGCTCGTGGGTGCGTGCTGGAGGTACGCCTGCAGGTAGGTCTTCGGGCATTATATCCTTGTACTGCTCCAAGACCTCTTTCACTGCTGCAGGTAGCTCGAAACTCGGCTTCTCCTCCTCTGGTGCTGCCATAACCAGTGCTAGGTAACCCGTGTTACTCTTGTTCACCGTCTGTTCGAACCGTGCCAGTGTCGTTTCAGGTACGTCCCCTGTATCCGTCCAGCTTCGCAGTGCTATCCGCTTCCCATTGTTGTAGATGCACACCTTGCTGTTGACCCAATCGATCTCGGGGTTGAACTGCTTCATGAAATCTCGCCTCGAGATAGAATCTAATCCTTTGATGTTGGTGACTGGTAGCTTCAGCTTCCACCTCAACGCACCTATATGCAGCTGCAGTGATGCTTCGCCGTGGATAGGAAGCTTCATACCGTCCACCATGGTTGCTGAAAACTGGGTCTCTTCCGCCTTCTCTCCAATTTTCTCCAACGCTCCGCGGTCACACACCGAGTGAGATGCACCGCCGTCCACCAGTGCCTGGAGGCGTCGCCCATTGCATAACACCTCAAGGAGTAGTGGTTTCTGCTGTGCTGAGTAGCCAAAGAGGGTCTCGTTAATAGGATCATAGGGTACATCAAACTTAATACCTTTCCTTTTTCCTATACCTGACTCAGCGCTTTCCAACTTCACCTGGGGGGTAGGAGGATTTTTCCGAGGCTTGTATAATTTTTCCTGAGCCTGGATGTCTCCTCTAAGCCTTGGCAGCTGTGTAGGCTTCACCTGTGGGCGACGAGGAGCCTTAACACTGTGCTTCGGGGAGAGAATATTAACTTCACGGAACGCACGACCCTTTTCTACGCTCCGTAGTACTTTGCCCAACTTCTCAGGTACCTGAATAATTTCTAAAGGCTTTTTCTTGGCCTCTAGACCTCCCCTGAATTCTTTGAAGGCTTGTAAACCACGAGAAGCAATATTCTTCGTTAGAGCATCTTTATAGGATACTTTTAACGAATTCTTACTTTCGTGGGAGTTTGGCTGGAGTTTTCTGGATGGTGCAGAGTCTTTTTTCGCGGAGCCTCCATTCGCCTCGGCGATTTCCCCTGATGCCGGTCGGTCGTGACGTTTTAAATTCGCGCCATCATTTTCTCCTTTTTTTACCCGCTCCGAAGTCGCCACGCCGTCGCCTTTTCCTGCTTTTCGGATCTTTACGCGATCGCCAGGTCGATCCGCGGCTACTAGCGATTCCTGTTTTTTTACTTCGCGGGTGCTCCACTGTTTCCATCCCGGAGTGCCGCACGTGCTTTCTTCATTTTGTAGCACGACAAAAACTGATGTCATGCTGCGCCGCAAAATTCGCATTTTGTC
Organism: Closterium sp. NIES-65; assembly: GCA_948144175.1. Taxonomy (NCBI): domain Eukaryota; kingdom Viridiplantae; phylum Streptophyta; class Zygnematophyceae; order Desmidiales; family Closteriaceae; genus Closterium; species Closterium sp. NIES-65. The sequence goes on along the minus strand of CANXME010002388.1, from coordinate 1,670,642 downwards.
GGCTGCTGCTTCGCGTCGTATTTGTCGATATCCATTGGTTCGGTGAACGTGGGGGGTGCCGATCGCTCCGTGCTGAATGTACGGTTTGGCGTGAAGCGTTGTGTTTCGGGTTGATTTCGAGTCAGCGCGTCGTATCGCTCGGCAGCACGCACGATGTCTCTGTAGCTATTATAATTTGCCGCAATCACCTACCGCCGAATCTCCATTTTTAATCCTTCAGTGTACACCTGGATTTTTTCGCCTTCGGACAGGTCGGTGATGCGGTTGAACAGTAACTCCATCTGCTGCGTGTACTGTGTTACACTACTGTATTGCTTGTGTCGGTGTATCTGCTGCCGCGCCATGTAGGTTGTATTAATTGGTTCGAAACGCTCGATTAAATATGCCTGAAACTGCTGCCACGTTTTCTCCCTGCGGGCTACGTCGGTGTAGTAAATCCATTTGAGAGCCGGTCCACGTAACAGTGTCGCTGCGAGCCGAATCCTTGTTGCGTCGTGTTGCAGGGTCGAACAGCCAATGGCCTCCAAGTAAATTTCGAGGGTGGCCACGAATTGCCGGACGTCGGATCCCTTCGCGCTTGGATCGAACGCCTCCGGGAGCCTCGGTCGTGCTGCTTCGAGGTTCGGCGACAGTGGTGCCATTGGTCCGTGAAATGTCGGTGTCGCCACTGCTGCTGGAGTTGTCGGTGCTGTAGTCGTTGTGGTCGCTGCTGCTGCGGTGGCAAACCCTGGTTGGCTTGTCAGAAAAGCCTCGAGTCGACGAAGCGTCGCCTGCGTCTGCTCCATGTCGGTTCGAAGTCTCGCAATGTTGCACGTAGTCGCGTAGTTGTCGCCTTGGCCCTCCATTTGGTGATTTACTGGAAGATGCGCGACGAAAATAATCAAATTCTAGGTGCTGGTCGACTTACTGCGAGTCAAATTGACAGTAGAATCGACGAGCGCGAATTCTGTAGGTTGCGTAAATCTCCCATAGGCGAAATTCGCGTTCGATCTCGGCCGTTGAGGAGAAAATCGATCCGACGCTCCAAATTCCAACTTTTTTGGGCGAAATTCTCTGGGCCGTTGAGATGAAACTCGATCGAACGGTCGAAACTCCAACCTTTCCACCAGTAAATCTGAGGGGTGTTCGAAAACCGAATCGAGGGGGACTTAGAAAAATTGTGCGGAACTGGTTTTACATACCCATATCGGCGCTTTCGTCATCGCTCCCGCGGTTTTTAAAGGCCGGAACTAAGCCGTTGAAGACCTCGCATGTAAACCCGCTCTGATTACCAAGTGTGAGGATCTAGGATCTAGTTAAGAAAAGAGAATGAGAATTGAGTCGAATTGAATTGAATTGAATGTCCACCTGGGTACAACACGAGGCTATATATAGGCTCGACACAAGGCCCCGTAACCAGGTGTTACGCGAAGGTTCCGCGGGTCGCGAAGCGTCCCGAACAGATCCTTACCGAATTCAGTAGAAGGCAATTCGGTGGCAACCGAAATGCCAGAATTCCGTGCACGCAACCTAGCTCGGTGCTATAACTATAATAAAATATAGGAAAGCACCTAGCCTAGGAAATCAAGCAATTCATGCATGCATATGATTATCCTATGCTAGAAATAGCATGATAAAGTGGAGGCAAGCAAGCATAGCTGGCATAAGCCGTCGTAATCTCACACCGCGGCCCCGGCGCCGCCCTTTCCGGGCCCCGATGACGCCCTTCCCGGCCCAGCCCTGCCTTTGCTGGCCCCGTCGCCTAGCCCTCCCGGCCCCGACGCCGCCCTTCCCGGCCCCGATCCGCCGCTCTGCGGCCCCGTCGCCTACCCCGCGGCCACGGCGCCGCCTTTTCTCGGCCCCAACGCCGCCCTTCCCGACACGGCCCAGCCTCTGCTGGCCACGTCGCCTACCATGCGGCCCCGGCGCCGCCCTTTCCCGGCCCCGACACCGCCCTTCCCGACCAGGCCCCGCCTTTGCTGGCCCCGTCGCCTACCTCTGCAGCCCCGACGCCGCCCTTCTCGGCCCCGGCACTGCCCTTCCCGGCCCCGGCCGAGCCTCTGCTGGCCCCATCGCCCGCCCTTTCCCGGCCTCGGCCCCGCCTTCACGCGGCCCCGCCGAGCTACTGCCGAGCCGCCGCGCCACCCGAGCCGCTCGAGCCGCCGTACCACCGAGCCGCCCGAGCCGCCCGAGCCGCCGAGTTGCCGGGCCGCAGTTACCGCTGAGCCGCCCGAGCCGCCGAGTCGCCAAGCCGCCGAGCTGCAGTTCCTGCCGAGCCGCCCGAGCCGCCCTGTCCGGTAAGAGCAGCGCCTCTATCACTGCATTGCCCTTACCCCACTGTTCGCGCTACTAGTCTACTACTGTCATGGCTACCCCTAGTGTCCTCGCTTTTGACGCTGAGGGTCGGGCCATTGACCTTGACGTCTTGGTAGATAACCTACAGCTTTTCCTACAGTGCGATAGGGCAGACGGTCTCTCCCTCTTTGACCTCACCTCTGGTGCCTCTCCTGCCCCTGCTGCTGATGCTGACGCCACCGTTCGCTCACAGTGGGCCACACGCGATGCTGCTGCACGTCTTGCTGTGCGTCGCCACCTGCCTACCTTTGAGCGTGCGCACTTTAGCCAGTACAAGAGTGCTCAGACCCTGTACGACGCTGTAGTTGCACGCTACTCCTCCCCTGCCACTGCTGCACTTAGCCGCCTCATGCTACCATACCTCTTCCCTGACCTTGCTGCCTTTCCCACTGTCGCTGACCTCATTACGCACCTCCACACTAGTGACACTCGCTACCGCGCTGCATTAAAAGCGAGGACACTAGGGGTAGCCATGACAGCAGTTGACTAGTAGCGCGAACAGTAGGGTAAGGGCAGTGCAGTGACAGAGGCGTTGCTCTTACCGGACAGGGCGGCTCGGGCGGCTCGGTTGCTCGGCGGCTCGGCAACTTGGCGGCTCGGCGGCTCGGCGACTGGGCGGCTCGGCGGCTCGGCTCATGCGGCTCGGCTGCTCGGCGGCTCGGCTTCTGGGCGGCACGGCGGCTCGGCTGCTGGGCGGCTCGACGGCTCGGCTACTGGGCGGGTCGGCGGCTCGGCTGCTGGGCGGCTCGGCGGTTCGGCTGCTGGTCGGCTCGGCTGCTCGGCGGCTCGGCTGCTGGGCGTCTGTGCCGCTAAGGAAGACGGGGCCGCGAAGGGCGGCGGGGCCGCTGAAGTGAGCGGTGACGGGGCCGCAGAGGAGGCGGCGGTAGGGCCGCTGAAGGGGCGGCGTCCAGGCCGCTGCAGGGGTGGCGACGGGGCCGCTGAAGAAGGCGGGTTAGCCCTGGCAAGTGGTTAGCCTCGACTTCATCACCGGGTTACCACCTACCAAAGCTGGTTACGACGCCATTCTAGTCATCATCGACAAATTCTCCAAAATGGGACACTTCATTCCGTCACACACAACGGCTCGCGTCGAGGAGACAGCGCAAATATTCTTCCGCTACGTCATCTCACAACATGGCATTCCAACCACGCTGATCTCCGACAGAGACCCGAAATTCACGAGTAAATTCTGGAAGGAGCTCATGTCGCTCATGGGGACCAAAATCGCCATGTCATCAGCCTATCATCCCCAAACGGATGGTCAGACAGAGCGCCTCAACCAGATTGTCGAACAGCTTCTGCGAGCAGCGTGTAAGGACGATATCTCTAAATGGGATGCACATCTGCCGGTTCTCGAGTTTGCGTAGAACAACGCCACGCACGCCGCAACAGGGCAAACTCCTGTTTTCCTCTGTTACGGTCGCAACCCACTCACGCCTGAGAAACCAACAGTACCCGCCACGGTGCAACCCGAACATGACTTCATTTCCACTATGCACCAATTGTGGGAGCGCACGCATAAACGTCTTCTGACTATCCAGCAGCAACAAAAGAAGCTCGCTGATCGGAGTCGCAACGATCATTCCATCCAGATTGGCGATCAGGTGCTTCTAGATACACGCAATCTCGACATTAGCCATCTTCCGTCTAAGCTCCGACCTCGCTTCTGCGGACCTTTTCTCGTCGAGGCACAGGTCACTCCAGTAACCTTCCGCTTGCGTTTACCAGCTACCTAGAGGATTCACAATGCCTTCCATTTTCAACTTCTCAAGCCCTATCGGGACCCAAACACGGTCTTCAAAGTCGCCAGCCGCCACCGCCACTGCCAGTGATCGTTAATGGGGAACCCGAGTACGAAGTCGAAGCCGTTCTGGCGCACCGACGACGACGTAGCGGCACCTTGGAGTTCTTGATTCGTTGGAAAGGCTATGATCCTTCCGAGGATACCTGGGTACCTGAACACGACATGGATAACGCCCGCCGTCCTCTACAGGACTACCTTGTCAAGCAGGGTGTTACTTCTACCACCCAGCTTTGAGGGGGGGAAGTGTGAGAGGACGTCCCCGTTATAATATTTTCTCACTATTATATTTTTCCGTTATCCTATTCTCCCTTTTCTCCTCTTTATTTTGGTCTTTATCTCATCTCAATCGGCCTACTATTCTATTTTCTAGAGCCTTCTATTTATTTCTCTTATTTCCTACTTTTCCCACCGACATACCTATTATACGGCACCGACAGCGCCGACAGTGGTGTATACGGTGTAATCTGGGCGTAATCCCAAGTGCCAATAGACTTGCGTGCTTATGCGCACTTGTGATTGTAGTATCGGGAAGGGTGTGTTCCCGAAGGTTCGTTTTATCTCGTTTATCCTTGTACTTTCCGAGTATAAATAGGCCTTGTATTCAGATTTAGTGACAAGTTTCGATTGAGAATTCGATCCTGTGACAGCGGCGGGGCCGCTGAAAGGGCGGCGACGGGCCGTAAGGGGAGGGCGGCGACAGGGCCGCTGTAAGGGCGGCGACGGGGCCGCTGTAAGGGCGGCGTCGGGGCTGCTGTAAGGGCGGCGACGGGGCCGCTGTAAGGGCGGCGACGGGCCGTAAGGGGAGGGCGTCGACGGGCCGTAAGGGGAGGGCGGCGACGGGGCCGCAGGTGAAAGGGCGGCGACGGGCCACAGGGGGAGGGCGGGGACGGGCCGCTGAGGGCGGTACGACGGGGCCGCAAAAGGGGCGGCGCGACGGGGCCACGAAGGGGCGGCGCGACGCGGCCGCAAAGGGCGGCGCGACAGAACCGCTAAGGGCGGCGCGTTGGGCCGCTAAGGGCGACGCGACGGGGCCGCTAGGGAAGGCGCGACCCTAAGCGCGCTTCGGGCAGGGGCGGGACACGGCCCGGGCAGGAAAAAAAAAAGTCTGTGGGCCCTAGGAACAGTTCCCACTAGGGAACCTGCTCGATACCATGAGAAAAGAGAACGAGAATGATTGGACTATGAAAGAGTTGGGTACATGTACTAACCCTAATTGGGTTGTACCCCTTATGGGCTACCCCACTACAGCCTACACTAATGTATAAGCTATAATGTTCTGACAAGATTCGATGCGTTGATGCGAGATCAACCCGAAACACGACGACGCGTGCCGAACAGATCATTCGGCACGGAGCGATCGGCACCACCCACGACCGCCGACCCGATGGATATGGACAAGATCGACGCGAAGCAGCGGCCGACAAAATATGAGATGTGCGAATTTTGCGGCGCAGCAGGACATCGAGTCTTGGCGTGTTGGAAAATCAAGAAGGCACGAGCGAAGCTTCAGGGCAACAACAGTGCGACATCCACGATGGCGAAAAAGGAGGACACGATGGCGCAAGTTTAAAACGTCAAGACTGGCCGGCAACAGGGGAAATCGTTGAGACGAATGGAAACTCCGCGAAACAAGACTCTGCACCGACCGTGAAACTCCAGCCGAACATCCCCAAGAGTAAGAATATTTCCTCTCGAGGTTTTCAAGCCTTTGGAAAATTCAGGGGAGATTTTGAGGCAAAAAAAAAAGCCTTCAGACATTATTCAAGTACCTGAGAAGTTGGGCAAACCACTCCGTAGCGTTGAAAAGGGTCTTGCGTTCCAAAGAGTTCATATTCTCTCACCGCAGCACAGTGTTAAGGCTCCCAATTGCTCACAGGTAAAGCCTACACAACTGCAAAGGCTTAGGGGAAGGTTCCAGGCCAAGACGAAGCTGAATCGGCCTCGGATAAATCCTTCTAACCCAACTCAGTTGAAAACTGATATGGAGTCAACAGCTTCGAGCGCAGGACCGAGGGATGATCTATTCGACGTACCCTACGATCGTATAAGCAAGACCATCTATGGTTACTCGGAGCAGCAACAACCACTACTTCTCGAGGTGATCTGCAACTGGCGACGCCTCCAGACACTGGTGGAAAGCGGTACGTCTCACTCGGTGTGCGACCACGGGACGTTGGAGAAAATTGGAGAATCTTCAGAGGAGACCAAGTTCACGGCAACGATGGTGGACGGTACAAAACTTCCCATCCATGGCGAAGCATCAGTGGTGCTGCACATAGGGGCGCTGAGGTGGAAGCCGACGTTGCCGATCACAAACATCAAGGGTTTAGATTTCATCTTGGGGCAAGATTTCTTGAAGCAGTTCAACCCCGAGATCGACCGGATCAACAAGAAGGCGTGCATCTACAACAACGGGAAACAAATGGAGCTGCGAAGCTGGACAAATACAGGGAGCGTTCCTGAAACGACACTGGCACGGTTTAAACGGACGGTGAACAAGAGCAACATGGGTTACTTGGCACTGGTTATGGCAGCAGTAGAGGAGGAGAAGCCGAGTTCGGAGCTACCTGCAGCAATGAAGGAGGTCTTGGAGCAGTACAAGAATATAATGCCCGACGACCTACCCGCAGGCGTACCTCCAGCATGCACCCACGAGCACGAGATCGTGGAGGAACCAGGTGCGAAACCCATCTCACGTGCACCATACCGACTGAGTCCGACTGAACTAACAAACATGAAGAAACAGATAGAGTATCTACTGGACAGACAACTGATCCGCCCATCCACCTCTCCCTACGGTGCACCATTCCTCTTCACTCCAAAACCAGACGGCAGTTTACGGATGTGCATCGATTACCGCGCACTGAACAAACAGACAGTTAGAAACAAATACCCCATACCGCGCATAGACGACCTACTGGACCAACTGCGTGGTGCAATAGTCTTTTCGAAGCTGGACCTGTCAGAAACAAGAAGTGTTCAACTAGAAAGATGTTGGAGTACAAGTAGGAAACCCTAGAGAAGTGTACCCCCTAAAGGCTAACCCACCGTAGCCGATACAATAGAAACATATATAATGTTTGACACACCCCCATAGGCTAAGTGGGGAGAGCAAGGGGTCACAGGACCAGTCAAGAAAGACAAAGCAAGCTCAGGGTGGATCACAACATCACCACACACTCTGAGCACAAGCAAAGGACCACAAGGCCAGTTCACATGCAGAGGCAGATATCTAGCACAAGCATCACAGTGATCTATATCTAGCAAGCATGCAGGTATATATATATAGATCACAGTACAGGCAAAGTCTACAACAAGTGAGGAAAAGTGGGCACAAGCCCTAGCAAAGTGCAGAAACGTTGATGATCACCAGACTGAAGTGCCTTGGTGAATATATCAGCAGTATTGGCTTGAGTGGCCACGTAACGCAGACGAAGCTGACCACGCTGCTGCAACTTTCGAGCCAAAAGGTAACGTAGAGCGATGTGCTTCGTCCTGTGCTCCAGTCTGTGCTCCTCACACAAGGCAATGGCAGCCTTGTTGTCGACGTACAGCACAGGAGGAGAACGAGGCCGCTCTCCCAGGTCGGTCAGCAGGTAGGTGAGCCAGCGTAACTCTTGTACAGCCATGGCTGTGGCGTAGATCTCAGCCTCACAACTGGAGCTGAGAACTGAAGACGAACGCGTAGAACGCCACAAAACTGAGCCACAGACAAGGCTGAAGGTGAAACTTTGTGAGGACCACTGTGTAGCCTGGTCGTCAACCCAAGAAGCGTCTAAGTGCCCAGTGAGAACAACTGAGCTCCCTCCTCCAAGCACGAGCCCCATGCTCGATGTACTGCACAAGTAGCGCAATACCCTCTTTGCAGCATCCCAGTGCACCTTTCGGTGCCTGCCAAGAGCCACATAGCGGGCCAGAAGGCCAAGAGGGTATGCTAGGTCAAGACGAGTGCAAGTCATCAGGTACATGAGGCAACCAACTAGCTCTGGGTAAGGACCACTCGGCTCTACAGACTCATCCGAAGGCAGAGCTGAGAGCGAGTGACCTGTAGCCAGAGAAGTGGCCTGTGCTGAGGACCAGGTGAAGCCGAAGCGCTGAAGGACCTGCTGCACCGTGTGTGACTGAGTCAGTGTGATGGTGCGGTGTGCTCTGTCCCGGGTAATCTGCAAGCTAAGGTAGCTGCGCAGTTCACCCAGGTCTGTGCACGTGTGTCTCTTCTGCAGCTCTGACTTCACATGGGCGAGAGCCTCAGTGTTAGCAGTTGCAAAGACCAAGTCGTCGACGTACACGAGTATGTAGAACGGCGGCAGCGAAGTGTCAGTGCGCAGAAACAGCGATGGGTCAGCAGTAGAAGGCGCGAACCCAAGTGCCGCAAGAGTAGTCCTCAGAGTGTCGTGCCACTCACGTGGCGCCTGGCGAAGACCGTAGATCGGCCCCCGGAGGCTCCACTGGGTAGCAGGAGGAAACGACCCAGTGAAGCCAGGAGGGCGGCGCAGCCAGATCTCCTGGTGCAGGCTGCCCTGCAGGAAAGCTGTGCTGAAGTCAAGAAAGTGAAGCTCGTAGTCACGCTTAGCGGCAACGTGCAGTAGCACCCGAAGAGTGGTCATCTTCGGGGTGGGGGAGAAGGTCTGAAAGAAGTGTACTCCCTCTCGCTGACTGAAGCCTTGAGCAACGTAAGGAGCCTTGAAGACAGGCGGAGAACCCTGCGGCCGCTTCACCCTGAAAATCCACATGCCACTGACGATGTTCGCCGCAGGAGGGGGAACCTCGTCAACGTAAGTGCCAATGGACTTCCAGGATGCCATCTCTGCGTCCATGGTTGACTGCCACTGAGAGGAGTACTCACCTGCGATCGCCTCAGCGTAAGAGCGCGGGGTCGGGATGTCTGGAGCATCTAGATCTCCCTTAGTGGCAATCAGCATGGACACGAGATGAGGCGCAGCGACTACAAGACACTCAAGGTCCTCTTGTCTGTCCTCAAGGACGTCCGTGCTTAGAGCACACTCACCCCCGAGGGACGGAGGACAAATAGACTCAGACTTAGCAACAAGACTCGCGGCGTAGTCTAGATGACAGCGAGCAGCAAATTCGACAAGCTCAGCAACTAGGGCAGACGCAGCAGCAGACTCAAAGGAAGGGTCAGTGACAACAGTGGCCAGGAGACGCGTGACAGTAGGACTGGCAGCACGAAGAGAGTCAGACTCCGGGTCAGCAAGAATAGGAAGAGAGGACGTAGGAGGAGACGGCAGAGGGACACGTTGTGGAGATGTGGAAGGACGCAGAGTCATATAGTGTGTGCCAGGGACAGGTGGAGGACGCTCACGCGGAACACGGCGACTAGTGCGAGCAGCACGAACAGGTGACACAGGACGAGACACAGGCAACACAGGACGAGACTCAGGCTCACGACGCTTTGTAAGACCGCTTGTTGGACTAGTGTAGGGAGAAGGACCAGGAAGAGGCGAGGCAGGTGGTAGCTGTGACTGCGACTGGACAGGCGGATGCCACTCTAAGGAGGGAGGAGGACTAGGAGGAGGCGGCGGACCAAGAACCTGCTGAAGGAGCGGAACGAAGTACGGCCGCGGCCATGAGGTGCCCCCAGAATCAGCAGAGACAACACCAGAACCTCCAGCCGAACCAGTACCAGCAGCACCTTCAGCAGCTCTAGAACCTCGAGCAGCACCAGCAGCACCTCCAGCTGCCCCAGTACATCCAGCGGCACCAGCAGCACCAGCAGCACCTCCAGCAGCTCCCGTACCTCCAGCAGCACCAGCAGCACCTCCAGCAGCTCCAAGACCTCTAGCAGCACCAGCAGCACCTCCAGCACCTCTAGCAGCACCTCCAGCAGGCGGTACCTCAACACCAGGAGCTCCACTCCGGAGGCTGCAACGCCGAGCGTACCACTCACGTAGCCGCTGAGGGGAGGGAGGCTCCGGCTGCGACACTGCACCCGCAGGGCCACCAGCCCCAACTCCAGCAGGCCCCCCCGCTCCAGTAGCCCCACGACAGAGGGCGTAACGCTGGGAGTACCACTTACGCAGGTGTAGTGAAGAGGGAGCGCTAATTGGCGCAGTACGGTCAGTCTTAGAACCCCCAGCCTCAGCTCCTCCAGGCTCGGCACCCCCAGTCACAGTACCCCCAGTCTCCGCAACCCCAGGCTCAGCACCCCCAGGCTCAGTACCCCCAGACCCAGTACCACCAGGCTCAGCACGCTTAGCACCTCGCGTAGAACCAGAGTCAACAGCTACCTCGACAGGCTCGACGGGTCTACCTGGGAAACACCTGAGGGAGCAGCACCCTGGGGAGGGAGGGGGTCTACCGATGGGACACCTGGGGTGAGGAAGAGCGGTGGGGGGGGGAGCGGGGCAGTGCGGTAGGGGAAGAGACGGTAAATGGGTACCGACTCGTCAAAGGTGACGTCCTGAGAGGCGAAGACACGGCGCGAGGTGGGGTGGTAAAACTGCCAGCCAGGCGCATCAGGGACAAAGCCAAGGAAGACGCAGGGAACGGCACGGGAGGAGAGTTTGTCCGCGGACGTATCGCGGACAAAGGCTCGACATCCCCAGACTCGGAACACCGACGCATCGCCAACCTCCCCCGTCCAACGTAGGGTAGGCAAGGTCTGCGGAACAGAGACACGGGGCCAGAGGTTGAGCTGATGTGTGGCGTACTGCACTGCAAACGACCACAGGAAATGGGGGGCAACCACATGGATCTTGGAGGTACGAGCGACCTCCATGACGAGACCAATGCGGCGCTCAGCAACCCCATTCTGCTGCGGAGAGGCCGGGAGAGTGAACGTCTGGCGGATGCCGTGCTCCGCACAGTAGGCTACCAAGAGGTCAGAGGAAAACTCGCCACCTCTATCAGAGTGTAGACGCAGGACAGGAAAGTCCGACTGGAACCGCTCGCGGAGCTGGAGACGAGCAGCGCGGATCCAGGGGATCAAGACATCAGGGACCTCACCCTTGGTACGCAAGGGGAAGACCGTGGTGTAGCGCGTGTAGTCGTCGACAACCAGCAGAAAGTACCGCTTATGGCCCTGTCCCCGGACGTGGGCGGGGCCCCACACGTCCAGGTGGAGAGTCTAAAGGGGAGCCTCTGTGGGAGGGAACGAGGAAGAGTGAGGAGCGGCGCGATGCCACCCCTCGACACAGGGAAGACAGGGAGGAGCAGGCGAAGGTGGCAGGGGAGGGAGAACCCTGGGAAGACCAGAGACAAGGTACCTGGAGTGCATGCCGCGAAGGCGCTACACTGACGGGTGACCAAGGCGGTGGTGCCAGAGGACAGTCCTGTGCGACAGGGAGCAACACGAGCAGGGGGCCGACAGCTGACCTCACGCAGACACAGACGTAGCTACCTGAGGGGACTCAGTGGTCAGTGTGTACAAGTCCGACCCTGGCTGCCGAGTGAAGTTAGCCAGGTGACGACCCGTCTGGGCACACGTGCATTGTGTCACACACTCGTAGGCAGGGGTGAACTGGTGAACACCCGCGTCCTGGAGCGCGGAACCCGCCACCAAGTTCGTAGAGAACGAGGGGAGGTAGAGGCCCGACAGCGTGCCAGACGGGACAGCAGGACAAGGGAGGGCAGTGGTGGAGGTCGCAAGGACTGGACCCCCTGAGGGGTCAGCCAGGGAGACAGCAACCGGTCTAGGAAGCTGCTCTAGGGTAGTGCGTTCGCGAAAGAAACATCGGGAAGCACCTGAGTCCAGTGTGAAGGTGTGCAGTGCCTCAGTAGGTGCGGTACCAGCAGACGCAGACGCACTAGCACCTAGGGCAGCAGCCTCACCAGGACCTAGAGCAGCAGACGCACTAGCACCTAGAGCTGCAGCCTCACTGGTCCCAATACCCGGGTCGGGCGGTACACTCAGCAGCAAGGATAGCAGCATAATCAAGAGCAAAGATATCAATCCCCTTCTTGAGCAGATCAGCCCAGCGGGGCAGCTCAGAGGCGTCAGGAAACTGCTCGCGCCAGGCGTCGTCGAGGCGAAAGAAACAGCGCTGCGCCGAGTGAAACCTCCCACAAGTTTGGCCAGTGCAGTCACCTGTGCGAATGACGTACGAGCAAGTACCTCCACCCCCAGACCCCCCACGCTGAGGGTACCACTCACGGAGCTGCTGAGGCGACTGGGGCTCGCTGGGACGCTGCTGCTGCTGCATCTGGCCGCCACCGAACCCGCCACGCTGCACCGCTCCACCGCGCCCTCCACCAGCTCCACCGCCGCCACCACTACTACCACCACCACCTCCACCTCCACCACCGCCGCCTCCACCACCCCCGGCTCCGCCACTGCCCCCCCCACCACCAGCAGCACTCCCACCACTGCCGCCACCGCCGCCGCCCCCTCCACCCCCTTCACCACCACCTCCCCCGCCGCCGCCTCCTCCACCCCGGCCCCCCTTGCCCCTGCCGCCCTTGCGCCTCCCACTGGGAGCGGACGCAGCTCCGACCCCCTCAGCGCCGAGGTAGTCGACAGCAGCAGCACATGCAATGGAGGGGAGAAGGGGGGAGGGGGAGCATCCCTCAAAGAAGGGAGTGCGAGGGTCGCCACAAGAGGCACCTACAGCTACAATGCTCTTCTCAGCTGCTAGGAGTTCCTTCTCGAGGAGGTCGACAGTGAGGTCTATGGGAGAGAGAGTGAGAAAGTGGTCCCTGACAGCACGAAGAGAGTCAGGGAGGCGAGTGACTAGGTGGTAGAGAGTGAGGTACATCAGGGGGGGGGGGTTCTCGGCTAGGAAATCGGGGGGGAGTGCGGCACGGTAGCGAAGATCACTAGTATGGAGGTGAGTGATGAGGTCAGCTACAGTGGCAAAGGCAGACAGATCGGGGAAGAGGTAGGGCAGTGAGAGACAGCCTATCGCAGCAGAGGCAGGGGAGGAGTAGCGTGCAACTACAGCGTCGTACAACTCCTTAGCGGTCTTATGCTGGCCAAAGTGTTCGCGCTCATCTAACGGCAGGTGGCTGCGAATGGCTAGGCGAGCATGGGCGTCACGAGTCTGCCACTGTGAGCGAACAGCACTGTCAGCAGTAGCAGCAAGTGTGGGAGCAGTGCCGGACGTGTGGTCATAGAGGGAAACATCGTCCTTGGCAGTGATCTTGAGGTACAGGTGAAGGTCATCGAGCCAGACATTGAACTTAATCGGACGGCCCTCAGCGTCAAAGGTGAGAACAGTAGGAGTGGCCATAGTGGCAGTAGCAGTAGTGACAGTAGCAGTAGTAAAAGAAGCAGTAGCAAGAACAGGAGCAGTAGTTGCTGCAGGCGGGGCGGCGCGGCTTGGTTAGGGCGGCGTGATTCGGGCGGCGCGACTCGGGCAGTGCGGCTCGGACAAGGCGGCGCGACGCGGCTCGGACTGTCAGAACATATAGCTTGTGCTTATTGTGTAGGCTATAATGGGGTAGCCCATAAGGGGTACAACCCAATTAGGGTTAGTACTTGTACTCAGTTCAATCATAGTTCATTCATTCTCGTTTCAATTTTCTCGTGGTATCGAGCAAGTTCCCTAGTGGGAACTGTGCCTAGGGCCCACCAAGTCGAAACTTTTTTTTCTTCTGCCCGGAGCGCGCTCAGCCCGAGTCGCGCTCCTCTCTCTCATCTCGTCGAGCCGCCCTAGCGGCTGCGTCGCGCCGCCCTAGCGGCCCCGTCGCCCTAGCGGCCCCGTTGCCCTAGCGGCCCCATCGCCCTAGCAGCCCCGTCGCATAGCCCTACGCGCCAGGCGCCGCCCTGTTCTGGCCCCGCCGCCCTTCGCTGCAGCCCCACTGCCCTTCACTGCGGCCCCGCCACCCTTCGCAGCGGCCCCGCCGCCCTTCGCTGCGGCCCCGCCGCCCCTCGCTGCGGCCCCGCCGCCCTTCACTGCGGCCCCGCCGCCCTTCACTACGGCCCCGCCGCCCTTCGCTCCGGCCCCGCCGCCCTTCACTGCGGCCCCGCCGCCCTTCACTGCGGCCCCGCCGCCCTTCGTTGCGGCCCCGCCGCCCTTTGCTGCGGCCCCACTGCCCTTCGCTGCGGCCCCGCCGCCTCTCTCGCTGCGGCCCCGCCGCCTCTCTCGCTGCGGCCCCGCCGCCTACCTTGCGGCCCCGCCGCCCTTCGCTGCGGCCCCGCCGCCCCTCGCTGCGGCCCCGCCACCCCTCCCGCTGCGGCCCCGCCACCTACCTTGCGGCCCCGCCGCCCTACCAGCGGCCCAGCCGCCCTACGCCACCGAGCGGCCCGCACCGCGAAGCAGCCCGAGCCGCCCGTTCTGCCCAAGCCGCCCAAGACGCCCGAGCCGCCTGAGGCGCCCAAACCGCCCAAGCCGCCCAAGCCGCCCGAGCCGCCCGAGCCACCTGAGCCGCTGAGGAGCCGAGCCGCTGGTGCCGCAGAGCCGCAGTTGCTACTGAGCCGTCCGAGTCGCCCGAGCTGCTGTGCTGCTGAGCTGCCCGAACCGCCCTGTCTGGTGAGAGCAGTGCTCTTGTCACTACACTGCTCCTGTCCTACAGTTAGTGCTGCTAGTCTACTGCTGTCATGGCCACCCCTAGTGTTCTCGCTTTTGACGCTGAGGGTCGGCCCATTGACTTTGACGTCTGGGTAGATGACCTGCAGCTTTTCCTACAGTGCGATCGGGCAGACGGTCTCTCCCTCTTTGACCTCACCTCTGGCGCCTCCCCTGCCCCTGCTGCTGACGCTGATGCCACTCTTCGCTCCCAGTGGGCCACGCGCAATGCTGCTGCACGTCTTGCTGTGCGTCGCCACTTGCCTACCACTGAGCGCGCGCACTTTAGTCAGTACAAGAGTGCTCAGACCTTGTACGGCGCTGTAGTTGCGCGCTACTCCTCCCCTGCCACTGCTGCACTGAGCCGTCTCATGCTACCGTACCTCTTCCCTGACCTTACTGCCTTTCCCACAGTTGCTGACCTCTTTACGCACCTCCGCACTAGTGACACTCGCTACCGCGCTGCGCTTCCTACTAACTTCTGCGCCAAGAAAACCCCCCCATGTACATCACTCTCTACTACATAGTCACTCGCCTCCCTGACTCCCTTCGCGTAGTCAGGGACCACTTCCTCTCGGTCTGTCCCACCACCCTGACTGTTGACCTCCTCGAGAAGGCCCTCCTAGCGGCCGAGAAGAGCATAGTCGCTATAGGGGCCTCTCGTGGTGACCCGCGCACCCCCATCTTTAAGGGGTGTTCCCCCTCCCCCCTTCTGCCCTCTGTTGCCTCTGCTGCTGCGGCCGACCTCCTTGGTCTTGAGTCGGTCGGTGCGGCGTCTGCCCCTAGCGGGAGACGCCGCTCTGGCAAGGGCAAGGGGGGCAGGGGCACTGGAGGGGCGAGCGGGGGCGGTGGAGGTGGAGGTGGAGGCGGCGAGGGGAGTGGGAGTGGCGGTGGGAGTGGTGGTTGGGGTGGAGGTGTCGGTGGCGGCAGTGGAGGCGGAGGCGGCGGCGGCGGTGGCGGTGGGAACGGAGGTGGCGGAGGTGGCGGCGGTGGAGGAGGCGGGGGAGGCGGCAGTAGTAGCGGAGGCGGCGGAGGCGGCGGAGGCGGCGGGGGTGGCGGTGGAGCTGGTCGAGGGTCCACGCAAAGGAGTGGCTCCGGTGGTGGTCCGCGCCTGCAGCAGCAGCGCGGCCGTGAGACCCTGTCACCTCAGCAGCTCCATGAGTGGTACACTGCACGCCAGCGGGGTGGGGGTTTTGGTCCGTGCACCTACGTCCTGCGCACCGCCGACCGTGCGGGTGAGCATTGTGGGGGTGCGCACCCCACCCAGCGCTGCTTTGGCCGCCTGACGGACGCGTGGCGTCACCAGTTTCCAGAGGCTCAGCTGACGCCAAGCGTCCGTCAGGCGGCCAAAGCAGCGCTGGGTGGCGTGGGCACCCCCACACTGCTCACGCGCGCGGTCGCCGGAACGAAGAACGTAGGTGCAGGGACCAGTACCCCCACCCCTCTGACGCCCAGCATACCACTCACGAAGCTGCTGAGGCGAAGGGATGTCCCGCGAGCGCTGCTGGTGCTGCCGCTGCGAGCGCTGGCCACCACCACCGCCGCTACGCTGCTGGGTACCACCTCTACCAGCTCCACCTCCTCCACCACCACCGCCCCCTCCGCTGCCGCCTCCGCCGCCTCCACCTCCGCCGCCTCCACCACCGCCGCTGCCTCCACCACCACCGCTGGCACCACCACCACCGTCTCCGCCACTGCTGCCACCACCACCACCACCTCCACCACTAGTCCCGCCGCCACCCCCACTCCCTCCACCGCCACCACCGCCACCGCCACCGCCCCCTCCAGCTCCACCCGCGCCCTTGCCCCCCTTGCCCTTGCTGGAGCGACGTCTCCCACTAGGGGCAGACGCCGCGCCAACCAACTCAAGACCAAGCAGGTCGGCAGCAGCAGCAGAGGCAACAGAGGGCAGCAAGGGGGAAGGAGAGCACCCCTCAAAGATGGGGGTGCGAGGGTCACCACGAGAAGCACCTACAGCGACTATGCTCTTCTCCGCTGCGAGGAGGGCCTTCTCGAGGAGGTCGACGGTGAGGGTGGTGGGACAGACTGCGAGAAAGTGGTCCCTGACGACGCGAAGGGAGTAAGGGAGGCGCGCGACTACGTAGTAGAGAGCGATCTACATGGGGGGGGGGTTCTTAGCGCAGAACTCAGCAGGAAGGGCGGCGCGGTAGCGAGTGTCACTAGTGCGGAGGTGCGTAATGAGGTCAGCGACAGTGGAAAAGGCAGAGAGGTCAGGAAAGAGGTAGGGAAGCATGAGACAGCTCAGTGCAGCAGTGGCAGGGGAGGAGTAGCGCGCAACTACAGCGTCGTACAAGGTCTGAGCACTCTTGTACTGACTAAAGTGCGCACGCTCAGAGGTAGGGAGGTGGCGACGCACAGCAAGACGTGCAGCAGCATCGCGGGTGGCCCACTTAGAGCGGACAGCGGGATCAGCATCAGCAGCAGGAGCAGGAGAGGCGCCAGAGGTGAGATCAAAGAGAGAAAGGTCGTCAGCCCTGTCGCACTGTAAGAACAGCTGCAGGTCGTCTAACCAGACCTCAAAATCAATGGCGCGACCCTCAGCGTCAAAAGCTAGGACACTAGGGGTAGCCATGGCGACGACAGCGACGCAGTGCAAGCAGTAGGGAAAGAGCTCGCAGTGGTAGTGGGACTGTGCTCACCAGGCAGGGCAGGTCGTGCAGCTATGCAGAAAGGCGGCTCAGCGACCGGGCGGCTCGGGTGCAGGGCGGCTCAGCTGCTGGGTGGCTCGGGTGCAGGGCGGCTCGGCTCCCGGGCAGCTCGGCTGCAGGGCGGCTCGGCTCCCGGGCGGCTCGGCGGCAGGGCGGCTCGGGTCCCGGGCGGCTCGGCATCGGGCGGCTCGGCTCACGGGCGGTTCGGCTGCTGGGGCGGCTCGGCCAGGAGATGCAGGGGCGGGGCCGTCAGGTGCAGCGGCAAGCCGGCAGGTGCAGTGGCGGGCCGGCAGGTGCAGGCGGCGGGCCGGAGGGTGCGGCGGCGGGCCGTAGGGTGCAGTGGCGGGCCGGCAGGTGCAGCGGCGAGGCCATCAGAGGCGGCGGGCCGGCAGGTGCAGCGGCGAGGCCGTCAGAGGCGGCGGGCCGCTGGGTGCAGCGGCGGGCCGGTAGGTGCAGCGGCAGGCCGGCAGGAGCAGCGGCGGGCCGGCAGGGGAGGCGGCGGAGCCGCGTCAAGGGAGGTGGCGGGGCCGCGTCAGGGGAGGCGGCGGAGCCGCGTCAGGGGAGGCGGCGGGGCCGCGTCAGGGGAGGCGGCGGGGCCGCGTCAAACAGGCGGCGGGGCCGCGTCAGGGGAGGCGGCGGAGCCGCGTCAGGGGAGGCGGCGGGGCCGCGTCAGGAGAGGCGGCGGGGCCGCGTCAAACAGGCGGCGGGGCCGCGATCAGGAGAGGTGGCGGGGCCGCGTCTGAGGGACAGCGGGGCAGCGAGGGAAAAGGCGACCCGAGGGGTCGCTAAAAAAAAAGGCGCGCCTCGGGGCGCGCTTCGGTGGGCCCTAAAAAAAACGGTCCTAAGGCAGGACCCGCTCTATACCATGTGAAGCAAGGAAAACAGGAATGAAATGACTAAGGAAAGATTGGGTACAAATGCAACCCTAGAAACCCTGTACCCCATATGTGCTGCCCCACTATAGCCTACAAACATGCATCAGCTATAATGCTCTGACATGCAACTACAGCGTCGTACAACTCCTTAGCGGTCTTATGCTGGCCAAAGTGTTCGCGCTCATCTAACGGCAGGTGGCTGCGAATGGCTAGGCGAGCATGGGCGTCACGAGTCTGCCACTGTGAGCGAACAGCACTGTCAGCAGTAGCAGCAAGTGTGGGAGCAGTGCCGGACGTGTGGTCATAGAGGGAAACATCGTCCTTGGCAGTGATCTTGAGGTACAGGTGAAGGTCATCGAGCCAGACATCGAACTTAATCGGACGGCCCTCAGCGTCAAAGGTGAGAACAGTAGGAGTGGCCATAGTGGCAGTAGCAGTAGTGACAGTAGCAGTAGTAAAAGAAGCAGTAGCAAGAACAGGAGCAGTAGTTGCTGCAGGCGGGGCGGCGCGGCTTGGTTAGGGCGGCGTGATTCGGGCGGCGCGACTCGGGCAGTGCGGCTCGGACAAGGCGGCGCGGCGCGGCTCGGACTGTCAGAACATATAGCTTGTGCTTATTGTGTAGGCTATAATGGGGTAGCCCATAAGGGGTACAACCCAATTAGGGTTAGTACTTGTACTCAGTTCAATCATAGTTCATTCATTCTCGTTTCAGTTTTCTCGTGGTATCGAGCAAGTTCCCTAGTGGGAACTGTGCCTAGGGCCCACCAAGTCGAAACTTTTTTTTCTTCTGCCCGGAGCGCGCTCAGCCCGAGTCGCGCTCCTCTCTCTCATCTCGTCGAGCCGCCCTAGCGGCTGCGTCGCGCCGCCCTAGCGGCCCCGTCGCCCTAGCGGCCCCGTTGCCCTAGCGGCCCCATCGCCCTAGCAGCCCCGTCGCATAGCCCTACGCGCCAGGCGCCGCCCTGTTCTGGCCCCGCCGCCCTTCGCTGCAGCCCCACTGCCCTTCACTGCGGCCCCGCCACCCTTCGCAGCGGCCCCGCCGCCCTTCGCTGCGGCCCCGCCGCCCCTCGCTGCGGCCCCGCCGCCCTTCACTGCGGCCCCGCCGCCCTTCACTACGGCCCCGCCGCCCTTCGCTCCGGCCCCGCCGCCCTTCACTGCGGCCCCGCCGCCCTTCACTGCGGCCCCGCCGCCCTTCGCTGCGGCCCCGCCGCCCTTCGCTGCGGCCCCACTGCCCTTCGCTGCGGCCCCGCCGCCTCTCTCGCTGCGGCCCCGCCGCCTCTCTCGCTGCGGCCCCGCCGCCTACCTTGCGGCCCCGCCGCCCTTCGCTGCGGCCCCGCCGCCCCTCGCTGCGGCCCCGCCACCCCTCCCGCTGCGGCCCCGCCACCTACCTTGCGGCCCCGCCGCCCTACCAGCGGCCCAGCCGCCCTACGCCACCGAGCGGCCCGCACCGCGAAGCAGCCCGAGCCGCCCGTTCTGCCCAAGCCGCCCAAGACGCCCGAGCCGCCTGAGGCGCCCGGACCGCCCAAGCCGCCCAAGCCGCCCGAGCCGCCCGAGCCACCTGAGCCGCTGAGGAGCCGAGCCGCTGGTGCCGCAGAGCCGCAGTTGCTACTGAGCCGTCCGAGTCGCCCGAGCTGCTGTGCTGCTGAGCTGCCCGAACCGCCCTGTCTGGTGAGAGCAGTGCTCTTGTCACTACACTGCCCCTGTCCTACAGTTAGTGCTGCTAGTCTACTGCTGTCATGGCCACCCCTAGTGTTCTCGCTTTTGACGCTGAGGGTCGGCCCATTGACTTTGACGTCTGGGTAGATGACCTGCAGCTTTTCCTACAGTGCGATCGGGCAGACGGTCTCTCCCTCTTTGACCTCACCTCTGGCGCCTCCCCTGCCCCTGCTGCTGACGCTGATGCCACTCTTCGCTCCCAGTGGGCCACGCGCAATGCTGCTGCACGTCTTGCTGTGCGTCGCCACTTGCCTACCACTGAGCGCGCGCACTTTAGTCAGTACAAGAGTGCTCAGACCTTGTACGGCGCTGTAGTTGCGCGCTACTCCTCCCCTGCCACTGCTGCACTGAGCCGTCTCATGCTACCGTACCTCTTCCCTGACCTTACTGCCTTTCCCACAGTTGCTGACCTCTTTACGCACCTCCGCACTAGTGACACTCGCTACCGCGCTGCGCTTCCTACGTACTTCTGCGCCAAGAACCCCCCCCCCATGTACATCACTCTCTACTACATAGTCACTCGCCTCCCTTACTCCCTTCGCGTAGTCAGGGACCACTTCCTCTCGGTCTGTCCCACCACCTTGACTGTTGACCTCCTCGAGAAGGCCCTCCTAGCGGCCGAGAAGAGCATAGTCGCTATAGGGGCCTCTCGTGGTGACCCGCGCACCCCCATCTTTAAGGGGTGTTCCCCCTCCCCCCTTCTGCCCTCTGTTGCCTCTGCTGCTGCGGCCGACCTCCTTGGTCTTGAGTCGGTCGGTGCGGCGTCTGCCCCTAGCGGGAGACGCCGCTCTGGCAAGGGCAAGGGGGGCAAGGGCACTGGAGGGGCGAGCGGGGGCGGTGGAGGTGGAGGTGGAGGCGGCGAGGGGAGTGGGAGTGGCGGTGGGAGTGGTGGTTGGGGTGGAGGTGTCGGTGGCGGCAGTGGAGGCGGAGGCGGCGGCGGCGGTGGCGGTGGGAACGGAGGTGGCGGAGGTGGCGGCGGTGGAGGAGGCGGGGGAGGCGGCAGTAGTAGCGGAGGCGGCGGAGGCGGCGGAGGCGGCGGGGGTGGCGGTGGAGCTGGTCGCGGGTCCATGCAAAGGAGTGGCTCCGGTGGTGGTCCGCGCCTGCAGCAGCAGCGCGGCCGTGAGACCCTGTCACCTCAGCAGCTCCATGAGTGGTACACTGCACGCCAGCGGGGTGGGGGTTTTGGTCCGTGCACCTACGTCCTGCGCACCGCCGACCGTGCGGGTGAGCATTGTGGGGGTGCGCACCCCACCCAGCGCTGCTTTGGCCGCCTGACGGACGCGTGGCGTCACCAGTTCCCAGAGGCCACAGAGATCCCTCGCTGGGGCGAGATGTCTAGGGCGAGCGTTGCCATCTATGATCTTGATTTTGATGCTATCCTTTCTGCCATGTATGCTGTGTCTATTAGTGATGAGGGTGACTGTTACCGGTGTTTCCCGCCCGACCCGGGCATTGAGACTGCTGCTCTAGGGACTGGTGAGGCGGCTGCCCTAGGTGCTTGCAACGCTGTTGCTCTAGGTGCTAGTGCGTCTGTGTCCTCAGGTACTGGTGAGTCTGCGCTCTCAGGTACTACGCCGACTTCGGCCTCCCTCACCTTCACCCTTGACTCTGGGGCTTCTCGCTCCTTCTTTTGGGACCGCACCACACTCACGCCGCTTAGTCGGCCGGCTGCGGTGTCTTTGGCTGACCCCTCTGGGGGTCCTGAACTGTCTCACTTCTCCACAGTCCTCCCGTGTCGAGCGGCTCCCTCTGGAACCCTGTCTGGTCTCTACCTCCCCTCGTTCTCTACGAACCTGGTGAGTGGTGCTGACCTACAGGATGGGGGAGTACATTAGTTCACTCCTGCGCGTCAGCGGGTGATGCACTGCACAGAGGCTAGCACAGGCCGACACCTGGCTACGTTTACCCGTCGGCCGGGGTCGAGCCTTTACACACTGACCACTCCGTCTCCTCCGGTTGTTGAGTCTGGTAGGGTCACTGCGTCGGGTCAGGTGCTTATTGCAGCGTCCAGGTCTGGTCCTGAGTCTGCCCCCTGTTTGTGTCGTCTCCTGTCTCACGAGACTCTCCTGTGGCACCACCGCCTTGGCCACCCCTCTCTGCTTCGGCTCAGAGGCATGGCCTCCCGTCTTCTTGTTTGTGGTCTCCCTCGGTCCCTCCCTTCCCTTCCTCAGGGCCCTGGCCCTACCTGTGTCCCCTGTGTTGAGGGGCGCCAGCGGGCTGCCCCTCACTCCTCCCAGTTTCCTCCGACAGAGGCCCCAT
This sequence comes from Closterium sp. NIES-65, assembly GCA_948144175.1. Taxonomy (NCBI): domain Eukaryota; kingdom Viridiplantae; phylum Streptophyta; class Zygnematophyceae; order Desmidiales; family Closteriaceae; genus Closterium; species Closterium sp. NIES-65. Next base: position 1,648,522 of record CANXME010002388.1, on the reverse strand, counting down.
TGCAGACGCTTCACATGGACGTGTGGGGCCCACCCCGCGTCCGTGGATAGGGTCACGAGCGCTACTTCCTGCTTGTTGTTGACGACTACTCGCGTAACACCACAGTCTTCCCCTTGCGCAGCAAAGGTGATCTCACTGAGGTGCTGATCGACTGGATCCGCGCAGCTCGTCTCCAGCTCAGGCAGAGCTTTGGCTCGGACTTTCCTGTTCTACGTCTGCACTCGGACAGAGGCAGAGAGTTTTCTTCTGGCCTTCTAAGAGCCTACTGTTGCGCACGCGGAATCCGTCAGACCTTCACGCTTCCGGACTCCCCGCAGCAAAATGGGATTGCTGAGCGCCGCATTGGCGTGGTCATGGACGTCGCTCGTACGTCTATGATGCATGCGGCTGCTCCCCATTTTCTGTGGCCGTTTGCGGTGAGGTACGCGGCGCATCAGATCAACCTACACCCCAGGCTCTCCAGGCCGGAGACCTCCCCAGCCTTGTTGTGGACGGGGAAGGTTGGCGATGCGTCGGCGTTCAGGGTCTGGGGATCTCGGGCGTTTGTCCGCGACTTGTCTGCGGACAAGCTGTCCCCTCGTGCTGCTCCGTGCGTCTTCCTGGGGCTCCCCTCTGACGCGCCATGGTGGCAGTTCTACCACCCCACCTCTCGCCGTGTTCTGTCCTCCCAGGACGTCACGTTTGACGAGTCGGTCCCCTACTACCGCCTCTTCCCCTACCGCACTCCGTCCCTCCCCCCGCCGCCGCTCTTCCTTGTACCAGGTCCCCCTCCAGTAGACCCCCTCCCCCCCCAAGGTCCGTCCTGTTCAGGTGTGTCCCAGGTAGACGCAGTCGAGCCTGTCGAGGTCACTGGTGACTCTGGTGCTGCTGAGCGTGCTGAGCCTAGGGGTGCTGCAACTAGGGGTGCTAAGCCTGAGGGTGCTGAACCTAGGGGTGCTGCGACTGGGGTGCTGAGCCTGGGGGTGCTGAGCTTGGGGGTGCTGAGCCTAGGGGTGCTGAGTCTGAGAGTGCTGCGCCTGGGGGTAATGAGCGTGGGGGTGCTTAGCCTAGGGGTGCTGAGCCTGGGGGTGCTGCGCTTGGAGGTGCTCCGCCTTGGCGTTCTCCGGGTGCTTTGTCTCTGCGGGAGCCACTCTCTCCACGGGAGCTGCGCGAGTGGTTTGCCCGGCGCTGGAGGCGTGCTGCTGGTGCTGGAGGTTCTTCGGCTACTGAGGGTGCTGCTGTCGCGGGTCCCGGAGGTGCTCGTACTGGGAGTACTTGAGCTGCTGGGCCTGCGGGTTCGACTGGAGCTGGCGCTGCTGAGGGTGTTGGAGCTGAGACTACTGCTGGCGGCACTGCTGCGGGTACTCCTGGTCCTGCTGGAGGTTCAGGCGCTACTGGAGGTGCAGCTGGAGCGGGTGTTCCTGCTGGGGGTGCGTGTGCTGTCCCTGCTGTGTCTGGCGTTGCCGCGCGGCCTCGAACGTACTTCGTTCCACTCCTGTAGCAGGTTCTTGGTCTTCCGCCTTCTACTGGTCCTCCTCCTTCTTTAGCGTGTCCACAGCCTGTCCCGTCACAGTTACAGTTGCAGCCTACCTCCTCTTTGCCTGCTCCTTCTCCCTACACTGGTCCTACTAGAGGTCTTACTGAGCGTCGTGAGCCTGCGTCTCGCCCTGCATCACCTGTCCGTGGTGCTCGCGCTAGTGGTCGTGGTTCGCGTCAGCGTCGTCCTCCTGTCCCTGGCACGCACAGGATGTCTCTGCGTCCGTCCACTGCTCCTCTGTGTGCCCCTTTGCCTTGTCCTCCTGAGTCCTCTCTTCTTGTTTTTGCCGACCCGGAGTCGGACTCTCTTCGTGCTGCCAGTCCTACTGTCACGCGTCTCCTGGCTACTGTCGTCACTGACCCTTCTTTCGAGTCCACTGCTGCGTCTGCCCTAGTTGTTGAGCTCGTCGACTTCGCAGCGCGCTGCCGTCTAGACTACGCTGCTAGTCTTGTCGCTGAGTCTGAGTCTGTCTGTCCTCCGTCCGTCGGGGGTGAGTGTGCCCTTGGCACGGACGTCCTTGAGGATAGGCAGGAGGAGTTCCAGTGCTTGGCAGCTGCTTCACCTCATCTCGTGTCCGTACTGCTTACCCCTGAGGGAGACCCGGATGCACTAGACATCCCGACTCCGCGCTCTTACGCAGAGGCGATAGAGGGTCCTTACTCCTCTCAGTGGCAGGCAGCTATGGATGCAGAGATGGCTTCCTGGAAGTCCACACAGATACGTTGACGCCGTCCCCCCTCCTGGGGCGAACATCGTCAATGGCATGTGGATCTTCAGGGTGAAGCGGCCGCCAGGTTCTCCGCCTGTCTACAAGGCGCGTTACGTGGCTCGTGGCTTCAGTCAGCGGCAGGGAGTTGACTACTTTCAGACCTTCTCTCTCACCTCGAAGATGACCACTCTTCGGGTACTGCTGCACGTTGCTGCTCACCGTGACTACGAGCTGCACTCTCTTGACATCAACACAGCTTTCTTGCAAGGCAGCCTGCACGAGGAGATCTGGCTGCGCCACCCACCTGGCTTCACTTGGTCTTTCCCTATTGGTACCCAGTAGAGTCTCCGGCATCCAGTCTACGGTCTCCGCCAGGCGCTACGTGAGTGGCACGACACACTGAGGACTACGCTTGCGGCTCTTGGGTTTGCTCCTTCTACTGCCGACCCGTCGCTGTTTCTGCGCACCGACACCTCTTTGCTGCCGTTCTACATCCTTGTGTACGTCGACGACTTGGTCTTTGCCACAGCTGACACTGCTGGACTCGCCTACGTGAAGTCCGAGCTGCAGAAGAGACACACGTGCACAGACATGGGTGAACTGCGCAGCTACCTTGGCTTGCAGATCACTCGGGACAGAGCACAGCGCACCATTACTCTGACTCAGTCACACATGGTGCACCAGGTCCTTCAGCGCTTCGGCTTCACGTACTCCTCGCCTCAGGCCACTCCTCTGCCTACTCGCCACTCGCTCTCAGCTCTGCCTTCGGATGAGTCCGTAGAGTCGAGTGGCCCGTATCCAGAGCTTGTTGGCTGCCTCATGTACCTGATGACCTGCACTCGACCTGACCTTGCATACCCTCTTAGCATTCTCGCACGCTATGTTGCTCCTGGTAGACACTGACCAGAGCACATGGCTGCAGCGAAGAGGTTGTTGCGCTACCTGTGCAGTACGTCGGGCATGGGGCTAGTGCTTGGAGGGCGGAGTCCAGTGGTCCTCACTGGGCACGCGGACGCTTCTTGGGCTGACGACCAGGCTACGCAGTGGTCGTCACAGGGCTACACCTTCAGCCTTGGTTCTGGCTCTGTTTCGTGGCGGGCTACTCGCTCGTCTTCTGTTCTCGGCTCCAGTTGTGAGGCTGAGATCTACGCTGGGGCCATGGTTGCTCAGGAGCTTCGCTGGCTCACCTACCTGCTGAGCGACCTTGGAGAGTCGCCTCGTTCTCCTCCAGTCCTATACGTAGACAACAAGGCCATTCTGGCCTTGTGTTGAGAGCAGAGAATGGAGCACAGAACAAAGCACATTGCTCTTCGCTACTTTCTTGCTCGTGAGCTACAGCAGCTTGGTCAGTTGCGGCTTGCGTACGTGGCCTCTGAGGCCAACACTGCTGATGTCTTCACCAAGGCACTTGCGCCTTGTGATCATCAGCGCTTCTGCACGCTGCTGGGTCTTGTTCCTGTCTTGCCTCACTTGCTCACCTCTTGACCTTGCTTCTAGTGTTGCATATATATACACCTGCTCTTGCTTGTCTAGTCCTTTATACTTATGTACTCCTGCATTTGAACTGGCCTTGTAGCCTTGAACTTGTGCTCGGAATGTGTGGTGCCTTTGTGATCCACCTTGAGTTTGCTTTGCTTTACTTTGCTTGACTGGTCTTGTGACCCCTTGTTCTCCCCCACTTTGCCTATGGGGTTGTGTAAGAACATATAGCTTGTGCTTATTGTGTAGACTATAGTGGGGTAGCCCATAAGGGGTACAACCCAATTAGGGTTAGTACTTGTACTCAGTTCATTCATAGTTCATTCATTCTCGTTTCAGTTTTCTCACGGACTAGCCTACACGGCACGGCGCGACGGTGGGCCTGTGCGCGGGCGGCTGTAGCGGGCGGTCCGCGGCTGTGCGTGGGCTGCAGTCGCGCGCGGGCGGCTGCTTACGAGGGCGACGCGGCCTACGGGCGGGGCTGCGGGCCGCTAGCAGGCTACGCGCGGCCAGAAGGGCTGGTCCACGGGCGGCTAGCGGGCTACTTGTGGCGGCGTGGGTGGCTAACGGTCGAAGCGCGCGCAGAAACGGCTACGCGCGGGCTTCTAGCGGGCGACGCACGCTAAAAAAAAGAGGGCCGCAAGCGGCACTAGCGAGCTGCGCACGGGCAGCAGGAGAAGGAGAGGCGCACGAGGGCGCACTAGGAGTGAGGCGCTCGAGGCCGCTAAGGGGATACGGCGCTCGAGGGCGCTTCTTACGGTGGGCCCTTAGGTAATTCCTAGGTCTAGAACCTAAGCTCTTAATACCATGTCAGAAACAAGAAGTGTTGAACTGGAAAGATGTTGGTGTACAAGTAGGAAACCCTAAAGAAGTGTACCCCTTAAAGGCTAACCCAATGTAACCTACACAACAGAAACATATATAATGTTTGACAGGACGTACAGTCGGGTTACTGACAGATCAAGATGGCAGACAACTCGGTCCACAAGACGGCGTTCCGTACCAGATACGGCTCCTACGAATACTTGGTGATGCCGTTCGGACTTTGCAACGCACCAGCAATGTTCCAGGCGGAGATGAATCACATCGTACGGCCCCTGTTGAACGAATGCATTGTGGTGTACCTGGACGACATTCTCATCTACTCCAAGAACATGAAGGAGCATGTGGAGCATCTACTGAAGGTGTTCAAGATCCTGCGGAAAAACAAGTTCTACGTGAAGCTGTCGAAGAGCGACTTTGCACTGAAGAAGGTACAGTTTCTCGGGCACATGGTGAGGGCCGAGGGCGTACACGTGGACCCGCATAAGATCGAAGCCGGTAAGAAGTGGAAAGTACCGGAGAACGTGAAGGAGTTACAGCAGATCCTCGGCTTCGCCAACTATTACAACAAGTTCGTGCCGCAGTATGCTAAGATAGCAGCGCCACTGACCAACCTACTGAAAAAGGATATGCCCTACAAATGGGATACTCCTCATCAGCAAGCCATGAAGCAGCTACAGACAGCACTGTCTACAGCGCCAGTACTCATCCTACCGGATCAAAACAAGGACTACGTGGTGGAAGCAGACGCTAGTGACCAGGCAGTCGGAGCAGTACTGATGCAGGATCACGGACGCGGTTTGCAGCCCATCGCTTATCTCAGTAAGAAGCTACATGGAGCAGAACTGAACTACCCCATCCATGACAAGGAAGCCTTAGTGATATTCATAGCCTTCAAGGCGTGGAGCTGTTTTCTTGAGGGAGCGAAGACTACAGTCTATATTGACCACTGCATTCTTAAATACCTGAAGTCGTAGCCGACGCTCTCACGACGACATGTGCGGTGGGTGGACTTCCTGGAAACTCACTTCCACTACGACATCGTCTACAAGCCCGGGCTACACAACAAAGCAGACGCGTTGAGCCACCCTGGTCATGTAGCAGGCATCCACCTCGACGGGATGAACCCTCTGCTCATGGGTCTATTCCAACATAGGTACTCCGTGGACGCGGAGATCGCTACAGCACAGACAAAGAAGCTGTTACAGTGGGAGAAAGACTTAGCTGTAAGGAAGGGCACAGAAAAGATTTGGGTACCGAACTTTGCCCCGCTCCGACAGATTTTGCTTGATGAGTTTCACGACGTACCATACGCTGGACATTTTGGGAGAAACAAGACGTTAGCAGGGATAGCAAAGTATTACTACTGGCCCGGGATGGCAGCAGACGTGCAGCAGTTCGTCACCTCATGCGACACGTGCCAGTGGATGAAGAGTAGCAAGCAGAAAAAAGTAGGGTTACTTCAGCCTCTACCCGTACAGGAGCAGCCATGGCAGGTTGTTAGCATCGACTTCATCACAGGACTCCCTTCGACCTCACGGGGACATGATTCAATCCTCGTTGTGATCAATAAGTTCTCCAAAATGGGTAACTTTATACCGACCAGTGCCACAGTTATAGCTGAAGCAACTGCTCGCTCTTTGACCGCAGCATCACCATCCACGGCATCCCCGCTACACTAATCTCAGACAGAGAGCCCAAATTCACGAGTAAGTTCCGGAAGGAGATCAAGGGACTGCTGAGGACTAAGCTTGCAATGTCTTCAGCATACCACCCCCAAACTGACGGACAGACAGAGCGACTCAATCAAGTGGTTGAACAGTTACTGCGCACAGCTTGCAGAGACGACGTCAGCCACTGGGACACACAGTTACCAACCCTTGAGTTCGCTTACAACAACGCATCACATGCGGCCACAGGGAAAAGTCCTTTCTTCCTGTGTTACAGACGGGAACCACTTACACCACAACAGCCAACCACACCGGCACACGTCCAAGCCGCACATGATTTCGTCACCACCATGCAGCAGCTATGGGAGAAGACTCAGCGGCGTCTCACCACGATGCAAAACTCCCAGAAGCAGTATGCCGATCGCCAGCGACATGATCACTCAGTAACAGTCGGAGATTAGGTGCTTCTTGACACGCGCAACTTGAACCTTTCTCACCTACCTTCTAAGCTCCGGCCTCGCTTCTGTGATCCATTTCTCGTGGAGGCATAGGTGACACCAGTTACATTCCGCTTGCGCTTACCAGATACATGGAAGCTTCACAACGCTTTCCATGTTCAGCTACTGAAACCCTACAAGGACCTCAACCAGCAGTTCTTGGGACGGCAGCTACCGCCACCACCACCTGTTCTCATACACGATGAACCCGAGTACGAAGTGGAGCGCGTTCTCACTCATCAGCGCCGCGGCGGCAAGACCCTCGAGTTCCTGATACGCTGGAAGGGATATGACCCCACTGAGGACAGTTTGGGTTGCAGAAGCTGATATGGGCAATGCACGCCGTGCTCTCAAGGACTATCTTGTCAAGCAGGGTGTATCTCACACCACCCAGCTTTGAGGGGGGGACGTGTGAGAGTACGACGGCTTATGCTGGCTTTGCTAGCTTGCCTAGACTTTATTACGCTATATCTAGCTTGGATTTATTTTTTCATGCATAGATATGCTTGATTTCCTATGTTAGGTGCATTCCTATATTTTATAATAGTTATAGCACCGAACAAGGTTACGTGTACTGAACTCAAGCCTATTCGATTTCCACCGAATTGCTTTCTACTGAATTCGGGAAGGTTCTATTTGGGGCGCTTCGTGACCCTTAGAACTGTTAGTAGAGCTACACTGTGAGATCCCCGGTCGATCCAAGGAGGGGTTACAGGCCCGTTTGCCTGGGGGGTTATGGGCGCACTGACCCGCTACTGAAACAAGCCCTTTTTCCCAAAGGTCTAGTGGTTGGGATTCTGACATGGTATTAGAGCGGTCTCGGGTTCGAATCCCGGTGCATGCACATGTTGGCCGTTGCCCTTGTGCTCAGTCCTGGGCCTCCCAGTGTGGGGGGGAGTCAGTAGAGCTACACTGTGAGATCCCCGATCGATCCTAGGGGGGGTTACAAGCGCGTTTGCCTGGGGGGTTATGGGCGCACTGACCTGCTACTGAAACAAGCCCTTTCATACCAATGGTCTAGTTGTTGGGATTCAAACAAGAACATTCGCGTAACACCTGGGTAACTTGCCTTGTGTCGAGACTATATATAGCCTCGTGTTGTACCCAACTGAATCATTCAATTCAAGCTCTCTTTTCTGAGCTCGATCCTAGATCCTCACAGACAGTTACCATGTTGCAGCGAGCAATTGTCCTGCGGTTACTGGATGGTCAAGGGTCACGACCGTTGACTTCCTTCGACGGTTGACCTTCGGGTGACCCTCGACCTTTCGCATGCTCTATATGAGCTATTGTGGTACTTGGTATAGTGGAATACCTTCGGGAATGTTTATAACCTTCCGGTTATTCCAACATTCCCCTTCATTCTTGAAGGTGGGCCACGTAGGATTTCTTGGTGATGTGAAGAAACGAGGAATGAATGAACTAGCACAAGGTTGGATACAAGTAGGAAACCCTAGGAAACTGTACCCCATAGTGTCTACCCCACTATAGCCTAGACAAGCTATATGATATAAGTTTGACATACCCCCATAGGCAAAGTGGGGGAGAACAAGAGGTCACAAGACCAGTCAAGCAAAGCAAAGCAAGCTCAAGGTGGATCACAACGTCACCACACAGTCCGAGCACAAGAGTAAGGCCACAAGGCCAATTCACATGCGAGATCATATATAAAGGTAAACAAGCAAGTGCAGGTATAGAAAGATCACAGTACAAGCAAGGTCAAGAAGTGAGCAAGTGAGGCCAAGTAGGCACAAGACCTAGCATCGTACAGAAGCGTTGATGATCACAAGGCGGAAGTGCCTTGGTAAAGATATCAGCAGTGTTGGCCTCAGAGGCCATGTAAGCTAGGCGCAGCTGACCACGCTCCTGCAGCTCACGAACAAGGAAGTAGCGAAGAGCAATGTGCTTCGTTCTGTGCTCCAGTCTGTGCTCCCGACACAAAGCCAAGCATGGCCTTGTTGTCTACGTACAAAACTGGATGCGAACGAGGCGGCTCTCCTAGGTCAGTCAGCAGGTAGGTGAGCCAGCGTAGCTCCTGTGCAGCCATGGCTCCTGCGTAGATCTCAGCCTCACAGCTGGAGCCGAGAACCGAAGACGAGCGGGTAGACCGCCACGAAACAGAGCCGGAACCAAGGTTGAAGGTGTAACCCTGTGACGACCGCTGCGTAGCCTGGTCGTCAGCCCAAGAAGCGTCTGCATGACCTGTGAGGACCACTGGACTCCGCCCTCCAAGCACTAGCCCCATGCCCGACGTACTGCACAAGTAGCGCAACACCCTCTTTGCTGCAGCCATGTGCTCTGGTCGGTGTCTCCCAGGAGCAACATAGCGTGCCAAGATGCTAAGAGGGTATGCAAGGTCAGGTCGTGTGCAGGTCATTAGGTACATGAGGCAGCCAACAAGCTCTAGATACGGGCCAGTCGGCTCTACGGACTCATCCGAAGGCAGAGCTGAGAGCGAATGCCGAGAAGACAGAGGAGTGGCCTGAGGCGAGGAGTACGTGAAGTCGAAGCGCTGAAGGACCTGCTGCACCATGTGTGACTGAGTCAGGGTAATGGTGCGCTGTGCTCTGTCCCGGGTGATCTGCAAGCCAAGGTAGCTGCGCAGTTCACCCAGGTCTGTGCACGTGTGTCTCTTCTGCAGCTCGGACTTCACGTGGGCGAGTCCAGCAGTGTCAGCAGTGGCAAAGACCAAGTCGTCGACGTACACGAGGATGTAGAACGGCGGCAAAGAGGTGTCGGTGCGCCGAAACAGCGAAGGGTCGGCTGTAGAAGGAGCAAACCCAAGAGCCGCAAGTGTAGTCCTCAGTGTGTCGTGCCACTCACGGGGCGCCTGGCGGAGACCGTAGACTGGCCGCCGGAGGCTCCACTGGGTACCAGGGAGAAACGATTCAGTGAAGCCAGGTGGACGGCGCAGCCACATCTCCTCGTGCAAGTTGCCCTGCAGGAAAGCTATGCTGAAGTCAAGAGAGTGAAGCTCGTAGTCGCGCTGAGCGGCTATGTGCAGCACCATCCGAAGAGTGGTCATCTTCGGGGTGGGAGAGAAGGTGTGGAAGTAGTCAACTCCCTGCCGCTGACTGAAGCCTCGAGCCACGTAACGCGCCTTGAAGACAGGCGGAGAACCCGGCGGCCGCTTCACCCTAAAAATCCACATGCCACTGACGATGTTCGCCCCAGGTGGGGGAACCTCGTCGACGTAGGTGCCTGTGGACTTCCAGGAAGCCATCTCTGCGTCCATGGCTGACTGCCACTGAGAGGAGTAGGGACCCTCGATCGCCTCAACGTATGATCGAGGAGTCGGGATGTCTGGTGCATCCGGGTCTCCCACAGGGGAAATCAGCGTGGACACGAGATGAGGCAAAGCAGCAGCAAAACACTGGAACTCCTCCTGCCTATCCTCAAGGACGTCCGTGCTAAGAGCACACTCACTCCCGACGAACGGAGGACAGACAGACGCAGACTCAGCAACAAGATTAGCAGCGTAGTCTAGACGACAGTGAGCAGCAAAGTTGACAAGCTCAGCAACTAGGGCCAACGCAGCAGTGGACTCAAAGGAAGGGTCAGTGACAACAGTAGCCATGAGACGCGTGACAGTAGGACTGGCAGCACGAAGAGAGTCAGACTTTGGGTCAGCAAGAACAGGAAGAGAGGATTCTGGAGGAGACGGCAACGGGACACGCAGAGGAGCAGTGGAAGGACGCAGTGCCATCTGGTGTGTGCCTGGGACCGCAGGAGGATGCAGACGCGGAGCACGACGACTAGTGCGAGTAGCACGAACAGGCGACGCAGGACGAGACGCAGGCTGACGACTCTCAGCAAGACCTCCAGTAGGACCAGTGTAGGGAGAAGGAGCAGGTAGGGGGGAGGCGGGCTGTAACTGTGAGTGCGACTGGACAGGCTGTGGTCCTCCCCCGGTAGACCCCCTCCCCCCTCAGGGTCCTGCCCTGTCAGGTGTGTCCCAGGTAGACGTTGTCGAGCCTGTCGAGGTAGCTGTTGACTTTAGTGCTGCTAGAGGTGGTTAGCCTGCGGGTGTCGGGTCTGGTGGTGCTGAGCCTGAGGGTGCGGAGCCTGGGGGTGCTGAGTGCAGGGGTGCGGAGCCTGGGGGTGTTGAGCCTAGGGGTGCTGAGTTTGGGGGTGCTGAGCCTTGGGGTGCTGAGCCTGGGGGTGCGGAGCCTAGGGGTGCTGGGTCTGCTCGTGTGGCCTCTCGGGGTGCTTCATCGAGGCGGGAGCCACTCTCTCCGTAGGAGTTCCGCGAGTGGTTTGCCTGGCGCTGGAGCGGTGCTGCTGGAGTTGGAGGTACTACTGTTGCTGCTGGTCTCGAAGGTGCTCCTACTGGAGGTACTAGAGCTGCTTGGAGTGGGGGTGCTGCTGGAGCTGCTGGCGGTACTGGAGCTATCGGTCTTGCTGGGGTTGGTGTTGCTGGAGCTGCTGGAGCTGGAGCTGCTGGGGGTGTTGGCGCTGGTGGTTCTGCTGGTGCTGGTGCGTCTGAGGGTGCTGGAGTTGGTGTTGTTTGACCGGGAGGTGCTGCTGGAGCTGGTGCTGCCGCTAGGGGTAGTGGTACTGTCCCTGCTGGTCCTGCAGACGCTGCGCGGCCGCGGCCGTACTTCGTTCCACTCCTTGAGCAGGTTATTGGTCTCCCGCCCTCTACTGGTCCTGCTCCTCCCTTACACGGGGGGACAGCTTGTCCGCAAACAAGTCGCGGACAAACGCCCGAGACCCCTAGACCCGTAACACAGACGCATCGCCAACCTTCCCCGTCCACCGCAAGGTGGGGGAGGTCTCTAGCAAGGAGACTCGGGGCTGAAGGTTGAGCTGATGCACAGCGTACTGAACCGCAAAGGGCCACAGAAAATGGGGGGCAGCTGCATGGATCATGGACGTACGAGCGACGTCCATGACCATGCCAATGCGGCGCTCTGCAATCCCATTTTGTTGTGGAGAGGCCGGAAGCGTGAAGGTTTGGCGGATGCCCTGTGCACCACAAAAGGCTCCCAGACGGGCAGAGGAAAACTCCCCGCCTCTATCAAAGTGCAGACGAAGAACAGGAAAGTCCGAGCCGAAACTCTCTCTGAGCTATAGACGAGCTACGCGGATCCAGTCGATCAACACCTCAGTGATGTCACCCTTGCTGCACAAGGGGAAGACTGTGGTGTAACGCGAGTAGTCGTCAACCACCAACAGGAAGTAACGCTCATGCCCCTGGCCATGGACGAGCGCGGGGCCCCACACGTCCATGTGAAGAGTCTGCAGCGGAGCCTCTGTCAGAGGAAACTTGGAGGAGTGAGGGGCAGCGCACTCTCACCCCTCGACGCAGGGGATGCAGGTAGGGGCAGGCCCCGGAGGTAGGGGAGGGAGAGACCGGGGGAGACCAGAGACAAGAACACGGGAGGCCATGCCTCGGAGACGAGGCAGGGAGGGGTGACCAAGGCGGTGGTGCCAAAGGAGAGTCTAGTGGGAAAGGAGACGACACGAGCAGGGAGCAGACTCAGGATCAGACCTGGTCGCTGCAGAAAACACCTGACTCGACGCATCTACCTGACCAGACTCAACAGCCGGAGGAGACTCAGTAGTCAGTGTGTAGAGGCTCGACCCCGGCCGACGGGTAAACGTGGCCAAGTGTCGGCCTGTCCGAGCACACGTGCAGTGGGTCACCCGCTGACTCGCAGGAGTGAACTGGTCAACCCCCCTATCCTATAGATCAGCTCCACTCACCAAGTTTGTAGAGAACGAGGGGAGGTAGAGACCTGACAGTGTGCCAGAGGGGGCTGCCGGGCACGGTAAGATAGTGGAGAAGCTAGCAAGGACGGGACCCCCAGAGGGGTCCGCCAGGGAGACCGCAACCGGCCGACTAAGCGGCGTAAGCGTGGTGCGGTCTCAAAAGGAGCGGGAAGCACCTGAGTCATGGGTGAAGGTGTGTAAGGCCTGAGCCGACGTAGTACCTGAGAGAGCAGACTCACCATCATCTGGGGCAGTAGACGCACTAGCACCTAGAGCAGCAACCTCACCAGCACCTAGAGCAGCAGCCTTAATGCCCAGGTCAGGCAGAACACACAGGTAACAGTCACCCTCAACACTATCAGACACAGCATACATGGCAGCTGGAATAGCATCATAATCAAGATTAAAGATAGCAACCCCCGCCCTAGACAGCTCTCCCCAGCGAGGGATCTCAGAGGCCTTAGGGAACTGGTGACGCCACGCGTCCATCAATCGGCCGAAGCAGCGCTGGGTGGAGTGCGGGCCCCCGCACTGCTCACCAGCGCGGTCGCCGGTACGGAGGACGTAGGTGCAGGGACCAGTACCCCCACCGCGCTGACGCGCAGCGTACCACTCACGAAGCTGCTGAGGGGACAGGGTCTCACGACTGCGTTGCTGCTGCTGGCGCGGACCACCACCGGACCCACTCCTCTGCGCAGAGCCGCAACCAGCTCCACCGCTGCCGCCGCCGCCTCCGCCTCCGCCACCTCCGCCGCCTCTGCCACCTCCGCCACCTCCGCTCCCTCCGCCACCGCCGCCGCATCCTCCGCCTCCACTGCTGCCACCGACACCTCCACCCCCGCCACCACTCCCACCACCACCCCCACCCCCTCCACCGCCTCCACCACCACCTCCACCGCCCCCGCCAGCCCCCCTAGCGCCCTTGCCCCCCTTGCCCTTGCCGGTGCGGCGTCTCCCGCAAGGGGTAGACGCAGAGCCAACCGACTCGAGACCAACGAGGTCGGCCGCAGCAGCAGAAGCAACAGAGGGCAAGAGGGGGGAAGGGGAACACCCCTCAAAGACGGGGGTGCGAGGGTCACCACCAGAGGCCCCTACAGCGACTATGCTCTTCTCTGCTGCTAGGAGGCGCTCCTCGAGGAGGTCAACGGTGAGTGTGGTGGGGCAAACTGAGAGAAAGTGGTCCTTGACTAAGCGAAGGGAGTCAGGGAGCCGGGTGACTATGTAGTAGAGGGTGATGTACATGGGGGGGGGGGGTTCTTGGCGCAGAACTCAGCAGGAAGCGCAGCGCGGTAGCGAGTGTCACTAGTGCGGAGGTGCGTAATGAGGTCAGCGACTGTGGGAAAGGCAGCAAGGTCAGGGAAGAGGTACGGTAGCATGAGGCGGCTCAGTGCAGCAGTGGCAGGGGAAGAGTAGCGTGCAACTACAGCGTTGTACAAGGTCTGAGCACTCTTGTACTGGCTAAAGTGCGCACGCTCAGTGGTCGGTAAGTGGCGACGCACAGCAAGACGGGCAGCAGCATCGCGTGTGGCCCATTGTGAGCGAACAGTGCTGTCAGTAGTAGCAGGCGGGGCAGGGGAGGCACTAGAGGTGAGATCGAACAGGGAGAGTCCGTCTGCCCTATCGCACTGTAGGATTAGCTGGAGGTCATCGACCAAGACCTCAAAGTCAACAGCACGACCCTCAGCATCGAAGGTAAGAACACTGGGGGTAGCCATGACCGTAGTGGCCTAGCAGGGAGTGATCTCACTAGTCCGAGGAAGTAGGGCCGGGGCGCGCCGGTAGGAACAGTAGCGGCTCAACGGCAGGGCGGCTTGGCGGCTCGGCTACTGGGCGGCTCGGCAGCTCTGCGGCTCGGCTGCTGGGCGGCTCGGCTGTCGGGCGCCTCGGCGGCTCGGCGGCTCGGCTGCTCGGCGGCTCGGCGGCTTGGCAGCTCGGCTGTTGGGCGGCTCGGGTGTCAGGCGGCTCGGCGGCTCGGTTGCTGGGCGGCTCGGCGGCTCGGCTGCGAGGCGGCTCTGCGGCTCTGCTGGTGGGCGGCTCAGCAAAGGCGGTGACGGGCCGGCAGAGGCGGCGATGGGGCCGCTAGAGGCGGCGACGGGGCTGCGTAGGGAGGGGAGCGGCGACAGGGCCGCTAGGGGCGGCTACAGGGTCGCGTAGGTGTGGCGATGAGGCCGCAAGGTGCGGCTACGGGGCCGCGTAGGGAGGGGAGCGGCGACGGGGCCGTTAGGGGCGGCGATGGGGCCGCGTAGGGGCGGCGACGGGGCCGCGTAGTGGTGGTGACGGGGCCGCGTAGGAAGGGGAGCGGCGACGGGGCTGCTAGGGGCGGTGACGGGGCCGCTAGGGGCGGCGACAGGGCCGCTTAGGGGCGGCAACGGGGCCGCGTAGGAGCGGCAATGGGGCCGCGTAGGAAGGGGAGCGGCGACGGGGCCACTAGGGGCGGCGACGGGGCCGCTAGGGGCGGCGATAGGGCCGCGTAGGGGCGGCAACGGGACCGCGTAGGGGCGGCGACGGGGCCGCGTAGGGGCGGTGACGGGGCCGCGTAGGGAGAGAGGCGGCAACGGGGCCGCTAGGGGAGGCGACGGGGCCGCGTAGGGGTGGCGACGAGGCCGCTAGGGGCCGCTAGGGGCCTGGAAGGGCGGCGAACAAGGCGCGCCTCGGGCAGGAGTGACTGACGCTCCGGTCATAAAAAAAAAAATCAGTGGTGGGCCCAAGGAAGTGTTCCCACTAGGGAACCTGCTCTATACCATGTGAAGAAACGAGGAATGAATGAACTAGCACAAGGTTGGGTACAAGTAGGAAACCCTAGGAAACTGTACCCCATAGTGTCTACCCCACTATAGCCTAGACAAGCTATATGATATAAGTTTGACAGGTGATCCCGCAGATGTTGGTGCAGCGCTGGTACTGCTGTCGTGGCAGTTTCTTCGTTAGGAAGTCAGTTGCCATGTTACCGGTCGGACAGTACGTGAGTTTGACTCTCCCCTTGTCGATTTCATCCTTCACGAAGAAGTAGCGAAGGGCGATGTGCTTCGTGCGGTTGACGAAGCCGGGCTTGTTCGCGATCTTTATCGTGCTCTGGTTGTCGCAGAGTAGCGTGAAGTGCCCGTTCATCGTTACTCTCGCTTCTTGTAGGAGTTCCATCAGGTACAGTCCTTCGCGAACAGCTGCGTTGGCTGCGATGAATTCTGCTTCTGCTGACAAAAGAGCAATGAGTTCTTGCTTCTGAGAGTTCCAGGAGATGACTCTGGCAGTTTGGAGTTGGAAAATGAATCCTGTGCGAGAGCGTCTATTGTCAACATCTCCTGCGTGGTCACCATCTACGTATCCATGGAGCTGCAGGGTGGCGGTGAGGTTAGCTTCGTAGGTGAGACCGACGTCGGGAGTGGAGATGAAGTATTGCAGCGCTCGGCGTAGATCTAGTATATTCTCCCCCTCAGGTCGCTTCAGGTATTGTGCGAGCTGGCTTGCGATGTAGGAGAGATCGGGCCGGCACGCAACGGCGGCGAACAGGAGACATCCCAGCTGCTGCTTATAGGGACGATGATCATTGGGAGAGAGTGGCGCGGTGTCTGGCTCGGGGTTGGAAGGAGGAGTGCGATAAGGTGTGGTGAGGTTGATTGGTGCGATGGCGAACCGCTTTGCGAGTGTTTCGGCGTACTTGGCGGCGGAGAGGTGGATGGAGGAGGCGGACTGAGTCACATTGAGGCCCAGGAACTGCGTGACGTTGTGGTTGATCGTCACTTCAAGCTTCTCCTTAATGTCAGCCTCGAACTAGTCTAGTAGCTCCGTGTCGTCACCAGTGTAGAGGAGTTCATCGACGTAGGTGACGAGGAGAATGAATTTTCCGCACGATTCCTGCCTGTACATTCCGAGGTCATGCGGTAGCTGGGTGAAGCCGAGCTCAATGAGGACGGAGTGACGGTATTGCTTCCACATACAAGGTGCCTGCTTCATCCTGTAAAGGGATTTTTGGAGGAGACACACGGCGCCATCTTTTTCTTCGAATGCATGCGGTTGCTCGACGAAGATGATGGTGTCGACGGGAGCGTACAGGAAAGCGCTGCTGACGTCGATTTGTCGAAGCGGTCGTTGTTTGACGGTTGCGATGTAGAGGAGAATGCGCACCGAGGTGTGGCGGCCGACTGGTGCATAGGTGAGAGTGAAGTCCACCAGGTGCGTTTGCTCAAAACCCCGCACCACCCACCACGCTTTGTATTTGTCGAAGGAGCCGTGCGCCAGGGTCTTGATGCGAAAGACCCATTTACCGCTGAGAAATTTTTTCCTCCCCTTTGCCGATGACCGAGGGACCAGCTTCCATGTGCTGCGTTTGTTTAGCGACGCGACTTTTGCAGCCATAGCTGCTCTCCTTTTCTCGCTGTCGGGGCCGGACTGAGCTTAGCGGACGGTGGTTGGTTCCTTGGGAAAGTGTGGCGAACAGCAACGGCGAGACCAAGAACACGAAGACCGGCTTCGCTAGTCTTTTCGTAGTGAAGACGATCGTAGTCGTGGAAGCTGGTAACTTCGACCACGTCGTCGTTACTTTCGTTGCCGAGGCGGAGGGTGTCTTGCGACGAGTTGGGCTGTGATAACTCGGCATCCGGGGATCAGCGAGCCTTTCTGTTGTAGTCGTGAGCTTCTCGTATTGTATCGTCGGGATCGGGTCGGTGTAGAGGTTGTTAAAGTTCTAGAGTGTTGTAGGCTTAGAAGCCATGGTTTAGGTGCCTTAGTAGCTTAGGTTTTAGGGTGTAAGGTGAATGTCGAGAAAGTTGAGAAGGAGAATGGTGATTCACTAGCAAGAGTTGGGATACAAGTACAACACCCTAAATTGGGTTGTACTCATTACAGAGTACCCCACTGCAGGCTAGACAGCAAATAAATTCTGACACACCCCCATAGCCAAAGTGGGGTGTAATCAGCACAATGAGCAAGCAT
This sequence comes from Closterium sp. NIES-65, assembly GCA_948144175.1. NCBI lineage: Eukaryota > Viridiplantae > Streptophyta > Zygnematophyceae > Desmidiales > Closteriaceae > Closterium > Closterium sp. NIES-65. The sequence continues at coordinate 1,631,185 of CANXME010002388.1, read as the reverse complement.
AGAGCAAGAGTTCACAATAGGTAAGTAAGGCTAGAGCTAATCACAGAGGGCAAGTGAGGAGGAGGAGAGACTGTGGAGGAGAGAAGATGGGAGGGGACTGCTGACGCTGCAGACACACAGACGAGCTGCTGGCTCAGTGGCTACCGGAACAGCGCTCCGGACTACTGGAGTAACTAGCCCCGCGGCTAAAAGTAGTGGCAGACGAGCAACGGACCCACGGGCGACTGGCGACTACCGGAGATTGTAGCCTCCGGACTGCTGCTGCTGCTGACGACAAGACTGCTGCCTCCACTCAACCTCCCCCAGCTGCCCAACGCCCCTCTCACACACCCCCTGCTCAAACCCTAGCCCTACACCCACAGCACCCCCTTAAACCCTAAACCCCAGACTCCCACACATCCACCCCCCTCAGCGAGAGCTGCAGCAGTGGGAGACAGAGGAGGAGGAGGAGGAGGAGGAGGAGGGGACGGCACGCACAACCGACACCCCACAACTAGCACCCCCACACCCACCCCCCCACGGCTGCACCGGGTCCAGGAGCGGCTGCTGCAGGGGCCAGGGGCGGCTGCTGCAGCGGCAGTCGCTCCAGGGGCTGCTGCTGCTGGGGCGGCTGCTCCAGGGGCTGCTGCTGGGGCAGCTGCTCCAGGTGCTGCTGCTGCTGAGGCGACTGCTCCAGGGGCTGCTGCTGCTGGGGCGGCTTCTCCAGGGGCTGCTACTGCTGGGGCGGCTGCTCCAGGGGCTGCTGCTGCTGGGGCGGCTGCTCCTGGGGCTGCTGTTGCTGGGGCGGCTGCTCCAGGGGCTGCTGCTGGGGCGGCTACTCCAGGTGCTGCTGCTGCTGGGGCGGCTGCTCCTGGGGCTACTGCTGCTGGGGCGGCTGCTCCAGGGGCTGCTGCTGTTGGGGCGGCCGCTGTAGTGGCGGCGGCTCCAGGGGCTGCTGCTGCTGGGGCGGCTGCTCCAGGGGCTGCTGCTGCTGGAGTGGCTGCTCCAGGGGCTGCTGTTGCTGGGGCGGCTGTTCCAGGGGCTGCTGCTGCTGGGGCGGCTGCTCCAGGGGCGGCGGCTCCAGGGGCGGCGGCTCCAGGGGCGGCTGCTGTAGTGGCGGCTGCTCCAGGGGCTGCTGCTGCTGAGGTGGCTGCTCCAGGGGCTGCGGCTCTAGGAGCGGCTGCTGCAGCGGCGGCGGCTCCAGGGGCGGCTGCTGCAACGGCGGCTGCTCCGGGGGCGGCTGCTGCTGGAGCGGCTGCTGCAGAGCTCCCAAGAGCGCCTCGATGGGCGACGGAAGGGGACCGGGCGCGGGCCCCCAAGACGCCTCGACGAGGCGACGGGAGGGGCCGGCTCGCGGGCCCCGAAAGCGCCACGACGAGGCGACGGGAGAGGCCTGCGTGCGGGCCCCCAAAACGCCGCGACGAGGCGACGCTCGGGGCCGGCACGCAGGCCCCCAAGACGCCGCGACGAGAGAGGAACCCGCCGCGCGCTTCGGGGCGCACGGCGGGCAGAAAATCGCCACGCGCTCGGGGCGCGTGGCGGGAAGAAAAATAGGAGGTTGCGCGCCACGGGGCGCGCGACACACAGTAGGGTAGCGGAAGCAAATGGGCCCACAGGCCAGGATCGTTAAGCTCTGATAATATGTTAAAGTTCTAGAGTGTAGTAGGCTTAGAAGCCATGGTTTAGGTGCCTTAGTAGCTTAGGTTTTAGGGTGTAAGGTGAATGTCGAGAAAGTTGAGAAGGAGAATGGTGATTCACTAGCAAGAGTTGGGATACAAGTACAACACCCTAAATTGGGTTGTACTCATTACAGAGTACCCCACTACAGGCTAGACAGCAAATACATTGTGACAGAGGTATAAATGTTGGAGTTCCGAGTCGACTTGTAAGGGGGATTCCCAGGGCGGAGTCCATTTGGGTGATATCGGCTGCGTCTGCATCTTCCGTTAGGTCAGCTTCGTCGTGTGGCGTGGCGAAGCTGCGATGGCCCTCAAAGAGCCTCTCTGGTAGCTTGTCGGCTTCCTGGTGTTCCTTGAAAAGGGGCAAAGTCAACTTCTTATAGAAGATGCAGTCACGTGATTTCGTCACCTCGTGTGTCACAGGATCGAATTTCCACTCGAGAATGTTGCAATGAAGGTGAGTACAAGGCGTATATATACTCAGAAATACATAGAACAACAGATAATCCGAACCTTCGGGAACGCGCTCTTCTAGAATAGATAATAAGAAGTGCGCATAAGCACGCAAGCCCATTGGCACTTCGAATTATAGCGAGATTACGCCTTGTACACCACTGTCGGTGCTGTCCGTCAGAATCCCAACCACTGGACCACTAGGATAAAAGGGCTTGTTAAGTAACTGGTCAGTGCGCCCATAACCCCCCAGGCCAACATGCCTGTAACCCTTCCCTAGGACCAATCGGGGATCACCAGTGGACCTCTGACAACCCCCCCCACTGGGATGCCCAAAGTGCACGCACCGGGATTCAAACCCGAGACCTTCGCTTTGATACCATGTCAGAATCCCAACCACTAGACCATTGGGATAAAAGGGCTTGTTTGTATAGCGGGTAAGTGCGCCCATAACCCCCCAGGCCAACATGCCTGTAACCCTTCCCTAGGACCAATCGGGGATCACTAGTGGACCTCTGACACTGTCGGTGCCATATAATGTAAATGTCGGTGCCGAAAATACCAAATAAGTGAAATAATCGTAAAGCTCTAGAAAATAGAATAGTAGTCCGATTGAGGTGAAATAAAGTGCAAATGAAAGAGGAAAATAAGGAGAATAAGATGCAGTAAAAACATGGAAATGAGAAATATGTCGAACGTCGGCGTACTCTCACATCGTGTGTCGCGTAGTCCAGCACGATCCACGCCTTGAATTCCTTTTTGATCCCGAGGTGGATGCCCCATCGTGCCCGGTCAGCAAATTTTCCGGTCCTGGCAATATGGGGTCTGTACTGTACCATGCAACCGAACACTCGAAGCAGACGCGTATCCGCTTTTCTGCCAATCCATGCCCGGTAGGGGGAGTTGTTGTTCTCGAGGCTTCGCGAGGACAACAAGTTGTGCAGCCGAACAGCGTGGTTCATTGCAAACGGCCAATATTTGGTTGGGATGGCCGACTGCTTCATCAGGGACCTCACCCGCATTGCAAGGCTTCCGTTTGTCCGTTTTGCTACACCTTGCTGTTCGTGAGCGTAGGGCAGAGACACCAGGTGCTCAATCCCCTTCTGTTTGAAGAGTTCGTTGAACTTGTCTGAGAAGAACTCACGGGCTCCGTCCGTTTGCCAGGCCTTGAGTTTCAATCCAGACTGGCGCTCAGCCCGCTTCATCCACGCAATGAAGCACTCGAACCTGCAGTCAGTGTTGACGCCCCAGACGTAGCGAGTAGATGCGTTGATGAAAGTGAGTGTGTATTGTTCGCCGTCGAGACCGCTCTGACTGAAAACCATGAAGTCGCTGTAGACTTTATCCAGTGGCTTGTAGCGCTTGTTGAGAAGAAGTGAACGAGAATGAATGAACTATGAATGAAGTGAGTACAAATATGAAACCCTAATTGGGTTGTACCCCCTATGGGATACCCCACTATAGCCTACACAACAACATAAGCTATAATGTTCTGACACACCCCCATAGGCAAAGTGGGGGAGAGCAAGGGGTCACAAGACCAGTCAAGCAAAGCAAAGCAAAGCTCAGGGTGGATCACAAAGTCACCACACATTCCGAGCACAATTTCAAAGGCCAAAAGGCCAGTTCACATGCAAGATCACATATAGAGATATACAAGAGTCAAGAAAGCAAGAGCAAGAGTATATATAGGTGAAGGTACAAGCAGAGTCAAGAGCTGAGCAAGTGAGGCAAGACAGGCACAAGACCCAGCAGCGTGCAGCAACGCTGATGATCACAAGGCGCAAGTGCCTTGGTGAAGACATGAGCAGTGTTGGCCTCAAAGGCCACGTACGCAAGTCGCAACTGTCCACGCTGTTGCAGCTCACGAGCAAGAAATTAGCGGAGAGCAATGTGCTTTGTCCTGTGCTCCAATCGCTGCTCTCGACACAAGGCCAGCAAGGCCTTGTTGTCTACGTACACGACTGGAGGAGAACGAGGCGGCTCTCCAAGGTCGGTCAGCAGGTAAGTGAGCTAACGAAGCTCCTGGGCAGCCATAGCCCCCGCGTAGATCTCAGCCTCACAACTGGAGCCGAGAACAGAAGACGAGCGGGTAGCCCGCCACGAAACAGAGCCGGAACCAAGGCTGAAGGTGTAACCCTGTGACGACCGCTGCGTAGCCTGGTCGTCAGCCCAAGAAGCGTCCGCGTGCCCAGTGAGGACCACTGGATTGCGCCCTCCAAGCACTAGCCCCATGCCCGACGTACTGCACAAGTAGCGCAACACCCTCTTCGCTGCAGCCATGTGCTCTGGTCGGTGTCTCCCAGGAGCAACATAGCGTGCGAGAATGCTAAGAGGGTATGCAAGGTCAGGTCGTGTGCAGGTCATCAGGTACATGAGGCAGCCAACAAGCTCTGCATACGGGCCACTCGACTCTACGGACTCATCCGAAGGCAGAGCTGAGAGCGAGTGGCGAGTAGGCAGAGGAGTGGCCTGAGGCGAGGAGTACGTGAAGCCGAAGCGCTGAAGGACCTGCTGCACCATGTGTGACTGAGTCAGGGTAATGGTGCGGCGTGCTCTGTCCCGGGTGATCTGCAAGCCAAGGTAGCTGCGCAGTTCACCCAGGTCAGTGCACGTGTGTCTCTTCTGCAGCTCGGACTTCACGTAGGCGAGTCCAGCAGTGTCAGCTGTGGCAAAGACCAAGTCGTTGATGTACACGAGGATGTAGAACGGCGGCAGAGAGGTGTCGGTGCGCAAAAACAGCGACGGGTCGGCAAAAGAAGGAGCAAACCCAAGTGCCGCCAGCGTAGTCCTCAGTGTGTCGTGCCACTCACGTGGCGCCTGGCGGAGACCGTAGACTGGACGCCGGAGACTCCACTGGGTACCCAGTGAAGCCAGGTGGGCGACGCAGCCAGATCTCCTCGTGCAGGCTGCCCTGCAAGAAAGCTGTGCTGAAGTCGAGAGAGTGCAGCTCGTAGTCCCGGTGAGCAGCAACGTGCAGCAGTACCCGAAGATCGGTCATCTTCGGGGTGGGGGAGAAGGTCTCAAAGTAGTCAACTCCCTGTCGCTGACTGAAGCCACGAGCCACGTAACGCGCCTTGAAGACAGGCGGAGAACCCGGCGGCCGCTTCACCTTGAAGATCCACATGCCACTGACTATGTTCGCCCCAGGAGGGGGAACAGCGTCAACGTAGGTGCCTATGGACTTCCAGGAAGCCATCTCTGCATCCATAGCTGCCTGCCACTGAGAGGAGTAGGGACCCTCTATCGCCTCCGCGTAAGGGCGCGGAGTCGGGATGTCTAGTGCATCCGGGTCTCCCTCAGGGGCTAGCAGTACAGACGCGAGATGAGGTGAAGCGGCGACCAGACACTGGAACTCCTCCTGCATGTCCTCAAGTACGTCCGTGCCAAGGGCACACTCACCCCCGACGGACAGAGGACAGACAGACTCAGACTCAGCGATAAGACTAGCAGCGTAGTCTAGACGACAGCGCGCAGCAAAGTCGACGAGCTCAGTGACAAGGGTAGACGCAGCAGAAGACTCGAAAGAAGGGTCAGTGACAGCAGTAGCAAAGAGACGTGTGACAGTAGGACTGGCAGCACGAAGAGAGTCCGACTCCGGGTCGGCAAGAGCAGGAAGAGGGGAAGCAGGAGGAGAAGGCAAAGGGGCACGCAGAGGAGCAGTAGACGGACGCAGAGACATCCGGTGCTTGCCAGGGACAGGAGGAGGACGCTGACGCGAACCGCGACCACTAGTGCGCGCAGTACGAACAGGCGACGCAGGACGAGACGCAGGCTCACGACGCTCAGTAAGACCTCCAGTCGGACCAATGTAGGGAGAAGGAGCAGGTAAAGGGGAGGCAGGCTGTAGGTGTGACTAGACAGGCTGTGGACCCTCTAAGGGAGGAGGAGGAGGACCTGGGGAAGGTGTAAGACCAAGAATCTGCTGCAGGAGCGGAACGAAGTACGGTCGGGGCTGCGAGGCGACTCCAGAAACAGCAAGGACAGCACCAGTACCCCCAGCAGGAGTATTCGCTCCAGCAGCACCTCCAGCAACACCTCAAGTAGCTCCAGAACACCCAGCAGCACCAGGAGCACTGACAGCTGGACCGCCAGCGGTAGTCTCAGCGCCAACACCCTCTGCAGTACCAGCTCCAGAAGAACCCTCGGGCCCAGCAGCTCCAGTACCCCCAGTACGAGCGCCTCCGGGACGTGCGGCAGCAATACCCTCTGCAGCCGAAGAACCTACAGCACCAGCAGCACGCCTCCAGCGCTGGGCAAACCACTCACGCAGCTCCTGTGGGGAGAGTGGCTCTCGGCGAGACGAAGCACCTCCAAGTGGAGAACCTCCGGGCGAAGAACCTCCAAGCTCAGCACCCTCAGGCAAAGCACCTCCAGGCAGAGCACCCCCAGGCACAGCATTCCCAGGCTCAGCACCCCTAGGCCCAGCACCCCCAGGCTCAGCACCCGCAGGCCCAGCACCCCTAGGCTCAGCACCCCCAGACTCAGTACCCCCCGGCTCAGCACCCCAAGGCTCAGCACCCTCAGACTCCGCACCCCCAGTCTCACCACCCCCAGGCGTAGCACCTCCAGTCCCAGCACCCCCAGGCTCAGCTCCCGCAGCAGCACCAGAGTCACCAGTGACCTCGACAGGCTCAACCGCGTCTACCTGGGACACACCTGAAGGGGCAGGACCCTGAGGGGGGAGGGGGTCGACCGGGGGGGGGACCTGGTACCAAGAAGAGCGGGAGTAGGGGGAGGGACGGAGTGCGGTAGGGGAAGAGGTGGTAGTAGGGGACCGACTCGTCGAACGTGACATCCTGGGAGGACAGAACACGTCGAGAGGTGGGGTGGTAGAACTGCCACCCAGGGGCGTCGGGGGGGAACCCCAGGAAGACGCAGGGAGCAGCGCGAGGGGACAGCTTGTCCGCAGACAAGTCGCGGACAAACGCCCGAGATCCCCAGACCCGGAACGCCGACGCATCGCCAACCTTCCCCATCCACAGCAGGGCTGGGGAGGTCTCCGGCCTAGAGACCCTGGGGTGGAGGTTGATCTGATGCGCCGCGTACCTGTCCGCAAACGGCCACAGAAAATTGGGGGCAGCCGCATGCATCATAGACGTACGAGCGACGTCCATGACCATGCCAATGCGGCGCTCTACAATCCCATTTTGCTGCGGTGAGTCCGGAAGCGTGAAGGTATGGCGGATGCCTTGCGCACGACAGTAGGTACGCAGAAGGCCAGAGGAGAACTCTCCGCCTCTGTCCGAGTGCAGACGCAACACAGGAAAGTCCGAGCCAAAGCTCTGCCTGAGCTGGAGACGAGCTGCGCGGATCCAGTCGATCAGCACCTCAGTGACATCACCCTTGCTGCGCAAGGGGAAGACTGTGGTGTAACGCGAGTAGTCGTCAACCACCAACAGGAAGTAGCGCTCATGACCGAGTCCACGGACGCGGGCAGGGCCCCACACGTCCATGTGAAGCGTCTGCAACGGAGCCTCTGTCGGAGGAAACTGGGAGGAGTGAGGGGCAGCACGCTGGCGCCCCTCGACACAGGGGACACAGGCACGGCCAGGGCCCTGAGGAAGGGGAGGGAGGGACCGGGGGAGACCAGACACAAGAAGACGGGAGGCCATGCCTCTGAGCCGAAGCAGAGAGGGGTGGCCAAGGCGATGGTGCCAGAGGAGGGTCTCGTGAGACAAATGGCGACACGAACAGGGGGCAGACTAAGGACCAGACCTGGATGCTACAGCAAACACCTGACTAGACGAAGAGACCTGACCAGACTCAGCATCTAGAGGAGAAGCAGTGGTCAGTGTGTACAGGCTCGACCCTGGCTGACGTGTAAACGTAGCCAAGTGGCGACCTGTGCTAGCCTCTGTGCAGTGTGTCACCCGCTGACGAGCAGGAGTGAACTGGTGGACACCCGCATCCTGCAGGTCAGCACCACTCACCAGGTTCGTAGAGAACGAGGGGAGGTAGAGACCAGTCAGGGTGCCAAAGGGAGCCGCCGGACACGGGAGGACTGTGGAGAAACGAGACAGGAAAGGACCCCCAGAGGGGTCAACCTGGGACACCGCAACCGGCTGACTAATCGACGTGAGAGTGGTGCAGTCCTGAAAGAAGGAGCGAGACGCCCCAGTGTCAAGGGTGAAGGTGTGAGAGGCCGAAGCCGGCACAGTACCTAAGAGTGCAGACTCACCAGTACCTAAGAGCACAGACGCACTACCACCTAGAGCAGCAGCCTCACTGGCACCTGACGCAGCAGTTTCAATGCCCGGGTCGGGCGGGAAACACCGGTAACAGTCACCCTCATCACTAACAGTCACATCATACATGGCAGCAAGGATAGCATCAAAGTCAAGATCAAAGATAGCTACACCAGCCCTAGACAGCTCTCCCCATCGGGGGATCTCAAAGGCCTCCGGAAACTTCTGGCGCCAAGCGCCGGTCAGGCGGGCAAAGCAGCGGCGGGCGGTGTGGGTGCCCCCACACTGCTCACCCGCGCGGTCGCCGGTGCGAAGGACGTAGGTGCAGGGACCGAACGCCCCACCACGCTGACGTTGCAAGTACCACTCACGGAGCTGCTGAGGGGCGGGGACGTCGCGAGAGCGCTGCTGCTGCTGCTGCTGCTGCTGGCGCTCAGCACTCCCAGTGCTGCTCCGCTGGGACGAGCCACTCCGACCACCTCCACCACCGCCACCCCCGCCTCCGCCGCCACCGCCGCCACCGCCACCCTCGCCCCCGCCGCTCCCACCGCCACCTCCACCGCCACCTCCGCCGCCACCTCCGCCTCCACTGCCGCCACTAGTACCTCCACCCCCGCCCCCACCTCCACCGCCACCCCCACTCCCCCCGCCGCCCCCACCTCCTCCGCCACCGCCCCCGCTAGCTCCACCCGCTCCCTTGCCCCCCTTGCCCTTGCCAGAGCGGCGCCTACCGCTGGGGGCAGACGCCGCACCGACTGACTCTAGACCAACGAGGTCGGCCGGAGCAGCAGAGGCGACAGAGGGTAACAGGGGGGAAGGAGAACACCCCTCAAAGATGGGGGTGCGGGGGTCACCACGAGAGGCCTCAACAGCGACTATGCTCTTCTCGGTTGCTAGCAGGGACTTCTCGAGGAGGTCGACAGTGAGGGTGGTGGGACAGACAGAGAGAAACTGGTCCCTAACAGCACGAAGGGACTCAGGGAGACGGGTGACTAGAAAGTAGAGGGTGATGTACATGGGAGGGGGGTTTTCGGTGCAGAAGGCAGCAGGAAGCGCAGCTCGGTAGCGAGTGTCACTAGCGCGAAGGTGGGTAAAGAGGTCAGCGACTGTAGGAAAGGCAGCAAGGTCAGGGAAAAGGTAAGGTAGCATGAGGCGGCTCAGTGTAGCAGTGGAAGGGGAGGAGTAGCGCGCAACAACAGCGTCGTACAAGGCCTGAGCGGTCTTGCACTGACTAAAGTGTGCACGCTCGGAGGAAGGGAGGTGGCGACGCACAGCAAGACGTGCAGCAGCATCGCGTGTGGCCCACTTGGAGCGAACAGTGGGGTCAGCATCAGCAGGAGGGGCAGGGACAGCGCCAGAGGCAAAGTCAAAGAGAGAGATGTCATCAACTGAATCGCACTGCAAGTGTAGCTGCAGGTCCTCGACCCAGACCGCAAAGTCAATGGCGCGACCCCCAGCGTCAAAGGCCAGGACACTAGGGGTGGCCATGATAGCAGCCGGCAGTCTGACCAGAGAGGAAGGGTCGAGCAGCTCAGTAGGACAGCAACACGGCAGCTCAGCAACTCCGCCGGCCCAGGAGTAGCAGCAGCCCCACAGGACCCGGCGCTCGGCACCGTAGGCGGCTCGGGCGGCTCGGGCGGCTCGGGCATTCAGCGGCACGGGCAACTCGGCCGGCTCTGCTGCTCGGGCGGCGCGCGCGGCTCGGGTGACGCGGGTGACACGGGCGGCGCGGGCGTCGTGACGGGCTGCTCACGGGCGCCTCACGGGCGGCTCATGGGCGGCTGTACGGGCGGCTGCACGGGCGGCACTGGCGGCTCACGGGCGGCACGACGGGCGGCTGCACGGGCGGCTGAACGGGCGGCTGCACGGGCGGCTGCACGGGCGGCTTGACGGGCGGCTGCACGGGCGGCTTGACGGGCGGCTGCACGGGCGGCTGCACGGGCGACTCACGGGCGTCCGAGGGCGGCTGAGGGCGGCTGACGGGCGGCGCACGGGTGGTGCACGTGGAGTACACGTGCAGCTCACGGGTAGCCGAGGGCGGCGCACGGGCGGCGCGTCGAGCGGCGCACTGACGGCTCACGGGCGGCTGACGGGCGGCCCACGGGCGGCTTGTCGGGCGGCTAAGGGCGACGCGCGGACGGCGCGTGGGCTGCCTGGGGCCTAGCGAGCGGCGCGCGGGCTTATTAGGGCGGCGCGCGGGCCGCTTAGGGTGGCGCGCTGGCGGCTAAGGGCGGCGCGCGGGCTGCTAAGGGCGGCGCGCGGGCTGCAAAAGGCCGGTCGACAGAGTAAGAGAGAACCCGGAGTGCGCTCCGGGCAGAAAAAAAAGTTCGAAGTAGTGGTGGTGGGCCCTAAGCACAGTTCCCACAGGGGAACCTGCTCGATACCATGAGAAGAAGTGAACGAGAATGAATGAACTATGAATGAAGTGAGTACAAATATGAAACCCTAATTGGGTTGTACCCCCTATGGGATACCCCACTATAGCCTACACAACAGCATAAGCTATAATGTTCTGACACTTGTAACATGGAGGTAAATCGGGAAACGGCTTGTGGTTGAGTGATGCTGTTGGGCAGACGGTGCAAGGAAGGTCAGCTGAGTCCGCGGTGAGGGAACCGTTTCGGGGCAGGAGTAGTGCGTTGTCGTCGAAGAATCCGGCCTTGAGCGAATTTTTGAGCGTGGCGTGAGAGGGATGTCCGAGCCGTTGATGCCATGTTTCTGGTTCCGCACGGTAGCCGATTGTTTTCTGATAATATTTGTGTCGCGCTGCTTCGCCGTTTGCCTCCCCTTCATGTCCTGCATTGGCGGCATTGTCAGTATCGGCGGCGAACGCGTAAATTGCCTTTCGTTCCAGAAGCGCGTGAGGAATACCGATGATGTCGTCGGTATCGCCGGCATCAACCTGGTCTCCGGTGACAAGCAGGCACTGATAAGGCCAGTTGCGAATTGGAAGTCCCTTCATGGGAATTCGGAAGTAGCTGTACTCGGCTCCGATGACTTCAATTTCCTGTAGACCTTGTTCTGGCGACGGCGGCTCTTCGGTAGGTGCCGGTAATTCAACTGCTTCTCCGAAGAATTCGTAAGTTACTTCTTTTGCTGACTCTTCTTCCATTGGTTTTGGTGTGTCAGGAGCATATTGATTGGGGAGAGGGGGAGCGCCCTAGCTGGTGCCGCGTGTTGCCCAATATGGGTCGATGGCAGCGACTTCCGCAGGAGGTAGCCCAGCTGCTTCGTCATGGACTCGTTCCGCTTCAGCTGAGGTTTCCCATCTGGTCGTGCCGACTTCTCCTGTTGAGACGGCGTCCCATCCGCTTGCGGCTGCTTCTTGTCGAGTTAGGATTTCTCCCGAAGGCCCGAGTGTGGGCTCGGGAGTGCTCGTCCAGTTTGTGCTGTAGGTTCTGACGTGCCGCTGTCTTCTTCCATTGTGGCAGGTCCCGTCCCTGCAGGATTGGAAGTCGAGGCGGTCGGAACGGTGCGCAGACGCAGGAGGCCATCTGAGGCAGGCCGCTCGAGATCCATCTCGTCGGGATGCGACCATGTTGGTGGCTCCGTGGGAGTTATCTTCAGCAGTAGTGTGCGGTCGAAATCGCCGGTAGTGCCTTGGGCCGAGAATTGCAACATGAAAACTCCATCGTCATTGATTGCCTCCTCGATGTAAGTTTCGTTGTAGAATAGCTCGAAGGTTTTATCCTTACGATTGCTGCGAATGTCGGCTCCGCACCGCATGAGCTGAGCTGAGGAGAGTAGATTGTATTGCAGTTCAGGTGAGACGAGGACGTCTGCGATGTGAAAAGTGAACTTCGTATCAATGGCTTCAAGGTATATTTCGCCAATGTCATATGCCTTCATCTTCCCGTTGTTGGCGATGGTGATTTCACAGGGTCGTCGCATGCGCCGTGAGTTGCTAATGAACGTCGGCGATCCCACCATGTACTGCCCGCAGCAACTGTCGAGGTACCAGGTGTTGAAATCCTCGTGACATTGGCGTGCGATGTTGGCGATTTTGGGCGTGACGATGCGATCAAAGTCGCCAGTGTACGATGAGAGAGCGAAGTATCTGTTTGCGGAGATGCTCGGCGGCGATTCCGGAGTAGGCGGAGGGAGCTCGAATTCGGGTGGAATGTGTGAGGGACGACTGATCCGGGTATAGACTGTTGGGTCATTGTCTGGGCTGGGTGCAACAGGGTTGATGGGATCGTGAAGTGCGAATGTTACTCGATCGTAGTATCGGAACCCTCTGTTGCGGCGAGCCATGCAGCTCATGATTGTCCCTTTCCTTTTATCCTTCGCCGTGATGAGTGCATGAGATTGAGAAGTGCTGGCAACGGAGGGAGGTGACAGAGTGGACGTTGCGGCAGAAGGCTTCGCTTGTGCCGAGGGTTGCTGACTAAGGGCGCTGCGCCGTTCATCAGCAGCCTGACGCTTGTAGCACTGGTCGATAGTGTGGCCAGGCTTCTTGTAGTATTTGCATAAAGCTCCTTTCTTTCCACGCTGCTCCCCTTGCGACGCTCCTGTGTAGAAGACTAATTTCTCCTGTTTGACATTCTTCTCATTGTATAGGTCAATCTCCTTTTGTTCAGAAAGGAGCGTGGCGCACAGAGCCAACTCCGATATTGTTGCTCAGGAGCGAAGGAGTGACTGACATTATCGCCAGTCAGGGTCGAGGCCAGAGATGACAATCGAAATGAACATGTCATCGGGAACGGTCCCACCGCACTTCGAGAAATATAGAAGAAAGAAGAGAGCTGCACTAGCAAGAATGAGGATACAAATAGCAAACCCTAGAAGGGTTGTACTCGCTATAGAGCACCCCACTACAGGCTAGAGCATAAGATAACATTCTGACACACCCCCATAGCCAAGTGGGGTGTAATCAGCAGAGCAAGCAAAGCAGTACAAGCTAAGGGTGGATCACAATGTCACCACTGAGAAAACTTAAACGAGAATGATTGAACTATGAATGAACTGAGTACAAGTACTAACCCTAATTGGGTTGTAACCCTTATGGGCTACCCCACTATAGCCTACACAATAAGCACAAAGTATATGTTCTGACACACCCCCATAGGCAAAGTGGGGGAGAACAAGGGGTCACAAGACCAGTCAAGCAAAGCAAAGCAAAGCAAGCTCAGGGTGGATCACAAAGTCACCACACATTCCGAGCACAAGTTCAAGGCCACAAGGCCAGTTCACATGCAGGAGTACATATATATAAAGGACTAGACAAGCAAGAGCAGGTGTATAAATATGCAACAGTACAAGCAAGGTCAAGAGGTGAGCAAGTGAGGCAAGACAGGCACAAGACCCAGCTGCGTGCAGAAGCGCTGATGATCACAAGGCGCAAGTGCCTTGGTGAAGACATTAGCAGTGTTGGCCTCAGAGGCCACGTACGCAAGCCGCAACCGATCACGCTGCTGTAGCTCACGAGCAAGAAAGTAGCGAAGAGCAATGTGCTTTGTTCTGTGCTCCAGTCTCTGCTCTCGACACTAGGCCAGCATGGCCTTGTTGTCTACGTACAAGACCAGAGGAGAACGAGGCGACTCTCCAAGGTCGGTTAGCAGGTAGGTGAGCCAGCAAAGCTCCTGTGCAGCCATGGCCCCCGCGTAGATCTCAGCCTCACAACTAGAGCCGAGAACAGAAGACGAGCGAGTAGCCCGCCACGAGACACAGCCGGAACCAAGGCTGAAGGTGTAGCCCTGTGACGACCGCTGCGTAGCCTGGTCGTCAGCCCAAGAAGCGTCCGCCTGCCAGGTGAGGACCACTGGACTCCGCCCTCCAAGCACTAGCCCCATGCCCGACGTACTGCACAGGTAGCGCAACACCCTCTTCGCTGCAGCCATGTGCTCTGGTCGCTGTCTACCAGGAGCAACATAGCGTGCGAGATTGCTAAGAGGGTATGCAAGGTCAGGTCGAGTGCAGGTCATCAGGTACATGAGGCAGCCAACAAGCTCTGGATACGGGCCACACGACTCTACGAACTCATCCGAAGGCAGAGCTGAGAGCGAGTGGCGAGTAGACAGAGGAGTGGCCTGAAACGAGGAGTACGTGAAGCCGAAGCGCTGAAGGACCTGGTGCACCATGTGTGACTGAGTCAGAGTAATGGTGCGCTGTGCTCTGTCCCGAGTGATCTGCAAGCCAAGGTAGCTGCGCACTTCACCCAGGTCTGTGCACGTGTGTCTCTTCTGCAGCTCGGACTTCACGTAGGCGAGTCCAGCAGTGTCAGCTATGGCAAAGACCAAGTCGTCGACGTACACGAGGAGGTAGAACGGCGGCAGAGAGGTGTCGGTGCGCAGAAACAGCGACGGGTCGTCAGTAGAAGGAGCAAACCCAAGAGCCGCAAGTGTAGTCCTCAATCTGTCGTGCCACTCACGTGGCGCCTGGCGGAGACCGTAGACTTGACGCCGGAGACTCCACTAGGTACCAGGAGGGAAAGACCCAGTGAAGCCAGGTGGGCGGCGCAGCCAAATCTCCTCGTGCAAGAAAGCAGTGCTGAAGTCAAGAGAGTGCAGCTCGTAGTCGCGGTAAGCAGCTATGTGCAGCAGTACCCGAAGAGTGGTCATCTTTGGGGTGGGAGAGAAGGTCTGAAAGTAGTCAACTCCCTGCCGCTGACTGAAGCCACGAGCCACGTAACGCGCCTTGAAGACAGGCGGAGAACCCGGCGGCCGCTTCACCCTGAAGATCCACATGCCACTGACGATGTTCGCCCCAGGAGGGGGGACAGCGTTAACGTAGGTGCCTGTGGACTTCCAGGAAGCCATCTCTGCATCCATAGCTGCCTGCCAGTGAAAGGAGCAAGGACCCTCTATCGCCTCCGCGTAAGAGCGCGGAGTCGGGATGTCTAGTGCATCCGTGTCTCCCTCAGGGGTAAGCAGTACGGACACGAGATGAGGTGAAGCGGCAGCCAAGCACTGAAACTCCTCCTGCCTGTCCTCAAGGACGTCCGTGCCAAGGGCACACTCACCCCTGACGGACGGAGGACAGACAGACTCAGACTCAGCGACAAGACTAGCAGCGTAGTCTAGACGGCAGCGCGCAGCGAAGTCGACGAGCTCAGCAACTAGGGCAGACGCAGCAGTGGACTCGAAAGAAGGGTCAATGACGACAGTAGCCAGGAGACGCGTGACAGTAGGACTGGCAGCACGAAGAGAGTCCGACTCCGGGTCGGCAAAAACAGGAAGAGAGGACTCGGGAGGACAAGGCAAAGGGGCACGCACAGGAGCAGTGGACGGACGCAGAGACATCCTGTGCGTGCCAAGGACAGGAGGAGGACGCTGACGCGAACCACGACCACTAGCGCGAGCAGCACGGACAGGTGACGTAGGGCGAGACGCAGGCTCAAGACCCTCAATAAGACCTCCAGTAGGACCAGTGTAGGGAGAAGGAGCAGGTAAAGAGGAGGTAGGCTGCAACTGTAACTGTGACGGGACTGGCTGTGGACACGCTAAAGAAGGAGGAGGACCAGTAGAAGGCGGAAGACCAAGAACCTGCTGCAGGAGTGGAACGAAGTACGGTCGAGGCCGCACGGCAACGCCAGACACAGCAGGGACAGCACAAGTACCCCCAGCAGGAGCACCCGCTCCAGCTTCACCTCCAGTAGCGCCAAAACCTCCAGCAAGACCAGGAGTACCCGCAATAGTACCGCCAGCAGTAGTCTCAGCTCCAACACCCTCAGCAGCGCCAGCTCCAGTCGAACCCGCAGGCCCAGCAGCTCCAGTACTCCCAGTAGGAGCACCTCCGGGACCCGCGACAGCAGCACCCTCAGTAGCCGAAGAACATCCAGCACCAGCAGCACGCCTCCAGCGCCGGGCAAACCACTCGCGCAGCTCCCGTGGAGAGAGTGGCTCCCGCAGAGACGAAGCACCCGGAGAACGCCCAGGTGGAGCACCTCCAAGCGCAGCATTCCCATGCTCAGCACCCCCAGGATCAGCACCCCCAGGCTCAGCACCCCCAGGCGCAGCACCCTATGACTCAGCACCCCTAGGCTTAGTACCCCCAGGCTCAGCACCCCCAGGCTCAGCACCCCCAGTCGCAGCACCCCTAGGCTCAGCACCCTCAGGCTAAGCACCCCCAGTCGCAGCACCCCCAGGCTCAGCACCCTCAGCAGCACCAGAGTCATCAGTGACCTCGACAGGCTCGACTGCGTCTACCTGGGACACACTTGAAGGGGACGGACCCCGGGGGGGGAGGGGGTCTACCGGAGGGGGACCTGGTACAAGGAAGAGTGGTGGCGGGGGGAGGGACGGAGTGCGGTAGGGGAAGAGGCGGTAGTAGGGGACCGACTCGTCAAACGTGACGTCCTGGGAGGACAGAACACGGCGAGAGGTGGGGTGGTAGAACTGCCACCCAGGCGCGTCAGGGGGGAACTCCAGGAAGACGCAAGGAACAGCACGAGGGGACAGCTTGTCTGCAGACAAGTCGCGGACAAACGCCCGAGATCCCCAGACCCGGAACGCTGACGCATCGCCAACCTTCCCCGTCCACAACAAGGCTGGGGAGATCTCCGGCCTGGAGACCCTTGGGTGTAGTTTGATCTGATGCGCCACGTACCTCACCGCAAACGGCCATAGAAAATGGGGAGCAGCCGCATGCATCATAGACGTACGAGCTGTCAGAACATATATATAGCTTATAAGGGTTCTTGCGCCTTGTGACCATCAGCGCTTCTGCACCCAGCTGGGTCTTGTGCCTGTCTTGCCTCACTTGCTCTTCTCTTGACTTAACTTGTACTGTGACATATATATACCTGCTCTTACTTGTCTAGCTTTATATATATGTCTGTACTCTTGCATGTGAACTGGCCTTTGGCCTTGCTCTTGTGCTCAGACTGTGTGGTGAATTTGTGATCCACCCTGAGCTTTGCTTTGTCTTGCTTGACTGGTATTGTGACCCCTTGTTCTCCCCCACTTTGCCTATGGGGGTGTGTCAGAACATATATATAGCTTATACTATTGTGTAGGCTGTAGTGGGGTATCCCATAGGGGGTACAACCCAGTTAGGGTTTCTTATTTGTACTCACTTCATTCATAGTTCATTCATTCTCGTTCTATTCTCAAAAAGAGCGACGTCCATGACCATGCCAATGCGGCGCTCAGCAATCCCATTTTGTTGCGGGGAGTCCGGAAGCGTGAAGGTCTGACGGATTCCGCGTGCGCGGCAGTAGGCTCTCAGAAGGCCAGAAGAAAACTCTCCGCCTCTGTCCGAGTGCAGACGCAGAACAGGAAAGTCCGAGCCAAAGCTCTGACTGAGCTGGAGACGAGCTGCGCGGATCCAGTCGATCAGCACCTCAGTGACATCACCCTTCCTGCGCAAGGGGAAGACTGTGGTGTAACGCGAGTAGTCGTCAACAACAAGCAGGAAGTAGCGCTCATGACCCTGTCCACGGACGCAGGGTGGGCCGTACACGTCCATGTGAAGCGTTTGCAACGGGGCCTCTGTCGGAGGAAACTGGGAGGAGTGAGGGGCAGCCCGCTGGCGCCCCTCGACACAGGGGACACAGGTAGGGCCAGGGCCCTGAGGAAGGGGAGGGAGGGACCGAGGGAGACCAGAAACAAGATGACACAGGGCCATGCCTCTGAGCCGAAGCAGAGAGGGGTGACCAAGGCGGTGGTGCCAGAGGAGAGTCTCGTGAGACAGGAGACGACACGAACAGGGGGCAGACTCAGGACTAGACCTGGACGCTGCAGTAAGCACCTGACCCGACGCAGTGACCCTACCAGACCCAACAACCGGCGGAGACGGAGTGGTCAGTGTGTAAAGGCTCGACCCCGGCCGACGGGTAAACGTAGCCAGGTGTCGGCCTGTGCTAGCCTCTATGCAGTGCGTCACCCGCTGACGCGCAGGAGTGAACTGGAGTACTTCCCAATCCTGTAGGTCAGCACCACTCACCAGGTTCGTAGAGAACAAGGGGAGGTAGAGACCAGACAGGGTGCCAGAGGGAGCCGCTGTCAAACATTATATATGTTGTGTTAGTTTAGGCTACAGTGGGTTAGCCTATAGGGGGTACACAATTCTTGGGTTAGGTACTTGTACTCATATCACTGCTACTTCATCCATTCCTTTTCAGTGATTCCAACATGGTATAGAGCAGGTCCTTCCTAGGACCGAAATTTTCTAAGGGCCCACCACTACGTAACTACCTACCTACCGACCTACCTGTGCCCTATGGCGCCTCGGCGTGTCACGCCCCTAGAGGCCCCTCTTGACGGCCCCGCGCTAGCCTCGTTCAGGCCCCGTCGGCCCCACGCCCGCTCTCCCTAGCGGCCCCGTTCAGGCCCCGTCGGCCCCTTTAAGGCCCCGTTCAGGCCCCGCGCTAGCCCCGTTCAGGCCCCATCGGCCCCGTTTCAGGCCCTGTCGGCCCCGCGCTAGCCCCTCTCAGGCCCCGTCGGCCCGCGCTAGCCCCGTTTCAGGCCCCGTCGGTATTGTTTCAGGCCCCGTCGGCCCCGCGCTAGCCCCTCTAAGGCCCTGTGTGCCCGCGCTAGCCCTGTTTCAGGCCCCGTTGGCCCCGTTTCAGGCCCCGTCGGCCCCACGCTAGCCCCTCTCAGGCCCCGTCGGCCCGCGCTAGCCCCGTTTCACGCCCCGTCGGCCCCGCGCTAGCCCCATTCAGGCCCCGATCGGGCCCGCGCTAGCCCCATTTCAGGCCCCGTCGGCCCCGTTTCAGGCCCCGTCAGCCCCGCGCTAGCCCCGTTCAGGACCCGTCGGCCCCTTGCTAGCCCCGTCAAGGCCCCGTTTGGCCCCGCGCTAGCCCCGCTCAGGCCCCAATCGACCCCGCGCTCGCCCCTCTAGGGCCCCAACCGGCCCCGTGCCGACCTCGTCGGCTCGTGCCCACCACCTAGAGGCCCCGGGTGGCCCGTTCCCGCCGCAGCACACGAGGGAGAGCAGGCGGCCCGTCCCCGCCATGACCCGAGCCGCGCGACCCGAGCTGCGCGCCCCGAGACGAGCCGCGCGCCCCAAGCCGAGCCGCGCGCCCTGAACCGAGCCTTGCCACCTAGCCGAGCCGCGACCCGACCTGAACCGAGCCGCGCCGCCCTGCCCTACCTGGTTCGTCCTACCTGCTGCTCCTACTGCTACTGCTGCTATTTCTACTGTTCCTATGGCTAGCCCACAGGTTCTCGTGTTCGATGCTGAGGGCCGCCCTGTGAAGTTTGACACCTGGCTCGATGACCTGCACCTCTACCTACAGCTCACAGCCAAGGATGACATCTCACTGTACGATCACGCCCTAGACCATGTCACTGCCCCTGCTGCTATTGCTGACAGCACTGCTCGCTCACAGTGGGAGACTCGTGATGCCCACGCTCACTTCGCCATTCGCAACTCCCTGCCGATAGACGAACGCGAGCACTTTGGTCAGCACAAGACTGCACAGGGAGTGTACACAGCTGTAGTTGCTCGCTACTCCTCACCTGCCTCTGCCGCACTAGGCCGTCTCTCCCTCCCCTACCTGTTTCCCAACCTGGCCTCCTTTCACACAATTGCTGACCTCATCACACACCTCCCTACTAGTGAGGCCCGCTTCCGTGCCGCCATGCCTGCTGAGTTCCTTGCCACGCACCCCCCTCCACACTGGCTCACTCTCTACCACCAAGTCACCCGCCTCCCTGACACACTGCGTGCTGTCAGGGACCACTTCCTAAATCGTTGCCCCACTGAGCTCACCATTGCCCTCCTTGAGAAGGAGCTACTTGCAGCTGAGACTAGCATAGTCGCTGTAGGTGCCTCTCGTGGCGACCCCCGTACCCCGTTCTTTGAGGGGTGTTCTCCTTCCCCCCTTCTTCCCTCTGTCGCCTCTACTGTTGCTGTCGACCTTCTTGGTACTGAGGAGGTCGGCGCTGCGTCTGCCTCGAACGGACGCCGCAGCGGCAAGGGAAAAGGGGGCAAGGGTGGTGACGTGACGGCGGGGGAGGCGGCGGTGGGGGCGGTGGAGGCAATGGGGGTGGTGGCTCGGCTGGAGGGGCGAGTGGTAGCGGTGGGGGTGGTGGCGGCAGCGGCGGGGGAGGTGGCAGGAGTGGAGGCGGCGGTTGGGGTGGCGGTGGACGAGGCGGTGGCAGGGGTTGGGGTGGTCAAGGAGGTGGCAGCGGTGGTGGTGGCCGTGGAGGCACTGGCGGTGGCCAGGGCCAGCAGCACTCTCCCTCGCCCCAGGAGGTCCGTGAGTGGTACTCTCAGCACGAGGGTGGGGATGGTCTTAGCTGCACGTACGTCATTCGCACTGGTGACCGCACTGGTCAGCAGTGTGGACGACCGCACGCCACACAGCGCTGCTTCTCTCGTCTCGACGACGCTTGGCGTGTTCAGTTCCCTCAGGCCACTGAGCTGCCCCGCTGGCTTGATCTCCTGAAGAAGGGGATTGATATCTATGCTCTAGACTTTGATGCTATTCTATCTGCCATGTATGTGATGTCTACTAGTGGAGAGGGTGCTGAGTACTTGTGTGTGCCGCCCGACCCGGGCATTAGGGCCAGTGCGTCTGCTGCTCCAGGTACTCGCGTCTCGGCTACCCCAGGTGCTGGTGAGGCTGCTGCTCTAGGTGCTTGTGTGTCTCCCCCCCTTGGTACTGCGTCGACTGCCGCACTGCACACCTTCACACTGGACTCGGGTGCTTCTCGCTGCTTCTTTCGTGACCGCACTGCCCTTGAGCCGCTTGCTCGGCCAGTTGCTGTCTCCCTTGCTGACCCCTCTGGGGGTCCGGTCATTGCGACCTCTTCCATTGTCCTTCCCTGCCCTGCAGTCCCGTCGGGCACACTGTCAGGTCTCCACCTCCCCTTGTTCTCTACGAACTTGGTGGCAGGATGTGCACTCCAGGACGGGGGTGTTCACCAGTTCACCCCTGCCTACGAGCGCGTGACACACTGCACGTGTGCTCGTACGGGCCGTCACTTGGCTACCTTCACTCGGCAGCCGAGGTCGGACCTGTACACACTGACTACTGAGTCCCCTCAGGTTGCTGTGACTGCGTCCGCGTCCCCGTCAGGTCAGCTGTCTGCCCCCTGCTCGTGTCGCTCTTTGGCACACGAGACTGTCCTCTGGCACCACCGCCTTGGCCACCCGTCTGTGCAGCGGCTTCGTGCCATGCACTCCGGGTACCTTGTCTCTGGCCTGCCCAGGATCCTTCCTGCCCTCCCACCCTCGCCTGCTCCTACCTGTCTCCCCTGTGTCGAGGGACGGCAGCGCGCTGCTCCTCACTCCTCCTCGTTCCCCCCGATGACTGCTCCCTTGCAGACACTCCACATGGACGTGTGGGGCCCAGCCCGCGTCCGTGGTCAGGGTCAGGAGAGGTACTTCCTGATAGTTGTTGACGACTACTTGCGCTACACCTCGGTCTTCCCCTTGCGCACCAAGGGTGAGGTCCCTGATGTCTTGATCCCTTGGATCAGCAGAGCCCGTCTCCAGCTCAGCGAGCGTTTTCACTCGGACTTTCCTGTCCTGCGCTTGCACTCTGACAGATGTGGTGAGTTCTCCTCTGACCTCTTGGCAGCCTACTGTGCTGAGCACGGCATTGAGCAGTCGTTCACGCTTCCGGCTTCTCCACAGCAGAATGGGGTTGCGGAGCGCCGCATTGGCCTGGTCATGGAGGTCGCCCGTACCTCCTTGATCCATGCGGCTGCCCCCCACTTTCTGTAGCCGTTTGCGGTCTGGTACGCTGCGCATCAGCTCAACCTCTGGCCCCGTGTCTCCTTGCCGGAGACCTCGCCCACGCTGCTGTGGACGGGGGAGGTTGGCGATGCGTCGCGTTTCCGGGTCTAGGGGTCTCGAGCTTTTGTCCGCGATTCGTCAGCGGACAAGCTCTCCTCCCGTGCTGTTCCCTGCGTCTTCCTCGGCTTTGTCCCGGACGCGTCTGGTTGGCAGTTTTACCACGCCACCTCGCGCCGAGTCTTGCCCTCCCAGGACGTCACTTTTGACGAGTCCGTCCCCTACTACCGCCTCTTCCCCTACCGCACTGCCCCGCTCCCCCCCCCCCGCCTCTCTTCCTCGCGCCAGGTGCTGCTGTTACAGACCCCCTCCCCCCTCAGGGTGCCGCTCCCTCAGGTGTGTCTCAGGTAGACC
Organism: Closterium sp. NIES-65; assembly: GCA_948144175.1. Taxonomy (NCBI): domain Eukaryota; kingdom Viridiplantae; phylum Streptophyta; class Zygnematophyceae; order Desmidiales; family Closteriaceae; genus Closterium; species Closterium sp. NIES-65. The sequence continues at coordinate 1,608,846 of CANXME010002388.1, read as the reverse complement.
CGGTTGGGCCTGTTGAGGTAGCTGTCGACTCTCGTCCTGCTGGGGGTGCTGAGCCTGGGGGTGTGGAGCCTGGGGGTGTGGAGCCTGGGGATGTGGAGCCTGGGGGTGTGGAGCTTGAGGGTGCTGAGCTTGGGGGTGTGGAACCTCGTGGTGCTGAGCTGCGGAGTCCGGAGTCTGGGGGTTCTGGGTCTAGAGGTACTAGGCCAAGGAGTCCTGCACCTGGAGGAGCCCTCTCCTCGGAGCAGCTGCGTGCGTGGTACTTAGAGTACTGCAGCCTCCGGAGAGGTACCGCTCGAGCCGGACGTACTACTGGGAGTGGTGCTAGTGCTTCTTCTCCAGTTCGGGAGCTCCCCTCCCGCGAGCGGATCCGTGAGTGGTACGAGCGGCGCTGCACTCTTCGGAGTGGCGTGCCTTGTGTTACGGACCCCGCTGCTGTTGGAGCTGCTGCTGGTGCTGAGGACCCGGGCGTTGGAGCTGCTGCTGGTGCTGAGGACCCGGGTGTTGGAGCTGCTGCTGGTGCTGAGGACCCGGGCGTTGGAGCCGCTGCTGGTGCTGAGGACCCGAGCGTTGGAGCTGCTGCTGGTGCTGAGGACCCAGGCGTTGGAGCTGCCGCTGGTGCTGCGGACCCGGGCGTTGGAGCTGCTACTGGTGCTGAGGACCCGGGCGTTGGAGCTGCCGCTGGTGCTGAGGACGTGGGCGCTGGAGCTGCTGCTGGTGCTGCGGACCCTGGTGCGGGTGTCCCTGCTGGCTCTAGTGTCGCTGCTCGGTCTTGGCCGTACTTTGTTCCGCTCCTTTAGCAGGTTCTTGGTCACCTTCCTCCTCCTTTTCCTCCTCCCTCCTTAGCGTGTCCTCCGCCTGTCCAGCTACAGTTGGCGTTACCGTCTGCCTCCTCTCTCCCTGGTCCTGCTCCTTACACTGGTCCGACTGGAGGTCTTACCGAGCGACGTGAGCCTGCGTCTCGTCCTGAGTCGCCTGTCCGCACTGCTCTCTCTAGTAGTCGAGTCCAGCGTCAGCGTCTTCCTGCTGTCCCAGGCACTCACCGGATGGCGCTTTGTCCGTCCACTGCTCCACAGCGTATCCCACTGCCGTCTCCTCCTGCTTCCTCTCTTCCTGCTCTTGCTGACCCGGGGTCAGACTCTCTTCATGCTACCAGTCCTACTGTCACGCGTCTCTTGGCTACTATTGTCACTGACCCTTCCTTTGAGTCTGCTGCTGCGTCTGCCTTAGTTGCTGAGCTTGTCGACTTTGCTGCTCGCTGTCGTCTAGACTACGCTGCTAGCCTAGTTGCTGAGTCTGAGTCTGTCTGTCCTCCGTCCGTCGGGGGTGAGTGTGCTCTTGGCACTGACGTCCTTGAGGACAGGCAGGAGGATTTTGAGTGCTTTGCTGCCGCTTTGCCCCATCTCGTGTCCATGCTTGTTGCCCCTGAGGGAGACCCGGATGCACCTGACATCCCGACCCAACGCTCTTACTCAGAGGCGATGGCCGGTCCCTACTCCTCTTAGTGGCAGTCAGCCATGGACACAGAGATGGCTTCCTGGAAGTCCACAGGCACCTACGTCGACGAGGTTCCCCCACCTGAGGCGAACATCGTCAGTGGCATGTGGATTTTCAGGGTGAAGCGGCCGCCGAGCTCTCCGCCTGTCTTCAAGGCGCGTTACGTTGCACGAGGCTTCAGTCAGCGAGAGGGAGTTGACTTCTTCCGGACCTTCTCCCCGACCCCGAAGATGACCACTCTTCGGGTTCTGCTGCACGTCGCCGCTCAGCGTGACTACGAGCTCCACTCGCTTGACTTCAGCACTGCTTTCCTGCAGGGCAGCCTGCACGAGGAGATCTGGCTGCGCCGTCCACCTGGCTTCACTGGGTCATTCCCTCCTGGTACCCAGTGGAGCCTCCGACGGCCAGTCTACGGTCTCCGCCAGGCGCCTCGTGAGTGGCACGACACACTAAGGATTACGCTTGCGGCTCTTGGCTTCGCGCCTTCTACTGCTGACCCGTCGCTGTTTCTACGCACCGACACCTCACTGCCGCCGTTGTACGTCCTTCTGTACGTCGACGACTTGGTCTTTGCTACTGCTGACACTCTAGCACTTGCCCACGTGAAGTCGGAGCTGCAGAAGAGACACACGTGCACAGACTTGGGTGAACTGACAAGCTATCTTGGCTTGCGGATCACCCGGGACAGAGCATGCCGCACCATCACCTTGACTCAGTCACACATGGTGCAGCAGGTCCTTCAGCGCTTCCGCTTCACGTACTCCTCGCCTCAGCCCACTCCTCTGCCTACCGGTCACTCGCTCTCAACTCTGCCTTCGGATGAGTCCGTAGAGCCAAGTGGCCCGTATCCAAAGCTTGTGGGTTGCCTCATGTACCTGATGACCTGCACTCCACCAGACCTTGCATACCCTCTCAGCATTCTTGCACGCTATGTCGCTCCCGGCTGTCACTGGAAGGAGCACATGGATGCAGCTAAGAGGGTGTTGCGCTACTTGTGCAGTACGTCGGGCATGGGGCTATTGCTTGTAGGGCGAGTCCCAGCTGTTCTCACTGGGCACTCAGACGCTTCTTGGGCAGACGACTAGGCTACTCAGCGGTCATCTCAGGGTTTCTCCTTCAGTCTTGGCTCTGGTTCTGTTTCTTGGCGTTCTACTCGCTCTTCTTCTGTTCTGAGCTCCAGTTGTGAGGCTGAGATCTACGCCACAGCCATGGCGGCCCAGGAGCTACGCTGGCTCACCTACTTGTTGACCGACCTTGGAGAGCAGCCTCGTTCTCCTCCAGTGCTGTACGTCGACAACAAGGCAGCCATTGCCTTGTCTGAGGAGCACAGACTGGAGCACAGAACGAAGCACATTGCTCTGCGTTACTTCCTTGCTCGAGAGCTGCAGCAGCGTGGTCAGCTTCGCCTGCGTTACGTGGCCTCTGAGGCCAACACTGCTGATGTGTTCACCAAGGCGCTTCAGCCTTGTGACCATCAGCGCTTTTGCACTCTTCTAGGCCTTGTGCCTACTGGACCTCACTTGCTTACTTCTTGAGTCTGTTTGTACTGTGATCTCTATATATATACCTGCATGTTTACTCTTGTTAGGCTGTGATCCTTGTACCTTTTGCTCTATTATAAATCTGCATGTGAACTGGTCTTGTGACCACTTGCTTGTGCTCGGAATTTGTGTGGTATCCTTGAGATCCACCCTGAGCTTGTTTTGCCTTGCTTTGCCTTGACTGGTCTTGTGACCCCTAGCTCTCCCCCACTTTGCCTATGGGGGTGTGTCAAACATTATACATGTTGTGTAAGTTTAGGCTACAGTGGGTTAGCCTATAGGGGGTACACAATTCTAGGGTTAGGTACTTGTACTTATTTCACTGCTAGTTCATCCATTCCTGTTCAGTGATTCCAACAGCCGCCGGACACGGGAGGACTGTGGTGAAGTGAGATAGGACAGGACCCCCAGAGGGGTGACCCAGAGACACCGCAACCGGCCGACTAAGCGGCGTGAGTGTGGTGCGGTCCCGAAAGAAGGAGCGAGAAGCCCTAGAGTCAAGGGTGAAGGTGAGGGAGGCCGAAGCCGTCGTAGTACCTGAGAGCGCAGACTCACCAGTACCTGAGGACGCAGGCGCACTAGCACCTAGAGCAGCAGCGTCGCAAGCACCTCGGGCACCCGCCTCACCAGTACCTAGAGCAGCAGTCTCAATGCCCGGGTCGGGCGGGAAACACCGGTAACAGTCACCCTCATCACTAATAGACACAGCATACATGGCAGAAAGGATAGCATCAAAATCAAGATCATAGATGGCAACGCCCGCCTTAGACAGCTCGCCCCAGCGCGGGATCTCTGTGGCCTCCGTGAACTGGTGACGCCGCGCGTCCGTCAGGCTGCCAAAGCAGCGCTGGGTGGGGTGCGCAACCCCGCACTGCTCACCCGCATGGTCGCCGGTGCACAGGACGTAGGTGCACGGACCCGAACCCCCACCCCGCTGGCGTGCAGTGTACCACTCACGGAGCTGCTGAGGTGACAGGGTCTCACAACCGCGCTGCTGCTGCTGGCGCGGACCACCACCGGAGCCACTCCTCTGCGTGGATCCGCGACTGGCTCCACCGCCACCATCGCCGCCTCCGCCGCCTCCGCTACTACCGCCGCCTCCGCCGCCTCCTCCACCGCCGCCACCTCCGCCACCTCCGTTCCCACCGCCACCGCCGCCGCCGCCTCCGCCTCCACTGCCGCCACCGACACCTCCACCCCAACCACCACTCCCACCGACACCTCCACCCCAACCACCACTCCCACCGCCACCCCCACTCCCCCCGCCGCCTCCACCTCCACCTCTACCGCCCCCGCTCGCCCCTCCAGTGCCCCTGCCCCCCTTGCCCTTGCCAGATCGGCGTCTCCCGCTAGGGGCAGACGCCGTACCGACCGACTCAAGACCAAGGAGGTCGGCCGCAGCAGCAGAGGCAACAGAGGGCAGAAGGGGGGAGGGGGAACACCCCTCAAAGATGGGGGAGCGCGGGTCACCACGAGAGGCCCCTACAACGACTATGCTCTTCTCGGCCGCTAGGAGGGACTTCTCGAGGAGGTGAACAGTGAGGGTGGTGGGACAGACCGAGAGGAAGTGGTCTCTGACTACGCGAAGGGAGTCAGGGAGGTGAGTGACTATGTAGTAGAGAGTGATGTACATGGGGGGGGGGGGGGTTCTTGGAGCAGAAGTCAGCAGGAAGCGCAACGCGGTAGCGAGTGTCACTAGTGCGGAGGTGCGTAAAGAGGTCAACAACTGTGGGAAAGTCAGTAAGGTCAGGGAATAGGTACGGTAGCATGAGACGGCTCAGTGCAGCAGTGGCAGGGGAGGAGTAGCGCGCAACTACAGCGTTGTACAAGGTATGAGCACTCTTGTACTGACTAAAGTGCGCGCAATCAGTGGTAGACAGGTGGCGACGCACAGCAAGACGTGCAGCAGCATCGCGCGTGGCCCACTGGGAGCGAACAGTGGCATCAGCGTCAGCAGCAGGGGCAGGGGAGGCGCCAGAGGTGAGGTCAAAGAGGGAGAGACCGTCTGCCCTATTGCACTGTAGGAAAAGTTGCAGGTCATCTACCCAGACGTCAAAGTCAATGGCCCGACCCTCAGCGTCAAAAGCGAGAACACTGGGGGTGGCCATCACAGTAGTAGACTAGCAGCACTAACTGTAGGACAGGGGCAGTGCAGTGACAGGAGCGCTGCTCTCACCAGACAAGGCGGTTCGGGCAGCTCAGCAGCACAGCAGCTCGGGCGACTCGGACGGCTCAGTAGCAACTGCGGCTCTGCGGCACCAGCGACTCGGCTCCTCAGCGGCTCAGGCGGCTCGGGCGGCTCGGGCAGCTCGGGCGCCTCGGGTGGCTCGGGCGCCTCGGGCGGCTCGGGCGCCTCAGGCGGCTCGGGCGCCTCGGGCGGTTCGGGCGCCTCGGGCGGCTCGGGCGGCTTAGGCAGCTCGGGCGGAACGGGCGGCTCGGGCTGCTTTGCGGTGCCGGCGGCTCGGTGGCGTAGGGCGGCTGGGCCGCTGGTAGGGCGGCGGGGCCGCAAGGTAGGTGCCGGGGCCGCAGCGGGAGGGGCGGCGGGGCCGCAGCGATGGGCGGCGGGGCCGCAGCGAGAGGGGCGGCGGGGCCGCAGCAAAGGGCGGCGGGGCCGCAAGGTAGGCGGCGGGGCCGCAGCTAGACAGGCGGCGAGGCCGCAGCGAAGGGCGGCGGGGCCGCAGCGAAGGGCGGCGGGGCCGCAGCAAAGGGTGGCGGGGCCGCAGCGAAGGGCGGCGGGGCCGCAGTGAAGGGCGGCGGGGCCGCAGCGAAGGGCGGCGGGGCCGCAGCGAAGGGCGGCGGGGCCGCAGTGAAGGGCGGCGGGGCTGCAGCGAGGGGCGGCGGGGCCGTAGCGAAGGGCGGCGGGGCCGCAGCGAAGGGTGGCGGGGCCGCAGTGAAGGGCGGCGGGGCTGCAGTGAAGGGCGGCGGGGCCGCAGCGAAGGGCGGCGGGGCCGGAACAGGGCGGCGCCTGGCGCGTAGGGCTAGGCGTTGGGGCCGCTAGGGCGATGGGGCCGCTAGGGCAACGAGGCCGCTAGGGCAACGGGGCCGCTAGGGCGGCGCGACGCAGTCGCTAGGGCGGCTCGACGAGATGAGAGAGAGGAGCGCGACTCGGGCTGAGCGCGCTCCGGGCAGAAGAAAAAAAAAGTTTTGACTTGGTGGGCCCTAGGCACAGTTCCCACTAGGGAACCTGCTCGATACCATGAGAAAACTGAAACGAGAATGATTGAACTATGAATGAACTGAGTACAAGTACTAACCCTAATTGGATTGTACCCCTTATGGGCTACCCCATTATAGCCTACACAATAAGCACAAAGTATATGTTCTGACAACCACACATTCTGAGCACAAGTTCAAGAAGCAATAGTTTAAAGTTCACAATTATGAGCAAAGCTAGTGGTAGTCACAACGAGCAAGTGAGGAGGAGGAGAGAGAGTGAGAGGAGAGGAGATAGGAGGCGACGGATGAAGCTGCAGACACACGGGCAACAGGAGGCACACTGGCACAGCGGCTACCGGAACACCGCTCCGGAATACTGGAGTAACTGGCCCCGCGGCTAAAGTAGCGGCAGACGAGCAACGGACCCACGGGCGGCTGGCACAGCTGGCTGCGACTGGGCTACCGGAGCAACTCCCCGGACTACAGGTGCTGCTGGCGACACGACGGCAACCTCCATTCAGCATCCCCAAACTATCCCACTCCCCCTGGCACACAGCCGCTGCTACACCGCTAGCTCCACTCTCCCTTCACCCCCCCTTAGTACCACTCGACCGGCTCCAACACGTGCACCCCCCCTCAGCGGCAGCTGCAGCACAAGGAGACGGAGGAGGAGGAGGAGCAGGGAACGGTACAGAGGGAAGTGACACCCACTCCCCTCACCCCCAAACCCTAATTCAGGAGAATGGGGAGTAGGAGGGGTGGGGCGCCAGTAGAAGCATTGGGGGACAGCGGGGAGGGCAGGGGCAGCGAGGAACGGGCCCACCACGGGCCTGGTACAGACGCCCGAGCCGTGCACAGGCGGCCCGAGCCGCGCGCGGGCCTGGCGGCGTCCGTACGGGCCGCGCGCGGGCCTGGCGCCGCCCATATGGGTCGCGCGCGGGCCTGACGCAGCCCCAACGGGCTGCGCACGGGCCTGGCGCAGCCGTACGGGCCGCGCGCGGGCTTGGCGCAGCCCGTACGGGCCGCGCGCTGACTGTACGGGCCGCGCGCAGGCCACGACGGGCGAAGAGGGGCAACGCGCGGGTCCCCGTCGCCCGTCGCGGCGCCTCCAGAGGGCGACGCGTCGAACGACGGGGCAGAAGCCCGCTGCGCGCCTCGGGGCGCACAGCGGGCAGAGAACCGCCGCGCGCCTCGGGGCGCACGGCGAGCAGAAAACCGCCGCGCGCCTCGGGGCGCACTATGGGAAGAAAAACTGCCGCACGCCCCGTGGCGTGCGGCTCAGAGAGTAATAGTGGTAGCTGCAGCGGAAGCAAGGAGGTGGTAAGCCCACCCACAGGATCGATCCAAGGGGATCGACCTGCTCTAATAGGATGAGAAATTTAGAAGAAAGAAGAGAGCTGCACTAGCAAGAATGAGGATACAAATAGCAAACCCTAGAAGGGTTGTACTCGCTATAGAGCACCCCACTACAAGCTAGAGCATAAGATAACATTCTGACACACTTTTTGACTTGATCGGGCAGATTGCGGCACCGGTTAACATACGGTCCCGCCTTCTCACCTTGCTTCATTTTAACTGAAGTCAACTGGCTGAGCAGACGACTCATAGTGACTGGATCTGTTGCCATGCATGAGTTGCGCAGGTGTTCCCAAGACGCGTGCACGGGAGCCCATTCCGTTTTGTAAGGACCAATGCCAAGCTGCTCTTCAGGTGAGAGATTTCGAAGGAGAGCAGAATACGCGAGGAGGGATTCGTGGTAGTATTGATGCTTCTCCCGGATGGTGCTTTCCGTAGGAAAAGGTAGGCTCCCATCGTATTGCATTCAGATCTGAGCGGCTGTCACGAGAAGCTCAAATTGGAAGCTCCACGTGTATAAATCCTTGCCGTCAAAAGGAATTGAGGTCTTCAGTTTTGAAGTCAATACAAATTTGGTTTGCATAGAGACGATTTTTTATTGTGCTCGTTGTGTGTTGTCTTGTGCAGGAGCTGAGCCTTGATGATTGTCAAAGGTGAAAGACCTCTCAAAGTTGACGCGGGGGTCTTCCCCAAGGAGAGGGAGACCAGCAACTCCTCTGGCGTAGCTGGAGCCGTCAACGCTCATTGCTTGATGGCTCTCAAGAGCGTTGATGCGTGCGACTAGCTGCTTAACGACAGCAGCGCTGACGGAGGTCACCGCTGATGGCGCATTGGTCGTTGCTGGTGGTGGGCCCGGTGAGTCTGCAGTAGCTTTCCCTTCAGGGGCCATGATTTTGCAGACTTAGAAATGTATTGAGTACGTTTATAACGAGATTGTTCTAGGAAGAACGAGGACTTGGCAGATCTTATCATCCACTCTTGCTCTCATACCATGGTGATATAACCAAAGGATCAAGTAGATAGGATAAGGTCTCTTAAGTCTGAGAGGAGACAATGGAGTCTCTGTAGTGACCTTGTTGGTAAGTTAAAAGGAACAAGATACTTATAAGATAGGAGTACAAGAGATTAAATAGCAAACTAGCTAGCCATGTACTATGAGGGGTACATTCCCTTATTGACTGTATTACATAGATACAGTAACCACAACTATTGCCATGCTCGACAGTTACCATGTTGCAGCGAGCAACTGTCGTGCGGTTATTGGATGGTCAAGGTGTGAAAGAAACTAGAACGAGAATGAATGAACTATGAATGAAGTGAGTACATATAGGAAACCCTGATTGGGTTGTACCCCCTATGGGATACCCCACTATAGCCTACACAAATATATAAGCTATAATGTTCTGACACACCCCCATAGGCAAAGTGGGGGAGAACAAGGGGTCACAAGACCAGTCAAGCAAAGCAAAGCAAAGCTCAGGGTGGATCACAAAGTCACCACACATTCCGAGCACAAGTTCAAAGGCCAGAAGGCCACTTCACATGCAAGATCACATATATATATATACAAGAGGCTAAGCAAGCAAGAGGAAGAGTATATATATGTGACAGTACAAGCAAGGTCAAGAAGTAAGCAAATGAGGCAAGACAGGCACAAGACCCAGCTTAGGGCAGAAGCACTGATGATCACAAGGCGCAAGTGCCTTGGTGAAGACATCAGCACTGTTGGCCTCAGAGGCCACGTACGCAAGCCGCAACTGTCCACGCTGCTGTAGCTCACGAGCAAGAAAGTAGCGGAGAGCAATGTGCTTTGTTCTGTGCTCCAGTCGCTGCTCTCGACACAAGGCCAGCATGGCCTTGTTGTCTACGTACAGGACTGGAGGAGAACGAGGCGGCTCTCCAAGGTCGGTCAGCAGGTAGGTGAGCCAGCGAAGCTCCTGGGCAGCCATAGCCCCGGCGTAGATCTCAGCCTCACAACTGGAGCCGAAAACAGAAGACGAGCGGGTAGCCCGCCACGAAACAGAGCCAGAACCAAGACTGGAAGTGTAACCCTGTGACGACCGCTGCGTAGCCTGGTCGTCAGCTCAAGAGGCGTCCGCGTGCCCAGTGAGGACCACTGGACTCCGCCCTCCAAGCACTAGCACCATGCCCGACGTACTGCACAAGTACCGCAACACCCTCTTCGCTGCAGCCATGTGCTCTAGTCGGTGTCTCCCAGGAGCAACATAGCGTGCGAGAATGCTAAGAGGGTATGCAAGGTCAGGTCGTGTGCAGGTCATCAGGTACATGAGACAGCCAACAAGCTCTGGATACGGGCCACTCGACTCTACGGACTCATCCGAAGGCAGAGCTGAGAGCGAGTGGCGAGTAGGCGGAGGAGTGGCCTGAGGCGAGGAGTACGTGAAGCCGAAGCGCTGAAGGACCTGCTGCACCATGTGTGACTGAGTCAGGGTAATGGTGCGGCGTGCTCTGTCCCGGGTGATCTGCAAGCCAAGGTAGCTGCGCAGTTCACCCAGGTCAGTGCACGTGTGTCTCTTCTGCAGCTCGGACTTCACGTGGGCGAGTCCAGCAGTGTCAGCTGTGGCAAAGACCAAGTCGTCGACGTACACGAGGATGTAGAACGGCGGTAGAGAGGTGTCGGTGCGCAGAAACAGCGACGGGTCGGCAGTAAAAGGAGCAAACCCAAGTGCCGCCAGTGTAGTCCTCAGTGTGTCGTGACACTCACGTGGCGCCTGGCGGAGACCGTAGACTGGACGCCGGAGACTCCACTGGGTACCAGAAGGGAACGACCTAGTGAAGCCAGGTGGGCGGCGCAGCCAGATCTCCTCGTGCAGGCTGCCCTGCAAGAAAGCTGTGCTGAAGTCAAGAGAGTGTAGCTCGTAGTCACGGTGAGCAGCAACGTGCAGCAGTACCCGAAGAGTGGTCATCTTTGGGGTAGGGGAGAAGGTCTGAAAGTAGTCAACTCCCTGCCGGTGACTGAAGCCACGAGCCACGTAACGCGCCTTGAAGACAGGCGGAGAACCCGGCGGCCGCTTCACCCTGAAGATCCACATGCCACTGACGATGTTCGCCCCAGGAGGGGGGACAGGGTCAACGTAGGTGCCTATGGACTTCCAGGAAGCCATCTCTGCATCCATAGCTGCCTGCCACTGAGAGGAGTAGGGACCCTCTATCGCCTCTGCGTAAGAGCGCGGAGTCGGGATGTCAAGTGCCTTTGAGTCTCCCTCAGAGGTTAGCAGTACGCACATGAGATGAGGTGAAGCAGCGGCCAGACACTGGAACTCCTCCTGCCTGTCCTCAAGGACGTCCGTGCCAAGGGCACACTCACCCTCGACGGACGGAGGACAGACAGACTTAGACTCAGCGACAAGACTCACAGCGTAGTCTAGGCGACAGCGAGCAACAAAGTCGACGAGCTCAGTAACAAGGGCAGACGCAGCAGTAGACTCGAAAGAAGGGTTAGTGACGGCAGTAGCAAGGAGACGCGTGATAGTAGGACTGGCAGCACGAAGAGAGTCCGACTCCGGGTCGGCAAGAGCAGGAAGAGAGGACGCAGGAGGAGAAGGCAAAGGGGCACGCAGAGGAGCAGTGGACGGACGCAGAGACATCCGGTGCGTGCCAGGGACAGGAGGAGGACGCTGACGCGAACCGCGACCACTAGCGCGCGCAGCACGAACAGGCGACGCAGGACGAGACGCAGGCTCACGACGCTCAGTAAGACCTCCAGTAGGACCAGCGTAGGGAGAAGGAGCAGGCAAAGGGGAGGCAGGCTGTAGCTGTGACTGTGACTGGACAGGCTGTGGACCCTCTAAGGGAGGAGGAGGAGGACCAGTAGAAGGCCTAAGACCAAGAACCTGCTGTAGGAGTGGAACGAAGTACGGTCGAGGCCGCGTGGCGACGCCAAAAAGAGCAGGGACAGCACCAGGACCCCCAGCAGGAGTACCCGCTCCAGCAGCACCTCAAGTAGCTCCAACACCTCCACCAGCACCTCCAGCAGCTCTTGAACCCCCAGCAGCACCTCCAGCAGCTCCAGAACCTCCAGCAGCACCAGGAGCACCCCCAACAGGACCGCGAGTGGTAGTCTTAGCGCCAACACCCTCAGCAGCACCAGCTCCAGTCGAACCTGCAGGCCCAGCAGCTCCAGTACTCCCAGGAGGAGCACCTCCGGGACCCGCGACAGCAGCACCCTCAGTAGCCGACGAACCTCCAGCACCAGCAGCACGGCTCCAGCGCCGGGCAAACCACTCGCGCAGCTCCTGTGGAGAGAGTGGCTCCCGGCAAGACGAAGCACCCGGAGAACCTCCAGGCGTAGCACCTCCAGGCACAGCACCCCCAGGTCCAACACCCCCAGGCAAAGCACCCCCAGGCTCAGCACTCCCAGGCTCTGCACCCCCAGGGCCAGCACCCCCAGGCCCAGCACCCCCAGGCGTAGCACCCCCATGCTCAGCACCCCCACGCTCAGCACCCCTAGGCTCAGCACCCCAAGTAGCCGAAGAACCTCTAGCGCCAGCAGCACGGCTCCAGCGGCGGGCAATCCACTCGCGCAGCTCCTGTGGAGAGAGTGGCTCCTTGCGAGACGAAGTACCCGGAGAACCTCGAGGTGGAGCACCTCTAGGCTCAGCACCCCCAGGCCCGGCACCCCCAGGCAAAACAGCCCCAGGCGTAGCACCCCCATGCTCAGCACCCCCACACTCAGCACCCCTAGGCTCAGCACCCCCAGTAGCCGAAGAACCTCTAGCGCCAGCCGCACGGCTCCAGCGGCGGGCAATCCACTCGCGCAGCTCCTGTGGAGAGAGTGGCTCCTTGCGAGACGAAGTACCCGAAGAACCTCGAGGTGGAGCACCTCTAGGCTCAGCACCCCCAGGCCCGGCACCCCCAGGCAAAGCAGCCCCAGGCGTAGCACCCCCAGGCTCAGCACCCCAAGGCTCAGTACCCCAAGTCTCAGCACCCTCAGCAGCACCAGAGTCACCAGTGACCTCGACAGGCTCGACTGCGTCTACCTGGGACACACCTGAAGGGGCACGACCCTGAGGGGGGAGGGGGTCTACCTGGGGGGGACCTGGTACAAGGAAGAGCGGGGGCTGGGGGAGGGATGGAGTGCGGTAGGGGAAGAGGCGGTAGTAGGGTACGGACTCGTCAAACGTTACGTCCTGGGAGGACAGAACACGGCGCGTCAGGGGGGAACCCCAGGAAGACGCAAGGAGCAGCACGAGGGGACAGTTTGTCCGCAGACAAGTCGCGGACAAACGCCCGAGATCCCCAGACCCGAAACGCCGACGCATCGCCAACCTTCCCCGTCCACAGCAAGGCTAGGGAGGTCTCCGGCCAAGAGACCCTGGGGTGAAGGTTGATCTGATGCGCCGCGTACCTCACCGCAAACGGCCACAGAAAATGGGGGGCAGCCGCATGCATCATAGACGTACGAGCGACGTTCATGACCATGCCAATGCGGCGCTCAGCAATCCCATTTTGCTGCGTAGAGTCCGAAAGCGTGAAGGTCTGACGGATGCCCCGTGCGCGACAGTAGGCTCTCAGAAGGCCAGAGGAAAACTCTCCGCCTCTGTCCGAGTGTAGATGCAGAACAGGAAAGTCCGAGCCAAAGCTCTGCCTGAGCTGGAGACGAGCTGCGCGGATCCAGTCGATCAGCACCTCAGTGACATCTCCCTTGCTGCGCAAGGGGAAGACTGCGGTGTAACGCGAGTAGTCGTCAACAACTAGTAGGAAGTAGCGCTCGTGACCCTGTCCACGAACGCGGGCTGGGCCCCACACGTGCATGTGAATCATCTTCAACGGGGCCTCTGTCGGAGGAAACTTGGAGGAGTGAGGGGCAGCACGCTGGCGCCCCTCGACACAAGGGACACAGGTAGGGCCAGGGCCCTGAGGAAGGGGAGGGATGGACCGGGGGAGACCAGAAACAAGAAGACGAGAGGCCATGCCTCTGAGCCGAAGCAGAGAGGGGTGACTAAGGCGGTGGTGCCAGAGGAGAGTCTCGTGAGACAGGAGACGACACGAACATGGGGCAGACTCAAGACCAGACCTGGACGCTGCAGCAAACACCTGACCCGACGCAGCTACCCTACCAGACTCAGTAACTGGAGGAGACGTAGTGGTCAGTGTGTACAGGCTCTACCCCGGCTGACGAGTAACGTGGCCAGGTGTCGGCCTGTCCGAGCGTCTGTGCAGTGGGTCACCCGCTGACTCGCAGGAGTGAACTGGTGAACCCCTGCATCCTGCATGTCAGCACCACTCACCAAGTTCGTAGAGAACGAGGGGAGGTAAAGACCAGACAGGGTGCCAGAGGGGGTCGCCGGACACGGGAGGACAGTGGAGAAGTGAGCAAGGACAGGGCCCCCAGAGGGGTCTGCCAGAGAGACTGCAACTGGCCGACCAAGCGGCGTGAGTGTGGTGCGGTCTCGAAAGAAGGAGCGGGAAGCCCCCGAGTCAAGGGTGAAGGTGTGAGAGGCCGGAGCCGACGTGGTACCTGAGAGAGCAGACTCACCCGCACTTGAGGAAGCAGACTCACTAGCACCTAGAGCAGCAGCCGCACCTGTACCTGGAGCAGGAGACACAATAGCACCCAGAGCAGCAGCCGCACCTGCAGCTAGAGCAGCAGGCTCTATACCCGGGTCAGTCGGTACGCAAAGGTGACCGGCACGGTCAGCACTAGCACGCAATGCATACATGGCAGTTAGAATAGCATCATAGTCAAGAGCAAATATATCTATCCTCTGCCTAAGCAACTCCACCCAGTCGGGGAGCTCAGCCTCGTCGCCAAACTCGGTACGCCAGGCGTCGTTCAGACGGGCGAAGCAGCGGGACGGTGTATGACTAGGCGTCCCACAAGGCTGACCAGTCCGAGCAGTAGTGCGAATCACGTAAGAGCAGCGAACAGAACTGAGAGACCCTCTACTCTGAGCGTACCACTCACGAAGCTGCTGGGGCGTGAGAGACGCGCGTGGGCGTCGCTGGAGCTGCATCTGGCCGCCGCCAGTAGAAGCAGGAGCAGGAGTAGCAGCAGTAAGGAAGGCAGGGGCTCACCTATGGTGGGAAGAGCAGGCTCGACGACTCGGCGACTCGCAACTCGGCGGCACGGCGGCACTGCAGTAACTACGGCTCGGCGGCTGGGGCGACCCGGGCGGCTCGGCTTCTCGGGCGACTCGGGCGGCTCGGCGGCTCGGCGGCTCGGGTGGCTCGGGCGGCTCGGTCGGCTCGGGCGGCTCGGGCGGCTCGGGCGGCTCGGACGGCTCGGCTGCTCTGCGGCTCGGCTGCTGGGCTGCTCAGCGGCTCGGCTACGGCTCGGCTGCTGGGCTGCTCGGCGGCTCGGTGGGGGGGGGCGGCTCGGCAATGCAGCAGGCGACGGGCCGGGGCAGCTACGCGGGGCCGGGACGGGTGGTGCACGGGCGGCGTGGGGCCGGGACGTGCGGTGCACGTGCGGCGTGGGGCCGGGACGGCGGCGCGCTGCCGGAACGGGCGGCGCACGGGCGGCGTGGGGCCAGGACGGGCGGCGCACGGGCGGAGTGGGCGGCCGGGACGATGGCGCGGGGCCGGGATGGGCGGCGCACGGGCAGCGTGGGGCCGGGACGGGCGGCTCACGAGCGTCGACGGGCTGGAGCAGCGGCGCGCGGGCGGCTAAGGGCCGGGACAGGCAGCGCGCGGGCGGCTAGGGGCCAGAACGGGCGGCGCGGGCGGCTAGGGGCCAGGACAGGCGGCGCGCGGGCGTCGAAGGGCCGGGACGGGCGGCTAAGGGCCGGGACGGGCGGCGCGTGGGCGTCTAAGGGCCGGGACGGGCGGCGCGCGGGCGGCTAGGGGCCGGGACGGGCGGCGCGCCAGAAAATATAGAGGTCGCGCGCCCCGAGGCGCGCGCCAAAGTGCAAATCGCCGCGCGCTGAAAATGCGTCGCACGCCACGAGGCGTGCGACAGAGCATGTAGCAGCGGAAGCAGCAGTACCCACAGGCCGAGAGCGTAACCGCTCTGAAACCATGTGAAAGAAACTAGAACGAGAAAGAATGAACTATGAATGAAGTGAGTACATATAGGAAACCCTGATTGGGTTGTACCCCCTATGGGATACCCCACTATAGCCTACACAAATATATAAGCTATAATGTTCTGACACAAGGGTCACGACCGTTGAATTCCTTCGATGGTTGACCTTCAGGTGACCCTCGACCTTTCGCATGCTCTATATGAGCTATTGCGGTGCTTGGTACAGTAGAATACCTTAGGGAATGTTTATAACGCTCCGGTTGTTCCAACACACTAATTCAACTCTTTCGCTTACTCTCACATTCAAAATCGGCAACCTCTAGGTTCGCGGGCCAATCAAGGCACTAACCCCAATCAACCTTCCTAAACTTGAAAGATGTGGCCGGCGGGTTTCAATAGACGCACTCGTAGCACTATCACAGTGGCTGTAATGCGCTGGGAGGCATGTGCTCCTTTGAAACAAAAGAAAATGAGATGGGTTGGAAGCGAATGGTTGTATCAAGAGATCTTATTCCTACTTGCAGTAGTAATGTGAGTGGAGGCATGAGCAACACTGTATAGCAAAATATGCAAGCAGTAACGCGCAGTTCCATGCTAGGCTCAGCAGAGCTAGCAGCAGGGTCAGGGCTTTATGCAGCAGTGTATGGTTTAGAAAAGTAGCACGCGATTTAGCAACAACCGATAAGCGATAACGATCTAAGAACGGTCAAGCCCATGAACAATGTTGTACGTAGTGAAGTAGAATCTGAAACATTTTCTTACTTTGATAAACCCTCTCTCGCAACCCTAGAACCCGCACAAATTAAACCTTGCCAGTTAGACCTTGTTGAGCCATATCTATCCCTTTTCTGCTTTATTTTTTAATGCTTTGAAACCGTGTGTTTTGACCTGCGATACTCTTACAGCCGGAGCCACTCTAGGGCGAATGGGTATGAAGCATGTACAGTCGATGCTCAGCCTATCACAAAACTTTGCTCCCCGCTTTTAGACATTTAGTCACTCGCGAACGTTTTGCCCGTGAGTGACTAAATTGACCATTGTGCCGATTTTGGGGTACAGTCACCAAGTTGAGGAAGAAAAACATATACAGTACATAAACTACAACGGCTGCCCGTCATCAGAGAAATTAACCTGGTTACTAAATTAAAACCCTTGACTCAATTCACGTTGCAATTTCATATTTCAGTCACATTTTTGCCTGTGGCGACAACGGCGACAGTGGCGAAATTCCACGAACACGAATCTCGCACATGCCGTCCGCCTACCTGGTGTTCTTGAAATGGGCACCGTTTGTATAAACTGTGTTGAGAACTTCACTCGTGTCCACTCATGCTACTATTCTGTTCTGGACAAAAGCTAGTCATCCATGGACTGTTTCCCGCGATCGACTGACGCTGGCAGGTGTGATGAGATGAGATGAGACGAGGGGTTTGCCCACACAACCAGCAACAACCCCCCCACCCCCCCCCCCCCCCCCCCGCCCCCCCCCCCCCCCCCCCCGGCCCGTTCCCGTCCCTTCCGTGCGGTTTTGCTCGTCGTGACAAACCTCCCCACATCGCAAACGGCTTTCTCAGGTTTGAACGAGCAAAAAAATGGGACGACAAATGGACGCTGTGCTCCCACAGATCGTTTGTCCAGAGCTTTGTGGTTTATGAGCAATCGAGATGAGTGAGTTTACTGGGTGATCTGCTTTTGAATGGTGTAGGGCTGTTCTGTACTCTAATCCAGCCCCATTCGATCTTACACAAGATGCTCAACCCCTGCGCGCGTACTTGGGCATTTTTAAATAGGAAGTTTACGCCCGTATTGTTGTTACCAGCCTGTTGCACCCACATTACAAGACCCTTGAGCAAGTTGCAGTGTCTATGAACCAATACGAACCACAGAAACCAAAGTCACACTGAAAAGAACAAAGTCAAAATGTCAACGAGGAATTACAAATTTTCTTTAGACCCCTTTTTGCAAGGTGAGACGTTGACGAAATTTGCAAAATATGTGAAATATTTTGAAAGACTTCTTTACAAGGCCAATTTGGGTTAACCAAACGAGCATCGTGTCTAAAAGTCATTGCCAATGTCCAACTGACTCTACGAGCTCCTCCCAAATGGACAGTGCTGGACTGGACACCGTACAGATGTTCTCGATAAGAGTTCACGTGAAAAACACGCGCGCTGCAGGCCTTTGTGGAAAACTCACAAACCCCGGGCAAAAGAGAACTTATAGTCCCATATAAGAACAATTGCATGAAGAGAGATTTTTCTTCGCTACTATTCGTGTTTTTCTGGCACATACATACATTCGGACTACGCTGTCTTCAACTTCTCGTCGCACGCTTTGCCGCGTTGATCAGTGTTGCAGGACAAACAAGCAGAAAAATACAAAATAAATTATTTTTAAGGCCGAAAGGAAAGACAACATTTTTGTTTTACACTGTAAGCGAGATTAATGAGGTGGCATCGTCGGAGCTCGCGGGGAACCGGGCAATACGATTTCGACACAAGAGCGGTCAAGATAAACAGACAAACATAATGCAAAAAAAGAAATAGTGAATCAAAACTTCCTTTCGTTTTAGTTTCTCTAAATGTTCTGACAGGTTCGATTTGCGTTCTCTGATTGGCTGCGGAACTGATTCGTGCAATTATTCAGTCAAGATGCAAGATTTCCCACCAAAAATGGGACTGTAGAAGAGGAGATACACCTAGGATTTATGTGAAAAATCTACTCGTTGAGGAAATGGGACTCTTTTTGGAAGAGCTTCTAAGCCAGAAAATTTGTACTTAACCGACCATTGTCGCAAACAAGCTACTGTAGCTCCGCCAGTGAACTGTGCAAGCACTGTACTCTGTAGGTGAGTCCCAAAATATGTCAGGATGCGGCTCAATGGGGCTTGGTACAAATTTTCTTTGTTTAGTGTCCACCAAAGAAACACACTCGCTGCAGGCCTTTGTGGAAAAGCTCACAAACCTCGGGCAAACGGGACCCGGAAGTCCCATTCCAGTAAAACTGCACGGACAGCGGTTTTTCTTTGCTATTATTTGTTGTTTTTTGTCACATACTTTCTATTCGTAACACACTTGCTTCAACTTCTTGTCGCCTTGTTCTCCAGGTTGTTCAATATCGCATAATAAGCAGGCAGAAATAAACGAATTTAATTATGTTTAAGGCCTCAATGAAGTGATTTTTTTTCCCAGTCATTATCGGGCGTGCACGGAACCACGCGACGGGACTCAAAAGCAATCATGCTCAAGAGAAACTAACAATAACAACTCTTAATGTAAATATAGAAACTAATATTTCTTCCCTTACATTATCCGTGAATGTTGGGGTGGTTCGATTTTGGGACCTCTGATTGGCTGCAGAACTGATTCGTGCATGAACCCAATCAGGATGCAAAATTTCCCGCCAAAAAGAAGACTGTAGAGGAGGGGCTATACCTAGAATATATATGAAAAATCTACTCAATGGAAAAAAAGGGCTATCTTAGGAAAAGCATTTAAATCATAACAGCTGTATACAGCGATGTTTAAAAATTTTAAACGGTTGGGTGAGGTTAAACAATATCGAAATTATATAAGCAGTCACAATTATGCCTATTTTATTACAACTGGTCATAGTGGAATCACAAACAGTTACACTAAAGTAGACAGCTATCGCGGGTGATCACACCCGCTATCACGGATTATCAGAGCTCGCCTCAGATAGCTATCACGTTGGGTCACTCAAAAAAACGATTATAATTAATTTGAAACCACAAATGAAACTGTAGAAATTTTGGGGATTCCCAATATTTTTTCTTGTTACGTTGCGCAAAATTATAGCTCAACATTTAGCAAACTGAAGAAAATTAATAAACCCCTAAAGGATGGCACGTCCATTGGGATGCATCAACCCTAAACATCATGCGACAAGGTGTTCAGGGTTGATGCATCCCGAATTAAATCCCACCCAAATGGGTTTTAGTTTTTTAGTCTTTGGAGAAAAAAATACCCATCGACTTTCACTCATCTAAAGTTATATTTTAGGGTCATTATGCATCCATCAAACAGTGGACAATCCAATAGTAACAGGAAATCTCTATTGTTTGTTCCGAGTTACCGAGAGGGTGCGCGAAAATATTTCGTAACACTACGGACAAAACGGCGCACGCGAGATGACTGTCCTGGCATCCCTACATTGACTTGGGTAGTTTCAACTTACAATGGTCGATTCAACGAGCGACTAAACGTGATAGCTTTTCGGGGCGAGGTGTGACCATCCGTGATAGCCGTGTGATCACCCGCGATAGCAATCTACTGTACTGTGACTGTGATTCCCGTGTGACTAATCTTGATAGAACGGGCATAGTTTTGACTGCCTGTAAAATTTCCCTAAACAATAGTAACGCACATGTGGGAGCCGCCCTGGTCAAAAGGTTGTCCGATCGATGCCCAATCAAGAACACACCTGGCCAGTTGAGTGTGGCGTCCCATCCCGAAGCGCCTGGTCTGATTTTTTTTTGATCTGACTAATCCGCAACCAGCGCGCTTCCTCCATCCAATCCCATCTGACCACACCAGCGATTAGGGAACAGCCGACAGGTTACGGGTGGCTGGTAGGGATGGCATGGAGCTGTAGGCTGGTGTCGGACAAACCGCCTCCCCTCTCCTTCAGTTTCAATTCCACAATCCATTCCCTCCGTTCGATTGCATGTGAAACTGGAAACCCATGACCCATTGCCCCCGCAGAACGACTGAAGACTGAAGAATTCGCTTATGGTCATCCACGGTCGCTGTCCTCCAGCTGTACACTTATGGTCACCCCATTCGCAGATCTCGTGTGACGTTTCTCGTCATTGGGCAATAAGAGCAGCACATGTGCCGCCAGCAAGCGAACTCATCTCTTCACTTAGTCAAGTCAACTGTCAGTTTAGCTCCTCCGGTTGACTAACCTCCCCTTCCTGTACGATCAATTGACTACTACAGTCGGTGCCCATTTCAAGAACACCAGATAGGCGGGCAGCATGTGCGTGAAACGAGTTTAGGACAGTTCGCCACGTTCGCCCTTGTCGCCACGGGCAAAAATGTGACTGTAATATGAAATTGCAATGTGAATTGAGTCAAGGGTTTTAATTTTGTAACCAGTTTAACTTCTCTGATGACGGGTAGCCGTTGTTGTTTATCAACTGTAGATGTTTTTCTTCCTCAACTTGGTGACTGTACCCCAAAATCGGCACAATGGTCAATTTAGTCACTCACGGGCGAAACATTCGCGAGTGACTAAATTTCTAATCGTGAGGAGCAAATGTTTTGTGATAGGCTGAGCGTCGACTGTAGCAGCAAGAGACCTTGTTCACGTCAATATTCTGAACAAGTGGGCGTAACAAGTAGTTGCATGTCTTTCTCTCGTACAGCTAATGCCCGTTAGAGCCCCTCCCGGTTGCCTTGTGAAGGGGGTCTGTAAGCTAAACCTGCATTTTGCGTGGGGTTCGTACGTTTCGTTAGGCTTTATGCGTGCTTCAAAACTGAACATGATAACCATCCGATTTGTCCGATTCGCAACAGTTATGGTTGGCCCTACTTGTCCCACATGTGTGTTACAGGTTACTCAACAAATGTAAGAACAACGAAACTAGTAGCCTCATCAAATGTTCCTCTTAGTTCAAAACAACCAAAACACCAATCACAACCAATCAGCTTCTCCCACATGGCCCCCAGCTCCATTCCACACAAACATCGAAAAACGCACAAATGGGCACAAGAGTGAACACTTGTGCTCAAAAAATTGCCTACGACGCCTTGCATGGTGTGCCACTCCATGCTCCCCGCCTCATAACACGTCGAATCCCCCACTCGAGCTGAGAGCTCCTGCCACTGGCGTTGCACCTCCTTTCGATTCCGCCGGTCTTGAAGCAGCTTCTTCCTCACGCGCTGTTTCGACGCTTACTGTCGCATTCGTCTGTTTTTGTGATTGAGGGTTCCGCACCGACTTCGTTATTGTCACATCCATCGGGCTATGTGCCTTCCACGACGTGGTAGGCCATATCGACGGTCGTCCGTACCCACACCTGCTCGCCGCCCTTACAACGGCCACGGTGCTCCTGTGACACGAGGATCACATTAGGAAAACACAGTAGCGCGCGAAGAAATGGCTTGGTGAAAAGTGATGATTTGGAATGCGAAAAATGGCATCGCGCGTTTCCCGTTTGGAACAGACGAGGGAATCGACGGGTCGAGCTATATCTTTGTAGCGTTCTGAAAATGGGACGCGCCGATGGGACTGTCGCGTAGAACTCGTCAGAAAGAAAAGAACGAGCCGTTGGTGACAGCGGCTCGACATCGCGGCTCAGCTCTTTCAGTTGCAATGGCGCGTCTAATTTGTCGACCCAACGCGGCGGAAGCTTCGGGTTAACCATTTGCAAAATGGCAAAAAAAAAAAGTGAAGGAACTTGATTGAGAGAGGTCGAATCTTCGAGTTGCGTGGATACTTTTAGTAGCTATGAACCAACACTCTGTGAACTCATTAGAGCCGTGAGGATGACAGAGGGTCTGACCGATGCTTCGCCTAGGGGAATCAGGAATCACGATGTGGTTGTGTCTGACTAATTTACCGCAAATCGTGCCAGTCACGACGATGGAAACGGGGCATTGTGAGAGGCAGGGGTGCGTGAGAACGATGCTCTTGTGAATTCGTTGGTCTGATTTTAACTTCGGATGGCGGGCGTGCTGTGTCACTCGTGGGGCCTGTTCTGTGTGGCTTGTCCCAGTCGTGTGGCCGTTGATAGTTCCATGCATCTGTCTGGAATCTCCGCTTGTGTGGCTTGGTAACCACACGATGGAATGTCTGACGTGGGGTCAGCGAACAATGCCTGGGTGATAATGCGCTTGTACCCCAGAGGTGCAGACTACACGTGGCAGTGTGAATCTGCCCAAATGTCTCTTACACGCACGATGAACCTCGCTTAGGTGGCGTGGCAGTCGGGCAAATGCGTTCACGAAGCCACTCACGTTTCGTCCTTACATTTCGCCTGCCTGACTTCTGGCCTAGAAACAAGGCAAACCAGGGTCGGCCTGCCTTGTTCAGGACTGCACGTGCGTTGGTGGCCGCAGCGCGTGTACTGTAACCAGCCATCCAGGTGCTTGTACTGTGGGAGCAGCAAGCAGGGTGCGTGAGCTCGGGTGCAGCGTTTCCATCCGGTGCATCGCAAACTCGCGTGCACTGGTCGGGCATTAGCTGTACTGAACTGGAGGATCTAAATTCTGCGTGTTAGTCATTAGACTCACACGAGTTGATCACAATGGCAAAGTCTAAGTCACAGCATTCCAGGCACACTCAGCAGAACAAGGAAGCGCCGCGTCTAAGTAGGTCTGAGGCTCTTCCACATTTCAATCACCCTTCATTCTGAATTGATAGGTAAAAAGTTCCTCTCGGTACCTAAGGTTCAAGCATCTCTTCAGCGCACCAATTGTACCGTAGTAACCGGTCATCGAGTCAAAAAATCCTCAGGAGCCTTCACACTACCGCCATGACCGACCAGCCCACGTTCACCGAGTCCGCAGTGTGCTTCCTCTGCTCGGCCTTCTGCTCCTCGCTCTCCTCCTCCCGTATCGCCCGGGCACAATGCGTCGTCGTCTGTCTCATCGCGCTCTGCTCGCTCACGTCTTTCGTCGGCTGGCATCGCGCCGGGCGCCAGCACTGCTCGCGATCAGCATGGGGCGCCTGCGACGGGGCGGCGACGACGCGTGCGACGAATACCGTCCAACGACTTCTACTGCAACCGGGCGAAGTGTCTGTACCGTCAAATACTTTGAACTTGAGAACAGCTGCTTCCGCCCGCGGCCCTTCTTCCGCGCGCGAATCGAAGTGTCCGCGCGTGACGATCTTCTCAGCGCCCACGGCCTACAACGTCTCCTCCTACTCGCACCGCCGCGCGATCATGTCGTGGCTGCGACTTGATCCCACCCCGCGCGTCGTCCTGCTCGGCACGCACCCCTCGCTGACGTCGGTGGCGGCGGAGTTTCCGAGCCACGTGAGCGTTGATGCTGACGTGGACACGAATCTCGAAGGCACGCCGTTGTTGAATTCCGTCCTTGCGCGCATCCAAGCCTTCGGCGCAGCATCGACCGCCTCCGCGTCGCCCCACTGTGACTTAGTCATGCTAGTGGATCCGGATGTGCTCCTTTTTAACGACGTCTTATTCGCGGCGCGCCGACTCGCGTCGCGATTTTCCTCCTTCGTCATGCTCTCTGCTCCCTGGGATGTTCACACCTTCCGGTTCTCGCTCGACCAACTCCCTCCGCACATTCACCCTTCGTCCTCCGCAAAAGCCTCCTCAGCCAAATCTCGCGACAGGTTCCCCACCCACGTTGCTGCGCCCGCCCCGTCAAGCGGCTCTTTCTCCACCCGGCGCCGCCGATCTGCGCGGCTTTGGGACAGCCCGGATCAGGCGGACTCTGCCGAGGTCAACGGGGTCAACGAGGTCAACGAGCAGGAGATACGAGACTACGTCCGACAGCGCGGGCAGCTGAACGTGGCGGCAGGTGCGACCGTCCTCATGTGGAACCGTCCCGGGGCGCCTCTTCTCCATCCCAGCGTCGCCATCCCGCCCTTCTTCCTTGGTCGCGGAAGCTACCTCCGCTGGCTCGTAGCGCGCGCCGCTGGCTCCCTCTCCGTCACCGCCGCCAACGGTACTAACGGTAACGATGACGATAACGTCACGGCGCAAGTTGGACGCGCTGCGACGAAGCAGGAGGCGGCTGACGAGGCTGGCGTGCCGGCGGCGGCGTCGCGAGACGGCCCGGAGTCGCGACACGCGGTGGATGCAACAGATGCGGTTACGGCGGTGCGCGTATTCTCCGCGTTGGACGCGCAGCGGGAGGCGCAACTCGCCGTCGAGAAACGTCGCGGCGAAACCGGCGGTAACGTCGCCGAGAATAGCGCCGGAACTGGCGGCTGGAAGAAGGCCGGATTCGTTTCGCGACTCGCGCGCTCGATTTCGCCGCGGCAGGTTCCGCAAAGGCGGAGGCTTCAAGGTGGGGCGGAGAGCGCGCACGGGGGGAGATCGCACCAAAGCAGCGGAGGGTTACTATCCGGCGAGTCGTTCTCGTTCGGGCAGGGATCTCTGTGGCAGCCGCTGCCCGGAAAAAACGCGAAGCGGTGGGAGGTGTACGCGAATGCGCACATGGCGCAAATTCAGCGGCTCGCTGGAGGTTTGAGCGTCGAAGACGGTTCTTTGGGCCACGCGCCGTGGCGACTCGCTCCCTGCTTCGTGCCCGGAGGTATGCTTTTGATTTTGTTGTTGAATCATCAAGACGTGCGACTGTCGCGTTGATCGTACTGCGTCGTTCTCCTGGCCAACGGTGGCCAGCGGTGTGCCGTTGCTCGCCCGATATCTAATCTGATTTATATTCCCGCTCGTCTTGTTCCAGGTGAATCCATGTGTCTTATGCGACGTCGCCGACCTGGTAACTGCTCGTGCGAACATACACCATTCGCGGGCAGGTCTGCGGGCGACACGAGACCGTACGATGCGAACTGGTTATCGTGCGGCGGAAAAGGGATGGAGCAGAATATAGACGCAAATCTTCTCCGGGACTTGCGGTCAGCACCTCACGGCGCGGATTCCGTTCTATCCTCGTTGGAAGATGATTTCGCTCTGGGCCTAGAAGACATGGGTGGGCTTCGCTTGCCATCTTCAACTCAAGCTGAGCCAGGCGTAGCGAAAGATGATTCCCTGACTGCAGCTGCCGCCAAAGCTACACTTTCTGCAAAGAACAGCACTGTTCAGTCAACAAAGGGAAAGAACTCCTTATCGTTGGAGAAGAAGCAAGCTGAAGCGCGTACAACTGCTCACGTGGCGTTCTGGAGGGGTACTGAGGGCCTGCCGCATTCGCTGGAGCAGCTGCTGCCGATCGTTGCGGGCGAGAAGCAAACAGTTATCTTATTAGCAGCTTCGTTTGAAGACAGGGAGGCTGCTATGAACAGTATTTGCAGATTGCGCAACGTTGGGTTGGGCAACTACATTCTGGCCGCTTTGGATGCCCGCATGTACGCATACGCCTTTCTTCAAGGCATCCCCGTGTTCATGGACCAGGCATCAATTTCAAATCAGTCCGCGAACGCTGCATCATTGAACGACCTGTCATCTGCTTCCCGATTGGCTGCAGTCACCCCAGTCCTGATGATGCAGATTCTCCGCCTGGGCTATTCCGTCCTGTGGGCTGACGTCCACACAATCTGGTTCTCCAACCCCCTCCCCCACCTCCTCTCCCTAGACTCCAACACTCTAGCCGTGCAAAGCATGTCATCCGACATACATCAAGCACCCAACTCTGCTCGGACCATCGGCGCGGGGGTCATGTTTGCCCGGCCTTCCCACCTGTCTCTCAAGGCGTTGGCTTCGGTGGTGGCTTATACGGCTGCTGTGCGAGCGGAGGCAGGGGAGGAGGGAGGGAGTGCGGGTGGGAGTGCGGCGGAGGGCGAGGAGGAAGTGGAGGAAGTGGAGGAATACAGGGCGTTTCACGATGTGCTGTGTGGCGAGGGCGGCAGACTCAAGGTAAGACCTGAGTTAAGCTGCTATTTCTACAGTATGTTGGCCTCTGTTGCTTGTTCTCTCTTGACCTGCTTTTCGACCTTCGCTCCCATCCCATCCACGCACACTCATCCACTTCCCCCCTGTCGCTGTCTCCTACCTTCTTCTGTCTTGGATCAGGCTGGCAAAGGCTTATGCCAGTGGAACAATGGCTTTAAGGTGGTTTTCCTAGAGAGAAGCCTCTTCCCTATTGGCAGCATCAAGGGCGTCTGGGATACTCCTCCGAGCCTGGGAGGCTTGGGCCGGACCTGCGAGAAGCTTGGGTGCATTGCGGTGCAGAACAGTGGGATCAGGGGCCGAGCAGCCAGGGCGGAAAGGCTTCACGCACATGGGCTTACAGCGTATGATTCAATGAGACGTATGTGCATTCGTAGCTGGGGGGTGGTGGAGCAGGGAGAGGAGCAGGTGCAGAGACACTTTATGAGGAGATGATGGGGGGTGCAATTGATGAGGCTCTGGTCTGTCATAAGTGGGAGACTGCATGCAAAGCATGGTAGTATTCTTGCAATCCAAGCCTACCGAGAGGGGTGTCTGTTCTGTGCCCTGCCCAGTCTTACTCCAGACCTTTGGCCCACATGAGTCTGAATAAAAGGTGATGGCTCAGGTGGTGGCTAGTGCTGCCATAGGTTTCATTATTTTCCAATGCTTTTAGAAGCGTTGCTGCGAATAGTATGCTAGGGTTGTGTTAAGGTGTATTTTATTGCAGCGACCGTCTACCATATCAAGCGCTTTTCCTGTATAAATCCCTCGTTCGTTCTATCCGCTTGATTAGCCTAGCAATATGTAAACTCACCGAAACTGTTAACCTGTTACGTTACGGTTTTGGAATTCAACCTTTCCAAAAAGGCAGAGCTGCATACTAGTACCAGTACTGTTGGAACATGGGAAGGAAGACATGTTCTTTACAGGCTCATCAACCTTAATGAACAGGGCATTCCATAGCGAGGCAGCATCCAGCAATCCAGAGAAATGCACCGAAGGTACACCCACCAAGCACACCAATCAGATAAATTATGTACACCCACCAACCAACCAGAAGGTACAGTGCAGGTCTGACGTTTCAAAAAAAACCAGTCTGAGGGTTTGGGGCTATTTTTTTTTTGTCGGAGGGCCTATTTCTCACAGAATGCCTAGTCTGATTTTTCAGGATCCACACAATGAGCACTCTGAAGGTGTAGAGTCCTTTATGCAAAATCAGACTATAACAAGACTAAGGGATGGACTAAAACGACGCACGTCGCAATGCGAAGTTTCCACGCTGGCATGATTGCTGCTTCTCCAGCTCGATCTTTGCTTGTTACAATTGATGCCCAACCAGTCCATGCGGATTTGCCTTGCGCCGGATGGAAACGCTTCACCCAAGGTTGTTTCCCCAGCCTGTTGCTCCCACGTTATAAGCGCGTCGCGTGGTTATCAACCAATAGTAACGAACAGACCGTGGTCAAGCAGAAGATCCTGAAGTCAAATAAGGTAACAGATATTGTTTATAAGCACCTGCGAACCCTTTTAAGCTAGCTGCGAATTGACGAAACTTATGCGAATTGCTCGTTACAGCTTTTATGCCCCCTTCACAAGGCAACCGGGAGGGGCTCAAAACAGGCATCGATTGTACTTTTGTTGCTGCTCACGATCTGCTATTTCTGCTCGATATTCGCTGGTACTGTACTGTACAAAATTGCTTTGCTGCTCGCAATTTGCTGCTTTTCCTGCTCGAGATTTGCATGTGTTGGGCTGAGAAGGCCCTTAAGGATCTTTGCAGAGGATAACTCTGGGTAGGAAACTTGTAATAGCGGAAGCGTTTTAATGAATCTTGTGAACCGACCTTGCACTAGTGTGTGAGAGCAAAGTAGATTAAATCAAACCAGCAAATACAAGGTTTTATATAAGGGTACAGGGAATACGAATAGATAGATAACTGTATTGCTGTTGCGATTCGATACAGTGCGACTCGGGCAACTTCTCTGTAACGAGTCAGTTGTGTGTCCTTAACTGTCGCGCTGTAATTGTCGAGTCAAAGGTCGCTGACCTTTGACTTTCTCGTAACCTCCAGGCGGTTACCCTAACCTCCGAGGTTTGACTCGATGCTTCAATTCGAACTGCTTCGCTAGTGTCTTGGGTTTCGACACGACAGAAGCGCACTAAGACTTATTGTTTCCAACACTCCCCTTCGCTTCTGGAGTGTCGTCGCAGGTGACGTGGCCTTGTCCAGTCAGCATCATGCAGTATTCGAACTTCTGCTTTCCGAGTTTCTTGGTCAAGTAATCGGCTGCCATCTCAGATGTTGGACAGTATGACAGATCGAGTTTCCCCTTTTCGATCTCGTCCTTCACGAAGAAATAGCGCAAGGCGATGTGTTTCGTCCTGTTTGCGAAGCCGTTCTTGTTGGCGATGCGAATTGCTGACTGGTTGTCGCAGAACACGGTGAAGCTGGGTAACTCGGCTAGCTTCGCTTCTTCCAGCAGTTCGCGAAGGTAAAGTCCCTCCTTGGTGGCTGAGCAGAGTGCAATATATTCCGCTTCTGCTGAAGACAGTGCGATTAACTCCTGCTTACTCGACTGCCAGGAGATAGGACCGATAGGTTCGAGGCGGTAGACATAGCCGGTGCGTGAGCGTCTGTTATCGGTGTCGCCGGCATGATCGGCGTCGACGTAGCCGATTAGCTTGGTCGGTGTAGTTGAGTTTTTGTGATAGGTTAATCCGATCGTCGCGGTGCTGACGAAATAGTGGAGAGCGCGATCGAGTTCCGCCAGATGCTCTGCTTCAGGCTTCTTGAGATAGGTGGCGAGCTGGCTCGCAGAGTAGGATAAGTCGGGACGGCATGTGACTGCTGCGAAGAGAAGACATCCGAGCTTCTTCTGATAGTCGCGTATGCCGGCGGGCTTGAGTAGAGTAGATCGTCCCTTTTCGGTTCCTGACGTGTAGCTGTAAGGCGTGGAGATGGCGATTGGTGTGAGGCCGAAGCGTTTCGCGATGGTGTCGGCGTACTTCTCGGCGCTTAGATAGATTGCGTTTTCTTCCTCGCGGATGTTGAGCCCGAGGTACTGCGTAACCGTAGAAGAGACCGTGAGCGTGAGGTCTTTCTGAAGCTCCCCTTCGAACCACGTGGCGATGCCGTCGGTTGACCCAATGTAAAGGAGATCGTCCACGTAGACGATTAGGAGAACGTAGTCGCTTCCCTTTGTGAGGCGATACATGCCTTGGTCATGCGGGAGTTGTTTGAAACCGATGCGGATGAGGCGGGCGTGTAGGTACTGCTGCCACAGTCGCGGTGCCTGCTTGATCCCGTAGAGCGATTTAAGCAGTTGACAGACTCGGTTGGGTTCGCCGTGGGAGCCGTGCGGGAGCTCGACGAAGATTTCTGCATCTACAGGTGCGTAGAGAAATGCGTTTGCGACGTCGATTTGTCGCAATTTCTTTTTCTTCATGGCGGCGACGGCGATGAGGATTCGGAGTGAGGTGTGACGGCTGACCGAAGCGAAGGTTTCGGTGTAATCTCTTTCGTGCTCCTGGTCAAAGCCGCGCACGACCCAGCGAGCTTTGAATTTGTCGATGGTGCCATCAGCTTTCGTCTTCACACGGAAGACCCACTTCCCGGTAAGGATAGTCTTGTTTTGTGCTACGCCGATGGGAACGATTTTCCAGGTGTTGCGCTCCTCCAGTGCCTTCAGTTCTTTGTCCATGGCTTCACGCCATTTCTCCCTGTGTTCCCCCCCCAGAGCCTGTTGAACCGTCGCAGGCTCCTTAGGAATGGTGGCGCCATGGACTGCGGTGACGAGACCAAGGATTTGCAGCCCAGTCTGTGAGTATCGAGGGAGTTCTGGATCCTCGGGATAAGCTGCTTCGTCTCCCGCTTCTGGGTCGGGTATGAAATTAGGCCCTACCCTTTCTGCTTCGTTGGTGTTGACTGTCGCAGGTGTTACGTAACCATTGTCGGCGAGATGGTAGAAGATTTCGGCGTTGTTACTGTCGCGAGGGTTATCCTCATCCATGGGCACG
Organism: Closterium sp. NIES-65; assembly: GCA_948144175.1. Taxonomy (NCBI): domain Eukaryota; kingdom Viridiplantae; phylum Streptophyta; class Zygnematophyceae; order Desmidiales; family Closteriaceae; genus Closterium; species Closterium sp. NIES-65. The sequence goes on along the minus strand of CANXME010002388.1, from coordinate 1,578,749 downwards.
TTGACGGAGCAGTACGGAAGAGGTCCGACTTCCTCCGATGCGTTGTCGACGTTCTACTCATCCCAGTCTGCTTCATCCGCTGCTGACGCGAAGGCTCGGTCACCACGAAAGCCACTGGTGAGGTCCCGATTCTCGTGCAAGTTGGCGAGGTACGTCTGAAGGGTGAGGCGTTCTTAGAAGATCACATCTCGTGCTGCTACTGTTTCTTTTGTGTGGACGTCGAAGATTCTCCACGCGTTGTAATTTTTCTCGATGCCGAGGTGTAGTCCCCACTGTGCCCGTTGTGAAAATCTTCCCGCTCGTGCTTCTGGGGGTCTGTACTGTACCATGCACCCGAAGACTCGTAACATTTTTGTGCTGCCCTGCTTACCTGTCCACAGCAGATGCGGTGATGCGTTGTTCGGGAGTGACGACGACGACAACAAGTTGTGCAGCATGACAGCATGGTCCATTGCTGCTGGCCACTGGTGGTTGGGTAGCCGCATGCCACGTAACAGTTTGCGCATGCTGTTCTGCAGAGTCCTGTTCATTCGTTCTGCGACACCTTGCTGCTGATGTGCGTAGGGAAGGGAGAGGAGTTGCTTGATCCCCCTTTCCGCCAGGAACTGCTTGAAGCGCTGAGAGGTGTACTCGCCACCTCCGTCTGACAGGAAGCTTTTCAGTTGCGTTCCAGACTCTCTCTCTGCTATCGGTAGCCAGGCGGCGAATGCTGCGAGTGCCATGTCGCGGCTGGGTAGGTTACGATGCCAGACATATCGAGTGGCGGCGTCGATGAAGGTGATGGTGTAGTTGTAGTTAACTTGTCCTGGTTCGCGATTGTAGAGGATGTCGCTGTAGACCTTTTCGAGTGGTGCGTACGCTGGAGCGCTCGGGTTGTGATGTGGAGCGAACGGTCGATGAGGTAAGTCAGCTTCGGGACATATAAGGCAAGTCCCTCGTACCTTCTGGAGTTCTCTGCCATCGGGTAGAAGTAGGGAGTCTTTGTCAAGAACTCCTGCTCTTATCGTGTTATTTAAAACCGTGTTGCTTGGATGTCCTGTGCGCGCGTGCCAGATCTCTTCAGAGGCGCGGTGTCCGGGTGAACGTTGGTATGCGTCGGAGTTGGAGTAAAAACTGGCGACGAAGTTGGCGCTTCGGTGGACTTCACGTTGAGTCGGATTCAGCTGTTGCGCTGGTTTTGGTGGTGCTTCGTCGACTGTGACCGGTGTCGTTGTTCCTGCTGCTGCTGATGTTGTCTCTGCTGCCGATGTTGTTGCTGCTGCCGATGTTGTTGCTCCTGCCGATGTTGTTGCTACTGCCGATATTTGTTGAATCGTCGCTAACGCTCTTGTTCGTTCTGCTTCTGGGATAGTGTGGGAGTACCAGAAACCTCCCGGGCTGAAGTCGGGGTCGAGATCAGGAGGGTGTGTCCAATCAGTAAAATTCACGATGGCATCGCTGTCTGCAGTGCCCAGGTCAGGAACGAAGTCGAGGACGAAAACGTTGTTCTTCAGAACTGCCTTCCCGATGTAGAGACCGCCTTTCCCGTGGTATAGCTTGAACTCCTGGGTGGTGCTGTCGGCTTCCAGGTGAATCCCCTTCGCCATCAGCTGGCTAACACTCAGTAAGTTGTAACCGAGTCCTTCAGCAATGAGTACCTTAGACATGTGCAGTATGACATTTGTTTCTCTTGACTGAAGCTGTACCACTCCTTGTCGTCGTGTGCGCAGGTTTTGATTGTGGGCGACCGTGATGATCACTTCTCGTTGGAGTCGATGTTCGCGTTGTACGAAGCGCCCGGACGAGCACATGTGTTGCCCGCAGCAACTATCCAAGAACCAAGTGTCTTGGCCGGACGGTTCACTTTGAGCGATGGCGGCGTAAGTCGGATTCGGGTGGAGTGATTCGCGGCAAGGCGTCCTGTTGTCGAGCTCCTCTTCTGGTGAGTAATGGGGTGGTGACTCTGTTGTGCAAGAGTCGTTTATCTTTACCATGCAGTTGACTATGTTTCTTGCTCCTTGTGCAGGTTGTCCAGTTGAAGTCGTTGAAGCTTGAATCGTTGTTGTCGGACTTGCTTGCGTTGAAGCAACTTGTGAGCTTGAAGGCCGCAATTGTCGCTGTGGTGTTGTCTGACGAGACGGGCAATGCGTGCGGGGGTGTCCTGATGTTTTGCAGATGTGACAAAACGGAGGTACTGACTTCGGCTGCTGCTGTCGGTTGTTGTAGTTGTTGTGTCGTCGCTGAGTGTGGAAAGCGAACTCCGGTGCTAATGCCCTTTTCTTGTGCCTTTCTTCTTGCAGGTCCATATCCTGCTGCTCGGCGTGGATTTCGGCGCAGAGTGCCGCTTCGGAGATCCTCCAGTGTGCTCGAAGAATTGCTTTGGTGGCGCGCCACTGAGGACCGAGGCCACCGATGACGACTGTTACGAAGGCGTCTTCAGAGATTGATCCTCCGCATCGAAGAAGCTTGTCGCGCAATTCGCGACATCGGCTGATATACGCCAACCCCTTTTCTCCTGGTTTCATTTCAACTGTTGTCAGCTGCGCCATTAACCTGCTCTGGTTTACACTGTCTGTTGCCTGATACAGGTTCTTCAGATGGCCGTACGCAAGTTCCGCCGAGTTGCCGAAGTTCCGGTAAGAGCGAATGTTCTGCTGCTGGGTTGGTGTGATGTTTCTCAGTCGAATAGTATACGCCATCATCGATTGATACGTATACTGCTGCTTCTCATACTGTGTGCCGTTTGCTGGATACTGCAGGGATCCGTCGAAGAAGCCGAGTATCTGCGCGCCCTCCATCATCAGCTCGAATTCAAAGGACCAGGTGAAGAAGTACTTTCCGTCGAAAGGTCTTGACGTTTGTAATTTCAAAACATGCGCAAATTGCGACTGAACTTGTAACGCGTCCATTGGTTAGTCTTGCGCAGGTGAAGGTTGAGGCAGGAAGCTGATCGACCCGCGCTCGTACGGGGCGAAGGTGGGTTGCTGCTGTTGATTCCCTCGCGCATATGACGACCCATCAAGGCTCATGGGTGTCGCTCCGTTGTTGCTGTTGTGTGTCTGTGCAGGTCCCGACTGCTGGTGTTGCTCGTAGAAGGACATGAAGGAGAAGAATTTCTCCATCATGCTCTGGTCGAAGTCAGAAGGGTGATTCGTGGGGGTCTCGGTTGACGTTCCCCTTGGTCTTGCTGCCGTGCCTTCCTCTGTCTGCAAGCCAGAGGTTGGTGGTGGAGTAGGAGTAGTGCTCGAGGAGCCATTAGGGGAGCTCCTTTCCTTGTTTGTTGCCATGTCTTGTAATATAAAAAGTTTAGAGTTTCCCCTGTCAGCTCTCATACCATGTTGGGCTGAGAAGGCCCTTAAGGATCTTTGCAGAGGATAACTCTGGGTAGGAAACTTGTAATAGCGGAAGCGTTTTAATGAATCTTGTGAACTGACCTTGCACTAGTGTGTGAGAGCAAAGTAGATTAAATCAAACAAGCAAATACAAGGTTTTATATAAGGGTACAGGGAATACGAATAGATAGATAACTGTATTGCTGTTGCGATTCGACACAGTGCGACTCGGGCAACTTCTCTATAACGAGTCAGTTGTGTGTCCTTAACTGTCGCGCTGTAATTGTCGAGTCAAAGGTCGCTGACCTTTGACTTTCTCGTAACCTCCAGGTGGTTACCCTAACCTCCGAGGTTTGACTCGATGCTTCGATTCGGACTGCTTCGCTAGTGTCTTGGGTTTCGACACGACAGAAGCGCACTAAGACTTATTGTTTCCAACAGCATGGACTGTTATGATGCTCGCGATCTCCTGCTGCTGCTGCTACGAGATCAATTGCATGTGTGGCGCGGCCTGCTGCTGGTGTGGCGGAATCCGCTGCTGGGTGGCGAATTTGTTGCGAGTGTAATCATCAACCACAACATATGACGTGGCGGAAACTTCGAAGTACACATAGAATCACATTTCAGGGCCCGTACCCTTCATTGTCTGAAGACTCGTTATCCGCTAAGTAACTAGTCTGATTTTCTCAGTATTCAAAACAATGTAAGTCTGAAGTACTCATGTCTGAAAATTTATTAACTCTCAAAAATCAGGATTAGACAGGGCCTCAGATTCATTTTTAGCTGGGCTGATACGTCAGCCTTAGCAGGCTACGCTAGGCTGATCAATCAGAGCTGGGTATAAAAAAAAACCTGAAATTTCAGACAAGTCCTAAAAAAAAAACGCTGACTAATCAGCCTCATTAAAATGTTCAGGCTGATCTATGTTTCAGCACTATGATCATTAAGTTTAGCACGAGACTAGACATTCACTACACTACTCACTACATAACACTACACTACAGTACACATGACATTACACTACATTACATTCCACTGCACTACATCAGCTGCTCATTTCATCATCCTCATCACTAGAACTACCTCCTGCATCTCCTACCATCGCCTCCTCATCATCTGCATCTACTCGCTCCTCATGCTTGCCCTTCTTGTTGATGCCTGGGGTTGGGGTGCAGATGGGCGCATTGCTGAACGGCTTGCGCTTCTTGTAACTCCGCCAGATCTCAACTACCTCATCGTAGTTGGGCTCGTACTGCATCAGGGACAGACACATGAGGTCCCCCAGTCTCGCGTCCTTGAGCCCCCCTCGCCGCCATGTTTTAATCACGTTCTGCCAGGTGAATCCCCTTTCACACTCCACTGTGCTGAGGGGAATCACAGCCACCGCCACCCAGAGCTGTACCAGATTGGGGTAGCTCTCCCTCCAGTCTGGCGTCTTGAGGATAGCCGTTAGACCGCTGTGGAAGCCCCTCTCTTCCTTGGGCGCACGCGCAAGGACTGAACAAAAGAGGCGCAACTCCTTGCCTGCCTGCCTCTTGTTGATGCCTGGCGGAAGGGACGGAGGCAGGGTGAAGAAGAGGCGCGTGAGCAATCAAAACAAAGGATTGTCAAGCATATAAGGGAGGAATTGAGTGCACAAATCAAGCATAACGAACCTGGCAAGATCTCCTCGCGCTCCTGAGCCTTGAACATGGTCACCAGCGAGTGGAGCCACTCCTGGCAACGAGCATTGCGCTCAGACTTGAAGAGTGACCATGCGTCAGGAGTGAAAAGGCGGACTCCTGAGAGAGAGTCGAGATCACCGAGCCTTTCCTCCAGGTTCGCCACAATCCTTTCTGCGAACTCGGTGCACAACTTGATGCAGCCGTCGTGGTCTTCCGGTCCGCTGTACGAGGCCACGGGCTCGTCGTGAAGGTTGAACGTGATTGTAGATGGACGACCGTCGTCGTCGACACCTTCCACCTTCACCTCGCGGCTACACCCCGGGCCATGGCGCTCCAGGAAAGGTGTCAGCCACTGGCTGCTGCCACCGCCGAAGTCATCGCCGCAGTCCACGTAGCGGCTCTCGATGTGACGAGTTGTCCGCTTGATCTGCGCATGCAGAGACACAAGATCGAGCTGGACAGACAAAGACACACAGTGACAAAATTAGTAAAGGTATATATGCATAAATACATTGTTAAAACCGCGGCACCTCACCTGTCTCTGCTGCAATGTCTTGTTCAGGATGTTGAGCTGCTCAAGCACATCGGCGAGGAAGTAAAGGAAGAAGTGGAAACGGTAGGAGCTTGCCAGCGCGTACATCTTGCTGTTAAGCTCCCTCAGCTGCACAATCACTGCCGGAAAAACAGCGACAAGACGGCGGACGGCATCCCCCCGTGACAACCACCGCACGGAGTGGATGCCTTGCACTTCAAGGGTTGTTTCCGTGATGACCTCCTGCAGATCCATGAACCGTGCGTGGCGCGGTCCGGACCGACCAAGCAAATCGGCCACAGCGCGGATGAGATCGTCGACCATGTCGAAGACGGTGAGCTCCTCTGCCGCATCCTTCGCTGCAAGTGCCTCCCTGCAAGTGGAACACATCAAACAGGGGAAATTAGAGAAGAGCTACAACAACAGAGCGAACAACAGCGAGGCTCACTAACCTGTGCGCGATGCAGTGAACGGAGACAAGGTGCGGGATCTTCTGTCGCAGACGGACAACAAGGCCGGCCTTGGATCCCATCATCACTCTTGCGCCGTCGGTGCTAATGCCGGAAATCCGCTGTAGATCTACACCGACTGCCTGCAAGTGGGAGAGCAGGATGCTCAGCAGAGAAGAAGCGTCCGCCTTTTCCACCGTGATCAGCTGCATGAACTCGGTCACGAGGACGTTGTCGCGGATGAACGAGACGTACAGGATCATGTGTTTTCCCCTGAGCCGATCCGTGCTTTCATCAATGCAGATGCCGATGAAAGGGCTTGTCAGGATATGCTCCAGTTGTGTAGTCTGTAGCCAGGTAGCAAGGGCCTGCGTGAGCTCACCGAAGCCATACCTACACGCAGGTCAAACAAAGAAAGGAGATTAGAAGTAGGAAATGGTAAGAGCAAGACAAAACACCAACAAAATTACAGGGATACTAATACTCACGATGTATAGTAGGTGCCATATCCCTTCTTAGGGAAGCCCTGGACACCCTTGCGTGCCAAGTACTGCACCAGCTTAACCCATGTTCCCATGGGCGCATCGCAGGAACTGACGAACAGCATGGAGTCCAGCAACGCCATGACTCGGTTCTTCTCAGCATCGACGGCGGCTCGATGTTGGTCGATCCGTGGCTGCTTTGAGGCCGCGTTCAGCAGAGCCTCGTGCTTCTCCATCGCCAGCCTGTGTTTCGTCGTGCCGGCGTGCTTGCGAAACGCCTGCGTTTGCACGTCGGTCGCCCCTTGCCCCGTCCGGCCACAGCGTCCCCTGACTCCAGCATGCTTGGTGCAAACACTGCACTTAAAAGCAGGGAAACCGGATTTCGATTTGGTTAGCACAAGCCACGGGAAGCGTTCTGACCACTTTGTTTTGTACTTCAAAAGAGCATCTTCATAGACTGCATCAATGGCCTCCGAGATGTCTATGACCAATGGTGGATGAGATGACGTCTTGTTCACGACAGGTTGTTCAACGGCGGTGCTGGAAGACGGCTTTGCCCAGCTCAGCGTCGACTGCTTTAGATTGAAGTTGCGCGGGGCAGACGACTTTGTTGTTGGCGACTCCACCACCACAGTGTCGGAGACACCAGCCGGCGCAACAGGCTCGCTCCGGATGGAATCCGGGCTTGAAGGAAGCGGTGGGTGGTCGCGGTTCTCCCTCCTGACAGGAGCAGGCTTGGCAGTAGGAGGCCTGTGAGCGAGGACACCAAGGCCAAGCGAGTGCAAGAGCAGATCAAGCCCCGTCCGGGCTTCCTCTAGGCCTTCAAGTTCATCATCTGAGTCTGACATGCCTGCATCATCATCGCAAGCTAGGCCTTCTGCAAGGCCGGCCATGGCTGAAAGGGGAGAGTGTGCCGAGCTCCAGTGTTGCTAGCTAGGGTTTGAGGAAACCAGGGCGAGAGGCGGGGATTGACAGTGCAGCTCGCCTGGTGGGTGGATGCAGTGGGGTTAGCAAGAGAGAGCAATAAAAGAAGGCCCTCTCGTCCTCACCACCCAACTGCAACGCGGCGCGACATGGGGGCACCATGCACGCACTTGGATGCAGGTTAGGGGTGGGTGAGATGGGGTGAGGTGGGTGAGGTGGGTGTCCTTGTCGTGAGTGCGTGCGGTGCGGTGCTGTGTTGCACTGGTGGTGGGTGATTGGCCCAAGAGGGATGTGATTGGTGAAACAACCAATCACATCACTTACTGCACTCTGTCGGTGACAACGAAGCAACCGACGCATCTGGGAAATTGAAATTTTCCCCCGCGTCAGCGCTGTACAGGGCAACATTTGCGTGCTTGACAGGGGATGTACCTGGACAGCCGAAACTCACGGCTCCAGCACGAAACTATAATAGAGAGAATTCAGCCTACACTCTCGTTACAAGGCTGATCAATCAGCGAACACTTGTAAAAAAACGCTGGAAAATCAGCCAACACATAACCAAAAAACCTGAACAATCAGCCACAACGTGAAAAAAAAAACTGAATAATCAGCCAACACAGCAGCCACAAGTCTGGGAAATCAGCCTTCAGACACTAATTCAGCCTTTTTTCTCTGAAATCTGAGGGCCTGGGATTAGAGCGTGTTCCTACGGGCCCCTATCAGGCCAGCCCCTTGTCAGACTCGCCTCATACACCAGAATTTCGGATTAAACGCATTTTGTATTAGACGTTTTGATCGTTTGTGAAGTGCGCGACAAAATGCGTTGGGTGACGTGGCACTGCGCAACGGTCCCGAAAGGTTGCAAAGGAAAAAAATTCTGAGTTCAGGCAAATTCCAGGCGATTGAAACGTGTGTTTGGCGGAAAAGTCTTTGTATGTTTCATACCCGACAAAACAGCATGTGTGAAGAATTTGTCAGATTTATATGACATAGTTGCTGTAGGCTATAGTGGGGTAGCACATATGGGGTACAGGGTTTCTAGGGTTGTATTTGTACCCAATCTTTCCTTAGTCATTTCATTCCTGTTTTCCTTGCTTCACATGGTATAGAGCGGGTCCTGCCTTAGGACCGTTTTTTTAGGGCCCACCGAAGCGCGCCCCGAGGCGCGCCTTTTTTTAGCGACCCCTCGGGTCGCCTTTTCCCTCGCGGCCCCGCTGTCCCTCAGACGCGGCCCCGCCACCTTTCCTGATCGCGGCCCCGCCGCCTGCTTGACGCGGCCCCGCCGCCTCCCCTGACGCGGCCCCGCCGCCTCCCCTGACGCGGCCCCGCCGCCTCCCCTGACGCGGCCCCGCCGCCTCTACTGCCGCGGCCCCGCCGCCGCCTCTGACGGCCCCGCCGCTGCACCCTACGGCCCGCCGCTGCTCCTGCCGGCCCGCCGCCTCACCTGACGGCCCCGCCGCTGCTCCTGCCGGCCCGCCGCTACTCCTGCCGGCCCGCCGCTGCACCTGCCGGCCCGCCGCTGCACCCAGCGGCCCGCCGCTTCACCTGACGGCCCCGCCGCTCCACCTGCCGGCCCGCCGCTGCACCCTACGGCCCGCCGTTGCACCCTACGGCCCGCCGCCTGCACCTGCCGGCCCGCCGCTGCACCTGCCGGCCCGCCGCTGCACCTGCCGGCCCGCCACTGCACCGGTCGACCCGCCGCTGCACCTGACGGCCCCGCCCCTGCATCTCCCGGCCGGGCCGCCCCAGCAGCCGAACCGCCCGGGAGCCGAGCTGCCCAACGCCGAGCCGCCCGGGACCCGAGCCGCCCTGCCGCCGAGCCGCCCGGGAGCCGAGCCGCCCTGCACCCGAGCCGCCCAGCCGCCGAGCCGTCCGGGAGCCGAGCCGCCCTGCACCCGAGCCGCCCAGCTGCCGAGCCGTCCGGGAGCCGAGCCGCCCTGCGCCCCAGCCGCCCAGCCACCGAGCCGCCCGGGAGCCGAGCCGCTGTGCACCCGAGCCGCCCGGTCGCTGAGCCGCCTTTCTGCAGAGCTGCACGACCTGCCCTGCCTGGTGAGCACAGTCCCACTGACACTGCGAGCTCTTTGCCTACTGCTTGCACTGCGTCGCTGTCGTCGCCATGGCTACCCCTAGTGTCCTAGCTTTCGACGCTGAGGGTCGCGCCATTGATTTTGAGGTCTGGTTAGACGACCTGCAGCTGTTCTTACAGTGCGACAGGGCTGACGACCTTTCTCTCTTTGACCTCACCTCTGGCGCCTCTCCTGCTCCTGCTGCTGATGCTGATCCCACTGTCCGCTCTAAGTGGGCCACCCGCGATGCTGCTGCACGTCTTGCTGTGCGTCGCCACCTCCCTACCTCTGAGCGTGCGCACTTTAGTCAGTACAAGAGTGCTCAGACCTTGTACGACGCTGTAGTTGCGCGCTACTCCTCCCCTGCCACTGCTGCACTGAGCCGTCTCATGCTTCCCTACCTCTTTCCTGACCTCTCTGGCTTTCCCACTGTCGCTGACCTCATTACGCACCTCCGCACTAGTGACACTCGCTACCGCGCCGCCCTTCCTGCTGAGTTCTGCGCTAAGAACCCCCCCCCATGTACATCGCTCTCTACTACGTAGTCGCGCGCCTCCCTGACTCCCTTCGCGTCGTCAGGGACCACTTTCTCGCAGTCTGTCCCACCACCCTCACCGTCGACCTCCTCGAGAAGGCCCTCCTCGCAGCGGAGAAGAGCATAGTCGCTGTAGGTGCTTCTCGTGGTGACCCTCGCACCCCCATCTTTGAGGGGTGCTCTCCTTCCCCCTTGCTGCCCTCTGTTGCCTCTGCTGCTGCTGCCGACCTGCTTGGTCTCGAGTCGGTCGGCGCGGCGTCTGCCCCTAGTGGGAGACGTCGCTCCAGCAAAGGCAAGGGGGGCAAGGGCGCGGGTGGAGCTGGAGGGGGCGGTGGCGATGGCGGCGGTGGCGGCGGAGGGAGTGGGGGTGGCGGCGGGACTAGTGGCGGGGGTGGTGGTGGTGGTGGTAGCAGCGGCGGAGACGGTGGTGGTGGTGCCAGCGGTGGTGGTGGAGGCAGCGGCGGAGGTGGAGGCGGCGGAGGTGGAGGCGGTGGAGGCGGCAGCGGAGGCGGCGGTGGTGGTGGAGGAGGTGGAGCTGGTCGAGGTGGTACCCAGCAGCGTAGCGGCGGTGGTGGTGGCCAGCGCTCGCAACGGCAGCAGCAGCAGCGCTCGCGGGACATCCCTCCGCCTCAGCAGCTTCGTGAGTGGTACGCTGGGCGTCAGAGGGGTGGGGGTACTGGTCCCTGCACCTACGTTCTTCGTTCCGGCAACCGCGCGGGTGAGCAGTATGGGGGTGCCCACGCCACCCAGCGCTGCTTTGGCCGCCTGACGGACGCTTGGCGTCAGCAGTTCCCTGGGGCTAGTGAGATCCCTCGCTGGGATGAGCTTCTCAGGGCTGGTGTAGCGATCTTTGATCTTGATTTTGATGCTATCCTTGCTGCTATGTATGTTGTGGATTATAGTGAGGAGAATGAGGGTTACCGTTGTTTCCAGCCCGACCCGGGCATTGGTACTGCTGCGCTAGGTGCTTGTGAGGCTGCTGCTCTAGGTGCCAGTGCGTCTGTGCTCTCAGGTACTGGTGAGACTGCGCTCTCAGGTACTGCGTCGTCCTCGTCCTCCCTCACTTTCACACTTGACTCCGGAGCTTCTCGCTCCTTCTTTCGAGACCGCACTACCCTTACGCCGCTCGGCCGGCCGGTTGCGGTCTCCCTTGCTGACCCCTCTGGGGGTCCTGTCCTGTCTCACTTCTCCACTGTCCTCCCGTGTCCGGCTGCCCCTTCGGGCACCCTTTCGGGTCTGTACCTTCCCTCGTTCTCTACGAACTTGGTGAGTGGAGCGGACCTGCAGGATGTGGGGGTTCACCAGTTCACTCCTGCAAGTCAGCGGGTGACCCACAGCACGGAGGCACGCACAGGCCGACACCTGGCCACGTTCTCGCGTCGGCCGGGGTCGAGTCTCTACACCCTGACCGTTGAGTCTCCTCCTGTCCCTGCGTCTGATCAGGTGGCTGCGTCGGGTCAGGTACTTGCTGCTGCGTCCCGGTCAGGTCCTGAGTCTGCCCCCTGTTCTTGTCGCCTCCTGTCTCACGAGACTCTCCTGTGGCACCACCGTCTTGGCCACCCCTCCTTGCCCCGTCTTCGGAGCATGGCTTCCCGTGTCCTTGTCTCTGGTCTTCCCCAGTCTCTCCCTCCTCTCCCCTCCGGGCCAGGACCTTCCTATGTCCCCTGTGTCGAGGGTCGCCTCCGGGCTACTCCCCACTCCTCCCACTTCCCCCCGACAGAGGTTCCCCTGCAGACGCTTCACATGGATGTGTGGGGCCCAGCCCCCGTCCGTGGGCAGGGTTACGAGCGCTACTTCCTGTTGGTGGTTGACGACTACTCGCGTTACACCACAGTCCTCCCCTTGCGCAGCAAGGGTGCGGTCACTGAGGTGCTGATCGACTGGATCCGCGAGGCTTGTCTCCAGCTCAGGAAGAGCTTCGGCTCGGACTTTCCTGTTCTGCGTCTGCACTCTGACAGAGGCGGAGAGTTCTCTTCTCGCCTTCTGCGGGACTACTGTCGTGCACGGGGGATCCGCCAGACCTTCACGCTTCCGGACTCACCAGAGCAAAATGGGATTGCTGAGCGCCGCATTGGCATGGTCATGGATGTCGCTCGTACGTCCATGATGCATGCGGATGCCCCCCATTTTCTGTGGCCGTTTGCGGTGAGGTACGCGGCGCATCAGCTCAACCTTCACCCCCGGGTCTCTCGGCCTGCGATGTCCCCAGCCTTGCTGTGGACGGGGAAGGTTGGCGATGCGTCTGTGTTCCGTGTCTGGGGATCTCGGGCGTTTGTCCGCGATTTATCTGCGGACAAGCTGTCCCCTCGTGCTGCTCCCTGTGTCTTCCTTGGCTTCCCCACTGACGCCCCAGGGTGGCAGTTTTACCACCCCTCCTCTCGTCGTGTTCTGTCCTCCCAGGACGTCACGTTCGACGAGTCAGTCCCCTTCTACCATCTCTTCCCCTACCGCACTCCTTCCCTCCCCCCTCCCCCGGACTTCCTTGTGCCGGTTCCCCCCCCGGTAGACCCCCTCCCCCCTCAGGTTCCTGCCCCCTCAAGTGTGTCCCAGGTAGACGCCGTTGACCCGGTCGAGGTTACTGGTGACTCTGGTGCTGCTGCGGGTGCTGAGCCTGGGGGTGCTGACTCTTGGGGTACTGTGCGCGGGGGTGCTGAGCCTGGGGGTGCTACTGCTGGGGGTGCTGGGCCTGAGGGTGCTACTGCGGTGGGTGCGGAGCCTGGGGGTGCTGAGCCGAGGGGTGATGTGCCTGGAGGTGCTGGGTCTGGGGGTGCTGGGTCGGGAGCTGCTGGGCCTGGGGGTGCTGAGCTGGGAGCTGCTGAGCCTGGGGGTGCTGCGTCTAGAGCTGCTGAGCCTGGGGTTTCTCCTGCTACTGCGTCTCGCCGGGAGCCCCTCTCTCCACAGGAGCTGCGCGAGTGGTTCGCTCGCCGCTGGAGGCGCGCTGCTGAGTCTGGAGGTGCTGCTGGAGCTGGAGCTGGAGCTTCTTCGACCGTCGAGGGTGCGGGTGCTGCCGGTCCCGGAGCTGCTGGACCTGCGGGTCCTCCTGGAGCTGGAGCTGCTGAGGGCGTTCGTGCTGAGCCTACTGCTGTTGGTCCTGCCGCTGGAGGTGTGGGTGGCGCTGGTGCTGTCGCTGAGGGTGCTGGTGCTGTCGCTGAGGGTGCTGGTGCTGTCCCTGCTGAGTCTGGAGCTGCCGCGCGGCCTCGGCCGTACTTCGTTCCGCTCCTGCAGTAGGGTCTTGGTCTTTCTCCTCCAGTAGAGGGTCCACCGCCTGTCCAGTCGCAGTCCCTGCTGGAGCCTTCCTCTCCACTGCCTGCTCCCTCTCCTTACACTGGTCCTACTGGAGGTCTTGCTGAGCGTCGTGAGCCTGCGTCTCGTCCCGCGTCGCCTGTTTGTGCTGCTCGCGCTAGTGGTCGCAGTTCGCGTCAGCGTCCTTCTCCTGTCCCTGGCACGCACCGGATGTCTCTGCGTCCGTCCACTGCTCCTCTGCGTGCCCCTTTGCCTTCTCCTCCTGAGTCCTCTCTTCCTGCGCTTGCCGACCCTGAGTCGGACTCTCTTCGCGCTGCCAGTCCTACTGTCACGCGTCTGCTTGCTACTGTCGTCACTGACCCCTCTTTTGAGTCCACTGCTGCGTCTGCTCTAGTCGCTGAGCTCGTTGACTTTGCTGCTCGCTGTCGTCTCGACTACGCTGCTAGTCTTGTTGCTGAGTCTGCGTCTGTCTGTCCTCCGTCCGTCGGGGGTGAGTGTGCTCTTGGCACGGACGTCCTAGAGGACAGGCAGGAGGAGTTACAGTGTCTAGCGGCTGCTTCACCTCATCTCGCGTCTGTACTGCTTGCCCCTGAGGGAGACCCGGATGCACTAGACATCCCGACTCCGCGTTCTTACGCGGAGGCCGTAGAGGGTCCCTACTCCTCTCAGTGGCAGGCAGCTATGGATGCAGAGATGGCTTCCTGGAAGTCCACAGGCACCTACGTTGACGCGGTTCCCCCTCCTGGGGCGAACATCGTCAGTGGCATGTGGATCTTCAGGGTGAAGCGGCCGCCGGGCTCTCCACCTGTCTTCAAGGCACGGTACGTTGCTCGTGGCTTCAGTCAGCGGCAGGGAGTTGACTACTTTCAGACCTTCTCTCCCACCCCGAAGATGACTACTCTTCGGGTGCTGCTGCACATAGCCGCTCAGCGCGACTACGAGCTTCACTCTCTCGACTTCAGCACTGCGTTCTTGCAGGGTAGCCTGCACGAGGAGATCTTGCTTCGCCGTCCACCTGGCTTCACTGTGACTTTCCCTCCTGGCACCCAGTGGAGCCTCCGACGACCAGTCTACGGTCTCCGCGAGGCACCGCGTGAGTGGCACGACACACTGAGGACTACGCTTGCGGCTCTTGGGTTTGCTCCTTCTACTGCTGACCCGTCGCTGTTTCTTCGCACCGACACTTCCCTGCCGCCGTTCTACATCCTCGTGTACGTCGACGACTTGGTCTTTGCCACAGCGAACACTGCTGGACTCGCCTACGTGAAGTCCGAGCTGCTGAAGAGACACACGTGCACAGACCTGGGTGAACTGCGCAGCTACCTTGGCTTGCAGATCACTCGGGACAGAGCACGCCGCACCATTACCTTGACTCAGTCACACATGGTGCAGCAGGTCCTTCAGCGCTTCGGCTTCACGTACTCCTCGCCTCAGGCCACTCCTTTGCCTACTCGCCACTCACTCTCAGCTCTGCCTTCGGATGAGTCCGTAGAGTCGAGTGGTCCGTATGCAGAGCTTGTTGGCTGCCTCATGTACCTGATGACCTGCACACGACCTGACCTTGCATACCCTCTGAGCATTCTTGCTCGCTATGTTGCTCCTGGGAGACACAGACCGGAGCACATGGCTGCAGCGAAGAGGGTATTGCGCTACCTGTGCAGCACGTTGGGCATGGGGCTAGTGCTTGGAGGGCGGATTCCAGTGGTCCTTACCGGCCACGCGGACGCTTCTTGGGCTGACGACCAGGCTACGCAGCGGTCGTCACAGGGTTACACCTTCAGCCTTGGTTCCGGCTCTGTCTCGTGGCGGTCTACTCGCTCGTCTTCGGTTCTCGGCTCCAGTTGTGAGGCTGAGATCTACGCCGGGGCCATGGCTGCACAGGAGCTTCGCTGGCTCACCTACCTGCTGACTGACCTTGGAGAGCCGCCTCGTTCTCCTCCAGTGCTGTACGTAGACAACAAGGCCATGCTGGCCTTGTGTCGAGAGCAGCGCTTGGAGCACAGAACGAAACACATTGCTCTCCGCTACTTCCTTGCTCGTGAGCTGCAGCAGCGTGGTCAGTTGCGACTTGCGTACGTGGCCTCTGAGGCCAACACTGCTGATGTGTTCACCAAGGCACTCGCTCCTTGTGACCATCAGCGCTTATGCACCCAGCTGGGTCTTGTGCCTGTCTTGCCTCACTTGCTCTCCTCTTGACTTCACTCGTACTGTGACATATATATATGCCTGCTCTTGCTTGTCTAGTTTTATATATATGTCTGTACTCCTGCATGTGAACTGGCCTCTGGCCCTACTCTTGTGCTCGGACTGTGTGGTGACTTGGTGATCCACCCTGAGCTTGCTCTGCTTTGCTTGACTGGTCTTGTGACCCCTTGTTCTCCCCCACTTTGCCTATGGGGGTGTGTCAGATTTATATGACATAGTTGCTGTAGGCTATAGTGGGGTAGCACATATGGGGTACAGGGTTTCTAGGGTTGTATTTGTACCCAATCTTTCCTTAGTCATTTCATTCCTGTTTTCCTTGCTTCACAGAATTTCACACGATTCACTGACCATGGCTCGCTGAAACAGCACCTTCGAAAGATTTCGCACAATTGGCTGACAAGGGTCACTGAACAGCACGTGTACAAGATTTCGCTCGACCAATTCATCGAACAGCATTGTAATTTTTCAAGTCTGGAAAACGGTGTTAATAACGAAATCGCTCGCATGCACCAGCCTGACAAGGGGTTAGCCTGATAGGGGTCCGTAGGAACACGCTCTTAGTAGGAAAATAGTCTGAGATTTCAGACAATCAGACTAAAATAGTCTGATAAAATCAGCCCTGGTACAGTGGGAACTGTTGAGGTAAATTGTGCACACAACATGGTGACACGTCATATGGGCCTGTCATGGCAACCACACGTCAAAGTGTGTTTGGTGTGAGAAAGCACACGTATACCCCTCGGAGTGACATGGTATGACGACACAGCCTTTTTTTGGGCACAAATAGGAAGGAGATACAGTAGCAGATAGCAAATTGCCTCACCACAATCAGATGACATTTGCTTAAGCCTGCTTCCTAAGGTACAGAACTTGTGCTGACATGTGCTCTCCATACTCAGAAGACAGCCAGGGGGCCTGTGACACACACACACACGCGCACACACACACACGCACACACACACACACACACACACGCACACGCACGAAAAGTGAGGGGAACGGGAAAGGACGGTAATGGGATGGTACACATGAGCAGCAAGCGTGTCAGCTGAGCATGGCACCCAAAGGCATGTAGTATGGCAACCGCTACAACCCTCTTACCGAGAAGAACAAGGCAAGCCGTACAGTACAATTCTGCACTGGTCTCTTCCTGCCCATGCCACACTATCATCCAGCTATCCTGCCCAGCGCACCGACTTACCAAATTATCGTTCCCTGTGACATTACCACTTGCGCCGCTGCAGGAATTTAGAGGCGCCTCAAAGGCCACACTGGCTTGCGTAAGTCCAGTGCTCTCACCAGGTAGTCGTTCCCTGTGACGCTGCCACGGCACTTGCTGCTGGGAGTTTTGAGGCGCCTCAAAGGCTGCACTGGTTTGCCGCAATCCAGTCCCAGTGCATGCACTCACCAGATAGTCGGTCCCTGTGACAGTGCCACGGCACTTGGTGCTGCTGCAGGAGCAGGGGAAGGGCTCGCTGTCCACACAGAAGCTGATGGGGAGGCGGCGAACAGGGGACAGGGAAGAGGGAAGAGGGTAGAGGGCAAAGTGCAGTGGGCACAGGCAGAGGGCACAGTGGGATCACGTTTCTGGGCTAAGGTAATGGGTTGACAAGGACTGGAGGTACTCGCTGTAATTTTTTCGCCCTCCACGAAAAAAACAAGCGAGACATCAGACAATCTCCGAGGCAGAAAAACGAATCAACCCCCTCCCGAGTCCCGACTCATTTGGCATAGTCGGTGGTGACCTGCTCGCCCTTGCCTATCGCCTTGGCCTATCGCCTTTGCCTATCGCCTTTGCCTATCGCCCTTGCCTATCGCCCTTGCCTATCGCCCTTGCCTATCGCCCTTGCCTATCGCCTTTGCCTATCGCCCTTGCCTATCGCCCTTGCCTATCGCCCTTGCCTATCGCCCTTGCCTATCGCCCTTGCCTATCCCCCTTGAACAAAAAATAAGCGCGGCACAAAACACTGCCAAAGCGCCGGAAAATATGAACTACATCGAACTTGTTCAACTCACGTGGCATAGTCGATGGTGATCTGCTCGCCCTTGCCTATCGCCCTCCGCGCCGCCACATTCAGGCCCTCCAACCACGCGTTCGGGTCACAGGAGTGGTTCAGAGGCTTCCAGTCCTCTGCCTTTGGGCTCCACATAGCCCACACTCCCGGCCCCACCGGCCACGCATACTGCCGGAACCACAGCTGCTGCTGCGCCGACCAGTGCTTCTCCACATGCTGACGTGTCACCAGGTGCACTGGGGCCTCTTCCAGGAGCTCGATTGTGTCACCTGGGATGAAGTCGCGGGCGGCGAAGAGACCGAAGCTGGGCGGGGAGTAGGGGCGAGCGGGCTTGTGTGGGGCGGTGGGGGTGAGTTGGGAGTTGTTGGCAGCAGATACCTCTGCAGAAGTTTCAGCAGGTGCAGCGGATGCAGCGGATGCAGCAGGTGCAGCAGTAGGGGAAGAGGTACTGTTTTGAGGAGTAGCTGGTGTGCTGGAGCACTGCTTAACGAGGACAGAGGGCTGCCTACGCTCCCAGCGCTGCACAGCGGCCAGCAGGATGCGGCGCAGAAAGGAGCGGTGGTCGTTGCAGGGGTCGAGCGAGAGGATAAAGTCCGCACTTCCCTGCTGGTCCGGAGGGTAGAAGATGCCGCAGTTGGGGTTCATCTCGAGAAAATAGACGTTTCCATCAGCATCGGCTCGGATGTCGAGCCTGGAGGTTCGATGTGAGAAGAGGATTGATGGGCAACAGGGGACGCAGGGACGACAAAGTGAGTAGTAGATTGAGGGGCAAAAATAAATTTGAATAAAACGCAAGAGCAACCCGAGAGAAACGAGAGAGCAACATTGGCACAACTTGTGAATCTCCAAAACACACAAACTCCAACCACGACAGCGCCATGTCTCATCCATCCTCACACTTCTGTGATTTTGCACTCACTGTCACCATACCAATTAATCATGCCTTTACGTCATTCAGCCCAAAATCCAACACAATACTCATGTTGCTCACCTTCCATAGCCAACACCCCCCAGAGCAGTGAACATGGTAGCAGCCATGCTCCTCAGCTTCGCATCCATGCCCACATCGACCACGCGGCGCCACTGCAGCCCCTCATGCTCCACCCATTTGAGGTCAAAGTGCTTGAACTCCTCGCCTGGAGGGAACCCGCACTCCACTGGCGCATACACAAACACACCGCCTGATTGCTTTGCACTTGCAGGTTTCTGCTCTGCTGCTGCTGCTGTCCCCGCTTCAGGATCCTCTGATACAAGCACAGTGAACTCACGCCCTGCGACAAACTCCTCCACCATAGCAGACCCAAAACTCGTTATCATCAGACCCGCTTGCATTATTAGCTCCTCTACAGTCCCACACTTGGAATCCCGCGTCATCCCCACGCTGTTATACCCGCTCGCATGTTTCACAATCACAGGTATGCGAAGCACCCTCGCAGCTTCCTCCACATCCCGAAGATCGTAACACACACGCCAGGGGGGCGTGGGAATCCCGTGATAAGCGGCCACGATTTTCATCTGCTCCTTACTGGGCTCATAGCAACGGGAATCCGCCCCTGTGAAGGGCACGTTGAGCCGCTCTAGAGCCTGCACGACCTCTATCCCCGGACGATCCTCATCCCACGCGCCGTCGCAAAGATTCAGAAACACATCGAACGGTGCAGATGCGCCGGTAGTAGAATCCTCAGCATCCGCGGTGCTGCTGCCATCGCTGGGACCGTCACTGGAGGAACTGTCATTACTGCTGGAACTCGCGCTGCGGCTTGCGGAGCTCGTGGAACTGTCGCCGCTGGAACGGGCATCGCGTGGCTGTTCGTCTTTTAGAGCCAGCTGCGCCAGCGGCGGCTGTTCTCCTTCCGTCAGGCCTTGCCTCGGGAGGGGGTTGTTGGACGCGGGTAGTCCATTATCCGGGGCTAGTTGCCCTCCCGAGGGTGGTTTACCCGAGAATTGTCGACTGGATTGCTGGTGGCGAGTGAGCGCGATGAGCTGCTTAACGGCTGTGGCCTTATGGAGGTGCACGGACGTGACGTGGTACTCTGGCGGGTCTAGCCATAGTTGCGGGACGGCGTCCGGATCGAGTCCGTTGCAAGGCGAGAGCGATCCATCGTACGACGGGTGGAGCACGCAGATCCTCATATCGACGGCTGGGATCGCGTGAGAGCTTTTTAGGGCGGAATAGCCTAGAATTCAGGCTAGATATTGCAATCTTCGCGTTTCTCGTCCGATGGGAACGGAAGATACAGGAAGATGGGTGGCGGGAACCGTCGTATATGAGTTCGGACGACGCTTGCCAAAAGGGTAGGGCTAGGAAGGAAGCGAGGGCAAGCTGATAGCACGAGGAAAATAATTATTCTTCCCTCGCCATCCCAGATTCGTTCGGAATCGAAGTTGGATGCTTGATCGCGAGGCTCATATAGGGAGGACGCAGCTCACGTTTCCCGAACCGCTCCCCAAACCGCTCCCCTCCCTCACCCCTCCTCCTTCACCCGCCTCTCGCATTCTGGAGACCTGCTCTGCACACGGGATAACCGTTGGAGCGCGGATGAGAGCGCGCCACGGAAGTGTCAAGTGAACCCTAATTACGCGAGGCTTGGGTTTCACATGTGGGGCAACCCCTAGATGCGATACGCGACATGCATGTGTAACCTCGAACTCGCTTGCCATCACAATACTGTACTCGCCACGCTCGCTAATACAATGCGGCTCGAGTGGATCGAGACGCAACATTGGGGCTCCGAGAACTTCAGCAGCAGTCCGACGCAAAGTGGTTGTCGGAAATGCGGCTGAACTGAGAACCTTGAGAGCAGCATTCCTGGGAATTACATCGGGCAGCACGAGTTTTAGTAGCACATCTGAACTTCGCAACACAAACGCCGCGTTTCTAATGTCAGCTCGAACGAGTGTGGGAGGCCGTGTATCATTGCAGAGAGCATACCAATGTTTGGGGGGCTGGTCGATCAGACCTTCGCTAGTGGTCGCAAAGGCCTACTGTACGCTCGATTCCGCCCAATTGCGCAACCGAACAGTTGCTAATGAGCTCCCAGCTCGTTGTGGCATATAATAGTGAAACCAGTGTTTCGCCACAGCTGGGTCGCAACACTATGCGAACAACGGTCGCCAGATAGCTCGCGCTTTTGCAAGTGGTTCTGGTTTGTTCGAGTGTATCGCATGTTCTTTACCATGCTCCACGCCCTTAGAGGTTGAGGTCGAAGCGTTGAGTGTTCGTGGAGAGGAGGTTTCATGTCGGTTGCTGTTCCGATGGTACTCCGTGTCGCAGTTGTCGTCCACATCATTGATACAGACAAGGTTTCTAGCATACATTACTACAAGCTCCTTTCAATCCTCCCATATCGTTCCACAGCAATTTTAAAGCCCAAATTTTACGTCCACTAACTAGGATAAGATCCACAAAAATTAACATTATCAATTTCTTTGCTAATCCATCGTTTTTTATGTCGTTATGCACAACTCAAGATCGCGAACCTCATTCAGCTTCAGCCACTTGCCTCACTAATTTTTGCCAATATCAACTGTCAAACATTATATATGTTGTTGTAGTTGTTTAGGCTACACTGGGTTAGCCTATAGGGGGTACACATTCCTAGGTTTTGATACTTGTACTCATTTCACTCTTAGTTCAATTCATTCTTGTTCAACATGGTATAGAGCAGGTCCTTCCTAGGACCGATTTTTTTTAGGGCCCACCACTACCTACCTACCTACCTGCGCCCTAGTGCGCCTCGGCTTTCACGCCCCTAGAGGCCCCGTCGGCCCCGCGCTCTCGCACCTAGAGGCCTCGGTCGGCCCCGCGCTCGCTTTTAGAGGCCCCGAATCGGCCCCGCGCTTACCCCTAGAGGCCCGCGTCGGCCCCGCGCTCGTCCTTACCGGCCCCGATCGGCCCCGCGCTCGTCCCTCACGGCCCCGATAGGCCCCGCGCTCGCCCTTAGAGGCCCACGTCGGCCCCGCGCTCGTCCCTTACGGCCCCGATCGGCCCCGCGCTCGTCCCTCACGGCCCCGATAGGCCCCGCGCTCGCCCTTAGCACCCACGTCGGCCCCGCGCTCGTCCCTCACGGCCCCACCCGCTCCCCGCGCTCGCCCTTAGCGGCCCCGAACGGCCCCACCCAGACCGAGCAGCCCGAACCGAGCCGACCCGAGCCGCCAAGCCCTAACGGAACCGAGCCGCCCGACCCGAGCCGCCAGCCCTAACCGACCCGAACCGCCCGAACCGAGCCGCCCGAACCGAGCCGCGCCGCCCGAACCGAGCCGCCCGAACCGAGCCGCGCCGCCCGACCCGAGCCGCCCGAACCGAGCCGCACCGTCCGACCCGAGCCGCGCCGCCCTACCTATACCGAGCCGCGCCGCCCTACATGTACCGAGCCGCGCCGCCCTACCTACCCTACTGCTCCTACTGCTTTTCCTACTGCTGCTACCATGGCTAGCCCTCCTGTCCTAGCCTTCGATACTGAGGGCCGCCCAGTGAAGTTCGACACCTGGCTTGATGACCTACACCTCTTCCTACAGCTCACTGCCAAGGAAGACATCTCGCTGTACGATCATGCCTTAGGCCACGCTACTGCTCCTGCTGCTTCTGCTGACAACACTGCCCGCTCACAGTGGCAGACTCGTAACGCCCATACTCGCTTCGCTATTCGCAACTCTCTGCCGATAGATGAGCGCGAGCACTTTGGGCAGCACAAGACTGCACAGGCACTCTACACTGCTGACGTTGCCCGCTACTCCTCCCCGGCCTCTGCCGCTCTAGGCCGTCTCTCTCTTCCCTACCTGTTCCCCGACTTAGCTTCCTTCCACACTGTCGCTGATCTCATTACCCACCTCCGCACTAGTGAGGCTCGCTTCCGCGCCGCTATGCCTGATGAGTTCCTTGCCAAGAACCCACCCCCGCTCTGGCTCACTCTCTACCACCTAGTCACGCGCCTCCCTGACACTCTGCGCTCAGTCACGGACCACTTCCTAGCTCGCTGCCCCACCGAGCTCACCATTGCCCTCCTCGAGAAGGAACTGCTTGCAGCTGAGGCTAGCATAGTCGCTGTAGGTGCCTCTCGCGGTGACCCCCGTACCCCGTTCTTTGAGGGGTGTTCTCCCTCCCCCCTTCTTCCCTCTGTCGCCTCTGCTGCTGCTGTCGACCTCCTTGGTGCTGAGAAGGTCGGGACTGCGTCTGCTTCGAGTGGGCGCCGCAACGGCAAGGGCAAGGGGGGCAAGGGCGGTGGTGGTGACAGCGGGGGTGGCGGTGGTGGGGGAGGTGGTGGTGGCGGGAGGGGAGGCGCGGGTGGGGGAGGTGGCAGCAGTGGGGGGGGTGGCGGCAGCGGCGGGGGAGGTGGCCGGGGCGGAGGAGGTGGTGGGGGTGGCGGTGGACGAGGCAGCGGGCGGGGTTCGGGTGGTCGAGGAGGTGGTAGCGGCGGCGGTGGTCGTGGAGGCGCTGGCGGTGGCCAGGGCCAGCAGCACACTCCGTCGCCCCAGGAGGTCCGTGAGTGGTACTCTCAGCACGGGGGGGGGGGGGGGTGGCCTTAGCTGCACGTACGTCATTCGCACTGGTGACCGCACTGGCCAGCCGTGTGGGGGACCGCACGCCACACAGCGTTGCTTCGCTCGTCTGAACGACGCTTGGCGTGTTCAGTTCCCTCAGGCCACTGAGCTGCCCCGCTGGCTTGATCTCCTGAAGAAGGGGATTGATATTTATGCTCTAGACTTTGATACTATTCTCACTGCCATGTATGTGATGTCTACTAGTGGAGAGGGTGCTGAGTACCTGAGTGTCCCGCCCGACCCGGGCATTAGGACTAGTGCGTCTACCGCTCCAGGTACTGGCGTGTCCGCTACCCCAGGTGCTGGTGAGGCTGCTGCTCTAGGTGCGTGTACGTCTGCCCCCCCTAGTACTGTGTCGTCTGCAGCACTGCACACCGTCACACTGGATTCAGGTGCCTCTCGCTGTTTCTTTCGTGACCGCACTGCCCTTGAGCCCCTTGCTCGGCTAGTTGCTGTCTCCCTCGCTGACCCCTCTGGGGGTCCGGTCCTTGCGACCTCTTCCACTGTCCTTCCCTGTCCTGCGGTCCCGTTGGGCACACTGTCAGGTCTCCACCTCCCCTCGTTCTCTACGAACATGGTGGCAGGTTGTGCACTACAGGACGCGGGTGTTCACCAGTTCACCCCTGCCTACAAGCGTGTCACACACTGCATGTGTGCGCGTACAGGCCGCCACTTTGCTACCTTCACCCGGCAGCCGGGGTCGGATCTGTAAACACTGACTACTGCCCCCCCTCAGGTCGCTGCGTCTGCTTCTGCGTCCGCGTCAGGTCAGGTGTCCGCCCCCTGCTCGTGTCGCTCTCTAGCGCAGGAGACTGTCCTCTGGCACCACCGACTGGGCCACCCGTCTGTGCAGCGCCTTCGTGCCATGCACTCCCGGTACCTTATCTCTGGTCTTCCCAGGGTCCTCCCTCCCCTCCCACCCTCGCCTGCTCCTCCCTGTCTTCCCTGTGTTGAGGGGCGGCAGCGCGCCGCTCTTCACTCCTCCTCGTTTCCCCCGACGACTGCTCCTTTGCAGACGCTCCACATGGACGTGTGGGGCCCAACCCGCGTCCGTGGTCAGGGTCAGGAGAGGTACTTCCTGATCGTTGTTGACGACTACTCGCGCTACACCACGGTCTTCCCCTTGCGAGCCAAGGGTGAGGTCCCTGATGTTTTGATCCCTTGGATCCGCAGAGCTCGTCTCCAGCTCAGCGAGCGTTTCCGCTCGGACTTTCCTGTCCTGCGCTTGCAGTCTGACAGAGGTGGTGAGTTCTCCTCCGACCTCTTGGTAGCCTACTCTGCTGAGCACGGCATTGAGCAGTCGTTCACACTTCCGGCTTCTCCACAGCAGAATGGGGTTGCGGAGCGCCGCATTGGCCTGGTCATGGAGGTCGCTCGTACCTCCTTGATCCATGCGGCTGCCCCCCACTTTCTGTGGCCGTTTGCGGTACGGTACGCTGCGCATCAGCTCAAACTCTGGCCCCGTGTCTCCTTGCCGGAGACCTTGCCCACACTGCTGTGGACGGGGGAGGTTGGCGATGCGTCACGTTTCCGGGTCTGGGGATCTCGAGCTTTTGTCCGCGGTTCGTCTGCGGACAAGCTCTCCTCTCGTGCTGTTCCCTGTGTCTTCCTCGGCTTCGTTCCGGACGCGTCTGGTTGGCAGTTTTACCACGCCACCTCGCGGCGGGTCTTGCCCTCTCAGGACGTCACTTTTGACGAGTCTGTCCCCTACTACCGCCTCTTTCCCTACCGCACTGCCCCGCTCCCACCCCCGCCTCTCTTCCTTGCGCCAGGTGCTGCTGTCGTAGACCCCCTCCCCCCTCAGGGTGCCGCTCCCTCAGGTGTGTCTCAGGTAGACCCGGTCGAGCCTGTTGAGGTTGGTGTCGACTCTCGTCCTGTTGGGGGTGCTGAGCCTGGGCGTGCGGAGACTGGGGGTGCTGAGCCTGGGGGTGCTGACTCTGGGGGTGCTGAGCCTGGGGGTGCGGACTCTGGGGGTGCTGAGCCTGGGGGTGCGGACACTGGGGGTGCGGACACTGGGGGTGCTGAGCGTGGGGGTGCTGAGCCTGGGGGTGCATTGACTTGGGGTGCTGAGCCTTGCGGTGGCGGGCCTGAGGGTGCTACACCTGGACGCGACCTCTCCTCGGAGCAGTTGCGTGAGTGGTAGTTACAGTACTGCAGCCTCCGGAGTGTTACCTTTGGGACGAGGCGCACTACACGGACTGGGGCTGGTACTTCTCCTCCTAGTCGAGAGCTCCCCTCTCGTGAGCGGATCCGTTAGTGGTACGAGCGCCGTTGCACACTTCGGAGTGGTGCACCTCACGGACCGGGCTGCCCTTGGTACTACGGACCCTGGCGTTGGAGCTGCTGCTGGTGCTGCGGACCCGAGGGTTGGAGGTGCTGCTGGTGCTGAGGACCCGGGCGTTGGGGCTGCGGCTGGTGCTGCGGACCCTGGCATTGGAGCTGCGACTGGTGCTGTGGACCGTGGTGTCGGAGTCCCTGCTGGTGCTGAGGACCCGGGCGTTGGAGCTGCGGCAGGTGCTGTGGACCCTGGTGTTGGAGCCACTGCTGGTGCTGAGGACTCGGGCGTTGGTGCTGAGGCTAGTAACATCAACATCGTTTTGAACCCAATTATAACACACATTATGTTCAAATTGATTGCTTTCAGTTCACCTCTCCCACTCTAAAAGGAATACATAATCCGCCTTTAGGGGGGATCCCAGTTCACAGCAAAACATGATCTGCCTGTACCCAGACATGATTTGTCTAGGTGGAATTAACAGTAGACATCAAATACCGCTTTCCACCGTGTGGGGCCGTTCTTAGCCACGAAGAATGAACGAAATGGAATTGTAGGTCCAGTCCAGTGTGTTGAGAAACGTGGCGTCGATTTGCGCCAAACCCACTCAACATGCATGTTGAGCGAGTTGATGGCGCAAATGGCGGGCCCTGCATGTTTGTTCGTTGTTTATGTACAGACATACTTTCAGGTTGGTGAGTAGCGGTTCAGAGCGGTGACCCGAGAGTACCGCTCTAAAGTGCACAATACTGTACTCAACCGCTTTTTTCAAAAGTACGTTTGGGACATGCCTTCTTGGCGAGGGAACGCGTTACGCGCATCACAATTCACGTCACGTCACATTTGGTTTGGAGAAGAGGGGCGGATCAACTTCAATTTGCCGATCACATGAATTTCACTATCCAAGCCAAGCACAATTTTCAAGCACCATATTTTAGCGCTCGATACATCGCCCCCACCAAATATAGTACAGGCAGCGGAACGACGATCGATCAGAGCTGGAACTGCAGCCGCCACGTGACATCACTCATCCTGATCATTGCACTGATAGCATACCCGTTCCTTAGGAGACTCTTGCGAGGTGAAGAGTCCAAGTGATCACCTCCGAATGAGTAAAAGGAACTGTTCTCGACTTTTCGAATCGCGAATGTTATCTGCGTGTTAGCGAGGCGAGTTCGGGGCTGTGATTGCGCCCGTCACCACCTGACATATCGTAGATCCTGGTCTACCGACAGAATCTAGCGACGCGGCATATTCAGGAAGCATATTTGTTTCCAGTCGCAGATCGCAACCCAAGTACACAGTTGGACCATGTTGTGAAGTCGACAGCAGCGGGAGCGTGTCAAACTCATATGCTATAGTCTGTGTAGGCTGTAGTGGGGTAGACCATATGGGGTACAACACTTTTAGGTTTTCCTACTTGTACCCACCTACTTGCTAGTTCATTCAAGACCTTGTACGACGCTGTAGTTGCACGCTACCCTTCCCCTGCCACTTCTGCCCTTAGCCGCCTCATCCTGCCGTACCTGTTTCCTGACCTCGCCGCCTTTCTCACTGTCGCTGACCTCGTTACGCACCTTCGCACTAGTGACACCCGCTACCGCGCTGCGCTTCCGGCTGAGTTTTGCGCCAAGAACCCCCCCCCCCCCATGTACATCACCCTCTACTACATAGTCACCCGGCTCCCTGACTCCCTTCGCTCGGTCTGGGACCACTTCCTCTCTGTTTGCCCCACCACACTCACCGTTGACCTCCTCGAGGAGCGCCTCCTGGCAGCTGAGAAGAGTATAGTCGTTGTAGGAGCCTCTCGAGGTGACCCTTGTGCCCCTGTCTTCGAGGGGTGCTCCCCCTCCCCCCTTTTGCCCTTTGTTGCTTCTGCTGCTGCCGTCGACTTCGTTGGCACCGAGTGGGTCGGCGCTGCGTCTGCCCCTAGCGGGCGACGCCGCACCGGCAAGGGCAAGGGGGGCAAGGGCGCTGGAGGGGCTGGCGGGGGCGGTGGAGGTGGCGGTGGAGGAGGAGGAGGGAGTGGGGGTGGTGGTGGGAGTGGTTGTTGGAGGGAAACGGTGGTGGGGCGGTGGTATGCCCCCAACCCACCGAGGGCACTTCGGTGCCTTCGATCCCTTTGACTAGGGATCAGTGGGGTGGCACCGATTGACTTCGGGAGACTCACCCTTCAGTGCCACGTGGCGGCACCATATTCCAACCTTGGAGTTGAAGTCACATTCGGTGTGCTCGGTGAAATTCGGTGGCCGAATTTCATCCAACCAAAATTGTTACACGCGGCGCACTAGCAACACGAAATGTAGCGACTCGATGTTACACATGCGGTTCGATGTAATTAAGTTGCTATAAATTGTGATTACTTTGTATGCATGAGACATATTGAAATCCCGAATCATCTTGTTCATGGTCCATTCGAACCAAAATTCCAGAGAGGTCTATCCTTGCTTCTAAGAGCACTAGCAATCACGTGAACGCCAATATCTCGGCGTATACTTGGGCGATTAACGTGTTTGACGGCTCGTTGGAAAGCCGACGCTGTGCTTTATCGCTTAGTATAATTTAGAGTTCCTGCCAACTAGAGGACACGCCTCTACATAAGTTGTATCAGAGCTGGTCGGTAGAGTCTACGTGCGCGACTTGTAGCAAGCATGATGACGTCAAGCGAAACCTCTAGCACTTCCTTAGGTGGTGTCGTCTCGAATCCCGGCGAACCCTGGACAAACACGAAGGTGTATGTCGGCGGTTCCAATTTTCACGGGACAAAACTACTCCGCGTGGAAATTTAAGTTCCAAGTGCTCATGATGGAGCGGGGACTTTGGGGTCTCTTCGACGGAACGGAGAAAAAGCTGGTCAACGAGGACGAGATCGCGACATGGAAGAAGAAGGACCAAAAGGCATTCGCAACGTTGATTTCGCGCATCGGCATCAACCTCGTGAGTTCGGTGCGCACGTGCATCAAGCTCGAAGCATCGGCGCGTGAAGCATGGAATCGACTTGAGACGATGCACGTGAACAAGACTCTCCATGGCAAGATCCTAGCCCGAAATGTGTTCTACACGGTGAAGTTACGCGCGGGCGAATCGATGCACAAGTATGCGACTCGTGTGGAGGAACTCGGGGAAACGTTCATGGACCTCGGTGGAACGGTCACGGAGGAGGATTGGATTCTCACCTTGCTTTGCGGCCTTCCGGAAGAGTGGTCGACGGTGATTACGACACTCGATAGCGTGCAAAACACTTGGACGAAGGAAATGGTGGTCGGTCGGCTTCTCCATGAAGAATCGCGACGCCGACAATTCGCTAACGAGAGCGTGGAGAC
This sequence comes from Closterium sp. NIES-65, assembly GCA_948144175.1. NCBI lineage: Eukaryota > Viridiplantae > Streptophyta > Zygnematophyceae > Desmidiales > Closteriaceae > Closterium > Closterium sp. NIES-65. The sequence goes on along the minus strand of CANXME010002388.1, from coordinate 1,550,181 downwards.
CGCCATGTTCTCCGGAGGAAGCTCCGGAAAGAAGTCCAAGTGGAGCAAGGGTGAGGCGAAGAAGTCGTCAGGTGGAAACGAGCGCGGCAAAGGCAACGCATCGAACGGTTCGAGCAAGTGCCACTATTGTCGCAAAGCGGGACATTTTTGGCGTGAATGTCGGAAGCGGCCGAGGGATTGGACTCCATTGAAGGCGCGGAACCAAGAGGGCAACGCGCACACGGCATCCGGAGAGGCGGATGGTTCAATGGAGTCGCTCGTTTTGTTGGCCGGTGATGGGATCAACACTTCAAACGACGCGTGGTTCCTCGACACCGATGCAACACAACACATGATGCACTCGGCATCGTTCCTCGACAACATCGGTGCTCCGGGAGACGTTAAGCGCGTCGTCTTCGGGAACGACAAATCGCTACCGGTGGTTGGAGTTGGGAGTACGCGTCTCATCGTCGATAGCGGGCCAGTGGACATCACGAACGTTCTTCACGTCTCGGGATTGAAGGTGAATCTACTCTCCGTCACTCAACTCGCGAAGAAGGATGTGAAGGTCACCATCGATGGTGCGAAGATGAACCTCTTTTGGAAGGGGAAGCAATTCGCGCAAGGCGTTCTCAACGGACAACTCTACCAACTCAAGACGCATCAGAATACGGCCTCATCCAACGTGGCGCAAGGTTCCAAGGCGACTCTCAAGATGTGGCATAATCGGCTTGCGCACGCCAACTACGACTCGGTCAAGGAGTTGGCCAACAAGGGACTTGCGAAGGGATTTGACGTGATTGCCGGCAACGACGGGAAGGGCGTGTGCGCGGCGTGTGTCAAAGGAAAAATGGCTCGCAAGCCATTTGGTAGCCGTACCTCACCCCTCGCTAAGGACCCGCTTGCGCTTGTTCACATGGACGTGTGTGGACCGATGCGGCATGCATCAAAGGGAGGAGCGCGGTTCCTCTTAGTGATTCTCGATAACGCAACGCGGATGTGTTGGACCCGGCTCTTGAAGGCTAAAGGAGATGCGGCCAAGGCGATTCAAGAGTGGGCGCTCGATGTTTGCGACAACGGCAAGAAGCGGATCAAGTGCATTCGCACCGATGGTGGTGGCGAATTCGTGAACAACGAGCTTGAAAAATGGATAAAAAACAAGGGCATTAAGCACGACGTCACGACACCCTACACACCCCAACAAAATGGAGCGACGGAGCGGCTCAACCGCACATTGGTGGAGGCCGTCCGTTCACTTCTTTAACACTCCAAGCTTGGGAACGAGTGGTGGGGAGAGGCGAGTGCGCTAGCGGCATGGATTCGTAATCGTGTGCCAACAAAGGTGCTACCGGGAACGATTCCGTTCGAAGCATGGACCGGAACGAAGCCGAACCTATACCGCCTACGCACCTTTGGGTGCCTTTGCTACTACCATGTACCGGATCCACTTCGCCACAAGTTGCAACCGAAAGCTCGTGCGGCGATCTACTTGGGAATTGCGGCGAACGAGCGTGCATGGCGAGTGTGGGATTCGGATGAAAAACGCGTCGTCACGTCTCGGGATGTGATCTTCGACGAAGCCAAGTTCCCGACAACGGAGAAACAAACGCCGCAACTCACCGTCGTCCTTCCCGCACGAGAGGAGGATGAAGCGGTGGAGGTTCCACCGCACGTGGAGAAGGGAGCTGTAAGTGGAGGGGGAGAGAACGAGGAGTGTGATGATGATGTCGAGGAGGTGCCACCAACCGAGGAGGCCACTTCCTCCGCACCTTCTTCCCTACCATTGGCGTTAACTCGCGGGCGTCGTACACCTCGCCCCAACACGAGGTTAACCGACTATGCTACGGTTGCCGTTGGGGAGTTCGATGAGGAGAGTGCGGCACTTTGCCTAGCGACCATCGGCGACGATAACCCACGCACCCACAAGGAGGCTTTTGCTTCACCAGATGCACCGCTATGGAAGCAAGCAATGGAGAGGGAGTTAGCATCCATCAAGGAGAACGATGTTTTCGAGCTCGTCGACCCGCCGAAGGGTGCCTACTTGGTGGGATGCAAGTAGGTGCTTAGGAAGAAATTGGGAGCTGATGGAAGTGTCGAACGCTACAAGGCACGGCTTGTGGCGCAAGGGTACACTCAACGGGAGGGGGAGCACTATAGTGAGACCTTCGCTCCTGTTTCGAAGGCCTCCACTCTTTGGGTGTTGCTCGCGCTAGCGGCATCTCTCAACATTGAGGTGGAACAATTGGACGTTTGCACCGCCTTCCTCTACGGGCTTCTCATGGAAGAAGTCTACATGCGGCAACCCCCGAGGTACGATAATGGTAGCGGACGGGTATGGAAGCTCAAGCGTACCCTCTATGGCTTGAAGCAAAGCCCACGCGGATGGTACAAGCGCATCGACGACTTTCTTCTTCAACACGGCTTCGCGCGAAGCGTGTGTGATAGCGCTTTGTACGTGTTGAAGGAGGGGGAGAAGTAATTGGTGCTTTTGCTCTACGTCGATGACCTTCTTTTCTCCGACTGCAAAGACCTCATTCGTGAGGTCAAGCAACGGCTAGGGGCGGAGTTCGCCATGAGGGACTTGGGACCGGTGACGTACAACCTCGGGATGCACGTCGACCGCGACCGCGCGAACGGGGCCATTCACCTCCACCAAGAGAAATATGTGAAAGAGGTTGTGGAGCGCTTCGGCATGGGTAATAGCAACCCGGTGGGGACGCCACTAGACACGGGATTTTCTTGCCTCCCGGGAGAGGAAGAATCCGCCCTCGACAAAGCCGAAGGGAAGTGGTTTCATTCGCTAGTCGGCTCACTCATGTATGCCGCTGTTTCCACTTGTCCCGACCTCTCATACACCGCCGGGGTACTTGGACGAGCCGTAAGCAACCCTCATACCGAGCATGTGCGTGCGGGAGGACGTGTTCTACGCTACCTCCAAGGCACACCCAACTTGGGAATCGTAAATGAAACCGGTCTAATCGTGCTTAAGGGCTACACCGATTCGGATTATGCCGATGATCAAAGTAAGCGCAAGAGTACCGGCGGGTACGTCTTCACCTTGCTTGGGGGAGCCGTGAGTTGGCAAAGCAAGTTGCAACCAACCGTGGCTCTAAGCACGACGGAAGCGGAGTATATGGCACTCACTCAAGGAGCCATGGAGGCAATATGGCTACGCGGCCTTCTAGCGGAGCTTGGGCATCCTCAAGCCGACCCAACTCCTCTCTTTTATGACAACCAAGCGGCCATAAACCTCACTCACAATGCCGTCCTTCACGGGCGTACCAAGCACATTGAGGTGAAGCATCACTTCATTCGTGAGGTGGTCGAGAAAGGTGAGGTCAAGGTCACATACAAAAGCACCAAGACACAACCCGAGAATTTCCTCACTAAACCACTCCCTAAGGATTCATTCCGTGCATGCCGTGAGCGTGTTGGTATGAACACCTAGTGGCTTGGATGCAAGGGGGAGTGTTGGAGGGAAACGGTGGTGGGGCGGTGGTATGCCCCCAACCCACCGAGGGCACTTCGGTGCCTTCGATCCCTTTGACTAGGGATCGGTGGGGTGGCACCGATTGACTTCGGGAGACACACCCTTCGGTGCCACGTGGCGGCACCATATTCCAACCTTGGAGTTGAAGTCACATTCAGTGTGTTCGGTGAAATTCGGTGGCCGAATTTCACCCAACCGAAATTGTTACACGCGGCGCACTAGCGACACAATTTATAGCAACTCAATTACATAGAACCGCCCCACCACTGTTTCCCTCCAACAGTGGTGGCGGGGGTGGGGGCTTCGGTGGCGGCGGTGGCGGCGGAGGCGGCGCCGGCAGTGGCAGTGGGGGCGGAGGAGGAGGCGGTGGCGGCGGTGGCGGAGGTGGCGGCGGAGGAGGTGGAGCTCGTCAGGGTGGCTTCGGTGGTGGTCAGCGCCAGCAGCAGCAGCGCACTCGTGAGACCCCGCCCCCCCAGCAGCTTCGAGAGTGGTACGCTTCGTGTCAGCGGGGTGGGGGTACTGGTCCCTGTACCTACGTCCTCCGTACCGGCGACCGTACAAGTGAGCATTACGGGGGCCCGCACCCCACCTAGCGCTGCTCCGGTCGCCTGACGGACACCTGGCGTCTCCAGTTCCCTGACGCCACTGAGATCCCTCGCTGGGGAGAGCTGCAGAGGTCGGGGGTTGCTATCTTTGATCTTGATTATGATGCTATTCTTGCTGCCATGTATGCTGTGTCTACTAGTGATGAGGGTGACTGTTACCTGTGTGTTCCGCCTGACCCGGGCATTGAGGCTGCTGCTCTAGGTGCTGGTGAGGCTGCTGCTCTAGGTGCTAGTGCGTCTGCTGCTCCAGGTGCTGGTGAGTATGCTCTCTGAGGTACCACGTCGGCTCAGGCCTTACACGCCTTCACCCTTGACTCGGGTGCTTCCCGCTCCTTCTTTCGAGACCGCACCACGCTTATGCCGCTTAGTCGGCCGGTTGCGGTCTCCCTGGCGGACCCCACTAAGGGTCTTGTCCTTGCTCACTTCTCCACTGTCTTACCGTGTCCGGCAGCCCCCTATGGCACCCTGTCAGGTCTCTACCTCCCCTCGTTCTCTACAAACTTGGTGAGTGGTGCTGATCTACAGGATGGGGGGGTTGACCAATTCACTCCTGCGAGTCAGCGGGTGACCCACTGTACGTGTGCTCGGACGGGCCGACACCTAGCCACGTTTACCTGTCGGCCGGGGTCGAGCCTGTACACACTGACTACTGAGTCTCCTCCGACTGCTGAGTCTGGTCAGGTAGCTGCGTCGAGTCAGGTGTTTGCTGCAGCGTCCAGGTCTGGTCCTGAGTCTGCTCCCTGCTCGTGTCGTCTCCTGTCCCACCAGACTCTCCTCTGGCACCACCGCCTTGGTCACCCCTCCTTGCCTTGTCTCCGAGGCATGGGCTCCCGTGTCCTTGTCTCTGGTCTCCCCCGGTCCCTCCCTCCCCTACCTCCGGGGCCTGCCCCTACCTGCGTTCCCTGCGTCGAGGGGCGGCTGCGCGCCGCCACTCACTCCTCCGAGTTTCTTCCGACAGAGGCTCCCCTGCAGACTCTTAACATGGACGTGTGGGGCCCCGCCCGCGTCCGTGGTCAAGGTCACGAGTGTTACTTCCTCTTGGTGGTTGACAACTACTCGCGTTACACCACAGTGTTCCCCTTGCGCAGCAAGGGTGACGTCACTGAGGTGTTGACCGACTAGATCCGCGCGGCTCGTCTCCAGCTCAGAGAGAGTTTCGGCTCGTAATTTCCTGTTCTGCGTCTGCACTCTGACAGAGGCGGGGAGTTTTCCTCTGCCCTTCTCGGAGCCTTCTGTCGTGCACATGGCATCCGCCAGACCTTCACGCTTCCGGCCTCTCCACAACAAAATGGGATTGCTGAGCGCCGCATTGGCATGGTCATGGGCGTCGCTCGTACGTCCATGATCCATGCGGCCGCTCCCCATTTTCTGTGGCCGTTTGCGGTTCGGTACGCAGCGCTTCAGATCAAACTTCAGCCCCGGGTCTCCTTGCCGGAGACCTCCCCAACCTTGTAGTGGACGGGGAAGGTTGGCGATGCATCTGCGTTTCGTGTCTGGGGATCTCGGGCATTTGTCCGCGACTTGTCTGCGGACAAGCTGTCCCCCCGTGCGGTTCCCTGCGTCTTCGTTGGCTTCCCCCCTGACGCGCCTGGTTGGCAGTTTTACCACCCCACCTCGCGCCGTGTTCTGTCCTCCCAAGACGTCACGTTTGACGAGTCAGTTCCTTACTACCGTCTCTTCCCCTACCGCACTGCACCCCTCCCCCCGCCGCCGCTCTTCCTCGCGCCAGGTCCCCCCCCGGTAGACCCCCTCCCCCCTCAGGGTCCTGCCCCATCAGGTGTGTCCCAGGTAGACGCAGTCGAGCCTGTTGAGGTAGCTGTTGACTCTCGTACTGCTAGGGGTGCTGAGCCTGGGGGTGCTGAGTCTGGGGGGGCTGAGCCTTGGGGTGGTGAGTCTGGGGGTGCTGGGCCTGGGGGTGCGGAGCCTGGGGGTGCGGAGCCTGGGGGTACGGAGCCTGGGGGTGCTGAGCCTGGGGGTGCGTAGCTTGGGGGTGCTGGGTCTGCTCATGTGGCCTCTGGCGGTGCTGGGTTTGGGGCCCCTTCGGGTGCTTCGTCGAGGCGGGAGCTACCCTCTCCACAGGAGCTGCGCGAGTGGTTTGCCCGGCGTTGGAGCCGTGCTGCTGGAGCTGGAGGTGCTGCTGTTACTGCTGACCCTGGGGTCGACACTGGAGTTACCGGAGCCACTGGTCCTGGAGGTGCTCGTACTGGCGGTACTGGAGCTGCTGGGCCTAGGGGTGCTATTGAGCTTGCCGAAGCTGACGGTCCTGATGGAGTTGGTGCAGCTGGAGCTGGAGCTGCTGGATCTGGAGCTGCTGGAGGTGCTGCTGGCGCTGATGCTTCTGAGGGTGCTGGAGCTGGCGCTGTTGGAGATGCAGGTGCTGCTGGCGCTGGTGCGTCTGAGGGTGCTGGAGTTGGCGCTGTTGGAGCTGGAGGTGCTGCTGGAGCTGGTGCTGCCGTTAGGGGTAGTGGTACTGTCCCTGCTGGTCCTGGAGGCGCTGCGCGGCCGCGGCCGTACTTCGTTCCACTCCTTGAGCAGGTTCTTGGTCTCCCACCCTCTACTGGTCCTACTCCTCCCTTAGAGTGTCCAAAGCCTGTCCAGTCGCGGTCACAGTTACAGCCCGCCTCCCCCCTACCTGCACCTTCTCCCTACACTGGTCCCACTGGAGGTCTTGCTGAGCGTCGTGAGCCTGCGTCTTGTCCTGCGTTGCCTGTTCGTGCTGCTCGCACTAGTAGTCGTGCTCCGCGTCCGCGTCCTCCTGCGGTCCCAGGCACACACCAGAAGGCACTGCGTCCTTCCACTGCTCCTCTGCATGTCCTGTTGCCGTCTCCTCTAGAGTCCTCGTTTCCTGTCCTTGCTGACACGGAGTCAGATTCTCGTCGTGCTGCAAGTCCTACTGTCACGCGTCTCCTTGCTACTCTTGTCATTGACCCTTCCTTTGAGTCCACTGCTGCGTCTGCCTTAGTTGCTAAGCTTGTCGACTTTGGTGCTCGTTGTCGTCTAGACTACGCTGCTAGTCTTGTTGCTGAGTCTGAGTCTGTCTGTCCTCCTTCCGTCGGGGGTGAGTGTGCTCTTAGCACGGACGTCCTTGAGGACAGGCAGGAGGAGTTCTAGTGTTTTTCTGCTGCTTTGCCTCATCTCGTGTCCACGCTGATTGCCCATGTGGGAGACCCGGATGCACCAGACATCCCGACTCTTCGATCGTACGCTGAGGCGTTCGGGGGTCCTTACTCCTCACAGTGGCAGTCACCCATGGACGCAGAGATGGCTTCCTGCAAGTCCAGAGGCACCTACGTCGACGAGGTTCAACCACTTGGGGCGAACATTGTCAGTGGCATGTGGATTTTCAGGGTGAATCGGCCGCCGGGTTCTCCGCCTGTCTTCAAGGCGCGTTACGTATCTCGAGGCTTCAGTCAGCGGCAGGGAGTTGAATACTTTCAGACCTTCTCTCCCACCCCGAAGATGACCGCTCTTCGGGTGCTGCTACACATAGCCGCTTAGCGCGAATACGAGCTTCACTCTCTTGACTTCAGCACTGCTTTCCTACAGGGCAGCCTGCACGAGGAGATCTGGCTGCGCCGCCCACCTGGCTTCACTAGGTTGTTTCCCCCTGGTACCCAGTGGAGCCTCCGGCGGCCAGTCTACGATCTCCGCCAGCATCTCGTGAGTGGCACGACACACTGAGGACTACACTTGCAGCTCTTGGGTTTGCTCCTTCTACTGCCGACCCGTCGCTGTTTCTGCGCACCGACACCTCTTTGCCGCCGTTCTACATCCTCGTGTACGTCGACGACTTGGTCTTTGCCACTGCTGACACTGCTGGACTCGCCCACGTGAAGTCGGAGCTGCTGAAGAGACACACGTGCACAGACCTGGGTGAACTGCGCAGCTACCTTGGCTTGCATATCACCCGGGACAGAGCACAGCGCACCATTACCCTAACGCAGTCACACATGGTGCAGCAGGTCCTTCAGCGCTTCGACTTCACGTACTCTTCGCCTCAGGCCACTCCTCTGTCTACTCGCCACTCTCCCTCAGCTCTGCCTTCGGATGAGTCCGTAGAGCCGAGTGGCCCGTACCCAGAGCTTGTTGGCTGCCTCATGTACTTGATGACCTGCACACAACCTGACCTTGCATACCCTCTTAGCATCTTGGCACGCTATGTTGCTCCTGGGAGACACCGACCATAGCACATGGCTGCAGCGAAGAGGGTGTTGCGCTACTTGTGCAGTACGTCGGGCATGGGGCTAGTGCTTGGAGGGCGACGTTTAGTGGTCCTCCCAGGTTACGCAGACGCTTCTTGGGCTGACGACCAGGCTACGCAGCGGTTGTCATAGGGTTACACCTTCAGCCTTGGTTCCGGCTCTGTTTCGTGGCGGTCTACTCGCTTGTCTTCTGTTCTCGGATCCAGCTGTGAGGCTGAGATCTACGCGGGGGCCATGGTTGCACAGGAGCTACGCTGGCTCACCTACCTGCTGACTGACCTAGGAGAGCCGCCTCGTTCTCCTCCAGTTCTGTACGTAGACAACAAGGCCATGCTGGCTTTGTATCGGGAGCACAGACTGGAGCACAGAACGAAGCACATTGCTCTTCGCTACTTCCTTGCTCTTGAGCTGCAGCAGCGTGGTCAGCTCCGCCTCACCTACGTGGCCTCTGAGGCCAACACTGCTGATATCTTTACCAAGGCACTTCCACCTTGTGATCATTAGCGCTTCTGTACGATGCTAGGTCTTGTGCCTACTTGACCTCATTTGCTCACTTCTTGTCCTTGCTTGTACTGTGATCTTTCTATACATGCACTTGCTCGTTTACCTTTATATATGATCTTGCGTGTGAACACGCCTTGTGGCCTTGAACTTGTGTCGGAATGTGTTGTGACGTTGTGATCCACCTTGAGCTTGCTTTGCTTTGCCTGACTGGTCTTGTGACCTCTTGTTCTCCCCCACTTTGCCTATGGGGGTGTGTCAAACTTATATGCTATAGTCTGTGTAGGCTGTAGTGGGGTAGACCATATGGGGTACAACACTTTTAGGTTTTCCTACTTGTACCCACCTGCTTGCTAGTTCATTCATTCCTCATTTCTTCACAGAGCGCCATCTCTGGAAATAAGGAGCCCACCCCATAAAGTCACCCTAAAGCCGTATGGCTTTTGATGACACTACTAACGAGAGACCCTCGCTGTAACAGTGTAGCAGCCGAATGCTGCCAAGTACAATGCAGGTGGGCGGAAGTCAAGCACCACCTCACCAACTGTTCGTATTGGTCGAACGCCTCAACCTGCAGCTGGGCGACCAGGTCCTGACGCGCAGCCCAACACTAACCCTCGCGCAAAAATTTCGAAACGCATAACACCGAAGTTCCGACCGCTCGCCGACTTCGCCAACAATACCGACGAAATTACAGCCCCGTAACCAATCTCGCCGTCCAATCCCGTACCGCAATAATTCTCTGAATTTCACGGCAGGTTCATTTCAAAGGGGTTGGGTTACCATTGAGTAATTCAGAGAGAGTCGCGACTTGGGAGTGCGACTCGAGATTTGAATGTGCTCTATAAAATTGTACTGTGAAATTTGTGAAGTCATAGTGCAATTTCCAGAGAACTCCAGAGAGCACTATATCCTCGCTTTCCTAGCCTACTAAGGCTGCTACTTCCCTGCCAGCAACGTTTCACTCGCGGCTGTCGCCAGAGTCGGCACAAGAAACAAGCGGCGGTTCCCTCAGGCTGCTCGAATGGATTCAACTCCAAGACGGAAGAAACGATGCTGATTCGCGCGATGATAACGTGACGGTTACCGTCACAGTACCAACGGAATCTGCAGGCGAAGGCTCGGCCGCCGTGAGTGAATTGCCGCCGCCGCGTGACTTGGAGACCCCGAACGCAGGGCTTTGGAACAGCCTGTTACTACGTGGCGCAGCAGGCGCATGGCGGGGCGTAATTCGCGCCGCCCGTCCGCCTCTAGTACCCCGGGAAGACGACCAACGTGGCGGTAGCGACATCTGCGGGGACGGCCGTCCGCTGAAATGCGGCGGCGCCGCGGCCACCACTGGCAGCGGAGTCGGCATTAGAACCGGCCAGATGATTGATGGCGGTACTGACTTTGATCATCATCTGCGCGGCTGCAACGGAATGACTCGTCTAGTAGCTCCATAAAATCGGATAATAGCAGCAGCCGCAGCAGCACCCGCGACAGCCACAGCAGCGGCAGCAGCAGCAACAGCAGCAATGAATCACTATCATCAGACAGCGAGAGCGAGAGTGATGACGATAGCAGCACGGCGACGGAGGAGCTATTGGAGACGGAAAGCTCCCTTCGAAGAGAGGATCATTGGCCCAAGGGTCTGCACGCAGAGGCGCATGAAGCAGCGGGAGCAGCGGTGAAAAATTCAATTTCATAAAAAAAAAAAATGCAGAGGAGGAGCCCTTTCCCGCGGTCAACGCGGTCTGGGCTGCTCATCCTGCCCATCCAACTGCTCTCCAAGGTGCGTTGACCAGGTCAACTTTACGTTACAAGGTGCGTTGACCATGTCAACTTGATACTGCAAGGTTTCTCATTCCTGGAACGTCTCCTTTGTTTCTTCTTGTTTTTGTCCACCTTACCAGGAGGTTTAACACCGCCCTCTCCCTCTCTTTCCCACCTTCTCCGTGCTAAAACTCTCTGAATTCCTCCTCCTCTCCCAGACCCCTCTCCTCTCCCCGCCTTGGTGCCCTATGCAACAGCCTTGTATCCAACCAGACGTCAAAAAGCCTCTCTTCTCGACTCCCTTTCTCTCCTGCCTTTCTCCATCTGCAGCCCTGTATTGGACCTACACATTCAATTGCTTTGGCGACCAGTCGTGGCGCTTTGCCAGAGCAGCCCTGCTCTCGTTATTGCATCACTCGTGGCCAGTGGCTGTAGCAAGCTTCACTAGCCGGGTGAGCACATGCTCCTGTGCACACACATGTTCATGTTCTCTCCCTCCATCCCTTTTTTCATGCTCATAACCCCAACCCCCAAACCCCCCAACCCCTGAGCTTCAAAGTATATCCATCTCTTTTCCCACCCTCCTCCCTCAAGCTTCTCTCTCTTTACACTCTTCCGCTCGTGCTGTCCCCTCTCCCCACCCCCGCTGATGTCCTTCTCTTCTCCTCTCTTCCCTTTCCACTCCTTCACCACCTCCCCATCTCGCCAACTGTCCCACACATACCAGCTGGTGGCATTTGTAGCATGCCCGTTGGTGGGTAGCCTCATGGATGCAGCTCCCAGAGTGCGTGCGTTTAGCACCATCGTCCTTGCTCAGGTCCGCATGACCGTTCAGCACCGTCATTATTGCACCACCATGATTGCACCATCATGATTGCACCATCATGATTGCACCATCGTGATCGCACCATCTCCCACCATTCCCCGGCCAGCTCAAGCCACCACCTTCCCGCCATGCCTCCAAAGCACCTCCTCCGTGTTACACGCCTTACACCTCGCCTTCAGGAGATTTTTGAGAATCCTATACTATCCGTCTCCATCGGTCCCACCTCTCTCCGTTGCTCCGCAGTCCACAGCCATCATGATCGCCGCAACAGCCATGATACACGCCTTGCAACATGCCTTCCCTGCCGTAGCAGCAACAGCAGCAGCAGCAGCACTGGGTGCTGCTGGCTCAGCTGCCTCGTCGGTTGCTACACCAGCCGCCGCGTCAGCTGCTTCGCCGGTTGCCACATCAGCCGCCGCGTCAGCGCTCTCAGCTGTCCCCGCAACAGCTGTGTTACGGCAGGGGTGGTTCGTTGTGCTGGTGGTGGCGGGATGTGTTGACAAACTTATGGGACTGGCTTCAGGAGTGGCGTTTGAGAATGACTGGGTTCTTGTGGTGAGCTCAACACAAGCACACACGTGCCAACACAAGCACACACGTGCCAACACAAGCACACATGTGCCAACGCACGCACATACATGCCATCACGTTTACACACGTGCCACCAACGCACGCACGCACGTTCCAGCACCTGCTCACACGTGGCCCCGCTTCCTTGCTTCCCTTTAACGTCTCCTCTCTTCCGTTTCCTCTCTCGTCCTCCCTCTCTCCTCCTCCCTCTGTCTCCATACACCCATTGCAGCTTGTTGGGCCGAATCGGCCTGTGCCTCTGGCGACTGCCAGCGCCATGCTGAGGCGGGTGGAGCAGAGCTGCGAGGTGAGGGAAGACAAGTTTGGTTATTCATGCTCTTGTTAGTGCCGTGTTGCTACTGCCACGCTAAACATGCCGTGTTGGTTACTGCCGTGGCCAACCGACTGAACCTGTTGCTACTGCACAGTTTCTTGATCCTGACGCACTGCACGCCCACCATTCGCCCGCCTTGCTCTCCCTTCCTCTGCACTTTCCCCCCCTTCCTCCCTCCTCGCTCCACTCCACCTGCAGGTAGCAGCAGCACTCATCTTCGGATGGCTCATTGCAGCCTGGGGCCCGCTCGTCTTGAAACGTCTCGACACTTCCCCACCCCTGGCTCTCTTCCTCTCTCCCCCCCCCCCCCCTACTCCATGTGCAGGTAGCAGCAGCGCTCATCTTTGGATGGCTCATTGCAGCTTGGGGCCCGCTGGTCTGCGTCAAAGCATGCCTCGCCCTCGTTGCACTCTCCCTCCCTGCCATGGTGCGTGCCTGCCAACCCCCACCAGCTCACATGCCCACATAACCGCATGCGCACATACCCACACACCCACTCACCCACACACCCACACACCCACACACCCACATACCCACATACCCCTCCCCCTCCCCCTTCCTTTCCCCTTCCCCCTTCCCCCCATGCAGCTTGCTCTCACTTCCCTCACCAGCTATCTGTCCAATGGAGCCATTAGTCAGCCTCACGACCCCGAGACGTCCCCTGAATCGACACAAGGGTCACTTAGGTCGACACCAAGTTTGTTAAGGTTGACGCCAAGATCATTTCGGCCGACACCAGGATCGGTTCGGTCAACACTAGGGTCGTTAAGGTTGACACCAGAGTCGTTTCGATCTACGTCGACACAAGGGTCGACTGGATCAGGAGCAGGTTCATTTCGCGTGACACCATCTTTGCCACAGGATTGGGTCCTAAGCGTCAATTACAGTACTGTTGCTGCTGCTGCTGCTGCTGCTGACGATGGTGATACTGCTGTTCCTGCTGCTGATGAGGAGGAGCAGGCTGGACCCGCATGTGGTATTCCTGCTTCTGCACCACGGGAAGTATCACAGGGGGGCATGGTAGCCGTTGTGGCAGCCCCAGCAGCAGCAGCAGCAGCAGCAGCAGCAGCAGCAGCAGCAGCAGCAGCAGCAGCAGCAGCAGCAGCAGCAGCAGCAGCAGCAGCAGCAGCAGCAGCAGCAGCAGCAGCACTAGCGACAGCAGCAGGAAAGGCGCTCTCTCACCCTGCCATTCAACCGCGAGAGGCTATTTCAGGCAGCGCAAAGGCAAATGGAGAGCCAGCACAGGGGATGGGAACCACATTACGAATGGCAGAGGTGGCAGGATCAGCGCTGGAGAGAGCGGTGGGGGAGTTGCGGCAAGTGGTTGAGGCGGCAAAAGAAGGGTGGTGCTGCTATGTGCATCAGCTGGTGATGCCTGCGAGTATGGCATATGTGCTTCTGTGCTTCAACGCTGTTTTGGCTCCTGGTGGGCTCATGACCTCGTACCTCACGCTCCATGGTGAGTGGGCATGCATGCACGCTCGCACAAACACATGTACACTCGCACGCACGCACGCACGCGCGCACGCATGTACAATCGCACGCACGACATACTCACACGCACGCACACACACACGCCACGACACACGCACAACGCACGTATATGCACGCACGCAGCCGCACGCGCACACAAGCAGCCGCAGCGCATTCCTCTCACAAACCAGACTGTACCCCAAAACCCAAAATCGGAATCTGAAACCCCCAACTCCCAAACCCAAAACCCTGATCCTGGCAGGGGTGCACATGGGGGTAATAGGCGAGTTCAGCAGCGCGTGTGCCGCCATGGGGTTCGCGGCTACGTTCGTCTCGCCGCCGCTCGTCGCTCGCCTCGGAGTTCTGCAGGTGCGGTGGTAGAGGGAGAAGCAAGGGGTGCTGCTGGGAGAGGGGAAGGGGTGCGGTGCGGCCAATGGGAGGGATGGTGTGTTGCGAGATGAAAACCACGCAGCTGTCTGGAGCAGGCGGGATGAAACGTACGCATTACTATTGAGGTCCAACGCTCACTAGCTCCCGTATCTTGTGTGCTCTCCTCCTCCTCCTCCTCCTCCTCCTCCTCCTCCTCCTCCTCCTCCTCCTCCTCCTCCTCCTCCTCTTTCCTCCTTTCCTCCGCAATTTCCCGTGGTTGAGAAACGACTTTAACACCCATCCTCCACGTCCCCTGTTCTTGTTCTTCTCTCGCCCTCCCTCCCCCCATCCGTCTTTCCCTCTGCCTCTCTCTCTCTCCTTCCCAGGCAGCCAGTGCAGCACTGCTATTTCAACCGCTGCTGCTCTTCATCTTGAGGCGCCTCAAAAGTCGTATTGCTCTCTCCCTCTCCTCTCTCTCCTTCCCAGGTCGGCAGTGCGGCGCTGATCTATCAAGCGATGCTGCTCTTCCTCGCGCTGCTCACCTTCTCGTCAATCTCCTTTGCGCCGCCTTCTCTGCAGCAAGGCCTGCTGCTGCTCTTCCTCCTGCTCATCGTGAGTCTGCTACTAACGAGGAATTCCGTACTGCAGCACTTCCCATCGTGCTATTCTTATCGTGGCTATTCTTCACGCGCCGAATTCCTATCCTGTCGCAGCAACTCTTACCGCGGCGGCGGTTTTAACACGGGTGACGGAAATTCTAATCGACGCGCCAAATCAACCCCGTTCCCCACCTCGCCGCCACCCTTATTCTCCTCAGGTGCTCTCCCGGGTAGGCAACTAGACGTTCGAAATCGTCGGCGCGCAAGTCATCCAGACGGCCGTCCCCGCCGCATACGCTAACTCCTTCGGCTCCACCGAAATGGCACTAGCAAGTCTCGCAGAGCTCCTCATGTTTGCGCTCGCCATAGTTCTCTACGATCCGCGGTATTTCGGCGCGCTCGTGCTCATGTCCGTTGCTGCCATCTTTGCCGCGGCTGCGCTCTACTGCTCCTGGCTGGCTTGGCCGGACTCGAGGCTGGGGAAGGTGTTTCCGAACCAGCCGGAGGCTTGGTGGAGGAAGGTGTTGTGTGGAGAAACGAAGTCGGAAGAAAAGGAGAGGGTGGAAAAAGCTCGGTTGGGTGATCTAGAGATGGAGATTGGACGAAGCACAGGGAATGGGAAGCCTTTCGGGGTGAAGAAGTCGTGCGGTGGTGCTGATCAAGATATGGTGATCATGATTGATAAAGGAAAGGTAATTGAGCTAAGCGAGGAGGCGCTAATTGCTACTGCAGGGTTTCGGGTTTGAACTTCGAAGATTGCTGGGGGTTTTGGATGGCAAATGTTTGAAGGTTGGGTGGAGCATCTCCGATATAATCCACGTCGGTCACTGAGGCATGTTGTCCGATCAAGTTTCATGCGAAGGAAAATTCCTTATCCTTCGCATCCCTGCTCAACGCGTACATCACTGTAGCACCACAGTCAGCACCGTTACCACTCACAACCCTCGCATCGACAATCCGCCCGCCACCTTCGCACGTCGCATCCCGACCTCACGGCTCGGCGGGTAGCCCGCGCTCTGGGCCTCCGCTTCGACACTTTTCCCAACCACAGTCTCAGGCCCGTTGCGTGACAACCACAGTCCATTACCGTTACCACTGTAGTTTCGCTATATATTCTTCGCTCATGCCTTCTCTCATTGTACTCTTGCTTCGATAGTGCAATTCTCGTTCGTTCACTCAATTGCACTCGTAACAACTGATATTCAGAGCCTACGATCTCCTCTCGGACCGCACCCACACCTTCGCTTCACCACTATCTCAAATTTTGGAGGGGGTAGACGTCTCTCAGCGACACAGCACCGCCGCTTGTAGTGCTCTCTCGTAAGCACGCACGGCCACGACCGAGGCTCTCGCTGAGCTCGCCCGACACCCCCGCCATGGCCGAATTCACGCTCGCCACATTGACGCAGGAGCAGCTCGACCGTCTGGTGCGCCAACTTGAAGATTCGGCGCTCGAAATTGCGACGCTCACGGCGGAACGTGACTCCGCACGTCAGCAATCAACGATGAACACCCCAGCGCCACCACACGCACCGACAAATGCATCTGCACAATCGGACGAGCCGATTGTCATCTTGTCCGGCACACCAACACAAAACAACAGCGTGGGACAGCACTCTGGCACAGCCAGCGATGGCGCCGCCCAACTGATGCCTGGCATGGGAGGAAGCAGGGTCGCATCAAGCCCGCGGGAGCCTCGCGAAGCCCGTCGGCACGTGGAGTTCGCGGCGTCAAGTGGCGAACAGGCCATTATGGCACCAATGCCACTCAAGCCGCAACGCCCGCCTTGCTTCGACCCGAGCCAGCCTGGAGGTCCGACGGTTCAATCGTGGGTCTTCACGATGAACGTCTTTTTCGACGCGAATTACGTCGAGTCGGACGCAGCGAAGATTCGGTATGCCGTTTCGCTGCTAAGGGCCCCCGCCATGGACTGGTGGCGAGTCATCGTGACGTCGCCACGCGCCTACGAGCCACCGTCGCAAGAGGAAGGGCCCACGGGCCCAGCTGTCACCTGGAGTTCATTCTGCGAGACCGCCCAATACAGCACGTGGGATGCGTGGTGCGTAGGGCTTCGGGCGCGCTTCGAGCCGATCGCGGCTTCTATTTCAGCGCGTCAGAGATTGTGCACTTGGCGGCAACTCGGATCGGTTCAACACTATACGAGTGGTTTTCTCTCATTATGCGAGCAAGTCGGCTACATGCACGAAGCGAAGCGGGTGGACCGTTACGTCGGGGGGCTGAAGCCGGACATCTCGCACGAAATCATGCTACGCGGGCTTTCGAACTTCAACGAGATTCTCGCGCTCGCCGAGAAAATCGACATTTTACGCCGTCCGAGACCGGGGTCCTACTATGGACATCGTCCTCGGGGACCGATCGAGCACGCCACTGTACACGCTATTTCGACGAATGCAGATGCCGCGCCGTTGAAGGGGCGCTGTTTTGCTTGCAACAGGCCGGTCCACCGCAAGAGAGAATGCCCAGAGGAGCTAAGGCGCCGCGGAGCAGAGCAGGGGAGGGAGTCTCCAAGGCAGGGAAACGCCAGCAGTCAGTAGGAATCGGGCCAACTACTGACGAGACTGCCTGCTCGCCCAACCCCATCGACCCTCACCAAGTCACAGTACCGATTCAAACTATCGATTGGACCCGGAGGAATAAGGAGGGTACAGCGACGGATTGCCCAGTACTGATCCACGGGAAAATACAGGGAGCAGTAGTGAAGATTTTTATCGACGGAGGAGCAAGCCACAGTTTAGTCAATACTGCAACCACACAAAAAATGCAGCTGACACTTAGCCGTTGCTTACCGGAGATAGACGCACGTTTAGTCGACGGCACACCACTAGCCATACGGGAAAAGGTAGAGAGATTCAAAGTCCGCTGCGGGGGGAATTTCGGGTTTACACGGGAAATGCTCGCAACGACACTGGATGGGCACGATATTTTACTGGGGCGCGATTGGTTGCGACGGTATAACCCGCGAATTGACTAGACGACGGGTAGCTGCACCGTACGAAGTAGTGGTAACTGGGTCGAGCTACCTCGCTGGCAGTCGCCCGAGTCTTCAGCGGTACACGTCAACGCCATCACAATGAAATGGGCTGTCGCTGCTGGAGCTGACGTGTACGCAGTAGACATCGCAGTAGTAGAGGAAGTAGAGCAGCCGAGTGATTTCAAGAAACTGCTGGCAGCCGTACCGCCTGAATTACAGGAACAGTTGAAACGATACCCCAGGATTTCTCCCGACGACTTTTCGGAAGGACTGCCACCTCAGCGAGCACATGACCACCGAATCGAACTAAAACCGGGGGCACAACCAACCGTACAGCGCCAGTTTAGACTGACACATCCCGAGCTCGACGAACTAAGGAAGCAGTTAGATTACCTGTTAGAGAAAAGATTAATCCGACCGAGCTCGTCACCATTCGCCGCACCGATATTGTTCACGCCGAAAAAAGACGGGGGTTTTCGCATGTGTATCGACTACAAAGCACTGAACAGGGTAACAGTCAAGTCGCGGTACCTCATTCCCCGCGCTGACGAACTGATCGACCAACTGCGAACAGCACGGGTTTTTTTTTTTCCGAAAATCGATTTACGGGGAGGTTACCATCAGATTAGAGTCGAACCATCGGACTGCGCCAAAACAGCCTTCAGGACTAGGTACAGGTCGTTCGAGTACACTGTGATGCCATTCGGGCTGACCAACGCACCGGCGACTTTTCAGATGACCATGAACGAGGCATTAAGGCCGCTCTTAGATACATGTGTAATAGTTTACCTCGACGACATCCTAGTTTACAGTCAGGATAAGCAGCAGCACTTAGCAGATCTGGAAGCAGTGTTTAAGGTTTTAGACGAGCACAGATTACTGACCAAGGGTTCCAAGTGCGAGTGCTTCCAGGATAGGTTAGAATTTTTGGGGCACGTTATTTCGGAGGCTGGAGTTGAAATCGACCCTAAGAAGCTGGATACGGTAAAAGCGTGGCATCCCCCGACGAACGTCACAGAGCTGCAGAGCTTTTTAGGGTTCGTTAATTATGTGCGTCGGTTCGTCCCCGATATGGCACGGTTAACTGCCCCACTGACGGATTTACTGCGGAAGGGGGTCGCTTTTACGTTGGGGGAGAAAGAGCATGCTGCCTTCTCTGCCCTGAAAAATGTTCTCTGTTCACCGCCCGTCCTGCGCATCGCCGACCCACACCGCCCATTCGAAGTAGTTACTGACGCAAGCGATATTGCCATCGGAGGTGTACTGCTACACGATTTCGGCAATGGCCTATAGCCTATCGCATACGAGTCACGAAAATTGCATCCGCCCGAGAAAAATTACCCTATACACGACCGCGAAATGCTTGCGATCGTGCACGCGTTCAAAGTATGGCGCTGTTACTTGACTGGCGCGGACGTGGCAGTACGGACAGACCATAAATCACTGCGGTACCTTCGCGGACACCCACACCTCAACCCACGACAGATTCGCTGGCTCGACTTCCTCGAGTCCAACTTTCACTACACGGTCACTTACAAAAAGGGAGCCTCGAACATGGCCGACGCACTAACCCAGTCCCACTGCCCAGATCCACGTGATACTACTTGCCCAGACAAGCCCGCTACTGACAGGCCTATTCACCCACGGGTACCAAATTGATCCATTCTTCACAGGAGGAAATTCGCAGCAGTTCGCAGCAGCAAGGGGAGTCTATTAGGTAAAATCCGGGACTGTTCGCATTTGGGTGCCGGGGTATACACTGCTACAGGAATTAGTGTTACAGGAGGCACACGACGGAGTTATCTCGGGGCATTTCGGAGTTGAAAAAACACGGCAGAAGCTGCAGCAGTATTGTTACTGGCCCGAAATGTTGACCAACGTACAACGACATGTGGCATCGTGTCCCACTTGTCAGCTCATGAAATCATCACGACAGCGGTCGGCGGGACAGTTGCAGCCGATACCACCCCCAGAGCGCGCTTGGCAGCAGGTGACGATGGACTTCGTCACGGGGTTACCAGCCGGGGCGAGTGGGAACGATGCGATCCTGGTCGTCGTCGATCGACTGACGAAAATGGCACATTTCGCAGCCTGCAAAAAATCATTCACAGCCGAAGAAACAGCACGCCTCTTCATCTCCACCGTCGTTCGTCTGCACGGGATACCAGCCGCGATCATCAACGGCCGCGACACGAAATTCACCAGCAACATCTGGCGGAACCTGTGGTAGCAGTTCGGCACACGACTGCAATTCAGTTCATCATACCACCCCGACACCGACGGACAGACAGAACGGACAAATCAGACCATGGAACAGCGCCTCAGGGCCACGTGTGACGACCCGACCACGTGGGAACAGCAACTGCCACTAATCGAATTCGCGTACAACAACTCGCCATCCGCCACGACCCAACACTCACCATTTTACCTAAACTACGGACAAGACCCGACAGTACCCATGACCCCGAATCCCAACAACCCAGTACCACGAGCACAACAGTTCGCCGAAATATTACAAGCAGCACGGACCCGGGCAGGAGACGCAGTAAAAAAATCAAACATCATCGCTAAACGCAATGCCGACCGCCACCGCAAACCTGTCACTTACCAACCCGACGACTTAGTTTTACTTGACACTCAGAACCTCCGACTGCCCATCACCTCGAAACTCCGCCCCCGATACTGCGGGCCATTTCGCATAAGCCACATGCTCACACCCGTCACCGCCCACCTCCTCCTCCCTGCTGACTGGTACATCAGCCCCTCATTCCACGTCAGCCTGCTTCGCCCTTACGTCCCGTCCACGAGCCAACTGCCACGCAATCTCCCAGCCAGCATGACCAGACCACCAACTGAACCTATCATCACCCCCGAGAAAATCCTGAGTCACAGAGTTCGCGACCCTCGAGGAGCCCGAAGGATCGAGTTCTTACTGCGCTAGAAGGACCGTACACCCACCGAAGACAATTGGGTTCCCGTCGACAGAATCGAAAATCAACCCCTCCTCACCCAGTATCTGCGCAGCCGAAATTTCAGGGATGTACATGCACTTTCGTAAGGAGGACCTCCTTAAGGGGGGGGGTAGTGTAAGGAAAATTCCTTTTCCTTACTTCGCATCCCTGCTCAACGCGTACATCACTGTAGCACCATAGTCAGCACCGTTACCACTCACAACCTTCGTATTGACAATCCGCCCGCCACCTTCGCACGTCGCATTCCGACCTCACGGCTCGGCGGGTAACCCGCGCTCCAGGCCTCCGCTTCGACACTTTTCCCAACCTCAGTCCCAGGCCCGTCGCGCGACAACCACAGTCCATTACCGTTACCACTATAGTTTCGCTATATATTCTTCGCTCATGCCTACGCTCATTGTACTCTTTGCTCCGATAGTGCGATTCTAGCGCGATCACTCAAATTGCACTCGTAACAAAAGTACATGTATCGGCATTGGCCGTTATCACATGAGCGAGTATGTTAGGAAAATCCCTTTTCCTTACTTCGCATCCCTGCTCAACACGTACATCACTGTAGCACCACAGTCAGCACCGTTACCACTCACAACCCTCGCATCGACAATCTGCCCGCCACCTTCGCACGTCGCATCCTGACCTCACGGCTCTGCGGGAAACCCGCGCTCCGGGCCTCCGCTTTGACACTTTCCCCAACCTTAGTCCCAGGCCCGTCGCGCGACAACCAGAGTCCATTACCGTTACCACTGTAGTTTCGCTATATATTCTTCGCTCATGCCTTCGCTCATTGTACTCTTGCTTTGATAGTGCAATTCTCGACCGTTCACTCGATTGCACTCGTAACATTCACTCTACTTCTGAACGGTCTGATGTAGTTTATGTATTGTAGCACCTTGTATGTAATATGCAATTTAATGGGTTCTCACATGGTAATTCGTGATTGTGATTTGGGTAAGTTTGTAAACTAGTTACAAATTAATCGTTTCGGGCTGGTTTTTAGACTATATTTGTAGTGTTCCTCCCTCCTTTTTCAGTTACGACTATGGGTGTATTGCATTGTATAGTGTATTATTCCCCCCCAAAAAAAGCCTATATTCGTAGTGCTGTGTGTTGTGTCATGTGAAATATTAATTTCACTTTAATAACCTTGAGAGTATCTCGTTAGTATTTTTTTTTACCACACTTGGAAAAGAAGCGGATAATTCGTGGGAATTCATGTGGTACGGTACACGGTCCAATTAGCTGGGTCTTGCGTGAATTTGACGATGAACTCTAGTTACCGCTTTCCACCGTGTGAAGCTGTTCTGAGCCACGAAGCATGGAGGAGTTATATATGTTCGAGCTGGGTATTCACCGAGGCCTTCCATTTTATTGAGAGTCAAACCTCGTGACAATTAGGAAAGCGTTGAGACGCTAAGGGCAGGTCCTAAAAAGTTCGTTCATTGTTCACGGATAGATTGGCCCTTTAGAATAGTGAGAAGCGGTATTAAGAGGTGAAGCGAGGCTCAGGAGTGTACAATATTGTACTCAACCGCTAACCCAATGAAAAGAAGTTTCGGAACGCGAGGGAACGCGTTCACGTGCAACATGTCACAATTGCATAAGAGGGTCGCATGGACTTGAATTATTGCTGATCAGGGTTTAGGGTTTCACAAGAATTCCAAGCAGAGCAACATTTGTCAAACTCTGGTGCCTCTCTTGCCCTGTCTGCTACTGCTGACAGCACTGTTCGCTCACTGTGGGCCACATGCAATACTGCTGCCCGTCTTGCTGTGCGTCTCCACTTACCGACCGCTAAGCGTGCGCACTTTAGTCAGTACAAGAGTGCTAAGACCTTGTACGACGCTGTAGTTGCACGCTACTCTTCCCCTACCACTGCTGCTCTTAGCCGCCTCACGCTGCCGTACCTGTTCCCTGACCTTGCTGCCTTTCCCACAGTCGCTGACCTTGCTGCCTTTCCCACAGTCGCTGACCTCATTATGCACCTTCCCACTAGTGACACTCGCTACCACGCTGCGCTTCCTGCTGAGTTCTTTGCA
The DNA here is from genome assembly GCA_948144175.1 of Closterium sp. NIES-65. Taxonomy (NCBI): domain Eukaryota; kingdom Viridiplantae; phylum Streptophyta; class Zygnematophyceae; order Desmidiales; family Closteriaceae; genus Closterium; species Closterium sp. NIES-65. Next base: position 1,527,478 of record CANXME010002388.1, on the reverse strand, counting down.
AAGAACCCTCCCCCCATGTACATCACCCTCTACTACATAGTCACCCGACTCCCTGACTCCCTTCGCTTAGTCAAGGACCACTTCCTCTCAGTTTGCCCCACCACACTCACCGTTGACCTCCTCAAGGAGCGCCTCCTAGTAGCAGAGAAGAGCATAGTCGCTGTAGGAGCCTCTCGTGGTGACCCTCGTACCCCCGTCTTTGAGGGGTGTTCCCCCTCCCCCCTCTTGCCCTCTGTTGCTTCTACTGCTGCGACCGACCTCGTTGGTTTGGAGTCGGTCGGCGCGGAGTCTGCCCCTAGCGAGAGACGCCGCACAGGCAAGGGCAAGGGGGGCAAGGGCGTTGGAGGGGCTGGCGGGGGCGGTGGAGGTGGCGGTGGAGGCAGTGGAGGGGGTGGGGGTGGTGGTGGGAGTGGTGGCGGGGGTGGAGGTGTCGGTGGCAGCAGTGGAGGCGGATGAGGCGGCAGCGGTGGCGGTAGGAGCGGAGGCGGCGGCGGCGGTGGAACTAGCCGCGGCTCTGCACAGAGGAGTGGCTCCGGTGGTGGTCAGCGCCTACAGCAGCAGCGCAGTCGTGAGACCCTGTCCCCCCAGCAGCTTCGTGAGTGGTACGCTGCGCGTCAGCGAGGTGGTGGTACTGGTCCCTGTACCTACGTCCTCCGTACCGGCGACCGCAGTAGTGAGCAGTGCGGGGGCTCGCACTCCACCCAGCGTTGCTTTGGCCGCCTGACGGACGCGTGGCGTCACCAATTCCCTGACGCCACTGAGATCCCTCACAAGGGAGAGCTGTCTAGGGCGGGGGTTGCTATCTTTGATCTTGACTATGATGCTATTCTTGCTGCCATGTATGCTGTGTCTGCTAGTGATGAGGGTGACTGTTACCTGTGTGTTCCGCCTGACCCGGGCATTGAGGCTGCTGCTCTAGGTGCTGGTGAGGCTGCTGCTCTAGGTGCTAGTGCGTCTGCTGCCCCAGGTGCTGGTGAGTCTGCTCTCTCAGGTACCTTGTCGGCTCAGGCCTTACACACCTTCACCCTTGACTCGGGTGCTTCCCGCTCCTTCTTTCGAGACCACACCACGCTTACGCCGATTAGTCGGCCGGTTGCGGTCTCCCTGGCGGACCCCTCTGAGGGTCCTGTCCTTGCTCGCTTCTCCACTGTCTTACCGTGTCCGGCAGCCCCCTCTGGCACCCTGTCCGGTCTCTACCTCCCCTCGTTCTCTACGAACTTGGTGAGTGGTGCTGATGGGGGCGTTGACCAGTTCACTCCTGCGAGTCAGCGAGTGACCCACTGTACGTGTGCTCGGACGGGCCGACACTTGGCCACGTTTACCCGTCGGCCGGGGTTGAGCCTGTACACACTGACTACTGAGTCTCTTGTGGCTGCTGAGTCTCGCCAGGTAGCTGCGTCGAGTCAGGTGTTTGCTTCAGCGTCCAGGTCCGGTCTTGAGTCTGCTCCCTGCTCGTGTCGTCTCCTGTCCCACTAGACTCTCCTCTGGCACCACCGCCTTGGTCACCCCTCCCTGCCTCGTCTCCAAGGCATGGCCTCCCGTGTCCTTGTCTCTGGTCTCCCCCGGTCCCTCCCTCCCCTACCTCCGGGGCCTGCCCCTACCTTCGTTCCCTGCGTCGAGGGGCGGCAGCGCGCCGCCCCTCACTCCTCCGAGTTTCCTCCGACAAAGGCTCCGCTGCAGACTCTTCAGATGGACGTGTGGGGCCCCGCCCGCGTCCGTGGCCAGGGTCATGAGCGTTACTTCCTGTTGGTGGTTGACGACTACTCGCGTTACACCACGGTGTTCCCCTTGCGCAGTTAGGGAGACGTCACTAAGGTGTTGATCGACTGGATCCGCGCAGCTCATCTCTTGCTCAGAGAGAGTTTCGGCTCGGACTTTCCTGTTCTGCGTCTGCACTCAGACAGAGGCGGGGAGTTCTCCTCTGCCCGTCTGGGAGCCTTCTGTCATGCAGAGGGCATCCGCTAGACCTTCATGCTTCCGGCCTCTCCACAGCAAAATGGGATTGCTGAGTGCCGCATTGGCATGGTCATGGACGTCGCTCGTACGTCCATGATCCATGTGGGTGCTCCCCATTTTCTGTGGCCGTTTGTGGTTGAGTACGCAGGGTATCAGCTCAACCTTCAGCCCCGGGTCTCCTTGCCAGAGACCTCCCCCACCTTGCGGTGGACGAGGAAGGTTGGCGATGCATCTGCGTTTCGGGTCTGGGGATCTCGGGCGTTTGTCTGCGACTTGTCGGCGGACAAGCTGTCCCCCCGTGCTGTTCCCTATGTCTTCCTTGGCTTCCCTCCTGACGTGCCTTGTTTGCAGTTTTACCACCCCACCTCGCGCCGTGTTCTGTCCTCCCAGGACATCACCTTTGACGAGTCGGTGCCTTACTACCGTCTCTTCCCCTACCGCACTGCACCCCTCCCCCCGCCGCCGCTCTTCCTTGCGCAAGGTCCTTCCCCGGTAGACCCTCCCCCCCCTCAGGGTCCTGCCCCGCCAGGTTTGTCCTAGGTAGACGCTGTCGAGCCTGTCAAGGTAGCTGTTGACTCTGGTGCTGCTAGGGGTGCTGAGCCTGCGGGTGCCGGGTCTGGGGGTGCTGAGCCTGGGGGTGCGGAGCCTAGGAGTGCTGAGTCTAGGGGTGCTGAGCCTGCGGGTGCCGGGTCTAGGGGTGCTGAGCCTGGGGGTGCTGAGCCTGGGGGTGCGGAGCGTAGGGGTGTGGAACCTGGGGGTGCTGGGTCTTCTTAGTCGAGGCGGGAGCTACTCTTCCCGCAGGAGCTGCGCGAGTGGTTTGCCCGCCGATTGAGCCGTGCTGCTGGAGCTGAAGGTACTACTGTTGCTGCTAGTCCTTGAGGTGCTCGTACTGGCGGTACTGGAGTTGCTTGGACTGGGGGTGCTGCTGGGGTTGCTGGAGTTAGTCCTGCTGGAGGTACTGCTAAAGCTGCTGGCGGTGCTGGAGCTGACGGTCCTGCTGGAGTTCGTGGTGCTGGAGCTGCTGGAGTTGCTGGAGCTGGAGCTGCTGGGGGAGTTGGTGCTTGTTGTTCTGCAGACGCTCGTGCCTTTGAGGGTGCTGGAGTTGGCGCTGTTGGAGGTGGAGGTGCTGCTGGCGCTGGTAATGCCGCTGGGGGTACTGGTGCTGTCCTTTCTGGTTTTGGAGGCGCTGTGCGGCTGAGGCCGTACTTCGTTCCGCTCCTTGAGCAGGTTCTTGGTCTCCCGCCCTCTACTGATCCTGCTCCTCCCTTAGAGTGTCCACAGCCTGTCCAGTGGCGGTCACAGTTACAGCCCGCCTCCCCCCTACCTACTCCTTCTCCCTACACTGGTCCTACTGGAGGTCTTGCTGAGCGTCGTGAGCCTGTGTCTCGTCCTGCGTCGCTTGTTTGTGCTTCTGGCACTAGTGGTTGTGTTCTGCGTCCGCGTCCTCCTGCAGTCCCCAATACACACCAGATGGCATTGCGTCCTTCCACTGCTCCTCTACGTGTCCCGTTGCCGTCTCCTCTAGAGTCCTCTCTTCCTACTCTTGCTCACCCGGAGTCTGACTCTCTTCGTGCTGCCAGTCCTACTGTCACGCGTCTCCTGGCTACTCGTGTCACTGACCCTTCTTTTGAGTCCCCTGCTGCGTCTTCCTTAGTTGCTGAGCTTGTCGACTTTGCTGCTCACTGTCGTCTAGACTACGCTGCTAGTCTTGTTGCTGAGTCTGAGTCTGTCTGTCCTCCGTCCGTTGGGGGTGAGTGTGCTCTTAGCACGGACGTTCTTAAGGACAGGCAGGAGGAGTTCTAATGTTTTGCTGCTGCTTTGACTCATCTCGTGTCCACGTTGATTGCCCTTCGGGAGACCCGGATGCACCAGACATCTCGACTCCTCGATCGTACGCTGAGGCGGTCGAGGGTCCTTACTCCTCACAGTGGCAGTCAGCCATGGACGCAGAGATGGCTTCCTCGAAGTCCACAGGCACCTATGTTGACGAGGTTCCCCCACCTGGGGCGAACATCGTCAGTGGCATGTGGATTTTCAGGGTGAACCGACCGCCGGGCTCTCGGCCTGTTTTCAAGGCGCGTTACGTGGCTCGAGGCTCCAAGCAGCGGCAGGGAGTTGACTACTTTCAGACCTTCTCTCCCACCCCAAAGATGACCACTCTTTGGGTGCTGCTGCACATAGCCTCTCAGCGCGACTACGAGCTTCACTCTCTTGACTTCAACACAGCTTTCCTGCAGGGCAGCCTCCACAAGGAGATCTGGCTGCGTCGCCCACCTGGCTTCACTGGGTCGTTTCCTCCTGGTACCCAGTGGAGCCTCCAGCGGCCAGTCTACGGTCTCCGCCAGGCGCCCCGTGAGTGGCACGACACACTGAGGACCACACTTGTGGCTCTTGGGTTTGCTCCGTCTACTGCCGACCCGTCGCTGTTTCTGCGCACCGACACCTCTTTGCCGCCGTTCTACATCCTTGTGTACGTCGACGACTTGGTCTTTGCCACTGCTGACACTGTTGGACTCGCCCACGTGAAGGCCGAGCTGTAGAAGAGACACACGTGCATAGACCTGGGTGAGCTGCGCAGCTACCTTGGCTTGCAGATCACCCGGGACAGAGCACAGTGCACCATTACCTTGACTTAGTCACACATGGTGTAGCAGGTCCTTCAGCGCTTCGACTTCACATACTTCTCGCCTCAGGCCCCCCTCTATCTACTCGCCACTCGCTCTCAGCTCTGCCTTCGGATGAGTCCGTAGAGCCGAGTGGCCCGTACCCTGAGCTTGTTGGCTGCCTCATGTACCTGATGACCTGCACACGAACTGACCTAGCATACCCTTTCAGCATTTTGGCACGCTATGTTGCTCCTGGGAGACACCGACCAGAGCACATGGCTGCAGCAAAGAGGGTGTTGCGCTACTTGTGCAGTACGTCGGGCATGGGGCTAGTGCCTGGAAAGCGACTTTCAGTGGTCTTCACTGGTCACGCAGACGCTTCTTGGGCTGACGACCAGGCTACGCAGCGGTCGTGACAGGGTTACACCTTCAGCCTTGGCTCCGGCTCTGTTTCGTGGCGGTTTACCCGCTCGTCTTTTGTTCTCGGCTCCAGCTGTGAGGCTGAGATCTACGCGGGGGCCATGGCTGCACAGGAGCTACACTGGCTCACCTACCTGCTGACTGACCTAGGAGAGCCGCCTTGTTCTCCTCCAGTTCTGTACGTAGACAACAAGGCCATGCTTGCCTTGTGTAGAGAGCATAGACCGGAGCACAGAACGAAGCACATTGCTCTTTGCTACTTCCTTGCTCGTGAGCTGCAGCACCGTGGTCAGCTGCGCCTTGCTTACATGGCCTCTGAGGCCAACATTGCTGATATCTTTACCACGGCACTTCCGCCTTGTGATCATCAGCGCTTCTGTACGATGCTAGGTCTTGTGCCTACTTGGCCTCACTTGCTCACTTCTTGACCTTGCTTGTATTGTGAGCTTTCTATACCTGCACTTGCTTGTTTACCTTTATATATGATCTTGCATGTGAACTGGCCTTGTGGCGTTGCTCTTGTGCTCGGACTGTGTGGTGACGTTGTGATCCACCCTGAGCTTTGTTTGCTTTGCTTGACTGGTCTTGTGACCTCTTGTTCTCCCCCACTTTGCCTATTTGGGTGTGTCAAACTCATATGCTATAGTCTGTGTAGGCTGTAGTGGGGTAGACAATATGGGGTACAAAACTATTAGGTTTTCCTACTTGTACCCATCTGCTTGCTAGTTCATTCATTCCTTCCTCATTTCTTCACAACATTTTCAAGCGTGATTGCAAGCGCTCGACACTCGGAGATGATCATCTTATCCCCCCACCACCAACTATAGTACAGAGGCCGATCGGTCAGATTGGGTGACTCATCATGATCATTGCATTGATAGGAGATGCTTGTTTCTTAGAAAACTCTTGTGAGGCGAGGACTCGATATGATCACCTCACTGAAACTCTTTTCCAATCGCGACAAGGTGTGTAAGCGAGGCGAGTTCAGCGTGGTGATCGTGTCGCGTTAGTCGCCGACTGACATAACTTGAATTCTGATCGTCCGACGGACGCGGCGCGGCGCATTCAAGAAGCCCGTCCTCTAATTCCGGGGAGCGCCATGGATTGCAATGACACTACTACCGAAAGGCCCTCGCAGCTGTCTTCAGAGTCCACGCAAGAAGCAAGCAGTTCCTTTGTCTCCCTTGTCGAATGGATTCAACTACAAGACGGAATTAACAGTGAATATTCGCGCGATAAGGTAACGATCACTGTCACGGTACCGGCAACTCCGCCGGTGGCTGTAGAAGGTGACTCTGCAGATGAAGGGTCCGCTAATGCCGGGAGAGAATCGCAGCCGTGCGGTTCGTAGTCCTGGAGCAGCTGGTTCTAGATGCGGAGAATAGGCAATTGTGGGAGAGCCTAGGTGCAGAGTTGCACGATCGGAGAATGAAGTGCGAGTTTTTCGTGTACGGACTTGCTCAAAACCGGATACTGGTATTTGGAGAACAGTATGCTTGGTATGCAGTAATAGACTTGGTATCCAGTAACGAAAAGAAAGTAATTGATTAATTGATTGATTACAACAGATACAACATGAACCTTATAGGAAACATAGTGACGTGTGAGAAACTTAGAACGAGAATGAATGACTAAGGAATAAAAGTGATACAAATGTGAAATCCTAGAATTGTGTACCCCTTAGTATCTAACCCGCTACAGTCTACACAGGCTAGATCATAGAAGTTTGACACACCCCCATAAGCAAAATGGGGGAGAACAAGGGGTCACAAGACCAGTCAAGCAAAGCAAGGCAAAGCAAGCTCAGGGTGGATCACAACGTCACCACATATTCCGAGCACAAGTTCAAGGCCACAAGGCCAGTTCACATGCATGAGTACACACATATATATAACACTAAATAAGCAAGAGCAGGTATATATATATATAACAGTACATGCAAGGTCAAGAAGTGAGCAAGTGAGGCAAGGTAGGTACAAGACTTAACAGAGTACAGAAGCGCTGATGGTCACAAGGCGCAAGTGCCTTGGTGAAGATATCAGCAATGTTGTCCTCAGAGGCCACGTAAGCAAGACGTAGCTGACCACGCTGCTGCAGCTCACGAGCAAGGAAGTAGCGAAGAGCGATGTGCTTCAATCTATGCTCAAGTCTGTGCTCCCGACATAAGGCCAGCATAGCCTTGTTGTCTACGTACAGAACTAGAGGAGAACGAGGTGGCTCTCCTAGGTCAGTCAGCAGGTAGGTGAGCCAACGTAGCTCCTGTGCAGCCATGGCCCCTGCGTAGATCTCAGCCTCACAACTGGAGCCAAGAACAGAAGACGAGCGGGTAAACCGCCACGAAACAGAGCCGGAGCCAAGGCTGAAGGTGTAACCCTGTGACGACCGCTGCGTAGCCTGGTCGTCAGCCCAAGAAGCGTCTGCGTGACCAGTGAGGACCACTAGACTCCGCCCTCCAAGCACAAGCCCCATGCCCGACGTACTGCACAAGTAGCGCAACACCCTCTTTGCAACAGCCATGTGCTCAGGTCGGTGTCTCCCAGGAGCAACATAGCGTGCCAGAATGCTAAGAGGGTATGCAAGGTCAGGTCGAGTGCAAGTCATTAGGTACATGAGGTAGCCAGCAAGCTCTGGGTATGGGCCACTCGACTCTACGGACTCATCCGAAGGCAGAGCTGAGAGCGAGTGGCGAGTAGACAGAGGAGTGGCCTGAGGCGAGGAGTACGTGAAGCCAAAGCGCTGAAGGACCTGCTGCACCATCTCGTGTACGTTGATAACTTGGTCTTTGCCACTGCAGACACCGCAGGAATCGCCCACGTGAAGTCCGAGCTGCAGAAGAGACACACGTGCACAGACCTGGGTGAACTGCGCAGCTACCTTGGCTTGCAGATCACCCGGGACAGAGCATAGTGCACCATTACCCTAACGCAGTCACATGTAGAACGGTGGCAAAGAAGTGTCAGTGCGCAGAAACAGCGACGGGTCGGTAGTAGAAGGAGCAAACCCAAGAGCCGCAAGTGTAGTCCTCAGTGTGTCGTGCCACTCACGAGGTGCCTGGCGGAGACCATAGACTGGCCACCGGAGGCTCCACTGGGTACCAGGAGGAAAAGACCCAGTGAAGCGACGTGGGCGGCGCAGCCAGATCTCCTCGTGCAGGCTGCCCTGAAAGAAAGCAGTGCTGAAGTCAAGAGAGTGAAGCTCGTAGTCACGGTGAGCGGCTATGTGCAGCAGTACCCGAAGAGTGGTCATCTTTGGGGTGAGAGAAAAGGTCTGAAAGTAGTCAGCTCCCTGGCGCTGACTGAGGCCACGAGCCACGTAGCGCGCCTTGAAGACAGGCGGAGAACCCGGCGACCGCTTCACCGTGAAAATCCACATGCCACTGACGCCCGAGGAGGGGGAACCTCGTCGACGTAGGTGCCTGTGGACTTCCAGGAAGCCATCTCTGCATCCATGGCTGCCTGCCACTGTGAGGAGTAGGGACCCTTTCCCCTCCGCGTAAAAGCGCAGAGTCGGGATGTCTGGTGCATCCGGGTCTCCCTCAGGGGCAAGCAGCATGGACACGAGATGAGGTGAAGTAGCAGCAAAGCACTGGAACTCCTCCTGCCTGTCCTCAAGGACGTCCGTGTCAAGGGCGCACTCACCCCCGACGGACGGAGGACAGGCAGACTCAGACTCAGCGACAAGACTAGCAGCGTAGTCTAGGCGATAGTGAGCAGCGAAGTTGACAAGCTCAAAAACTAAGGCAGAAGCAGCAGCGGACTTAAAGTAAGGGTCAGTGACGACAGTAGCAAGGAGACGCGTGACAGTAGGACTGCCAGCACGAAGGGAGTCCGACTCCGGGACGACAAGAATAGGAAGAGAGGACTCAGGAGGAGAAGGCAAAGGGGCACGCAGCGGAGGAGTGGAGGGTTGCAGAGACATCGGGTGCGTGCCGGGGACAGGGGGAGGACGCAGACGCGAACAACGACTACTAGTGCGAGCAGCACGGACAGGCGACGCAGGACGAGACGCAGGCTCACGACGCTCAGCAAGACCTCCAGTAGGACCAGTGTAGGGAGAAGGAGCAGGCAGAGGAGAGGTAGGCTGTAACTGTGACTCGGACGGGACAGGCGGTGGACACTCTAAGGGAGGAGCCGGACTAGCAGAGGGCGGAAGACGAAGAACCTGCTCAAGGAGCGGAACGAAGTACTGCCGCGGCCGCTCAGCACCACCAGCACCTGAAGGGACAGCACCAACACCTCGAACAACAGCACCAGCGCCAGCAGCACCCCCAGCTCCAGCAGCGCCAACTCCAGTACCCTCAGAGGCACCAGCACCAGAGGCACCCTCAGTGCCAACACCCCCAGTAGCTCTAGCTCCAGCCGGACCACCAAAAGACGTAGCGTGTCGAGCTCTGGCACCCTCAGTAGCACCGACGCTCGCAGCACCACTAGCTCTAGTACGAGAAGCACCCGCAGGCCCAGCAACTCCAGTACTCCCAGTACGAGCACCTCCGGGACCCGCGGCACCAGCACCCTCAGTAGCAGCAGAACCTCCAGCACCCGCAGCTCGCCTCCAGCGCCGAGCAAACCATTCACGCAGCTCCTGTGGAGAGAGTAGCTCCTGCCGGGACGAAGCACCCGAAGAACCTCCAGGCCCAGCACCGCCAGACGCCACTCGAGGAGGTCCAGTACCCTCAGACTCCGCACCCCTAGACGCAGCACCTCGAGGCTCAGCTCCCCCAAACGCAGCACCCCCAGGCTCAGCACCCCCAGGCTCAGCACCCCCAGGCTCAGCACCCCCAGGCTGAGCACCCCTAGAGTCAGCACCCCCAGACCCAGCACCCGCAAGCTCAGCACCCGTAGCAGTACAAGAGTCAAGAGCTACCTCGTCAGGGGCGACTGCGTCTACCTGAGACACACCTGAGGGGGCAGGACCCTAAGGGGGGAGGGGGTCTATCGGAGGACGCCTGGCGAAAGGAAGAGCGGCGGGGGGGGGGAGGGACGCAGTGCGGTAGGGGAAGAGACGGTAGTAGGGAACCGACTCGTCAAACGTCCCATATCAGATGTGCTACGGCAAGGGTGGTTCATTGTGCTGGTGGTGGCGGGCTGTGTGGAAAAGCTTATGGGGATGGCCGCGGGAGTGGTGTTTGAGAACGACTGGGTCCTTACGGTAAGCCGCCCACATATGACTTTTGAGGCGCCTCAAAAGGAGTGGCGTTTGAGAATGACTGGGTCCTTGTGGTAAGCCTCCCACATACTATGCCCAGCCCAGCTTAGCGCCTATGCTGTGCCGCATGCGTGCTTGTTGACATGCCTATGCGCATCCATGTTCGTACATGCTCCCACAAAGCACACACAACCTCTCTTCTTTGCCTCACTTCACTACATCTTCTCTCCTTTGCCTCACTTCACTACATCTTCTCTCCTTTGCCTCACTTCACGACATCTTCTCTCCTTTGCCTCACTTCACTACATCTTCTCTCCCGTTACCCATTTCGCCACCTACTCTCCCCGCCCATTCTGCCCGGCCCTTCTCCCCGCCACCTCTCCCCATCCTTCTTCCCGCCTATCCCCCCGCCCCCTCCTCCCGTGCGGATTTTACGAGTCGACTCAAAAATTGTCCCCTCGCCCTCTCCGCACATGCGCATCTCTCTCCGCTGGTTGGGGTGCATCGCCACCTGCCTCTGGCGAACGAGTTTTGAGAATTCTCAAGCATACCTCTTCCCGCGTCTGTCTGTCCCCTCGCCCTCTCCTCCCATGCGCATCTCTCTCAGCTCGTTGGCGCGCATCGCCCCTTGCCTCTGGCGAACGCCAACAACATCATGCTCAGGGGGGCGGAGCACCTTTTGATTCGACGCAAAAGTCAATCCCGTCTGTCCCCTCGCCCTCGCCCTCTCCTCCCACGCGCATCTCTCTCAGCTGGTTGGGCCGCACCGCCCCCTGCCTCTGGCAAACGCCAACGCCATGCTCAGGCAGGCGGAACTGAGCTGTGAGGTGAGATAGCCCGTGAATGATTGCACCTCTCTGCTGTGAGGTTGTGAGCTTGTGAGCTGTGAGCTATGAGCTATGAGCTATGAGCCATGAGCTATGAGCTATGAGCTACAAGCTATGAGCCATGAGCTATGAGTTATGAGCTATGAGCTACAAGCTATGAGCCATCAGCTGCGAGGTGAGACAGACAGCCCATAAAGATTACACCTGCTAGCTGTAAGCTGTGAGGGCATTGGTTGTGAGCTGTGAGGGTATGGGCTGTGAGCTGTGAGTACATTTATCGTGCCACCACGTTCTAGGTGATGCCGAGCGAGCTAGCATGCTGTCAGCGCCCGCAGGTGATGAGTTGATTTTTGAGTCGACTCAAAAGTTGACGCCGAATGAGCTAGCATGCTGTCAGCGCCTGCATGTGCCATTTGGGTGTAACAGAGGAGCGAGGTGCAGGAGGAAAGATGCCTCTCTGTACTGTGTCAGTTGGGGAAGTCGTAGCTTACAGGTGGGTAGAACCTGTTCTAGTCAATCCCTGGACCCATTATTACCGTATGGCCCCGGATATAGGCGCCGTCCGATTAAAGGTGCCGGCGCCTATATCTGGAGCATGACGCTTATGGCCGTTCCTCGATTATAAGCGCCCCCCCTGTAAAACCCTGATTTATTTTAAGCGCATGCATGATTTTATTATTTCAATCCTGATTACCGTAAAACAGTAACGAATTTCGAATTTCAAGCTAGTCAGCACCCATTTTCACTTAGTTTGACTTTCGAGGTCCTGACTGTGAAAATGAGTAAGCAGGAATGAAATGACTAAGTCAGAGTTGGGTACAAATACAACCCTAGAAAGCTGTACCCCATATGTGCTACCCCACTATAGCCTACAAACATGCATCAGCTATAATACTCTGACACACCCCCATAGGCTAAGTGGGGGAGAACAAGGGGTCACAAGACCAGTCAAGCAAAGCAAAGCAAAGCAAGCTCAGGGTGGATCACAAAGTCACCACACAGTCCGAGCACAAGAGGAGGGCCAGAGGCCAGTTCACATGCAGGAGTACAGACATATATATAAAACTAGACAAGCAAGAGAAGGTATATATATATGTCACAGTACAAGTGAAGTCAAGAGGAGAGCAAGTGAGGCAAGACAGGTACAAGACCCAGCTGGGTGCAAAAGCGCTGATGGTCACAAGGCGCGAGTGCCTTGGTGAACACATCAGCAGTGTTGGCCTCAGAGGCCACGTACGCAAGTCGCAACTGACCACGCTGCTGCAGCTCACGAGCAAGGAAGTAGCGGAGAGCAATGTGCTTCGTTCCGTGCTCCAAGCGCTGCTCTCGACACAAGGCCAGCATGGCCTTGTTGTCTACGTACAGCACTGGAGGAGAACCAGGCGGCTCTCCAAGGTCAGTCAGCAGGTAGGTGAGCCAGCGAAGTTCCTGTGCAGCCATGGCCCCGGCGTAGATCTCAGCCTCACAACTGGAGCCGAGAACCGAAGACGAGCGAGTAGACCGCCACGAGACAGAGCCGGAACCAAGGCTGAAGGTGTAACCCTGTGACGACCGCTGCGTAGCCTGGTCGTCAGCCCAAGAAGCGTCCGCGTGGCCGGTAAGGACCACTGGACTCCGCCCTCCAAGCACTAGCCCCATGCCCGACGTACTGCACAGGTAGCGCAATACCCTCTTCGCTGCAGCCATGTGCTCTGGTCTGTGTCTCCCAGGAGCAACATAGCGTGCAAGAATGCTCAGAGGGTATGCAAGGTCAGGTCGTGTGCAGGTCATCAGGTACATGAGGCAGCCAACAAGCTCTGCATACGGACCACTCGACTCTACGGACTCATCCGAAGGCAGAGCTGAGAGTGAGTGGCGAGTAGGCAGAGGAGTGGCCTGAGGCGAGGAGTACGTGAAGCCGAAGCGCTGAAGGACCTGCTGCACCATGTGTGACTGAGTCAAGGTAATGGTGCGGCGTGCTCTGTCCCGAGTGATCTGCAAGCCAAGGTAGCTGCGCAGTTCACCCAGGTCTGTGCACGTGTGTCTCTTCAGCAGCTCGGACTTCACGTAGGCGAGTCCAGCAGTGTCCGCTGTGGCAAAGACCAAGTCGTCGACGTACACGAGGATGTAGAACGGCGGCAGGGAAGTGTCGGTGCGAAGAAACAGCGACGGGTCAGCAGTAGAAGGAGCAAACCCAAGAGCCGCAAGCGTAGTCCTCAGTGTGTCGTGCCACTCACGCGGTGCCTGGCGGAGACCGTAGACTGGCCGTCTGAGGCTCCACTGGGTGCCAGGAGGGAAAATCCCAGTGAAGCCAGGTGGACGGCGAAGCCAGATCTCCTCGTGCAGGCTACCCTGCAAGAACGCAGTGCTGAAGTCGAGAGAGTGAAGCTCGTAGTCGCGCTGAGCGGCTATGTGCAGCAGCACCCGAAGAGTAGTCATCTTCGGGGTGGGAGAGAAGGTCTGAAAGTAGTCAACTCCCTGCCGCTGACTGAAGCCACGAGCAACGTACCGTGCCTTGAAGACAGGTGGAGAGCCCGGCGGCCGCTTCACCCTGAAGATCCACATGCCACTGACGATGTTCGCCCCAGGAGGGGGAACCGCGTCAACGTAGGTGCCTGTGGACTTCCAGGAAGCCATCTCTGCATCCATGGCTGCCTGCCACTGAGAGGAGTAGGGGCCCTCTACGGCCTCCGCGTAAGAACGCGGAGTCGGGATGTCTAGTGCATCCGGGTCTCCCTCAGGGGCAAGCAGTACAGACGCGAGATGAGGTGAAGCAGCCGCTAGACACTGTAACTCCTCCTGCCTGTCCTCTACGACGTCCGTGCAAAGAGCACACTCACCCCCGACGGACGGAGGACAGACAGACGCAGACTCAGCAACAAGACTAGCAGCGTAGTCGAGACGACAGCGAGCAGCAAAGTCGACGAGCTCAGCGACTAGAGCAGACGCAGCAGTGGACTCAAAAGAGGGGTCAGTGACGACAGTAGCAAGCAGACGCGTGACAGTAGGACTGGTAGCGCGAAGAGAGTCCGACTCAGGGTCGGCAAGCGCAGGAAGAGAGGACTCAGGAGGAGAAGGCAAAGGGGCACGCAGAGGAGGAGTGGACGGACGCAGAGACATCCGGTGCGTGCCAGGGACAGGAGGAGGACGCTGACGCGAAATGCGACCACTAGCGCGAGCAGCACGAACAGGCGACGCGGGGCGAGACGCAGGCTCACGACGCTCAGCAAGACCTCCAGTAGGACCAGTGTAAGGAGAGGGAGCAGGCAGTGGAGAGGAAGGCTCCAGTAGGGACTGCGACTGGACAGGCGGTGGACCCTCTACTGGAGGAGAAAGACCAAGAACCTGCTGAAGGAGCGGAACGAAGTACGGCCGAGGCCGCGCGGCAGCTCCAGTCTCAGCAGGGACAGCACCAGCACCCTCAGCGACAGCACCAGCGCCACCCACACCTCCAGCGGCAGGACCAACAGCAGCAGGCTCAGCACGAACGCCCTCAGCAGCTCCAGCTCCAGGAGGACCCGCAGGTCCAGCAGCTCCGGGACCGGCAGCACGAACGCCCTCAGCAGCTCCAGCTCCAGGAGGACCCGCAGGTCCAGCAGCTCCGGGACCGGCAGCACCCGCACCCTCGACGATCGAAGAAGCTCCAGCTCCAGCTCCAGCAGCACCTCGAGACTCAGCAGCACGCCTCCAGCGGCGAGCGAACCACTCGCGCAGCTCCTGTGGAGAGAGGGGCTCCCGGCGAGACGCAGCAGCAGGAGAAACCCCAGGCTCAGCAGCTCCCGACCCAGCACCCCCAGACCCAGCACCTCCAGGCACAGCACCCCCCGGCTCAGCACCCCCAGGCTCCGCACCCACCGCAGTAGCACCCTCAGGCCCAGCACCCCCAGCAGTAGCACCCCCAAGCACAGCACCCCCGCGCACAGTACCCCCAGAGTCAGCACCCCCAGGCTCAGCACCCGCAGCAGGACCAGAGTCACCAGTAACCTCGACCGGGTCAACGGCGTCTACCTGGGACACACCTGAGGGGGCAGGAACCTGAGGGGGGAGGGGGTCTACCGGGGGGGGAATCGGCACAAGGAAGTCCGGGGGAGGGGGGAGGGAAGGAGTGCGGTAGGGGAAGAGACGGTAGAAGGGGACTGACTCGTCGAACGTGACGTCCTGGGAGGACAGAACACGACGAGAGGAGGGGTGGTAAAACTGCCACCCTGGGGCGTCAGTGGGGAAGCCAAGAAAGACACAGGGAGCAGCACGAGGGGACAGCTTGTCTGCAGACAAGTCGCGGACAAACGCCCGAGATCCCCAGACACGGAACACAGACGCATCGCCAACCTTCCCTGTCCACAGCAAGACTGGGGACATCGCAGGCCGAGAGACCCGGGGGTGAAGGTTGAGCTGATGCGCCGCGTACCTCACCGCAAACGGCCACAGAAAATGGGGGGCAACCGCATGCATCATGGACGTACGAGCGACATCCATGACCATGCCAATGCGGCGCTCAGCAATCCCATTTTGCTGTGGTGAGTCCGGAAGCGTGAAGGTCTGGCGGATCCCCCGTGCACGACAGTAGTCTCGCAGAAGGCGAGAAGAGAACTCTCCGCCTCTGTCAGAGTGCAGACGCAGAACAGGAAAGTCCGAGCCGAAGCTCTTCCTGAGCTGGAGACGAGCCTCGCGGATCCAGTCGATCAGCACCTCAGTGACCGCAACCTTGCTGCGCAAGGGGAGGACTGTGGTGTAACGCGAGTAGTCGTCAACCACCAACAGGAAGTATCGCTCGTAACCCTGCCCACGGACGGGGGCTGGGCCCCACACATCCATGTGAAGCGTCTGCAGGGGAGCCTCTGTCGGGGGGAAGTGGGAGGAGTGAGGAGTAGCCTGGAGGCGACCCTCGACACAGGGGACACAGGAAGGTCCTGGCCCGGAGGGGAGAGGAGGGAGAGACTGGGGAAGACCAGAGACAAGGACACGGGAAGCCATGCTCCGAAGACGGGGCAAGGAGGGGTGGCCAAGACGGTGGTGCCACAGGAGAGTCTCGTGAGACAGGAGGCGACAAGAACAGGGGGCAGACTCAGGACCTGACCGGGACGCAGCAGCAAGTACCTGACCCGACGCAGCCACCTGACCAGACGCAGGGACATGAGGAGACTCAACGGTCAGGGTGTAGAGACTCGACCCCGGCCGACGCGAGAACGTGGCCAGGTGTCGGCCTGTGCGAGCCTCCGTGCAGTGGGTCACCCGCTGACGCGTAGGAGTGAACTGGTGAACACCCCCATCCTGCAGGTCCGCTCCACTCACCAAGTTCGTAGAGAACGAGGGAAGGTACAGACCCGACAGGGTGCCCGAAGGGGCAGCCGGACACGGGAGGACAGTGGAGAAGTGAGACAGGACAGGACCCCCAGAGGGGTCAGCAAGGGAGACCGCAACCGGCCTGGCGAGCGGCGAAAGGGTAGTGCGGTCTCGAAAGAAGGAGCGAGAAGCTCCGGAGTCAAGTGTGAAAGTGAGGGAGGACGAGGACGACTCAGTACCTGAGAACGCAGTCTCACCAGTACCTGAGAGCGCAGACGCACTGGCACCTAGAGCAGCAGCCTCACAAGCACCTAGCGCAGCAGTACCAATGCCCGGGTCGGGCTGGAAACACCGGTAACCCTCATTCTCCTCACTATAATCCACAACATACATAGCAGTAAGGATAGCATCAAAATCAAGATCAAAGATCGCTACACCAGCCCTGAGAAGCTCATCCCAGCGAGGGATCGCTACACCAGCCCTGGTTTCACGTCCAGTCAGGATGCAGTGGCATGCGGGAAAATTGACGTGCGAAAAGCTATGTGCAGCATCAGAGATTCGCCCTCACGCGATTCAAATTCAGGATGCTATAAAATGTCGACTCGTTTTAACTTGTTTGAATAGTAGGCATAGCCATGACAGTGGTCTAGGGTTTAGACCTAGGCAAGAGAGAGTTGTCCAAGCAAGAAGGGGGTTGTACTACAGAATGAGAAGTACAAATAGAGGAGAAGCATGCAAGGAGTGGTGCATCACCACAGAGAACACCTATGTGACTACACTACAGCTAGACTACATGCACTTATACAAAACATATGCAATATATGTTCTGACAAAACTTACGAGACGGTAATGTACAATCTGATGCGTTTAAGTTGTATTTCTGTATTTGTCATTATATAAGCGCCGGCGCTTATGGCCGATACTCAATTAAAAGCGCCCCCCCCCCCCTCCCCCCCCCCAAAAAACTGATTTTATTATAAGCGCATGGGCGCTACTATCCGGGATAATACGGTAGTGTGCCACAAGGGCAGGGAGGGACTTTTGAGGCGCCTCAAAAGTAATCCCTGGATGGACCCATTATTGGTGTGCCACAAGGGCAGGGAGGGAAGAATGGCGTACCCTTTACAGTCAAATCCCTGCCTTTTCTTCCTTGCTCTTCCCTCTGCTATACTACACTTTTCTGCTACCCCACGCCCCCCCTCACTCACGCCACGAGGTCACTCTCTGAGTCAACTCAAAGTCATCCTTGCTCTTCCCTCTGCTACGCTACTCTCTTCTGCTACCCCACTCCCTCCCCCCCTCGCTCACAGCGCCACGTGCAGGTGGCAGCAAGCTCACCTTCGGATGGCTCATTGCAGCTTGGGGCCCGCTGGTCTGCGCCCAAGCATGCCTTGCCCTCGTTGCACTCTCCCTCCCTGTCCCGGTACGTATTCACCTTCACCCCTAGGAATGCTTAAATGTACCGTATACTCGATAATCGATACTGAATATTACATTCTGGATTGCTTCTAAGAATTCTCAAAAGCCTCATTGCACTCTACCTCGTGCACATAGAAAAGGTTATTCTTCCTTCTACTCCAACAGCCTGCTTGTCTTAATGTATTCCCTCTCTCTCCCCCTCCTTCCCTCCCCCCTCCCCAATCCACCCTTCCCCACCTCTCTCATCCCCCTCTCCTCCCCCCTCCCTCTCCCCTTCTCGCCCCCCCCCCTTTCTCTCTCACTCGCACACGCACATGCACACACACGCACACCTCATCCCCCCTCAGTAGCTCGCTCTAACGCGTCTGACAAACCATCTCTCCAAAGGAGCCCTCAGCCAGCCTCGGACTCTCGAAACATTTTCTGAATCGACACAAGGATCGTTGCGAACGGCATTTGGGTCGTTCAGGTTAACACCAGGGGATGTTCTGTCAACATCACAATCGCTCCGGTTGGCGCTCGGCTCGTTTCGATCGACGCAAGGGCCGATCTGGTCTGCACCAGGATCACTTCGGTTGACGCCAGATTTGCCATGTGACTGTGTTGTTAGCGTCAATTGCGATACTCCTGATGCCACCGCCGCCGCCGCCGCTGCTGCTGGTGATAATAATGATGATAATGACGGTGGTTCGACTCTTCCCACTGCTGCAACTGAAAACCACAACGCTACCACCCACGCTCCTGACTTGACAGAGGCAACACAAGGGGAGGCAGTAACCTCCAGTGCTGGAAGCATATACCCCCAACCTCTGCACGCACAACCTACAACGGCAAGTGAAGGATCATCGCAGCCAGAGATGCAGCCATCAGCGAAGGAGGAGGTGGAGGAGGAGGAGGAGGAGGAGGAGGAGGAGGAGGAGGAGGAGGAGGAGGAGGAGGAGGAGGAGGAGGAGGAGGAGGAGGAGGGGGAAAGAGAAGAGGCACAATCGGCTTTGCTAGTAAAGAAGGTGGGGCAGGACGCAGGTCCCACATGCCCCACATGGGGTGTCCTTGCTTTTGGAACACCCCCAGCATCACTCTGCATGGTGGCCGTTGCAGCAGCACTAGCACTTGCATCAACACCACCAGAAGCAGCAGCAGCAGCAGCAGAGGCGATCCCTGACCCTGCCCATTCATCCCAGCAGGGACTTCCAAGAGGCTGAGCAGTAGGAGCGCCAGCAGCAGGGATGGGAAGTCCTGCAGGAGTGGCAGGTGTGGCAGCATCAGCAGAAGCGGACGCAGCGGGAGTATGGCGTATGTGCTGCTGAAGGGTGGATGAAGCTGAAGTTGAAGTAGAGGGGAAGGGGTTTCGAAGCTATGAACGGCAGTTGGTGATGCCTGCGAGTATGGCGTATGTGCTGCTGTGCTTGAATGGCGTTCTCACACCCGGGGGACTCATGACCTCCTACCTCACGCTCCATGGTGAGTGGGGCACTCCACTTGCATATACGCATATGCACACAGGGCTCTATGCACGCATAAATGCACACACGCATGCACTGCACAAACACGTGCACACATGCACACATGCCCCCACGCACACATGCCCCCACGCACACATGCCCCCACGCACACATGCCCCCATGCACACATGCCCCCATGCACACATGCCCCCATGCACACATGCCCCCATGCACGCACATGCACAGCGCTGAAAACTCCACCTGAACCCACTGCCAAGGTATGCCCCACGCCTTGACTCCCACAACTTTTGAGGCGCCTCAAAACTCCACCTGAACCCACTGCCAAGGTATGCCCCACGCCTTGACTCCCACAACTTTTGAGGCGCCTCAAAACTCCACCTGAACCCACTGCCAAGGTATGCCCCACGCCTTGACTCCCACAACTTTTGAGGCGCCTCAAAACTCCACCTGAACCCACTGCCAAGGTATGCCCCACGCCTTGACTCCCACAACTTTTGAGGCGCCTCAAAACTCCACCTGAACCCACTGCCAAGGTATGCCCCACGCCTTGAATCCCACAACTTTTGAGGCGCCTCAAAACTCCACCTGAACCCACTGCCAAGGTATGCCCCACGCCTTGAATCCCACAACTTTTGAGGCGCCTCAAAACTCCACCTGAACCCACTGCCAAGGTATGCCCCACGCCTTGAATCCCACAACTTTTGAGGCGCCTCAAAACTCCACCTGAACCCACTGCCAAGGTGTGCCCCACGCCTTGACTCCCACAACTTTTGAGGCGCCTCAAAACTCCACCTGAACCCACGGCCAATCTATACCCCAAACCTCGACCCCCAAACCCTGATTCTGGCAGGCGTGCACATGGGCGTGGTGGGCGAGTTCAACAGCACGTGTGCCGCCATGGGATTCGCAGCCACGTTGGTGTCGTCGCCCCTCGTCGCTCGCTTCGGCGTTTTGCAGGTACGCTCGCTGGGAGAGGGAAGGGGTGACTTTTGAGTCGACTGAAACATCACTGCGTTTTGCAGGTACGCTCGCTGGTAGAGGGAAGGGGTGACTTTTGAGTCCACTGAAACGGCGTTTTGCAGATACGCTCGCTGGGAGAGGGAAGGGGTGACTTTTGAGTCGACTGAAACATCACTGCGTTTTGCAGGTACGCTCGCTGGTAGAGGGAAGGGGTGACTTTTGAGTCCACTGAAACATCACTGCGTTTTGCAGGTACACTCGCTGGGAGAGGGAAGGGGTGACTTTTGAGTCGACTGAAACATCACTGCGTTTTGCAGGTACGCTCCCTGGGAGAGGGAAGGGGTGACTTTTGATTCGACTGAAACATCCCTGTGTTTTGCAGGTACGCTCGCTGGGAGAGGAAAGGGGTGACTTTTGAGTCGACTGAAACATCACTGCGTTTTGCAGGTACACTCGCTGGGAGAGAGAAGGGGTGACTTTTGATTCGACTGAAACATCCCTGCATTTTGCAGGTACGCTCGCTGGGAGAGGAAAGGGGTGACTTTTGAGTTGATTGAAACATCACTGCGTTTTGCAGGTACGCTCGCTGGGAGAGGGAAGGGATGACTTTTGAGTCGACTGAAACATCACTACGTTTTGCAGGTACGCTCGCTGGGAGAGGGAAGGGATGACTTTTGAGTCGACTGAAACATCACTGCGTTTTGCAGGTACGCTCGCTGGGAGAGGGAAGGGGTGCGGGCAGGCAGTGGGATGGGAGGGATGGTGTGTTATGAGATGAGCGAGCACTTGGACTATGGAACATGAGATGAAACAAGGGTTAGACGCCGACGCTTTCTCGCTCCTCCTCCTGAACGTCCCCCTCATTCTTCTCTCGTCCCCGCCCTTCTCCTCCATCTCTCCTCTCCTCTCCTCTGCATCTGCCCCTCACTGAAAATAATCTCACATCCATACCTCACTTCCCTCCTCTATGTTTCAATCCTCACTCTACCTTCCTCTCTCTCTCCTCTCCCTTCCACTCTCCCGCTGGACTATTTCCTTCCCAGGTCGGCAGTGCGGCGCTGATCTATCAAGCGCTGCTGCTCCTCCTCTCGCTTCTCACCTTCTCGTCAATCTTGCTTGCGCCACCTTCTCTGCACCAAGGCCTGCTGCTGCTCTTCCTCCTGCTAATCGTGAGTCTGCTGCTAAAGAGAAACTTTTCAAAACACTGCCTCCGATCATGCTATGCCTATCGCGGCACTTCTTATCGTGGTGACTGGAAAAAGGAGCACTGATTGAAAAACGTCGAATCCCCAATTGCCCACCTCCCCGCCACCACCCCTATCCCCGGCAGTGCTCTCCCGTTGAGGCAACTAGACTTTCAAGATCGAGTTTTAAGTCAATTAAAAAACTCAAAACTCAATGCTCACCTCTCCGACACCCCTATTCTCCTCAGGTGCTCTCCCGCGTGGGCCACTGCCCATTCGAGATTGAGATTGGAGTCAACTCAAAGCTCACCTCTGTCAGAACATATCTATAGCTTATACTATTGTGTAGGCTGTAGTGGGGTATCCCATAGGGGGTACAACCCAGTTAGGGTTTCATATTTGTACTGCCTTCATTCATAGTTCACACATTCTTGTTCATTCAGTTTCACATGGTATAGAGCGGGTCCCTCTTAAGGACCGTTTTTTTTGGGCCCACCCACGATTTTTTTTGTTTTCTGCCCGGAGCGCGCCCTATTCTCCCCGAGGCGCGCTCCCCCCCCTAGTGCGTGTCGCGCTGCCCTTGTGGCGCCCCGAGAGTCGCGCGCGCGACTTCTTTTTTTGCGCGCGCGGCCCGGGCCCCACGTCGCGCAGGCCTTACGGCCGCGCCGCACCGCCCTCTCGGCTCTGCCGCGCCGCGCCGCCCTCACGTCGGCCGTGCGGCCTCCTCGTCGCTGCAGCCGGCCCCGCCGCTGCACCTCTGTCGGCCCCGCCGCTGCACCCTACCGGCCTCGCCGCCGCATCTGCCGGCCCGGCCGCCTCACCAAACGGCCTCGCCGCCGTGCCTGCCGGCCCGCCGCCTCACCTGACGGCCCGCTGCCTCACCTGACGGCCCGCCGCCTCACCTGCCGGCCCGCCGCATCACCTGACGGCCCGCCGCCTCGCCTGCTGGCCCACCACCTCACCTGACGGCCCCGCCGCCTCACCTGGCGGCCCGCCGCCTCACCTACTGGCCCGCCACCTCACCTGACGGCCCCGCCGCCTCACCTGACGGCCCGCCGCCTCGCCTGCTGGCCCGCCACCTCACCTGACGGCCCCGCCGCCTCACCTGACGGCCCGCCGCTGCACCTGCCGGCCTCACCGCTGCACCTGAAGGCCCCGCCACTGCACCTGCCGGCCCGCCGCTGCGCCTGACGGCCCCGCAGCTGCATCTCCCAGCAGCCGAGCCGCCCCAGCAGCCGAGCCGCCCGAGCCGCCCCAGCAGCCGAGCCGCCCCAGCAGCCGAGCCGCCCGAGCCGCCCGAGCCGCCCGAGCCGCCCGAGCCGCCCGAGCCGCCCGAGCCGCCCCAGCAGCCCGAGCCGCCCGAGCCACCTGAGGAGCCGTGCTGCTGTTCCTGCGCTGTGTTCCTCTGCTGCTGACCTACCCGACTCTCCTAGCCCGGTGAGACTTTCAGCTGCTGCCATGGCCACCCCCAATGTTCTTACTTTTGACGCTGAGGGGAGGGCCATTGACTTTGCCGTCTGGATTGAAGACCTGCAGCTGTACTTACTGTGTGATGCGATAGATGAGGTCTCTCTCTTTGACTTTGTCTCTGGTGCTGTCCCTGCCCCGCCTGCTGATGCTGACTCTGCTGCTCGCTCCAAGTGGGCGACCCGCGATGCTGCTGCACGTCTTGCTGTGCGTCGCCACCTCCCTTCCTCTGAGCGTGCCCACTTTAGTCAGTGCAAGACCGCTCAAGCCTTGTACGACGCTGTAGTTGCACGCTACTCCTCCCCTTCCTCCGCTACCCTTAGCCACCTCATGCTACCGTTTCTCTTCCCTGACCTCGCTTCCTTTCCCACTGTTGCTGACCTCGTTACCCACCTCCGCGCTAGTGACACCCGCTACCGTGCTGCCCTTCCTGCTGAGTTCCGCGCTGCGAACCCTCCTCCCATGTACATCACTCTCTACTTTCTCGTCACCCGTCTCCCTGAGTCCCTTCGTGTCGTTAGGGACCAGTTTCTCTCTGTCTGTCCCACCACTCTCACTGTCGACCTCCTTGAGGAGTCCCTGCTAGCGGCTGAGAAGAGTATTGTCGCTGTAGGGGCCTCTCGGGGTGACCCTCGCACCCCCATCTTTGAGGGGTGTGGTCCTTCCCCCCTGCTGCCCTCTGTCGCCTCTGCCGCTGCGGCCGACCTCGCTGGTTTTGAGTCGGTCGGCGCGGCGTCTGCCCCCAGCGGCAGACGCCGCTCTGGCAAGGGCAAGGGGGGCAAGGGAGCGGGTGGAGCTAGAGGGGGCGGTGGAGGAGGCGGTGGGGGTGGAGGGGGGAGTCGGGGTGGCGGTGGGGGTGGTGGCGGGAGTGGAGGTACTAGTGGCGGCGGTGGAGGCGGAGGTGGCGGCGGAGGTGGTAGCGGAGGAGGCGGTGGGAGCGGTGGGAGCGACAGTCCTGGTGGGGGAGGTGGCGGTGGAGACGGGGGTGGCGGTGGAGGCGGGGGTGGCGGTGGAGGCGGGGGTCGGAGTGGCTCGTCCCAGCGGAGCAGCTCTGGGGGTGGCCAGCGCCAGCAGCAGCAGTAGCAGCAGCAGCAGCAGCAGCAGCAGCAGCCGCAGCAGCAGCAGCGCTCTCGCACCGTCCCCGGCCCTCAGCAGCTCCGTGAGTGGTACTTGCAGCGTCAGCCCGGTGGTGCGCTTGGTCCCTGCCCCTACGTTCTTCGCACTGGTGACTGTGCAGGGGAGAGGTGTGGAGGCGCCCACACAGCCCGTCGCTGCTTTGGCCGCCTGACCGACGCCTGGCGTCAGCAGTTTCCGGAGGCCGCTGAGATCCCCCGCTGGGGAGAGCTATCTAGGTCTGGTGTAGCTATTTATGATCTTGACTTTGATGCTATTCTCTCTGCTATGTATGCTGTGACTGGTAGTGATGAGGATGACTGTTACCGGTGTTTCCCGCCCGACCCGGGCATTGGTACTGCCGCGTCAGGTACTAGTGAGGCTGCTGCTCTAGGTGCCAGTGCGTCTGTGCTCTCAGGTACTGGTGAGTCCGCCCTCTCAGGTACTGTGTCGGCTTCGGCCTCTCACACCTTCACCCTTGACTCTGGAGCGTCTCGCTCCTTCTTTAGGGACCGCACCACTCTCACGCCGCTGAGTCGGCCTGTTGCGGTGTCCCTGGCTGACCCCTCTGGGGGGCCTGTCCTGTCTCGCTTCTCCACTGTCCTCCCGTGTCCGGCGGCCCCCTCTGGCACCCTGACTGGTCTCTACCTCCCCTCGTTCTCGACGAACTTGGTGAGTGGTGCTGACCTTCAGGATGCGGGTGTCCACCAGTTCACCCCTGCTCGTCAGCGGGTGACCCACTGCACGGAGGCGGATACAGGTCGCCACCTGGCTACGTTTACACGTCGGCCAGGGTCGAGCCTGTACACACTGACCACTGCTTCTCCTCCAGGTACTTCGTCTGGTAGGGTCCCTTCGTCTGGTCAGGTGTTTGCTGCAGCGTCCAGGTCTGGTCCTGAGTCTGCCCCCTGTTCGTGTCGTCGTCTGTCTCACGAGACCCTCCTCTGGCACCACCGCCTTGGCCACCCCTCTCTGCTTCGGCTCAGAGGCATGGCCTCGCGAGTCCTTGTGTCTGGTCTTCCCCGGTCCCTCCCTCCCCTCCCTCTGGGCCCTGGCCCTGCCTGTGTCCCCTGTGTCGAGGGGCGCCAGCGTGCTGCCCCTCACTCCTCCCAGTTTCCTCCGACAGAGGCCCCGTTGCAGACGCTTCACATGGACGTGTGGGGCCCAGCCCGCGTCCGTGGCCAGGGTCAGGAGCGCTACTTCCTGCTGGTGGTTGACGACTACTCGCGTTACACCACAGTCTTCCCCTTGCGCAGCAAGGGTGAGGTCACTAGGGTGTTGATCGACTGGATCCGCGCAGCTCGTCTCCAGCTTCGGAGGAGCTTTGGCTCTGACTTCCCTGTTTTGCGTCTGCACTCGGACAGAGGCGGAGAGTTCTCCTCTGCCCTCCTGAGTGCCTACTGTCGTGTGCGAGGCATCCGTCAGACCTTCACGCTTCCGGAATCACCACAGCAGAATGGGATTGCTGAGCGCCGCATTGGCATGGTCATGGACGTCGCTCGTACGTCCATGATGCATGCGGCTGCTCCCCATTTTCTGTGGCCGTTTGCGGTCAGGTACGCTGCGCACCAGATCAACCTCCACCCCAGGGTCTCTCGACCGGAGACCTCCCCAGCTCTGCTGTGGACGGGGAAGGTTGGCGATGCGTCGGCGTTCCGGGTCTGGGGATCTCGGGCGTTTGTTCGCGACCTGTCTGCGGACAAGCTGTCCCCTCGTGCTTCTCCCTGCGTCTTCCTGGGGTTCCCCCCCGACGCCCCTGGGTGGCAGTTTTACCACCCCACCTCTCGACGTGTTCTGTCCTCCCAGGACGTCACGTTCGACGAGTCGGTACCCTACTACCGCCTCTTCCCCTACCGCACTCCCTCCCTCCCCCCACCCCCGCTCTTCTTGGTACCAGGTCCCCCCCCGGTAGCCCCCCTCCCCCCTCAGGGTCCTGCCCCTTCAGGTGTGTCCCAGGTAGACGCGGTTGAGCCTGTCGAGGTCACTGGTGACTCTGGTGCTGCTGCGGGAGCTAAGCCTGGGGGTGCGGAGTCTGGGGGTGCTGAGCCTGGGGGTGCTGTGCCTGGGGGTGCTGAGCCTGGAGGTGTCAAGCCTGGGGGTGCTGTGCCTGGGGGTGCTGAGCCTGGGGGTGCTGTTCCTCGGGGTGCTGAGCCTGGAGGTGTCGAGCCTGGGGGTGCTGTGCCTGGGGGTGCTGAGCCTGGGGGTGCTGTGCCTGGGGGTGCTTCGTCTCGCCGGGAGCCACTCTCCTCACAGGAGCTGCGTGAGTGGTTTGCCCGCCGCTGGAGGCGTGCTGCTGGTGCTGGTGGTTCTTCGGCTGCAGAGGGTACTGCTGCCACGCGTCCTGGCGGTGCTCGTACTGTGGGTGCTGGAGCTGCTGGGTCTGAGAGCTCTCCTGGAGCTGGTACTGCTGACGGTGTTGGCGCTGAGCCTGCGGTTGGAGGTCCGACTGACAGTACTCCTAATGCTGCTGCTGGAGGTTCTGGAGCTTCTGGTGGTTCTGCTGGAGGTGCTGCTGGAGTGGGTGCTCCTGACGGGCCTGCTGGTGCTGTTCCTGCTGTTTCTGGCGTCGCCGCGCGGCCCTGACCGTACTTCGTTCCGCTCCTGCAGCAGGTTCTTGGTCTTGCACCTCCTCCTCCTCCTCCCTTAGAGGGTCCGCAGCCTGTCCGGTCACAGCCACAGCTACAGCATGCCTCCCCTTTGCCTGCTCCTTCTCCCTACGCTGGTCCGACTGGAGGTCTTACTAAGCGTCGTGAGCCTGCGTCTCGTCCTGCGTCGCCTGTTCGTACTGAGCGCGCTAGTGGTCGCGGGTCGCGTCAGCGTCCTCCTCCTGTCCCTGGCACGCACCGGATGTCACTGCGTCCGTCCACTGCTCCTCTGCGTGCCCCTTTGCCTTCTCCTCCTGCTTCCTCTCTTCCTGCTCTTGCCGACCCGGAGTCGGACTCTCTTCGTGCTGCCAGTCCTACTGTCACGCGTCTCCTTGCTACTGCTGTCACTGACCCTTCCTTCGAGTCGTCTGCTGCGTCTGCCCTTGTCACTGAGCTTGTCGACTTTGCTGCGCGTTGTCGTCTAGACTACGCTGCTCGTCTTGTCACTGAGTCTGAGTCCGCCTGTCCTCCGTCCGTCGGGGGTGAGTGTGCCCTTGGCACGGACGTCCTTGAGGACAGGCAGGAGGAGCTCCAGTGTCTAGCCGCTGCTTCACCTCATCTCGCGTCTGTACTGCTAGCCCCTGAGGGAGACCCGGATGCACCAGACATCCCGACTCCGCGCTCTTACGCGGAGGCGATAGAGGGTCCCTACTCCTCTCAGTGGCAGGCAGCTATGGATGCAGAGATGGCTTCCTGGAAGTCCACAGGCACCTACGTTGACGCTGTTCCCCCTCCTCGGGCAAACATCGTCAGTGGCATGTGGATTTTCAGGGTGAAGCGGCCGCCGGGTTCTCCGCCTATCTTCAAGGCGCGTTACGTGGCTCGTGGCTTCAGTCAGCGGCAGGGGGTTGACTACTTTCAGACCTTCTCCCCCACCCCGAAGATGACCACTCTTCGGGTTCTGCTGCACGTTGCTGCTCACCGCGACTACGAGCTGCACTCTCTCGACTTCAGCACAGCTTTCTTGCAGGGCAGCCTGCACGAGGAGATCTGGCTGCGCCGTCCACCTGGCTTCACTGGGTCTTTCCCTCCTGGTACCCAGTGGAGTCTCCGACGTCAAGTCTACGGTCTCCGCCAGGCGCCACGTGAGTGGCACGACACAGTGAGGACTACGCTCGCGGCACTTGGGTTTGCTCCTTCTACTGCCGACCCGTCGCTGTTTCTGCGCACCGACACCTCTCTGCCGCCGTTCTACATCCTCGTGTACGTCGACGACTTGGTCTTTGCCACAGGTGACACTGCTGGACTCGCCTACGTGAAGTCCGAGCTGCAGAAGAGACACACGTGCACTGACCTGGGTGAACTGCGTAGCTACCTTGGCTTGCAGATCACCCGGGACAGAGCACGCCGCACCATTACCCTGACTCAGTCACACATGGTGCAGCAGGTCCTTCAGCGCTTCGGCTTCACGTACTCCTCGCCTCAGGCCACTCCTCTGCCTACTCGCCACTCGCTCTCAGCTCTGCCTTCGGATGAGTCCGTAGAGTCGAGTGGTCCGTTTGCAGAGCTTGTTGGCTGCCTCATGTACCTGATGACCTGCACACGACCTGACCTCGCATACCCTCTTAGCATTCTCGCACGCTTTGTTGCTCCTGGGAGACACCGACCAGAGCACATGGCTGCAGCGAAGAGGGTGTTGCGTTACTTGTGCAGTACGTCGGGCATGGGGCTAGTGCTTGGAGGGCGCAGTCCAGTGGTCCTCACTGGGCACGCAGACGCTTCTTGGGCTGACGACCAGGCTACGCAGCGGTCGTCACAGGGTTACACCTTCAGCCTTGGTTCCGGCTCTGTCTCGTGGCGGGCTACCCGCTCGTCTTCTGTTCTCGGCTCCAGATGTGAGGCTGAGATCTACGCTGGGGCTATGGCTGCGCAGGAGTTACGCTGGCTCACCTACCTGCTGACCGACCTTGGAGAGCAGCCTCGTTCTCCTCCAGTCCTGTACGTAGACAACAAGGCCATGCTGGCCTTGTGTCGAGAGCAGCGACTGGAGCACAGAACGAAGCACATTGCTCTCCGCTACTTTCTTGCTCGTGAGCTACAGCAGCGTGGACAGTTGCGACTTGCGTACGTGGCCTCTGAGGCCAACACTGCTGATGTCTTCACCAAGGCACTTGCGCCTTGTGATCATCAGCGTTGTTGCACGCAGTTGGGTCTTGTGCTTGTCTTGCCTCACTTGCTCTCCTCTTGACCTTGCTTGTACCTTCGCCTATATATACTCTTGCTCTTGCTTGCTTGACTCTTGTATATCCCTATATATGATCTTGCATGTGAACTGGCCGTCTGGCCTTTGAACTTGTGCTCGGAATGCGTGGTGACTTTGTGATCCACCCCGAGCTTGCTTTGCTTTGCTTTGCTTGACTCGTCTTGTGACCCCTTGTTCTCCCCCACTTTGCCTATGGGGGTGTGTCAGAACATATCTATAGCTTATACTATTGTGTAGGCTGTAGTGGGGTATCCCATAGGGGGTACAACCCAGTTAGGGTTTCATATTTGTACTGCCTTCATTCATAGTTCACACATTCTTGTTCATTCAGTTTCACAACCTCCCCTATTAACCCCTTTCCCCACCTCGCCGCCACCCCTATTCTCCTCAGTTGCTCTCCCGCGTGGGCGACTGGACATTCCAAATCGAAAAATGGAGTCGACTCAAAGCTCACCTCTCCGACACCCCTCACCCTGGCAAGTGTTCTCCCGCGTGGGCCACTAGACATTCCAGATCGTCGGAACGCCCCGCAGGTGATCCAAACGGCCGTCCCCGCTGCATCTGCCAACTCTTTCGGATCCACACACAGGGCGCTCGCCAGTTTCGCATAGCTCCTCATGTTTGCACTCGCCATAGTTCTCCACGATCCAAGGTACTTTGGCGCGCTCGTGCTCGTGCAACTTCAAAACCGTGCGGTGCGGGAACCCGTTTTGAACCTGTTCCCGCTCTTTTCACTTCAAATGTTTCTGCCTGCATCGCTCTCGGTCAGGCGGTTGCCGCGTCGCTTTGACTCTTCTGACTCCTTGACGTCGTACTCGGTAGAGTCGGCTCCTGCAGCATACAGGAATGCCTTCTCATAAAACTTCATATCGTAACAATAACGTTATTAAAATTGCATAAAATGCAACAATATAATAAAATTCAGCGTATTGCGCATACAACTTGTTTGCTTTTTCCATGGCTCGCCTAGCACAAATGATATATATATTTATGTATGATTTTTTTCAAGCCAAGAAACAATCTATCGGCCTTGTGGTTTAGAAGGCAACAAGAGAACACAACACAGTATAATTTGAGTCACCAAACACTCCCCATTTATGTATGTACTGTACTGTAAGCTCACTCTCTTGGAGACAGGCTGGCACCCCTGTTACAGATGTTCTTGCTTTTAGTCCCACTAAAAAACACGGGCGGCTCGGGACTATGGTGAAAACTCGCGAAACCCCAGACAAATGGGAACTTATAGTCCAACTGGGCGGGTATTTTCGCCGTCACGCATGGTGTTTGGTACGGTGTCAGCCGGTGTTTTCTGGCGACGAGGAGTTACCACCAGTTCGCATGAAATGAAACGCCCACCTCGTGCGACACACGGTACTTCTCATCAACAATTAACTCAATTCGTAACCTGAAGTGTGTGAGAATAAGCGAACAGGAATGGGTCAACTAGAAGTGAAAAGAGTACAAGTAGTAAACCCTAGAATTGTGTACCCCCTATAGGCTAACCCACTGTAGCCTACACAAGTATAACATATATAATGTTTGACACACCCCCATAGGCAAAGTGGGGGAGAACAAGGGGTCACAAGACCAGTCAAGCAAAGCAAAGCAAGCTCAGGGTGGATCACAAAGTCACCACACAGTCCGAGCACAAGAGCAGGGCCAGAGGCCAGTTCACATGCAGGAGTACAGACATATATACAAAACTAGACAAGCAAGAGCAGGTATATATATATGTCACAGTACAAGTAAAGTCAAGAGGAGAGCAAGTGAGGCAAGACAGACACAAGACCCAGCTGGGTGCAAAAGCGCTGATGATCACAAGGCGCGAGTGCCTTGGTGAACACATCAGCAGTGTTGGCCTCAGAGGCCACGTACGCAAGTCGCAACTGACCACGCTGCTGCAGCTCACGAGCAAGGAAGTAGCGGAGAGCAATGTGCTTCGTTCTGTGCTCCAAGCGCTGCTCTCGACACAAGGCCAGCATGGCCTTGTTGTCTACGTACAGCACTGGAGGAGAACGAGGCGGCTCTCCAAGGTCAGTCAGAAGGTAGGTGAGCCAGCGAAGTTCCTGTGCAGCCATGGCCCCGGCGTAGATCTCAGCCTCACAACTGGAGCCGAGAACCGAAGACGAGCGAGTAGACCGCCACGAGACAGAGCCGGAACCAAGGCTGAAGGTGTAACCCTGTGACGACCGCTGCGTAGCCTGGTCGTCAGCCCAAGAAGCGTCCGCGTGGCCGGTAAGGACCACTGGACTCCGCCCTCCAAGCACAAGCCCCATGCCCGACGTACTGCACAGGTAGCGCAATACCCTCTTTGCTGCAGCCATGTGCTCTGGTCTGTGTCTCCCAGGAGCAACATAGCGTGCAAGAATGCTCAGAGGATATGCAAGGTCAGGTCGTGTGCAGGTCATCAGGTACATGAGGCAGCCAACAAGCTCTGCATACGGACCACTCGATTCTACGGACTCATCCGAAGGCAGAGCTGAGAGTGAGTGGCGAGTAGGCAGAGGAGTGGCCTGAGGCGAGGAGTACGTGAAGCCGAAGCGCTGAAGGACCTGCTGCACCATGTGTGACTGAGTGAAGGTAATGTTGCGGCGTGCTCTGTCCCGAGTGATCTGCAAGCCAAGGTAGCTGCGCAGTTCACCCAGGTCTGTGCACGTGTGTCTCTTCAGCAGTTCGGACTTCACGTAGGCGAGTCCAGCAGTGTTCGCTGTGGCAAAGACCAAGTCGTCGACGTACACGAGGATGTAGAACGGCGGCAGTGAAGTGTCGGTGCGCAGAAACAGCGACGGGTCAGCAGTAGAAGGAGCAAACCCAAGAGCCGCAAGCGTAGTCCTCAGTGTGTCGTGCCACTCACGCGGTGCCTGGCGGAGACCGTAGACTGGCCGTCGGAGGCTCCACTGGGTGCCAGGAGGGAAAGTCCCAGTGAAGCCAGGTGGACGGCGCAGCCAGATCTCCTCGTGCAGGCTACCCTGCAGGAACGCAGTGCTGAAGTCGAGAGAGTGAAGCTCGTAGTCGCGCTGAGCGGCTATGTGCAGCAGCACCCGAAGAGTGGTCATCTTCGGGGTGGGAGAGAAGGTCTGAAAGTAGTCAACTCCCTGCCGCTGACTGAAGCCACGAGCAACGTACCGCGCCTTGAAGACAGGTGGAGAGCCCGGCGGCCGCTTCACCCGGAAGATCCACATGCCACTGACGATGTTCGCCCCAGGAGGGGGAACTGCGTCAACGTAGGTGCCTGTGGACTTCCAGGAAGCCATCTCTGCATCCATAGCTGCCTGCCACTGAGAGGAGTAGGGACCCTCTACGGCCTCCGCGTAAGAACGCGGAGTCGGGATGTCTAGTGCATCCGGGTCTCCCTCAGGGGCAAGCAGTACAGACGCGAGATGAGGTGAAGCAGCCGCCAGACACTGTAACTCCTCCTGTCTGTCCTCTAGGACGTCCGTGCCAAGGGCACACTCACCCCCGACGGACGGAGGACAGACAGACGCAGACTCAGCAACAAGACCAGCAGCGTAGTCGAGACGACAGCGAGCAGCAAAGTCAACGAGCTCAGCGACTAGAGCAGACGCAGCAGTGGACTCAAAAGAGGGGTCAGTGACGACAGTAGCAAGCAGACGCGTGACAGTAGGACTGGCAGCGCGAAGAGAGTCCGACTCAGGGTCGGCAAGCGCAGGAAGAGAGGACTCAGGAGGAGAAGGCAAAGGGGCACGCAGAGGAGCAGTGGACGGACGCAGAGACATCCGGTGCGTGCCAGGGACAGGAGGAGGACGCTAACGCGAACTGCGACCACTAGCGCGAGCAGCACAAACAGGCGACGCGGGACGAGACGCAGGCTCACGACGCTCAGCAAGACCTCTAGTAGGACCAGTGTAAGGAGAGGGAGCAGGCAGTGGAGAGGAAGGCTCCAGCAGGGACTGCGACTGGACAGGCGGTGGACCCTCTACTGGAGGAGAAAGACCAAGACCCTGCTGCAGGAGCGGAACGAA
This sequence comes from Closterium sp. NIES-65, assembly GCA_948144175.1. Lineage (NCBI taxonomy): Eukaryota > Viridiplantae > Streptophyta > Zygnematophyceae > Desmidiales > Closteriaceae > Closterium > Closterium sp. NIES-65. The sequence goes on along the minus strand of CANXME010002388.1, from coordinate 1,494,825 downwards.
GTACGGCCGAGGCCGCGCGGCAGCTCCAGACTCAGCAGGGACAGCACCAGCACCCTCAGCGACAGCACCAGCACCCTCAGCGACAGCACCAGCGCCACCCACACCTCCAGCGGCAGGACCAACAGCAGTAGGCTCAGCACGAACGCCCTGAGCAGCTCCAGCTCCAGGAGGACCCGCAGGTCCAGCAGCTCCGGGACCGGCAGCACCCGCACCCTCGACGGTCGAAGAAGCTCCAGCTCCAGCTCCAGCAGCACCTCCAGACTCAGCAGCACGCCTCCAGCGGCGAGGGTACCACTCGCGCAGCTCCTGTGGAGAGAGGGGCTCCCGGTGAGACGCAGCAGCAGGAGAAACCCCAGGCTCAGCAGCTCCAGACGCAGCAGGGACAGCACCAGCACCCTCACCTACAGCACCAGCGCCACCCACACCTCCAGCGGCAGGACCAACAGCAGTAGGCTCAGCACCAACGCCCTCAGCAGCTCCAGCTCCAGGAGGACCCGCAGGTCCAGTAGCTCCGGGACCGGCAGCACCCGCACCCTCGACGGTCGAAGAAGCTCCAGCTCCAGCCCCAGCAGCACCTCCAGACTCAGCAGCACGCCTCCAGCGGCGAGCGTACCACTCGCGCAGCTCCTGTGGAGAGAGGGGCTCCCGGCGAGACGCAGCAGCAGGAGAAACCCCAGGCTTAGCAGCTCCAGACGCAGCACCCCCAGGCTCAGCAGCTCCCGACCCAGCACCCCCAGACCCATCACCTCCAGGCACAGCACCCCCCGGCTCAGCACCCCCAGGCTCCGCACCCTCCGCAGTAGCACCAGAGTCACCTGTAACCTCGACCGGGTCAACGGCGTCTACCTGGGACACACCTGAGGGGGCAGGAACCTGAGGGGGGAGGGGGTCTACCGGGGGGGGAACCGGTACAAGGAAGTCCGGGGGAGGGGGGAGGGAAGGAGTGCGGTAGGGGAAGAGACGGTAGAAGGGGACTGACTCGTCGAACGTGACGTCCTGGGAGGACAGAACACGACGAGAGGAGGGGTGGTAAAACTGCCACCCTGGGGCGTCAGTGGGGAAGCCAAGGAAGACACAGGGAGCAGCACGAGGGGACAGCTTGTCCGCAGACAAGTCGCGGACAAACGCCCGAGATCCCCAGACACGGAACACAGACGCATCGCCAACCTTCCCTGTCCACAGCAAGGCTGGGGACATCGCAGGCCGAGAGACCCGGGGGTGAAGGTTGAGCTGATGCGCCGCGTACCTCACCGCAAACGGCCACAGAAAATGGGGGGCAGCCGCATGCATCATGGACGTACGAGCGACATCCATGACCATGCCAATGCGGCGCTCAGCAATCCCATTTTGCTGTGGTGAGTCCGGAAGCGTGAAGGACTGGCGGATGCCTCGCGCACGACAGTAGGCACGCAGAAGGCCAGAGGAGAACTCTCCGCCTGTGTCCGAGTGCAGACGCAGAACAGGAAAGTCCGAGCCGAAGCTCTTCCTGAGCTGGAGACGAGCCTCGCGGATCCAGTCGATCAGCACCTCAGTGACCTCACCCTTGCTGCGCAAGGGGAGGACTGTGGTGTAACGCGAGTAGTCGTCAACCACCAACAGGAAGTAGCGCTCGTAACCCTGCCCACGGACGGGGGCTGGGCCCCACACATCCATGTGAAGCGTCTGCAGGGGAGCCTCTGTTGGGGGGAAGTGGGAGGAGTGAGGAGTAGCCCGGAGGCGACCCTCGACACAGGGGACACAGGAAGGTGCTGGCCCTGAGGGGAGAGGAGGGAGAGACTGGGGAAGACCAGAGACAAGGACACGGGAAGCCATGCTCCGAAGACGGGGCAAGGAGGGGTGGCCAAGACGGTGGTGCCACAGGAGAGTCTCGTGAGACAGGAGGCGACAAGTACAGGGGGCAGACTCAGGACCAGACCTGGACGCAGCAGCAAACACCTGACCTGACGCTGCTACCTGACCGGACGCGGGGACAGGAGGAGACTCAGTGGTCAGGGTGTAGAGGCTCGACCCCGGCCGACGCGAAAACGTGGTCAGGTGCCGGCATGTGCGTGCGTCCGTGCAGTGGGTCACCCGCTGACTCGCAGGAGTGAACTGGTGAACCCCCGCATCCTGTAGGTCTGCACCACTCACCAAGTTCGTCGAGAACGAGGGGAGGTACAGGCCAGACAGGGTGCCCGAGGGGGCAGCCGGACACGGGAGGACAGTGGAGAAGTGAGCGAGGACAGGACCCCCAGAGGGGTCAGCCAGGGAGACTGCAACCGGCCGACCAAGCGGCGTGAGTGTGGTGCGGTCCCGAAAGAAGGAGCGAGAAGCCCCAGAGTCAAGTGTAAAGGTGAGGGAGGCCGAAGCCAACGCGGTACCTGAGAGCGCAGCCTCACCCGCACCTGAGGAAGCAGACTCACTAGCACCTAGAGCAGCAGCCGCACCTGTACCTGGAGCAGGAGACTCACTAGCACCCAGAGCAGCAGCCTCACCAGTAGCTAGAGCAGCAGGTCCTATACCTGGGTCAGGCGGGACGCACAGGTGACCGGCACGGTCAGCACTATTAGGCAATGCATACATGGCAGTGAGAATAGCATCATAGTCAAGAGCATATATATCTACCCTCTGCCTAAGCAACTCCACCCAGTCGGGAAGCTCAGCCTCGTCGCCAAACACGGTACGCCAGGCGTCGCTCAGACGGGCGAAGCAGCGGGACGGTGTATGACTACGTGTCCCACAAGGCTGACCAGTCCGAGTACCAGTGCGAATCACGTAAGAGCAGCGAACAGCACTGAGAGACCCTCCACTCTGAGCGTACCACTCACGAAGCTGGCGAGGCGTGAGAGACACGCAAGAGGGTCGCGGGAGCTGCATCTGGCCGCCACCACGAGTAGAAGCAGCAGGAGTGGTAGTAGGAGTAGCGTCGCCACCCCTACAGCCCCAACCAGCGTACCACTCACGCAGCTGCTGGGGCGTGAGGGACTCACGCCGGCGTCGCTGGGGCTGCATTTGGCTCCGCAAGTAGAAGCAGGAGCAGGACTAGCAGCAGGGAGGCAGGCAGCCAGGCAAGCCAAAAGGCAGGCAGGCAGGCAAGCAGGCGACGCGCAGCGTGCTAGCAGGGCAAGAGCTCACCAGTGGTGGGAAGAGTAGGCTCGGCGACTCAGCGGCTCGGCAGCTCGGCGGCTCGGCGGCTCGGGCGACTCGGGCGGCTCGGCGGCAAGGCGGCTCAGCAGCAACTGCAGCTCAGCAGCTCGGTGACCCGGCGGCTCGGCGGCAGGGCGGCTCGGCTGTGGGGCGGCTCGGCTGCTGCAGGTGAGCGGCTCGGCTGCTGCAGTGAGAGAGGAAGGAGGAGGAGAAGCAGGGGAGGCCACACACCTGCCACCCCTCTGCTGGCCTCTCAGGTCGCCTCGACAGGCGACGGGAAAAGGGGGGTGGGTGGTGGGGGGCCGGTAGGTGCAGCGGCGGGGCCAGCAGGTGCAGTTGCGGGGCCGGTAGAAGGGGACGGCAGGGCCGTCACGAAGGGGACGGCGGGGCCGTCAGGAGGTGACCGGGCCGCGACGGGGGCAGGCGGCGGGGCCGCGTAAGGGCCTGGGCGGGGCCGCGACAGAGCCGTCGGCGGGGCCGCGTGAAAGCCGGGGCGGGGCCGCGTAGAAGCCGGGGCGGGGCCGCGCGAGAGCAGGCGGCGGGGCCGCGAAGGAGCCGGGGCGGGGCCGCGTGAGAGCAGGCGGCGGGGCCGCGAAAGAGAGGGCGGCGGGGCCGCGTCAGTGAAGGCGGCGGGGCCGCAGGGGAAATGGCGACCCGAGGGGTCGCTAAAAAAAAGATCGCGCCTCGGGGGGCGCTTCGGTGGGCCCAAAAAAAAAACGGTCCGTAGAAGGACCCGCTCTATACCATGTGAGAATAAGCGAACAGGAATGGGTCAACTAGAAGTGAAAAGAGTACAAGTAGTAAACCCTAGAATTGTGTACCCCCTATAGGCTAACCCACTGTAGCCTAGACAAGTATAACATATATAATGTTTGACAAAGTGGGCATTCAAATAAACTTCCATTAAAGAGTACTGATACAAACACACATGCAAACAGAGAATCAAACCGAACTGAAACCAGAGTTGCTTCTCGTTCCAAACAAAAGGCACATCCCAACACATTCACGCCTTCCACTCAACCACAGCACACTCACGCAGTGCGAGCATCCAAGCACACACAGAAACAAACATTCACGCGCATTTCACTCAAACACACCACACTCAAACGCCATTCACGCATAACAAGCACACACAGAGACACATCGCACAGACATTCGCAGGCACAAAATAATCCCGCAAGCACATTAGCCACAGGATGCACATCACAACACATGTCCAACGAGAGAAACATTCAGCCATCGCCGACGATCCACGCAACGGCGCACCTTCCACACACAGATTTGCAGCAGAACAGCCCCGGAAATTCGACTCTTACTAGAATATTAGAAACTCCCAGGAATAAAGCCACTCCCAACTGTGAAATAAGACCCTCGCATGACACCAAAGCTCTTCCAAACACAGAACAAATACACACACACAGGACCACCATCATACAGCGAACCGGACGGCGCCCAATGGGGACAAGAACAGTGACGTTAGCATTAGGCACATATCCCAAACATCTCGTAGAAATTGACATTTTAGAGCACTTACCTCGCTGGTCATCCATCCACGCTTGTTGTAGCGCCAGTAGACGTAGGGCTCGGGGTCAAAACCATTCTTGTTGAAGTCACGCTCTTCACGTGCCACGCTACTGTGCCACTCCAACCCCTTCCCCTCAAAACACCCTCGACACATTTTCCCAAGAACCCATCCAAACCACTCAACTCCTCCAAAGCCTATTCCAACCACTCAAGTTACAAACTCCTTTTTCCAACTCATCCTCTCCAACTCAAGCCTATCAACCACCTCTTTAACTACTCCCAACTACCATAGCATTTCCTAGTCCAACTCAACCAATATTCAAACCAACTTCCCATACTCATCCTCAAGTCCCACCATAAGGCACATGACTCCTCATGATTTTCCATGTGCTTTCCTTTCCTACTCGTCAAAGTTTACCCAAGTCATCTACCTCCTCCAATTATCCTCCTCCCATGTGCCTTCAAGCACATGCTTCCACTTCCTAGTCATCAACCTCCACATGCCTCTCATTTATTCCTTCCTTCCTTCCTTTCCCAAGTCTCCAAAGTTGCCACCTCATCCCTCAGGACTTCATGATTATCCCATCACCTCCTATTACAAGGCAACAAAGCTCATCATCTCCTCCACTTTTCCTTATCCAACTCACTAAGCTCTCTTCCAACTCAACAAGGCTTACATCTCCAACTCATCAAGTGTTCAACCACCATCACATGCTCCAATACTATTCATCTACATCAAGCATCTCTACAACTTCTCAAGAAGGTTCTTCAATGACAACAATGCATTCCAAGCTTCTTCACCAAGCTCATCTCCAAGCTTCTCCTTCAAGCTCCTCTTCTACTACAAAGGCTCCTCACTAGCAACCAAGTTCTATGTCTCCAAAAAGTTGATACTCTCTTCCAAGGCTACCATTGATGGTTACTCTCTCTATGCATGCCTATGTATCCCTCATGGATCTATAAGGCTTGTACTATACCTCTTTCAATATAAGTTTATGCTCACAAAGTGTCTCTCATTAGTCTACAAAGTTAAGCATCAAGTGAAGAGTAGTCACCTCATACTCTACTTGAGTATAAGGTTCATTACTACCTACAAGCTTGAGGAAGGCTCATCACCCAACACCAAGCTTGATGTTCTTCTTCAAGTAAAGCTCTCAAGACCAAGCCATTCCTACAAGTAACCTCTACAAGTATCCCTAGTAAGATTCACTTAAGTAAGTGCTTATCACCTCTCTTATTCTCTCAACAAGCTCATTCTCTCTTTCTCTTTTTTGAGTTCTTATCTCATCAAGCATTCCACCTTACACAAGTTTCTCTTTATAGTCACAAGTTCTAAGTATCATCTTCTCTTCGATCAAACTCATCCTCATTTGCTACAATTCCATTGTTCAGTCTTGTCTTATTCTATTGTGCAATCATACCCTTTTTTCCTTATCTCAATTCTCTACAGAAGTCGCGTGGGCGTCGAACTTTCGAGATGACCATCAGGCGGAACATCTGAGAACCGTCCGCGTTGCACAAAAAGGCAACCGTCACACGGTCCTTTGCGGCTTTTCCTCCAACGGACGCATCGTTCGCCCATGTTTTGCGGGGCTGGCACGCCGGGAATAATGCGGTCTCGTCAAAATTGAAGAGTTCCTTCGGAGACACTTCGAGGTACTTGATTAACTCAGGAAGCCACAGCCGCGTCGTAGTAACAGCATGCATGTCGGCGTCGGCTGTCAGAACATTATAGCTTAAGCTTTTGTGTGGGCTGTAGTGGGGTATCCCATAGGGGGTAAAACCCAATTAGGGTTAGTACTTGTACCCACTTCATTCATAGTTCATTCATTCTCGTTTAAAATTTCTCATGGTATCGAGCAGGTTCCCTCGTGGGAACTGTTCCTAGGGCCCTACTACTTCTTCCGCTGCTACTCGATCTGTCGCAAGCCCCGTGGCGTGCGACCTAGCGCGCGGCGATTTTCTTTCTGGCGCGCGCCCCGAGGTGCGCGGCCCCGCTACCCCGTCGCGCCGCCCTAGCGGCCGCGTCGCGCCGCCCTCGCGGCCCCGATCTGCCGCCCTAGTGGCCTCGTCACCTACCTCTGCGGCCTCAGCGCCGCCCTTCCCGGCCTCGGCTCCGCCCTTCCCGGCCCCGGCGCCACCTCGGCTGGCCCCGTCGCCTACCCAGGCGACCCCGACGCCGCCCTTCCCGGCCCGGCCCTGCCTCTGCTGGCCACGTCGCCTGCCCCTGCCGCCCCGACTCCGCCCTTCCAGGCACCGGCGCCACCTCGGCTGGCCCCGTCGCCTACCCCGGCGACCCCAACGCCGCTCTTCCCGACCCGGCCCCGCCTCTACTGGCCCCGTCGCCTACCCCTGCGGCCCCGGCGCTGCCCTTCCCGGCCCCGGCGCTGCCCTTCCCGGCCCCGACGCCACCTCTGCTGGCCCCGGCGCCGCCTCTGCTGGCCCGGACGCCTACCCTGCGGCCCCGGTGCCACCTCTGCTGGCCCCGTCGCCGCTCCACCCGGCCCCGCCGCCGTCCCCAAGCGGCCCCGCCGTCACCACCGAGCCGCCGGCGCCGCTGAGCTAGTGCCGAGCCACCCGAGCCACCCGAGCCGCCCGAGCCGCGGCGCCACCTCAGCCGCCCGAGCCGCCGAGTCGCCGAGCCGCCGCGCTGCAGTTGCTGCCGAGCCGCCGTACCGCTGAGTCGCCCGAGTCGCCCGAGTCCCCGAGCCGCAGTTCCTGCAGTGCCGCCGTGCCGCCGAGCCGCCCGAGCCGCCCGCACCGCCGAGTCGCCGAGTCGCCGAGTCGTCGAGCCTGCTCTTCCCACCACTGGTGAGCCCCTGCCTTACTAGCGCGCTGCCTGCCGCTTGCTTGGCTGCCTGCCTTACTGCTGCTACTCCTGCTCCTGCTTCTACTAGCGAAGCCAGATGTAGCCCCATCGACATCCGCATGAGTCCCTCACGCCCCAGCAGCTGCGTGAGTGGTACGCTGGTTGGGGTTGTAGGGGTGGCGGCGCTACTACTGCTACTAGTACTCGCAGCGGCCAGATGCAGCTCCAGCGACGCCCACGCGCGTCTCTCACGCCCCAGCAGCTTCGTGAGTGGTACGCTCAGAGTGGAGGGTCTCTCAGTTCTGTTCGCTGCTCTTACGTGATTCGCACTGGTGCTAGGACTGGTCAGCCTTGTGGGACGCCTAGTCACACACTGTCCCGCTGCTTCGCCCGTCTGAGCGACGCCTGGCGTACCGAGTTTGGCGACGAGGCTGAGCTCCCCTACTGGGTGGAGTTGCTTAGGCAGAGGGTAGATATTTTTGCTCTTGACTATGATGCTATTCTCACTGCCATGTATGCATTGCCTACTAGTGCTGACCGTGCCGGTCACCTGTGCGTACCGCCTGACCCGGGTATCGAGCCTGCTGCTCTAGCTGCAAGTGAGGCTGCAGCCCTGGGTGCTAGTGAGTCTCCTGCTCCAGGTACAGGTGCGGCTGCTGCTCTAGGTGCTAGTGAGTCTGCTTCCTCAGGTGCGGGTGAGTCTGCTCTCTCAGGTACCGCGTCGGCTCCGGCCTCTCACACCTTCACCCTTGACTCGGGGGCTTCCCGCTCCTTCTTTCGAGACCCCACAACACTCACGCCGCTTGGTCGGCCAGTTACAGTCTCTCTAGCAGACCCCTCTGGGGGCCCTTTCCTTGCTCACTTCTCCACTGTCCTCCCGTGTCCGGCGGCCCCCTCTAGCACCCTGTCTGGTCTTTACCTCCCCTCGTTCTCTACAAACTTGGTGAGTGGTGCTGACCTGCAGGATGCGGGGGTTCACCAGTTCACTCCTGCGAGTCAGCGGGTGACCCACTGCACGGACGCTCGGACAGGCCGACACCTGGCCACGTTTACTCGTCAGCCGGGGTCGAGCCTGTACACACTTACCACTGTCTCCTCCAGTCCCTCCGTCTGGTCAGGTAGCTGCATCGGGTCAGGTATTTGCTGCAGCGTCCAGGTCTGGTCCTGAGTCTGCCCCCTGCTCGTGTCGCCTCATGTCTCACGAGACTCTCCTCTGGCACCACCGCCTTGGTCACCCCTCCCTGCTTCGTCTCCGAAGCATGGCCTCCCGTGTCCTTGTCTCTGGTCTTCCCCGGTCCCTCCCTCCCCTTCCTCCGGGGCCTGGCCCTACCTGCATCTCCTGTGTCGAGGGGCGGCAGCGGGCTGCCCCTCACTCCTCCCAGTTTCCTCCGACAGAGGCCCCGTTGCAGACGCTTCACATGGACGTGTGGGGCCCGGCCCGCATCCGTGGACAGGGTCACGAGCGCTACTTCCTGCTGGTGGTTGACGACTACTCGCGTTACACCACAGTCTTCCCCTTGCGCAGCAAGGGTGATGTCACTGAGGTGTTGATCGACTGAATCCGCGCAGCTCGTCTCCAGCTCAGGCGGAGCTTCGGCTCGGACTTTCCTGTTCTGCGTCTGCACTCTGCCAGAGGCGGAGAGTTCTCCTCTGGCCTTCTGCAAGCGTACTGTTGTGCACGAGGCATCCGCCAGACCTTCACGCTTCTGAACTCTCCACAGCAAAATGGGATTGGTGAGCGCCGCATTGGCATAGTCATGGACGTCGCTCGTACGTCCATGATGCATGCGGCTGCCCCCTATTTTCTGTGGCCGTTTGCGGTCCGGTACGCGGCGCATCAGATCAACCTTCACCCAAGGGTCTCCATGCCGGAGACCTCCCCAGCTTTGCTGTGGACGGGGAAGGTTGGCGATGCGTCTGCGTTCCGTGTCTGGGGATCTCGGGTGTTTGTTTGCGACTTGTCTGCGGACAAGCTGTCCCCTCGTGCTGCTCCTTGCGTCTTCCTAGGTTTCCCGCCTGACGCGTAAGGGTGGTTGTTCTACCACCCCACCTCTCGCCGTGTTCTGTCCTCCCAGGACGTCACGTTCGATGAGTCAGTCCCCTACTACCGTCTCTTCCCCTACTGCACTCCGTCCCTCCCCCCGCCACCGCTCTTCCTTCTGCCAGGTCCCCCCCCGGTAGACCCCCTCCCCCCTCAGGGTCCAGCCCCTTCAGGTGTGTCCCAGGTAGACGCTGTCGAGCCTGTCGAGGTCGCTGATGACTCTGGTGCTGCTGAGGGTGCTGAGACTGGGGGTGCTGACTTTGGGGGTGCTGACTCTGGGGGTGGTGAGCGTGTGGGTATTACGACTAGGGGTGCTGAGCCTGGGGGTGCTAAGTCTGGGGGTGCTGAGCCTGGGGGTGCTACGCCTGGGGGTGCTGAGCCTGGGGGTACTGAGCCTGGGGTTGCTACGCCTGGAGGTGTTGAGCCTGAGGGAGTTGAGCCTGCTCGTGGGGCGTCTGGCGGTGCTGGGCCTGGCGGTTCTTCGGGTGCTTCGTCTCGCCGGGAGCCACTCTCTCCACAGGAGTTGCGTGAGTGGTTTGCCCGGCGCTAGAGGCGAGCTGCTGGAGCTGGAGGTGCTGCGGGTACTGGAGGTTCTGCTGCTGCTGTGGGTGCTGGTGCCGCGGGTCCCGGCGGTGCTCGTACTCGGATTACTAGAGCTGCTGGGCCTGCGGATACTTCTGGAGCGGGAGCTGCTTTGGGTGCTGGCGCGCAGGCTACTGCTGTCGGTCCTGGAGGCGGTCTTGCTGAGGGTGCTACTGGTACTGCTGGAGGTACTGGAGCTGGAGGTGCTGCGGGTGTTGGTGCTGCTGCTGGGGGTACTGGTGCTGTCCCTGCTGTGTCTGGAGTCGCCGCACGACCTCGGCCGTACTTCGTTCCGCTTCTTCAGCAGGTTCTTGGTCTCCCGCCTTCTACTGGTCCTCCCTTAGAGTGTCCACAGCCTGTCCCGTCACAGTTATAGTTACAGCCGGCCTCCCCACTGCTTGCTCCGTCTCCCTACACTGGTCCTACTGGAGGTCTTGCTGAGCGTCGTGAGCCTGCGTCTCGCCCTGCGTCGCCTGTCCGTGCTGCTCGCACTAGTGGTCGCGGTTCGCGTTAGCGTCCTCCTCCTGTCCCTGGCACGCACCGGATGTCTCTGCGTCCGTCCACTGCTCCTCTGCGTGCCCCTTTGCCTTCTCCTCCTGAGTCTTCTCTTCCTGCTCTTGCCGACCCGGAGTCGGACTCTCTTCGTCCTACCAGTCCTACTGTTCCGCGTTTCCTTGCTACTGCCGTCACTGACCCTTCCTTTGAGTCCACTGCTGCGTCTGCCCTAGTTGCTGAGCTCGTCGAATTTGCTGCTCGCTGTCGTCTAGACTACGCTGCCAGTCTTGTTGCGGAGTCTGAGTCTGTCTGTCCTCCGTCCGTCGTAGGTCAGTGTTCCCTTGGCACGGACGTCCTTGAGGACAGGCAAGAGGAGCTCCACTGCTTGGCCGCTGCTTCACCTCATCTCGTGTCCGTACTGTTTACCCCTGAGGGAGACCCGGATGCACTTTTCATCCCGACTCCGCGCTCTTACGCGGAGGCGATAGAGGGTCCCTACTCCTCTCAGTGGCAGGCAGCTATGGACGCAGAGATGGCTTCCTGGAAATCCACAGGCACCTACGTTGACGCCGTTCCCCCTCTTGGGGCGAACATCGTCAGTGGCATGTGGATCTTCAGAGTGAAGCGGCCGCCGCGTTCTCCGCCTGTCTTCAAGGCACGTTACGTGGCTCGTGGCTTCAGTCAGCGGCAGGGAGTTGACTAATTTCAGACCTTCTCTCCCACCCCAAAGATGACCACTCTTCGGGTACTGCTGCACGTTGCTGCTCACTGTGACTACGAGCTGCACTCTTTCGACTTCAGCACAGCTTTCTTGCAGGGCAGCCAGCACGTGGAGATCTGGGTCGTTCCCTCCTGGTACCCACTGGAGCCTCCGGCGTCCAGTTTACGGTCTCTGCCAGGCGCCACGTGAGTGGCACGACACACTGAGGACTACACTTGCGGCTCTTGGGTTTGCTCCTTCTACTGCCGACCCGTTCCTGTTTCTACGCACCGACACCTGTCTGCCGCCGTTCTACATCCTCGTGTACGTCGACGACTTCGTCTTTGCCATAGCTGACACTGGTGGACTCGCCTACGTGAAGTCCGAGCTGCAGAAGAGACACACGTGCACAGACCTGGGTGAACTGCGCAGCTACCTTGGCTTGCAGATCACCTGGGACAGAGCACGCCGCACCATTACCCTGACTCAGTCACACATGGTGCAGCAGGTCCTTCAGCGCTTCGGCTTCACGTACTCCTCACCTCAGGCCACTCCTCTTCCTACTCGCCACTCGCTCTCGGCTCTGCCTTCGGATGAGTCCGTAGAGTCAAGTGGCCCGTACCCAGAGCTTCTTGGCTGCCTAATGTACCTGATGACCTGCACACGACCTGACCTTGCATACCCTCTTAGCATTCTCGCACGCTATGTTGGTCCTGGTAGACACCGACCAGAGCACATGGCTGCAGCGAAGAGGGTGTTGCGCTACTTGTGCAGTACGTCGGGCATGGGGCTAGTGCTTGGAGGGCGGAGTCCAGTGGTCCTTACTGGGCACGTAGACGCTTCTTGGGCTGACGACCAGGCTACGCAGCGGTCGTCAGAGGGTTACACCTTCAGCCTTGGTTCCGGCTCTGTCTCGTGGCGGGCTACTCGCTCGTCTTCTGTTCTCGGCTCCTGTTGTGAGGCTGAGATCTACGCAAGGGCCATGGCTGCACAGGAGCTTCGCTGGCTCACCTAGTTGCTGACTGACCTCGGAGAGCCGCCTCGTTCTCCTCTAGTGCTGTACGTAGACAACAAGGCCATGCTGGCCTTGTGTCGAGAGCAGCGACTGGAGTACAGAACAAAGCACATTGCTCTCCGCTACTTTCTTGCTCGTGAGCTACAGCAGCGTGGACAGTTGCGGCTTGCGTACGTGGCCTCTGAGGCCAACACTGCTGATGTTTTCACCAAGGCACTTCCGCCTTGTGATCATCAGTGCTTCTGCACTCAGTTGGGTCTTGTCCCTGTCTTGCCTCACTTGTTCACCTCTTGACCTTGCTTGTACTGTTACATATATATATACCTGCTCTTGCTTGTCTAGCCTTATATATATATGTACTCCTGCATGTGAACTGGCCTTGTGGCCTTGTACTTGTGCTCGGAATGTGTGGTGACTTTGTGATCCACCCTGAGCTTTGCTTTGTTTTGCTTTGCTTGACTGGTCTTGTGACCTCCTGTTCTCCCCCACTTTGCCTATGGGGGTGTGTCAGAACATTATAGCTTATGCTTTTGTGTAGGTTGTAGTGGGGTATCCCATAGGGGGTACAACCCAATTAGGGTTAGTACTTGTACCCACTTCATTCATAGTTCATTCATTCACGTTTCAGTTTTCTCATCGGCAGCCTCTCCCGCGCGTGTTAGGTTACGGAAACCCAGACGGTGCATCATGCGATGGACCCAGCTGAGTGAACATTCGAAGCGTGGGTCCACGTTGAGTTTGCGACGAAGTGACCGCGTCTTTTCTTGGATCAATTTCAGAGTCAAGGGCACGCCTGCCTCACAGGCATTTCGAACCCAATTGTGAAGTGCACCTTCGAGTTGGGGGTACTTAGGATGGCGAAGTCGGTAGGCGCGCCCCTGTACAGTTGTCACAGCGCGCCACTTCCTCTCGCTGCGGAGGATTTTTCCGATTGTGCTCCGATCAGGCCGGAAGCCGTATCTGGTGAAGCACCAGAGTGACAAATCCTCGAGACGAAGGTGCGGGTGCTGAGCAAAATGCTCACAGATTTCACGCTTAGTGACGAGAGAAATACGCTGGCGCTTCTGGGTGCGAGCCATGTTGCTTACGAAAAAGAGTGGATTGAGACTCGGAAGACTGGAACGCGAGATTGAATGGTTTGAGAGTTGTGAAACGGCGCATGATTTAGCCTCGGTCAACATTGACTTTGAAGACTTCAAAACCCGCCACGTTGCTAGGGAGGTGTACGATTCATTCGACGTGGCACTTGAAGCAGATTACGAAACAGCTGACGTGGGCCTGGAAATCGCACAAGTTTCGCCTCTCTGATTTCTCCAAAACATTCAATTTTCGCACACATGATACACGTCGCCCATGTGATCTGACCAGCGATTTTGATTGGTTGTTTCCCAGATCCGCTCTACAGTGATTCGGATCAGGCCCCTTTCTGTACACTGTTGGCCGCCCACAAGGGGACTGTACAAGAGGGGATGCACCAAAGAATTATAGGAAAATTCTACTTCTGGCGGAAAATGGACTGTGTTAGCGAGGGCCTCTAAACCGGAACATCTTTACTGTACAAACGTGCCAAACATTTGAAACTAAAAGCGCGCCTTAAACCAATCGGGGCGATCGATGGAATTCCACGGGCTCACCACGTGCCCTCGATGTCCGCAACAGCCGCCGCAGTAAGGGCGTATCTGGCAGTAACGTTCATGAGTGACATCTTTCGACCCTCAGTAAGTTTTTCCGAGCCTTCTAACCTTTGTTACCAGGCCAACTTCAGGTTCTCCAAGAGCTAATTTGTCAGCTAAACACAAATTTGAAACGGAGTTTCGAGCAGTTCCGAGTCTCGAATATACCTGAGAGATTCGAACCACGGGAATTCTCCTATCAGAAAGGAGCCGAGGTGGGAAGGAAGAGCACCCTCGAGTTTCGTTACTGCTAGTTCAACAGTCCATGATGAGCCTACTCATTACGTATCAATCAGCCTACGAAGTGTAATAGCTGTTTTCGCACTGACATGGTCTGCAAGCACTTAAAAAGGCAAGCCCTCCCTCTCTGGTAGCCCCCTATTCAGAGCACCCGAGTCCCACCCGAGCACCCGAGTGAAAATGGCGGATGAGAGTGCGGCAGAAATGCCGCCAGGAGCACCGCCGCCTAATCCAACCAGCGGAAACGCGACTGCCGGCGTAGCTGCGGATACTACGAGCCTTTCAGCAAGCGCTGTAGAGGATACTGTGCCCCCCGGACCTTCCGCTGAGGGGGAAACCATACCCGCCACAGGCAGTCAGCCCGCTGTTCAAGCGCACGATTCAGCAACTCATTTTTCTTCCGCCGGAGAAGGCACAGGCGGAATCTCCGCCGCTTCTCCTTCCGCCGGTCCCTCAATTTCCGGGCCGCCGCCGGTCGGTGCTGGGGGGGATGATGAGCTGTCCGCCGCCGATGTGCATTACTTCGCGGAAACTCTTCGCCAATGGCACGGGCAGACGGACACGCCGCGTTGCCCCTCCGCGGGGGCGTTCCGCCGACGCTCCGTCGGGGGGAAACCGCGCGGCATCCCCCTGCAGATGTCCGCCCCTGTCGGGGGAAGCGCCGCCATGCGCGGAGCAGCGGCGAAGGAGAAGAAGCAGAAGAAAGAAGAAGAGGAGGAGCAGCCGCTGCTGGCGCAAGGCGGCGCGGGGGCAGCGCCGCGGGGCAGGGCGGCTGGCGCGGACGCAGGCGCAATGGCGGCAGACGGCGCGGAAGGCGCGGGGGAGTTCGACTACGGGAAGCTGCGCGGAGTGCTGACGGGGCTGGCGAAAGATGTGTTGGTAGAGCTCTGGATAGAGCAGCACGTGCGGCTGGTGGAAGTGGGGGAACGAGAAGCCGCCGCGGAGGCTTACCGGGGCATCATGGAGGTGAGAGGGTGTTTGAGGAGATGCTACCGGCGGAGGTAGTGGTGTACTGCGGTGGGAGGGGGTGCGGTACGATGCGCTGCGGTGTGGCGTGGCGTGGTGCAGCGTTGTGCGATGGTGCGCTGGCGAAGAGAGGTGCGGGGGCTGTGTTGTTGCGGGATGTGCCGCGACGCTGCCGTCGCGCTTCCCGACAAAGAGTGCGTAGATGTTTGGCGGCCCTTTGTTTCTGAGAATAGCAGGGATGTGTGTGGTGGTAGCGATGTGATGTGATATGAACGTCGGCGCAGGCAGGATACTGTCCTTGCGTCGCCACTGAACTGCACGCCGTCATGTGGTTTGGTGGGGCGCAGCACAGTGCGGCACGGTGGTGTGCGGTGCAATTCAATGTCGCATCCATCGCGTTGACTCATTGCTCGTATGACTCATCCATCATCTCGCTCCGTCGCTTCATCCCCCACTCACTTCCCTGCTCCCACCCCGCGCCCCCCGCTTCCCGTCCCCCACTTCCCGCCCCCCGCTTCCCGTCCCCCACTTCCCGCCCCCCGCTTCCCGTCCCCCACTTCCCGCCCCCCGCTTCCCGTCCCCCACTTCCCGCCCCCCGCTTCCCGCCCCCCCGCGTCCCACTCCCCCGCTTCCCGCCCCCGCACCCGCCCCACCTTCCCCTATCCAGCGCGCGCAGCAGCTGCAGCGCGTGTCGTTCCGCGTGCCGTCCAAGAGGGAGGGGTTGACCGGCATTGACCTGCTGCTGCGCGACGGTCTTCTGGCGTTTCTGGTCAAACTCAGTCAATACCTTCCGCCCATGCCCGAACAGGTGCGGGTGTGGGGGAAGGGGGAAGGGACGGGAGGGGGGCGGGAAGGGGAGGGGGACGGGAGGGAAAGGGAAGGGATGCGGGGGTTGGGTGGGAAGGGGGCGCAATGGAAAGGGCAATGCTGGTGGGGGGTGAAAGAAGAGTGTTGAAGTGGGGAAGTAAGGGGGCCGTTGCAATCGTACACACAGTCAATATGCATGCATGCATGCGCGTGATTGCACTCATGTTCATTTCCACAGTCGGCAGCACAAGGCCTTCTGCCCACCTCCCTCCCCTTCTCTCCACCTCTCTCCCCTTCCCTCCACCTCTCCCTTTCCGAAGCCCCTGCATCCCCTTCCTTCTTTAATAAATATCTCGCTTTTCATCACTCGTCCCTCACTCTCCCACCATCCCTCTTCCCCCCACCCCAAAACAACCCACCCAACCACCCTTCTTCACCCCTTTCTTGCTGCACTGCATACTATGCTCTTCCGCCAGTACTATTCTCCTCACATTCATCCACCTCCGCTGCCATACCACAACAGGCTTATCCTCTTTCCTTTCTCTCTCTTTCCTTTGCGCATCCACCCTCTCTCTCCGCCACTTCCAACCCCCCTCCGGTATCCCTCCCCACAGTCTCTCCTCTCAGCCACATCCTCGCTGTCTCCCCTTGAACTCCTCCCTCCCCCCCTCTCCCTCCCCCCCTCTCCCCCCCCCCCTCTCCCTCCCCCCCTCTCCCTCTCCCTCTCCCCCTCCATCCCCTCTCCCTCCGCCAGGTGGTGAAGCTGCACGATGTGACCTACACAGCCTCCATCCAGCGCAAGCAGGAGGGGAAAATAAGACCTTTCCCTCATCCCTCTCCGCCTTCTGTCTCTCTCCTTTCTCCTCGTTTCGCTCTCCCTTCTGCCAGGTGGTGAAGCTGCACGATGTGACCTACACAGCCTCCATCCAGCGCAAGCAGGGGAGGGGGGGTTTGAAGGATACTAAACGACCCTTGCCCAGATCTCCTAAACCCCGTTCCACTTCCCCCATCCTTCTCCTCCCCGCCCGGCAGGTGGTGAAGCTACACGATGTGACCTACACGGCCAAGATCCAGCGCAAGCAGGAGGGGTACGAGACGGTGGGGTCGAAGCTTCTCGGCTGCTTCCTGCCGTGCGCCTCACCGCCGGCCCCCTGGGAGGACTTCAACGTGCTCTCAGACCTCTCTGCTTACTTCATGCCCGGCTCGCTCACCCTCATCTGCGGCCCGCCTGGATGCGGTGAGTGGGACTCTGTTGTGGGGCTACCAAGTCCCTGCCGGCTCCCCGGGAGGATTTCAACGTGCTCTCAGACCTCTCCGCCTACTTCATGCCCGGCTCGCTCACCCTCATCTGCGGCCCCCCTGGATGCGGTGAGACCGTGTTGCTTCTGAGTCCCCACTTCCCCCTCCAAGAAACCTCCCTCTGGGAGGATTTCGACGTGCTCTCAAACCTCTCTGCTTTCTTCATGCCTGGCTCTCTTACCCTCATCTGCGACCCACCTGGATGCGGTGAGACTGTGTTGCTGTATTGCAGATAAAGACTAGATTGTGGGGTTACCAAGTCCCCATGAAATGAGGGTTGATTCGAGGCTTCTGAGTCACCCCTTCAAGAAACACTCCTCCTCTTGAGAGGACTTGAACGCAACTTGTGCTCTCTCTGACTGCTCTGCCTCCCTACCTCATGCCCGGCTCTCCTTCTTTCCCCACCCTCCCGCCCCCCAGTCAAATCCGCCTCCCTCAAGACAATTGCACGGCGACTTCCAGAAACCAGGTCTCGGCGTTTCTCAGCCGAGCGAGGTGACGTACAATAGGAGGCCGTGACTCTTCCACTCCACCCCACCCCACCCCACCCCACCCCTTTCTCGCCCCCCACCTCCTGCCTCCCAGGCAAATCCGCCTTCCACAAGACCATCGCAGGGCGCCTCCCAGAGACCAAGTCCCTGCGCCTGTCTGGGGAAGTAACATACAATGGGCGGCCGTGGCGGGAGGTGCAGGTGCGGAGGATGACGGCGTTGGTGGGGCAGACGGACGAGCACATCCCCACGCTCACAGTCATGGAGACGTGCAAGTTCGCTCAGGAGTGCAACCGCCTCATCACTCCCAAGGATTACGAGCCGCTACAGGGGCTTATCGACATGGTGAGAGCGGTTCTAAGGGGTGGTGAGGGGTGTTGTGGTGAGCGGTGGTGAGCAGGGGTGGGTGGTCGCAAGGGGTGATGGGGGATGGCGAGTGGTGGTGGGTGATGGTATGGTAAGTATGTGCGTGGTGAGTGGGTGGAGAAGTGGTGATGGGTGCCCGTGCGGAGGGTGACGGCGTTGGTGGGGCAGACAGACGAGCACATACCCACGCTCACAGTCATGGAGACGTGCAAGTCCGCTCAGGAGTGCGGCCAATTGATCAACCCCAAGGGTTATGAGCCCCTTTAGGGGCTCATGGAGATGGTGAGTGAGAGCGGTTCTGCGCGGTCTTGGGGCTTGTAGACATGGTGAGCGGTGCTGCACAGTGGTGCGGGGTGCGCGTGGGCAGTGGTGAGCATCGTGAGAGGTGAAAGAGGGGGTGGTGAGCGGTGGTTATCAGTGGTGGTAAAGTGGATGGTGGTTAGTGGTTGGTATGTGTGTGGTGAGCGGGCGTTTGAGTCGTTTGGCCTTCCTTTGCCCCCATTTAACAGCGACTCCTTCCACCCAAAAATCCAACCACATAATTATGCACGGAGCTGGGGGGGGCATGGACACAAGAAGTGTCAGAGATGGGGTTCGAACCCATGCCTCTTTCAAGATTGCAATTTGAGTGCGGCGCCTTAGACCACTCGGCCACTCTGACATGTCTGTTAAGAAAGAACAGTCTCATTGGGAGTGGTTTGTTCAGTAACCACACGTACACCCCAGCAACCCTTGAGCACATCATTCAGAGCCATGGTTAGCCCCGAACAACACGAGGCAAAGGGAGATGTCCAGGCAGCACAGCAACACGAATCGTACTATGATTCTCTCAGCAGCAGCATCAGAGCACTAGGGCCGTATTACACTCACTCATACGACACCCAGCAGCAGCAGCACCAGGAGGCTAGAGCTCACGTTGCACCTGTTTTGATGACACCCCCCCCCCCCCCCCCCCCCCCCCCCCTCCCTCTCTTTCTCGTCCCCACCTCTTTTTTCCGTGATCCCCCCCCCTCTACCCCCTTCCAAACACGCATGGTCCACAGGGCTGGGTGGCATGGACCTGAATTTCGAGTTCACACTGCACGTGCTCTCCCTCCTTCACTCCCCCCCTCCCTCCCCTACCCACCCCACCCCCAAAACCTCAAATTCAAACCCCTTAACCCCGTATCTGATACTTCCCAGATACGCACGGAGCTGGGCGGCATGGATCCGAAGCTCGAGTTCACGCTGCACCTGCTTTGTTCATTCCTCCTACGCACCCCACCCCTTTCTCTCTCCTCTCCCCCCCCCCCCCCCCCCCCTCGAAAACCCCCAAACCCTAAACCACCCAGATACGCACGGAGCTGGGTGGCATGGACTTGAAACTGGAATTCACGCTGCACCTGCTTTGCTGATATCCCCCTCTCTCTTCCCCACCTCTTTTTCCCATCACCTCCCCTTTCCCCCCCGTCTCCCCTTCTCCCCACCCAGATACGCACAGAGCTGGGCGGCATGGACTTGAAACTGGAGTTCACGCTGCACCTGCTGGGGCTCAAGGGAGCGGCCAACACCATCGTGGGCAGCCGCACTGTGAGGGGCGTGAGCGGGGGGGAGCGGCACCGCGTCACCACTGCTGAAATGATGTCGGGTATGTGTGACGGTGCAAGGGATGGCACTGCTGCATAAGCATTGAATAAGCACGACCCAAACTGTTGAGTCGACTCGACAGTCACCCTGGCATGTCATGTGTGGCAATGTTGAATAAGCATGACCCAAACTCCTGTCCTTGCTCTCTTGAGGGCTTAGAGTGACTGCGTTTCATATGCAGTGGCAGAATGACGTCCACGGTTTCAAGTTTCCACAACCTTTTAGTTTCCAGCCCCCCATTTTTCCCCTCCCTCCCGTCTCCCCCCTAACCTGCTCTCGCTCCCCTTTTCCATCCCCTCCCCCCCGCCCCGCTTACGATGACTTGCGAGCAGGCATGTTTGTGGTGATGGCGTTTGACGAGATCAGCACGGGGCTGGACAGCAGTGCGACCTGCCTCTATACCGCTCCCCTCCTCCCCCCCCCCACACACTCCCTACGAGCAGGCATGTTCGTGGTGATGGCGTTTGACGAGATCAGCACGGGGCTGGACAGCAGTGCGTGCGACTTGCATCGATGCAGCTCCCCTCTTCCACTCCACACCCATTACTTTCCCCTGCAACCCTTCCTCTCTGCCCCCCCACCCACCACACCCAGGCATGTTTGTGATGATGGCGTTTGACGAGATCAGCACGGGGCTGGGCAGCAGTGCCACTTGCTGATTTGACTCCCCTTGTCCCTCCCCCTTCCCACACCCCTTGTTCCTCCCTGCAACGCTTCCTCTCCCCCACACCCTCCCCAGGCATGTTTGTGGTGATGGCATTTGATGAGATCAGCACGGGGCTGGACAGCAGTGCGACGTACGACATAGTGTCGGCCATTCGCACCATTGCCCGCGTGCGCCGCACCACCAACGCCTTCTCGCTGCTGCAGCCGCCGCCCGAAGTGTTCAATTTATTCGACAGGTGGGATTCTTGGTGGAGGGTTGAATTGACGAGAGAAGATGGGAGCAAGAAGAGAGCAGAGGTTGGGAAGGGAGAGGAGAGAGTGATTTTTTGGGAAGGGCAGGGGACAGGGAGAGGGGAGCGAAGGGAGGGTTGGGGGAAAGCGGCCAGGTATCATCACTGTAGCCTTTTTGGACCAGGTATCATCACTTGAGCTCCTGCTGTCAGTTCGTTTTGTCTCGTCCCCCTCCCTTCCCATTCCTCCGTCCCCCACTCATGTGTCCCCCTCAGATCCCCCAGGGATTAGGGTTTTAGGATTTAGGGGCGTCCCTAAAGCCTCCCTCCCCTCCCCTCCGTTCCATGCACTGCACGCATGCCCTCTCTCAGGGTGATTGTGCAGAGCGAGGGCAGTATCATCTACCAGGGCCCACGGGCCACGGGTTGATAGTGCTACACAAGAGTACAGAATTCGTCTCTAATGCTTATGCCCCTCCCCTCCGTCCGCATTCATGTGCCCCTCGCCAACTCAGGGTGATAGTGCTGAGCGAGGGCAGTATCATCTACCAGGGCCCACGGGCTGATGTGCTGGCTTACTTTGAAGGGCTGGGGTGAGTGTGTGGGTGGGTGTTTGGCTGGGTGTGTGTGCTTGTGTGCGTGTGTGGGCGTGTGTTTGTGTGCCAGTGTGGGCGTGTGTGTGTGTGTGTGTGTGTGTGTGTGTGTGCATGCGCGTGTGTGTGTGGGTGTTTGTGTGCGTGTGTGGGTGTGGGTGTGTGTGTGTGTGGGTGTGTGTGTGTGTGTGCGTGCGTGTGTGAGTGGGTGTTTGTGTGTGTGTGGGTGTTTGTGAGTGTGTGTGGGTGTTTGTGCGTGTGTGTGGGTGTTTGTGCGTGTGTGTGCGTGTGTGTGTGGGTGTTTGCGTGTGTGTGTGTGTGTGTGTGTGTGTGGGCCCTTGCTGTTGTCCTTTTCCCTCGTGCCCTTTTCTTCCCCCTTCCCTCTTCAGTTCTTCTCCCTTCTTTCCTCCCTGCCTTCACCCCCTCCCTCCTACCCACTCCCCCTCTCAGATACCGCAAGCCTCCCCATGTGGACGTGGCGGATTTCATTCAGGAGATTCCAACAGAGTCAGGTGTGGAGTTTGTGGCACCTGGCGCCGCCCACCTGAGCACGGCGCAGCTGGTGGAGGCATACCAGAACTCGGCGCACTACAGGGATGTGATGCGCGTGGTGCAGGGGGAGAAGGTGAGGGAGTGGGTGGGTGTGGGTGGGTGAGTGGGGGTGTGGGTGTGTGCTTCTAGATACGCTGAAGCACGTAGCACGTGCATGTGGCACGTGCATGCAAGCCCATAAGATCATTGTGTGCTGTTTCTATAAGTGTGCATCAACTACGCGGATAAGGTGCAGTGCATGATGCGCCCTACAACCATTGGGCCGCCCTGAAGCTACGCCATGGCCATGCTACACCATGGCCGTGCTACACCATGGCCATGCTACACCATGGCCATGCTACACCACACCACCCAATGCACGCATTTTGAGACGTCTAAAAAAATTGGGCCGCCCTGAAGCAACGCCATGCCATGCCCATGCTACACCACACCACCCAATGCACACATGTCCCCATGCCTCCCCGTACCACCACACCACACACACACCAGCTGTGCAAGTCCGTGTGGGTGGAAATGCAGCCGTGTACCCTCCCCCCCAACCACCTATCCCCACCGCCCATCCACCACCCCCACGCCACGCGCACCAGGTGTGCAAGTCCGTGTGGGTGGAGGTGCAGCTGCTTATTCTCTGAGACACCTGCCAATGTACTTATTCCCTTTCCCCCCACCACCACCCATGTCCTCCCCCACCCCCATGACCCCCCGTATCACCAAGTCACACACACACACCAGGTGTGCAAGTCCGTGTGGGCGGAGGGTCAGCCACCGATTATCAAGACGTCTTAGAAGCCAATGCACTTCTTTCCACCACCCATGCCCTCCCCCACCCCCCACGCCACACACACCTGAAACACTGTGAGGTGCAGCCGCTTATGCTCTGAGACACCTGAAAAGCCAATGTAATCATTCCCTTCTCCCCCCCCCCACCCATGCCTCCCCCCCCCCACCCATGCTACACACACACACACACACCAGGTGTGCAAGTCTGTGTGGGTGGAGGTGCAGCCGCCTATCGACCTGACCTTCTCCGTGTCAGGGGACTCAGGTACAGTCCAGGCCGTCATGCATGCCCATTACTCACTCACTTCAACCCCATAATGACTGGGCTGTTTCATATGTGTCTGTCTCGTTCAGAGTGCACAATCTTTGTGCCCCTTCCTCTCAAGTGCCTCCTCCCTCATCCACATCCCCATCCGCAGTCGTGGTGGCCAGTGTGGCACCGCACTCCCATCTCGCGCGCCCAGACATCACCTGCACTGACACCGTGCACCCAGGGGACTCCGTCACAGGCCTGGCTCTCCCGGGAGGGATCATGCAGTATGCCAAAGCAGGGGACGGCAGGGGAGGAGGCGGAAGGGAGGGTGGGGAGCAGGAGGGGGTTGTGAGTGCGGAGGAGCTTCAGAAGAAGCTGTTGGTTGCGGCCAAGGGGGGGGAAGGAGGCGGGAAGGAAGGGGAAGGCGAGGGGGAGGGAGGTGGTGCTGTGCGGCTGCAGCTGGAACGGCCGTTGGTGCAGGTGGGTGGGATGCGGTTGGAGGGGTTTGTACAGCATTCCTTGGTGCCTCAGCAGTGTGCTCTCCACCTGCCTCCCCATCCCCCTCACGTTCCCCACCCTCCTCTTCTCATCTCCCACACGCCAAGTTTGAGCAGGAATGTACGCCATTCCGTGGTGGCCCAACACTGTCCACTCCACCTTTCCCTCCTTCCCCATCACCCTCTCTCACAATCCCTTCTTCCCCTGACTCCTCATCTCTCACATCGTCCCCCCACCTACAGGAGGAGGAGCCGTCGCACGCCAAGTTTGAGCAGGAGTACGCCATCCCCTGGTGGCCCAGCACGAAGCTGGTGGTAGGGCGGCAGTTCAAGGTCGCCATCCGCAACACCTCCTTCCTCATCGCGCGCGGCATGCAGGTATCCTCATCTCTTATGTCAACTCAACAATCGCCTCATCACTCACATGCAACACGAGCATGCATGTAACTCACCGTGTCTTGACTTGACTGACCATGGTGTGTGTGTGTGTGTGTGTGTGTGTGTGTGTGTGTGTGTGTGTGTGTGTGTGTGTGTGTGTGTGTGCATTCCGGCATGGCGCCGTACAGTACAGGTACACCATAATTGCTATCACACCATGGCCCCTGTACCTGTACCTGTACCTGTACCTGTACTTTCAGGGGTTACCTCCGCCCCTGTGCAACCCCTCTCTACGGTCATGGTCATGCAGGGGGGGTGTACTCCGTCTCCTTTGCCATCCATCGCAATACCCTGTACACACCCCCCATTCTCTTCCTCCTCCTGCCCCCCACCCCTTCTCCCCCACCCCTTTCCCCCCCCCCCCCTCAGGTGCTCATCCTGGGCATATTCACGGGAACAGTCTTCTTCCAGATCCCCAACACCGTCTCCACGGCCACCATGCAGCTGCGCCTCTCCATCGCCTTTGCCGCCACCATGGCCCTCGCACTGGGCGGCTTTGCGCTCATCCCGAACATCATAGACGAGCGGCAGGTGGTGGAGAAGCAGCTGGGGGCGCGGTTTTATCGCTCCACGTCCTATGTCATTGCCAGTACCATCTGCAACTTCCCCTTCTCGCTCGCTGAGGTGAGCGGGGGGACGGGAGACGCGTGGAGCAGGTGGGGTTGAGTTGGTTGGATCGATTGGAGCTAGCAAGGTTCCCCTTGTTGCTGGCTGAGGTGAGGGGAGAAGGGACAATAAGGGGAACTTGGGAGGGATAGGAGGGTTGTGGCAGGGGAGAGGAGGCTTTGCACTCATCCCGAACATCATAGACGAGCGGCAGGTGGTGGAGAAGCAGCTGGGGGCGCGGTTCTACCGCTCCACGTCCTATGTGATTGCCACCTCAGCGAGCGAGAAGGAGGGGCCAGCTTAGTTCTCTTCCTGCTGCTGTTGCTTGCAGTCGACATCCTGGGAGCCACGCTCATCTGCCTCCCTCCCCCCTCCCTTCCTAAACCCTAAACCCGCCAATCACCCTTCCAACCCCCCCCCCCCCCCCCCCCCCCCCCCTCTCCACCCCCACCCCTCTCTTTCCCTCCATACCTGCCCTTAGGTACTGATATACGGCCCGCTCGTGTACTGGCTGACGGGCATGAGTGCAGCAGACGGCCCTGGCCACCCCCAATCACCTCTCCACTCCCCCCCCATCCCTCCCTGCCGATCAGGTGCTGATATACGGCCCGCTCGTGTACTGGTTGACGGGCATGAGTGCGGCACAAGGAGCGTCGCACTTCTTCCTCTTCATGCTGCTGCTGCTCGCAGTGGACGTCATGGGCGCCACGCTCATCCGCCTCATCGCCTCCGTCAGCTCTTCACGCGAGATGGCGTCTAGCCTTGCAGGTACAGTACAGTATGGCACAGTACAGTACGGTATGGTACGGTACGGTACGTACAGTACAATACAGGTCTGATGGTGATCACCTTCCTGCTCTTAACGGGCTTCCTGCTGACCAAGCCCAACATCCCGCCGTGGTGGATCTGGATGTATTACATCAACCCGCTGCAGTACGGCTTTTGACACGTCTCAAACCCCAACACCCCCCCCGCTCTCTCCCCCCTCCCCCTCCTCCGTTCCTTCTCCGTACCAGGGTTGATGGTCATTACATTCCTGCTCTTCACGGGCTTTCTACTCACGAAGCCCAACATCCCGCCGTGGTGGATCTGGATGTATTACATCAACCCGCTGCAGTACGGCGTCACGGCCATCTGCATCAACGAATTCCTCTCCGGCTCCTACAACGAGGTACGGTGTGGTGTGGTGTGGTGCGGTGTGGTGTGGTGTGGTGTGGTGTGGTGTGGTGTGGTGTGGTGTGGTGTGTAGAGCAGCTCACGTCTGTCGTTCGCTGCAGTACGGAGCGGCGGAGCCACGGCCATCTGCATCAACGAGTTCCTCTCCGGCTCCTACAGCGAGGTCTCTCCGCGGCCACGGGTTTTGGCGTGTGGGATGCGGGGTGTAGCTTGCTTGCAGTGTGGGGTGTATGTGGTGCATGGTGGTGTGTAGTGGTACGACGGCTCGTCTGGTTTCACAGTATATATACAAGGCTTGGCATCTATATCGCCCGCCCACCTTTCACCTTTCTCTGTAAGGGCCCTCGCAGTGGGTTCACTTCCTATCCCTCACACTCCCTCTCGCTCACACTCCCTCTCACTCACCCTCCATCTCCATCACACTTCCTCTCGCTCACACCCCCTCAAGCTCACAATCCCTCTCACTCACACTCCGTCTCTCCCGCACTCCCTCTCTCCCAAACCCTCTCCCGCACCTCTCAGCTCTGCAGCACAGTCAACACCACCACCGCATCGTTCTGTATCAACAAGCCTGCAGGCACAACAGCCGGAGAAGCCTTCCTTCAGTTCTTCGGCATGCCTTCTTCCTTTGGAGCTGTCTGGATCTCCTTCGCAGCCCTCATAGCCTTCACTGCGCTCTTCATCTCCCTCACCTTCCTTGCTGCTTCCCGCGTGCGCTTCAACGAGAATAAGACGCCGCCCGCCAGCCGCCTGCCGCCCCTGCCGCCCCAGCGGAACGTGTTCCAGAAGGCCGTGCGGGCGGTAAAGAAGCAGATGTCTGCAGAGGGAGAGGCGGGCAAGGGGGGGGAGGAGGAGGGGAGGGGGGAGGGAGAGGCGGAAGAAGCACAGGCAATGATAAAGAGGGATGGTGCTGGTGCTGCAGGTGCTGCTGCTGGTGGTGCTGGTGCTGCTGAAGGCAGTCTTATTGAGGATGGTGCAGAGGATGGAGGGAGCAAGGCCGCCCCTCAGTCCCGAGTGCAGTTCACCCCCACCACTCTTTCCTTCCATGACCTGCTCTATGAGGTGCGAGTGCTGGTGTTTTTTTTCGACGGCTCAAAAGTCGAGTGCAGTCACCCCCACCACTCTTTCCTTCCATGACTTGCTTTATGAGGTGCGACTGCTCCTGCTGCTGCTACTGCTGCTGTTCCGGATCCTGCTGCTCATGGCTCTCAAGATCACCTACCTTCCATCCCATCCCTTCAGAAACTATCCCATCACATCTCATTCCATCCCATTCCGTCCCATCCCATCCCATTCCTCCCCATCCCAACGTCCCGTCCGTCCCACACCCCTCGCAACCATTCCCCTCACCAGGTGGACGTGCCGGGCATGAGCGAGCACAAGGTGCTTTGCTTCCATTAAAATCACATTCCATCCCACGCACCTCCACACACCCCCCCACACAACCCCCCCCCCCGACCCATTCCCCCAACCAGGTGGACGTGCCGGGCATGAGCGAGCCCAAGGTGCTGCTCAACAGTATCTCGGGCTTCGTTCGCCCCGGCACCATGACTGCTCTCATGGGCTCCTCAGGTACGCACTAAGTACTCTCTTCCATGCACGCTCACGATTCACTTCTCTCTCCTCAGGTACTGTCCATCTCTTCTCTTCCTCGCTCACCCCCTCCCTCCGCACCATGGCTGCTCTCATTGGGTTCCTTTTTCAAGTACGTTCTCTCTTTTGTCCCTCCACACTCTTCCTTTAACATTATCTCTGACGTTGTCCATTCCCACCCTTGCTCCCTTTTTCGTGCCTACGGTTTCCTTCTTCTTCGCATTGTCTCCCCCTATCGGGCGCATTCGAGGCGACCTTTTCACTCTGCCTCCCCTATTCGCCTTGTTCCTTGTCCCCCCCCCCCCCCCCCCCCCCCACTTCCCTCTATGTGCAGGTGCGGGCAAGACGACCCTGTTGGACGTGCTGGCAGGGCGCAAGACCATAGGGCGCATCAGAGGCGACATTCTCGTCAACTCCTTCCCCAAAGTGCAGGACACGTTCGCCCGCATCTCCGGGTAGGTACTGCTGTAGGCCTTGCTGTGATGCTGCTGCTACCACGCGAGGCGAGGCGACATTCTCGTCAACTCCTTCCCCAAAGTGCAGGACACGTTTGCGCGCATCGCTGGGTAAGGTGCAGCTTCGAGTCACTACCTGCATCTTGGTCTCCCGCACAGTGGTAGTAGTAGTAGCCACATCAGACCGAGGAGATCGGTACCTGCAAGGCTCCAGGAAGGCCGATTGTTTTGTTGCCCAGTGTTCCATCACTCGAGGTCCATCACTAGAGGTCCATCACTAGAGGTCCATCACTAGAGGTCCATCACTGAGGAGGTCCATCACTAGGAGGTCCATCACTAGAGGTCCATCACTAGAGGTCCATCACTAGAGGTCCATCACTAGAGGTCCATCACTAG
Organism: Closterium sp. NIES-65; assembly: GCA_948144175.1. Taxonomy (NCBI): domain Eukaryota; kingdom Viridiplantae; phylum Streptophyta; class Zygnematophyceae; order Desmidiales; family Closteriaceae; genus Closterium; species Closterium sp. NIES-65. The sequence continues at coordinate 1,466,830 of CANXME010002388.1, read as the reverse complement.
AGGTCCATCACTAGAGGTCCATCACTAGAGGTCCTCCCATCACTAGAGGTCCATCACTAGAGGTCATCACTAGAGGTCCATCACTAGAGGTCCATCCACTAGAGGTCCATCACTAGAGGTCCATCACTAGAGGTCCATCACTAGAGGTCCATCACTAGAGGTCCATCACTAGAGGTCCATCACTAGAGGTCCATCACTGAAAGAGGTCCATCACTAGAGGTCCATCACTAGAGGGTCATCACTAGAGGTCCATCACTAGAGGTACCATCACTAGAGCGTCCATCACTAGAGGTCCATCACTAGAGGTCCATCACTTAGAGGTCCATCACTAGAGGTCCATCACTAGAGGTCCATCACTAGAGGTCCATCACTAGAGGTCCATCACTAGAGGTCCATCACTAGAGGTCCATCACTAGAGGTCCATCACTAGAGGTCCATCACTAGAGGTCCATCACTAGAGGTCCATCACTAGAGGTCCATCACTAGAGGTCCATCACTAGAGGTCCATCACTAGAGGTCCATCACTAGAGGTCCATCACTAGAGGTCCATCACTAGAGGTCCATCACTAGAGGTCCATCACTAGAGGTCCATCACTAGAGGTCCATCACTAGAGGTCCATCACTAGAGGTCCATCACTAGAGGTCCATCACTAGAGGTCCATCACTAGAGGTCCATCACTAGAGGTCCATCACTAGAGGTCCATCACTAGAGGTCCATCACTAGAGGTCCATCACTAGAGGTCCATCACTAGAGGTCCATCACTAGAGGTCCATCACTAGAGGTCCATCACTAGAGGTCCATCACTAGAGGTCCATCACTAGAGGTCCATCACTAGAGGTCCATCACTAGAGGTCCATCACTAGAGGTCCATCACTAGAGGTCCATCACTAGAGGTCCATCACTAGAGGTCCATCACTAGAGTCGTCTTTGTCCCTGCCATTTTGCAATCGGTAGCCTCTCCTTCCTTGCGCCGCTTCTCCTTGCCCTTCTCGCTCCTCACACACCCCACCCACCTCCCCTTCACCCAGCTACGTGGAGCAGAGCGACAGCCGCACGCCCCTTCATCACCACCTATGCTCGCCATGCCCCCTCCATGGCTCGCCCTTTTCCCCTTCACCCAAACCTTCCCTCCCCTCTCTTGCCAGCTACGTGGAGCAGAGTGATATCCACACACCCTTCATCACCATCCGCGAGTCGCTACAGTTCAGTGCCGCGCTGCGCCTCCCCTCCACCACCTCGCGCGCTGAAAGGGCACTCGTGGTTCAGGAGGTGCGTGCGGTTAGATAGATAGGCAGGCTTGAAGAATTAAAGGCAACTCAGCTTTGTCATCTGTGTTGAGTCGCTGCGGTTCAGTGCTGCGCTGCATCTCCCCACCACCACCTCGCGCACCGACAGGGCACTCGTGGTGCAGTTTGCAGTCGGTGCATGCGGTCAGTTAGACTTGCTAGAGATGAACGACACTCGAGGCATGCTAGTAGTAGGGGTCATAGGCATCAACTTTAGAGTCGACTCAAAAATATACTCTCTTCGATTCGAGGCATGCTAGTAGGGGTCATTAGGCATCAACAGGCGGTCCGTGGAGCAGGCTTAAGCTACTCTCCCCCCTCCCCCCCCCCTCCTCTTCCTTCCTTTGCTGCTCACCAGGCAATGGACCTACTGGAGCTGCACGACATAGCGGACACACTAGTGGGATTCATAGGCATCAACGGGCTGTCAGTGGAGCACGCTTCAACTGCCCTCTCCCCCTTCTCCTTCCTCTGTCCCCCGCTTCTCATTCCTGTGTCCCCCGCCCAGGCCATGGACCTGCTGGAGCTGCATGACATAGCGGACACGCTGGTAGGATTTATTGGAGTCAACGGGCTGTCCGTGGAGCAGGCGAAGCGGCTGACGATAGGTGTGGAGCTGGTGGCGAACCCCAGCGTGCTGTTCCTGGATGAACCCACCAGCGGGCTCGACAGTCGCGCTGCTGACATTGTCGTGCGGGGAATCAGAAATATTGCTGCCACTGGCAGGAGGTGAGGGGAGGGGAAGGAGGCGGGGGTGCGTGACTTATGTTTTGTTTTCTTGTTATTATTAGGGGCAGGAGTAGTCATTGAGGGAACTGGTTGTCCTCCAAGCTCTGATTCTTAGACCCTGACAAGGCAAACACCCTCATTCATTGTGCCATATGCACCACAAGGTGACTTTTGAGTCGACTCAAAAGTCACCTGACAAGGCAAACACCCGCATTGTGCCATATGCACCACACTCCACACACGCCTTTCGTGTCGGCTCAGAAACCCACTCCCCACCCCACACCCCACCCAACCGCACTCCACCCCTGGTTGCAGCACGATCTGCACGATCCACCAGCCGAGCCGGCGGCTGTTCTTTGCGTTTGACTGGCTCTACCTCATGAAGCGCGGGGGCGAGGTGGTTTACTTCGGCCCCATCGGTCACAACGGCTGCGACCTCCTGGTGGGTTGGATGCGGTGCTGATTGGTTGGATGCGCTCTGTGACAATGGAAGTTGCACAGGGCAAGGCATCACTTGCAGTGCAGCTCTTTGGCTGCACAGTATTCATCATTTTGTTTTGTTTTTTTTCCAGTGTCTTTCGCTTCTGCACTTCCACTCTCGTCCTCACTCGCTCCTACCCCTATATCCCCTTTACCCCCCTCTCTTCGCCCTCTCCCACCCGCTTCCCTTTTCCCCTACCCCTACCACCCCCATGCCCCCACAGAGCTACTTCGAGTCTCTGCCAGGCCTGCCCAAGTGCCGGGATGACCAGAACCCTGCCACTTGTCAGTGCCCCTCCCTCCTCTCCTCTCTATGCATGCCCCTATCCTTCCTCTCAATAGAGCCCCAGATTGAAGTCAAGTCTCTCTGCATGCCTCTTCCTTTCTCTTCCATGCATGCACCTCCATCCCCTCCTTCCTCCCCTCCCCTCCCTGTACCCATGCCCCATCCCTTTGTCTTCACTCCTTGCCTCCCCCCTCCTCCCTTTTTTTGACTTGAGAGATTACCGAATTCCCCTTTTATGCCCCTTTCCTTTTACATATCTTGTTCCCTCTCCTCCTCTTTCCTCCACTGATCATGCTGCCAGATATGTTGGAGATGATAGGGGCGGGCATCGGTCATGCGGCCATGCGGGACTTTGCTCTTGACTACGCTGAGAGTATTCTTGCTGCTGACAACCGTGAGCTGCTGCCCCCTGCCTCCCGCCCTCCGTCCCTACCTCCCTTTCCTCCTTTCCTCCTTTCCTCCTTTCCTCCTTTCCTCCTTTCCTCCTTTCCTCCTTTCCTCCTTTCCTCCTTTCCTCCTTTCCTCCTTTCCTCCTTTCCTCCTTTCCTCCTTTCCTCCTTTCCTCCTTTCCTCCTTCCCTCCTTCCTCCTTTCCTCCTTTCCTCCTTTCCTCCGTTCCTCCTTTCCTCCTTTCCTCCTTTCCTCCTTTCCTCCTTTCCTCCTTTCCTCCTTTCCTCCTTTCCTCCTTTCCTCCTTTCCTCCTTTCCTCCTTTCCTCCCTCCCTTCCTCCCTCCCTCTCCCTATCTGCATCTCTTGCATGCATGCTTCCTTGCCTCTCCGTCGTTGCTGCCTCTCCTTCCTTGCGAAGCTTGCCTTGCTTGTTCCGCGCACTGCTCCTTCCTCTTCCCCCCCGCCGTAGCGCTCTTGATTTTTCTGGCTCTCTTCATCCGACCAGAATTACACGATCTAGGTATGGACAGGTTGAAGGGAGTTTTGTTGAGCCGTGGAGGAGCGAACCCTCTCTACCTCTCTCTCCACGCCCTTTTCTCTGCATCCTTTTCCCTCCCCCCCCCCTCCTCCCCCCCCCGTCCCCCTCGTGCCCCAATTCCAGAGGAGCAACTAGATGCGATCCGGTTTGGCAGGGGCGAGTACGGCCCGAAGCCCACAATTTGCCCGCCTTGTTCCTCCCATCCCCGCGTCCCCTCGTCTCCGTAACTCCCCTCCACCCCGGCTCCCACCAAACAGAGGAGCAGCTAGATGCGATCCGGTTTGGCAGGGGCGAGTACGGCCCAGAGCCCACAGTGAAGGGGTATGCAGCCACGTTTGGCACCATGACTCGCGTGGTCTTCCTGCGCCAGTTCCGCACGTACTGGCGCAACGTCTCCTACAGGTGGGTGGGCGGGTGGGTGTGTGAGTGGGTGGTTTGTTGCTGTTGCTGGTTCTCGCTTTCCCCCACCAGCTGCCTCACTTCCTCACCAGCTGCCATTTAGTCACACAATCCTCCTGTTTCTCTTGTGCTTCTCGTGTGTGTCTGCCCACCCCACAGCTTTGGACGTATTATGTTCTCCATCATCCTGGGACTCATTCTCGGGAGCGCCTTCTGGCAGGT